>OX253931.1:1225000-2425000 GCA_945999865.1 Vitis cinerea var. helleri x Vitis rupestris | reverse complement strand
CACGAAACCCACCATCACTTTTTTTTGTAAAGGGATCCGCATCGACAACTATCTCGAATTGTAGAAAACCACGGCCATTTTCTTTAATTTCCGTAGCGGCCCATCCGCCAAGGTTGTTTTATTCGAACCTTTTCATTAAAAAAAGGATTATTTTTGTGCTTCATTTCAAGAAGAGCAAAATAAAATGAATGTCTTGGAACCAACGTCTGTATAGTCTCATATCATGTATGAGTTTTCAATTTTATTTGAAAAACACTATGGTACCACCGTCATACCTGATGAACATAGATATGAGTCATCGGATCTGGCAGTGGCATCCTCGCCGTTCATTTAAAAAAAAAAGAAAAAAAAGAATTGATGTTTTGTAATGGTCCACATCCAATCATGTAGATATTATCCGTTCTAAGTCCAAAAAGGATCTCACAGAACATAGATATGATTCATCGGATCTGGCAATGGCATCCTAGCCGTTCATTTTAAAAAAAAAGAAAAAAAAGAATTGATGTTTTGTAATGGCCCACATCCAATCATGTAGATATTATCCGTTCTAAGTCCAAAGAGGATCTCACACCTTTAAAAAAAGTTTACACGATAAAGAGGAATTTATACTTGTATACGCTCTAAATCCAAAGAGGATCTCACAGCTTTAAAAAACATTTACACAATAAAGAGAAATTCATAGTTATATAGTGTTAGAAACTTTGTCTCCTATATGATGTGGGACATCACAAACACTTTCCATTATGGGGTCAAAAAGGCAAACACCCTCTACGGGACTAAACAAACCCTATTCGGGATCAACTCAGATATCATTTGTAATATTGTCCGCTTTAACTTCAAAAAAGATCCTTATGGCTTTAAAACCTATCTATAGAGTTAAAAATGACTCATACTTATATAGTGTCAAGAATTTTCTCCCGTATCCAATGTGGCATATCACAAACCCCCCATACAGACACAATGTCTTCGTTGTGTCCCATAGGATTACGAGATCAAACTGACAAACACACCTCACAAGGTTGAACAAACCCTATATCAAGGATAAGAATTATTTCTTATACCATTTATAATAACTCGCACTCAACCATGTAGATATAGTATGTGACAGAAAAATATCTACATGGTTGGGAAAAAGTCTTTACAAGTAGTATCAAAGTCAATCCTTGACCCCGATGTGGGGCTTTGTTTGGTCTCGTAGAAGGTGCTTGTTTGTTTGATCTTACAATCTCATGGTACACAATAAGGACGTTGTATTTGCATGAGGAGCGTTTGTGATGTCTTATATCGGATAGGGAGAAAGTTTTTTATGCTATATATGTATGAACTCCTTTTAATCTTGTACACGCATTTTAAAGTAGTAAGAGCCCCTTTGAACTGAAAGCGAACAATATTTATACTAAAAATATTTTGTAATACTTATTATGTTGTTTCACAATTTATAAAATTAGATAGCACATATTACATGTACATAATCATATTTATTAATTCATTTGACAAGTATATAATTTCACAAACAAAGGAAAATTTTCAAAATAATTTCGTTTCCAAATGGTGTTATTCCACTCCTAAATATAGACACTTCGCTTCCAAATCTTTTAATTCGCATTAGAGGATGGAAACTAATATTACTTAAGTGAGTTTTTAACACAAATTTTCTCCTAATTATTGTTATTCCGCTCTCAAATGTAGAAATTTCACTCGCAGATGTAGGAATTCCACTCTCACAAGCTGTAATTTTGTACTGGAGGATAGAAATTGCAAGACTGATCAGATGGAATTACAGCATTATTTTGCTCCAATGCCATGACTTAAGTTGAAAA
The DNA here is from genome assembly GCA_945999865.1 of Vitis cinerea var. helleri x Vitis rupestris. NCBI lineage: Eukaryota > Viridiplantae > Streptophyta > Magnoliopsida > Vitales > Vitaceae > Vitis > Vitis cinerea var. helleri x Vitis rupestris. Next base: position 2,423,180 of record OX253931.1, on the reverse strand, counting down.
ATATTCAATTTTATCTTGGGATGAAAATATTTATCTCTATTTAAGAATTAAAATATTGGAAGTTATAGAAATATTAGAAATAGCAAAGAAAAATTTGGAAAAGATATGAATAGAACAAAAATTGATCAAAATTAATAAAAATATAAGAAATGATAAATAAATAATAATAAGCTGGTTAAAGTTGTTTGGTTTTAGAAAACAATAAATATATGATATAACTCATAACAATGGGAAATAATATAATGTGTATTGGTAAGAAATATGAACTCTGAATGTATATATATATATACATACTCAATATTAACATAAAGGTAACAAGTTTAATTTTTTTTAAAAAGAAAAAAAATTATAATAGTCAAATTGGTGACATTTCATTCAAAAAGTAATTATATTTTAATATATAGTTTTTTTTTTAATCAAGAAACATTATATTTATAAAATAGTTTGAAAATATAAAAAAATACATGTATTTAAACGTCTCACTTCAATTTATAATTATAATTATATATATAATAACTTGAAAGTTATTTTAGACCCTCCATTTTATATCATTTCGTTTTCATTTTTTTTTTCTCCCATCTCTTGATCCCTTGTAGTGCATGCCTAGGATCCTTTTCCTTGGTCATTTTATCGCGTCCCTTGTTGGTCCTTGGTTAGTGTCTCATTATTGATTTTTGAGCTGTATTTTAGAGACCATTAGGGAGTTATTTCAGGTCCTATCTTAACTTTTAAAGGTTCCTTAGTTTTAGCCTAGGTGAGCAGTTTGTTGGTGAGCCTTGGTTTAGGGTCCTTGCTCGGGCTTTGGCTTGTTTTAGGTTTAGGTTCAACCTTAGGAAGGTTTCTAGGGTTTTAGTGAGCCTTTGGCAGCTTAGATGGAGCTGAGGGCCACTATCGTCATCTCATCCATCCTTTCCCCTATATAAAGTCCATTTTCTTTTCTTTTTTTTTAGGTAAGAGAGTGTTGAAACTTTATATTTATTTATTTTTGGTTATTATTATGTTTCTATTTATTTTTTTCTTTCTTTATTTAAGTATTGATTGTTGTGGATAAGGGATTTGCATGAGATGATTTATTAAATTGATTTTAGGATTTAGGATGTTGTTTCCTTTCTTTCTTATTATTTTATTTATTTTCTTTTATTTTTATTTGTAAATACTTTGTACAGTTTCATTTTATTTCCTACATTCTCAAGTCACCAACAAAAAATATTTTGTTTTTCTAGAAAATAAAATTGCAACTACTTTTTTTTTAATAAAATTGCAAAAAATATTTTTGTTGGATAAAATTGTAAAGTCCTTTTTCAAAATAAAAAATCGATTTTTGTTAAATAAAAACTGTGAAGTGAAATTTTAGATAAAAATTGTAAAATTTTATTGAAGTAAAAAACGTAATATTCTTTTTAATACAATTGAAAAATCATTTTTTGTTAAGAAAAAAAAAAAAGTAAGAAGAAGAAATAAAACTATAATTTATTTTTTTTGTAAACATCATTTTTTTTTGGGTAAATAAAACAATGGTAAAACCTTTTAAAAAGTAAAATTGCAAAACCTTTTTTTTTTCAAATAAAATAGTAAGCACTTTTTTTTTTTTTTAGTAAAATCATAAAAAAATCATCTTATTATTTATTTTTTTTTTTTTGCAATTAAATTGAATTGGATTTTAATACTTTTTTGTAAATAAAATTGTAAAAGTCATGTTGCAATGAAAATTGTAAAATTAAATTGGAATATTATTTTGTAAATAGAATTTATAAAAAGCATTTTTTCATAATAAAAGTAAATAAAAAGCATTTCATTGTAAATAAAATATTTCGAATCATTTTTTATAAATAAAAAATAAATTAAATATGTTTTAAAAAAATAAATCAAAACATTTTCTTTTGTAAATAAAATACATTGAAATTGTCAAATTTGGATCACTTTTTTTTAAAAAAAAAAAAAAAATTGTAAATAAACTCTTTTAAATTCTTTTTAAAATATGTTGCATTTTAGAAATCATTAAAACGGTGTTTTTAATCAGTTTAATAAATAAACTTGTGCAATCCTCTCATCATTTATCTGGTATATTGTTGTAATATGATTTTAACCATGACTTGTATATCTTTATGATTTTTTTTTTTAATTCATAATTAACTAATTAATTGGCAAAGTTTCATCAACTTGTTTATAAGAGACCATATTTATTTAGGTTTAAAGGAATGTTACATCCCCGTAACCTTCTTGATAGGTGACATGACCCTCAAACCAATTCTTAGTCAGACTTGTTTTTTTCCAAATAAAAAGTCACACATGATTTTTTTTTTCTTATTTTATTTTCCCCTTTCAAAATTAATAAAAAAAAAGTGGTGACTCCATCTTTTCAAAAATTAGTTTTTCACAATAAAAACAATTCTCGCAATCAAAGTGATAATACATGTGAAAAAAAAGGGTCCAAATGGTCATATAAGAAACAACATACTCTTTCTTGGTTATGTTTGAAAGTCCAATATAGCTATGTGACATCCACTACAAAACTCAATTGGCTTTCTTTCTTAGTTCATGACATCAATATTTCTTTTTGAAATCTCACACAATCACTTTGTGGCAACACCAGTGATTTTCATATGTCCATCAATCATGTTTTTCATAATCACATTAAAATTGGACCATCACTTTGTTCATGAAAAGGCAACTGTTGGAGCCCTTGTCACTTGATTTGTGCCTTCAGCTAATATATTTGGTAACATTCTCACTAAACATTTATTAAGGCAGTCCTTAGTTACTTGTTGTAGAAAGTTGGGACTTAAACTCATTTCACTGATTAGCTTGTCAGGGGATGTTAAGGACGCACATCAGGTAAAACACTGACTCATGGTATTGAATCTCTACATCATGGAGCAATCTCTACAACCTTTAGAATCATGGAGCCAATCTCTAGATAATGACAACTAACATTGCTTTCCTAGAATCATGATGCAAATTTCTTCAATAAACCCAATGATTTTGTAAAATCGACAAAGTTGAGGAGACAATGGCTAATTATATCAATGGCATTTTTTCATTTTATAATTTTAAGTGGAAATGCAATTCTCGTATTTAGACTCATGTAATCATCATAACGAGTTAACAAAGATTTACCAAAATTTTCTCTAATCTTGCCTTTGAATTCTTGGTTTTGTTTTGTTTTGTTTGGTTTTTTTTACATTATTACATGTGTTTCTAAAAAATAAAAGCTCTAAAAGTGATATTTATTTTCAAAAGGACTGTAATTTATATTCCTGTTAAAAAGTATCTTTTGAAAAGACAGTTCCGTACAAATTTATAAATTGTGTTTATAGTAAAACTCCATTTTGAAAAGACAATTTTATCTATAATTCTTCTTGTTAAAATCATTTTTTTGAAAAGACTATTTTAGTATAAATTTATAAATTATGTTCATTCTAAAATCTTATTTTGAAGAGATGTTTTAACTTGAAATAAATAAATGGATAACAGATGAGAGTGGGAATATCTAATATTAAGAAATCATATTTCTTTCTTTTTTGAACAAAAATGAAAAAGAAAAAAGAAAAAGGTGATTCTACATGTGAAACCATTTTTCAAAATGACAATTTTAAAAAGTACCATATTTTTCTATTTTTTTTTTTTTATGCAATTCTGCTTTCTGAAAATATTTTTTTTTTAAATAATAGGTTGTTTAAATAAAAAAATCTTTGAATTCTTCAAACCTCATCATCAACATACAATTATTATTATTATTATTATTATTATTATTATTATTATTTGTGAATAATATTCTTTTGAAACATTTGCTATAGAAGTTCGCTATTAATAAAATGATTTTTTTTTATTTTTCTGCCAATTCCTTGAGTTTTCTTTTTAGTTTCATGATATCCAATACAAAGGCTCCTTTCTAGAAATGACCGACCTATGCCATCTCAAAAATTGATGTGGCATTGTCCTTCATATATCTTCTAAGGAATGCAAGATGGATCCTTTACAACCATCATCACATGCTTGTACAAACAAACTTTTTTAGCACGACCAGTTTACCAACTTCAAATTGATCATGAAAACGATGGGAAAACTGGAAAAAAGTACCACATATCTTCTCCAAGAGGCTACTCTATAAAGTTCTTCTCTTCTACATCCTAAAGAAAGGTATTCTCTTAGGTAGATCATTAGCTTAGATTAGCTCACTTGGTATGCATTTTTGATCCATCATTATTTGATGGCATAAGCTAAATTGGACTGTAATCTTAAGTCTTAATTAAATACATCTAATAATATAATTATCACCAAATACCAAACCCTGCATATACCTTGAACTATAATGTATTCCAAGGCCATAGAAAGTCAAGAGTCTTGAGCTCTTCAAATGAAAATAACACACTTTATGAGGAAAAAGAGGTCATTGAATGAAAATAACACTCTTAAGTGACGAGGAAAAAGAAATGCTCCACACTCAACGTTGTCCAAATAACTAACCACTTGTTTTTCATTCACTATTTTCAAGCATCATGCAACCCTTGTCCTTGAATCTTCATCCAACTTCAGTACCCTACAATGAGATTTAGTGTTTAACATTCATACAAAGGTGAATGAAGCAAGAATTTTTGGACTTCCAAAATAACTAAAAGATAAGGACATTACTGACAAATTGTAAATGCAATGTGGAGAACAAATTAATTTGTACTTTTACCTCCTTATACCACAGTTGCCTTCCATTTTGTCGCATCATCACCATGTAAGGAGGACTTGAAACTTAATGTTACGTGTTAACGCAGTTGTGGACTACCCAAAAATATTAGGTATCAACTTAAAATCATCTACTTCAATCAAAACATGACTAGGGCTAATTAAAGATAAATAAGTAAATAAAAAGTATGTTAGTCAAGTGGTCAAAAACATGACTAGGGCTAATTATAGATGATCCTGCTGCCTCCATTCTATCTAGAATCTCCATGAGTAAATATTTAAAATCTTCACTTTCTAATGACATTCATATCTAAAAAAGAAAAAATAGTTATCATCTATAAACTAGAAATTATATGGACGACTATTGTGCATCTTCACTTTCCATAGAAATGCATCGCTAATAGCAAAATAGATCAATTTGTCATCTATGAACTGTCAGTAGTCTACTTTTTAGAACACTATGTTCTGCTAAATTAATCAGAGAAAACATTAGGGTTCTACTCTTTCTATCTAAAGGTATAACCAAAAGAAAAAACATAACAATGGCTCATCCATGAACTACGTTTATTATAACAAGGAGCACTAACTATGTTGTACTAAATTTGATGGTTTTTCTTGTTCCTTCCCCTTTGATGTTCCTATTGTAAACGTCATAAATATTCATTTCAAAATGAAATGCATATCTCAATGAAAATAGATCAATGTATCAACAATTGGTACTTCTATTGTACAACGCTCATTGTGATTTGCAAACCTTTGTGACAGTCCTCTCTTTCTATCTAAACACATAATAGTGGCTCATCTATGAACTACTCTTATTATAGCAATGAGTACTCACCATGTTATACCGATGGTTTTTCTGGTTCCTTTTCCTCTAAAGTTCCTCCTGTAAACATTATGAATATTCACTTTAAAATCACAAGCATATCTCAAAGAAAATAGATCAATATGTAAACTACTGTTAATTGTACTATAGAGCACTCAATGTGCTCTACAAATCTTGATGATAATCTTTTATATCTAGATCAAAAGACAAGACTGATGGAGAAACATAAAAAGTGAGTCAACTATGAACTACTTTCATTATAACAATGAGCACTTACTATGTTGAACTAAAATTGTTGGTTTCTCTAGCTCTTTCTCCTTTAAGGTTCCTCCCTTAAATATTATGAATATTCAATTTAAAATCAACTGTTTATCTCTATGAAAACAAATCAATCTATTAACTATTGTTATTTGTATTGTAGAATACTCACTATGCTCTGCAAATCTTTATGATAATCTTCTCTTTCTATAAAAAGATAGGACTAAAAGAAAAATATAACAATGGTTCATTTATAAACTATTCTTATTACAACAATGAGCACTCACTTTGATGTACTAAAAATGATGGTTCCTTTGGCTGCTTCCCCTTTGAAGTTCCTCCTATAAACATTATGAATTCACTTTAAAATCAAATACATACCTCAATGAAAATAGATCAATCTATCAATTATTGTTATTTGTAGTGTAGAGCACTCATTGTGCTTTGCAAATCTTGATGATAATCTTATCTTTTTATTGAGGATTAAAATAAAAGCTTAACAATTTCTCATCTATGAAGTACTCTTATAACAACGATGAGTACTTACTATGTTGTACTAAAATTGATGGTTTGCCTAGCTCCTTCCTCTTTGAAGTTCCTCTTGTAAATATTAGGAATATTAACTTTAAAATCAAATGTATATCTAGAAGAAAATATATCAATCTATTAATTATTAATATTTGTATTTTAGATCACTCACCATGTTCAACAAATCTTGATGATAATATTCTCTTTTGATAAAAAGATAGAACTAAAGGAAAAATATAACAATGGTTCATTTATAAACTATTCTTATTACAACAATGAGCACTCACTCTGATGTACTAAAAATGATGGTTCCTCTGGCTGCTTCCCCTTTGAAGTTCCTCCTGTAAACATTATGAATTCAATTTAAAATCAAAAACATATCTCAATGAAAATAGGTCAATCTACCAACTATTGTTATTTGTAGTGTAGAGCACTCATTGTGCTTTGCAAATCTTGATGCTAATCTTCTCTTTTTATAGAGGAATAAAAGAAAAACATTGCAATTTCTCATCTATGATTACTCTTATAACAACAATAAGCACTCACTATGTTGTACTAAATTTGATGGTTTGTCTGGCTCCTTCCCCTTTGAAGTTCCTCCTATAAATTGTGAATATTAACTTTAAAATCAAATGCATATCTAAAAGAAAATAAATCAATCTATCAATTATTGATATTTTCAATTTAAATTACTCGCTATGTTCTATAAATCTTGATGATAATCTTCTCTTTCTATCTAAGGACAAAACTAAAAGAAAAGCATAACAATGAGTTATTTATGAACTATTCTTATTATAACATTGGGCACTCAGTGGTTATCCTAAAATTGGTGGTTTTTCTTGTTCCTTCCTATTTGAAGTTCCTCTTAGTTTTTCTTACTCTTTTCTCTTGAATGTCCTTTTTTAAATTCCCATTGTATTTAAAATAAAAAGCATATCTCACTGGAAATAGATCAATCTGTCAACTATTCTTATTTGTATTGAATAACACTAACTATGTCATGCAAATCTTAGTTATAATATTTTCTTTCAATCTAAAGAAAGGATTGAACAAAAAAAATACCAATGGTCTGTCTATGAATTGCTCTTATTATAACAATGAGCACTCACTATGTTATACGAAATTTGATGGTTTTTCTGGTTCTTTCCCCTTTCAAGTTCCTTTTGTAAACATTATGAATATTCATTTTAAAATCACATGCATATCCAATTGAAAATAGATCAATTTCTAAGCTATTGTTATTTGTATTATAAAGTACTTAATATGCTCTATAGATCTTGATGGTAAGTGCTCTATAAATCTTGATGATAATCTTCTCTTTCCATATCAAGAGCGAAGACTAAAGGAAAAACATAAAAATGGCTCATCTATGAACTAATTTCATTATAACAATGAGCATTTATTGTGTTGTACTACAATTGATTATATATTTAGTTCCTTCTTCTTTATTGTTTTGGCTTTAAATATTATGAATATTTACTTTTAACATCGAATACATATCTCAATGGAAATAAATCAATCTATCGACTATTGTTATTTGTATTGTATAAAACTTATTGTGCTTTACAAATATTAATGATAATTTTTTTTTTCCCCAAGATAGGACTAGGATAAGAACATAACAATGGCTCATCTATAAGCTATTGCTTATTATAACAATGCGCACTCACTCTAATGTACTAAAATTGATGGTTTTTCTAGCTTCTTTCCTTTTGAAGTTCCCCCTATAAACACTATGAATATTCACTTTGGAAATCAAATGCATATCTAAATGAAAGTAGATCAATCTATCAAATATTATGTACTAAAATTGATGTTTTTTCTATTTCTTCCCATTTGAAATTCCTTCAACAAACATTATGAATATTCACTTTGAAAATCAAATGCATATATAAATGAAAATAGATCAATCTATTTACTTTAAAAATAAAATGCATATCTAAATGAAAATAGATCAATCTATCAAATATTATGTACTAAAATTGATGCTTTTTCTAGCTTATTTCTCTTTGAAATTCCTTCTATAAACATTATGAATATTCACTTTGAAAATAAAATGCATATCTAAATGAAAGTAGATCAATCTATCAACTATTATAGCACTTTTTATTATAGAAACCTTACTATGTTCTATAAATCGTAATGATAATCTTGTCTTTCTATCTAAAAATAGGACTAAAATAAAAAACAGCAATGACTTGTTGACCGAAATTTTCTCTATTGTACCAAAATACTTAGCCTTTTTACGTAGTAACTCTGGTCAAGAAAAACTAGAGAAAGAGTCACTACGGCTTTTGTAGTATTTCGGGTATCGTTCTCAAGGACTGGTTTATGAAAATTGTCAATACTAGAATAAATGAATTGTTTTTGTTTAAATCCTTAAGTGAAAAACAATATGTGAATAATGTGAAACTAATTAAAAGAAATTAAATTAATAAGAGAAAATGAATATTGATTTTAAATTCAATTGATTCAAGTTTGGGGTTTTCCACAATCCAACCTAGGGTATAGAAATTAAAGAAAACAAGGGTATTTTAAGTAATATGATCTTAGGGTTTTAGGATCCTTGGCTGTTCGCGATCAAGTTGAGTACTATAACTCAAGATTGCATCCGAAACCTAATTTTTCCTGTTTAAAACAGATTCCTAAAACCATCAAATGAATGAGATTGATTATCAATTTAAGATTTGGCTTTTTAACCCTTCCTACTCCTTATAGCTTTGTTTAGGGGCAAATAACGGTAGGTAAGACGAGGATAACTAATGATCAAGAATTATCAAGAATCACTAGTATCAAGTAATAACCTACCGTATCATTCCCTAAACGAACTCACAAGGATAGGATAAAAATAATAATAAATTGTCACCCAACCAATAATTAATCTCATTGTTATAGTAATTTACCCATTGTCCCTATAGGTTTCCTAGCCCTTAGGTTTTCATGCTTCAAGCCCCAAGTTGGCTCTTAGCCTCTCATGGGGGTGATGTCACATTCACAATCCATAATAGGGTAAAAATCCATAATTTGAATAAAAAAAAACTAAAAACAATATATTCAATAAAGAAGAAAAAGAAAACAAACCAAAGTTCTCGTCTTCTTCCACCTTCAATGTCAAACTCTCCAAAAAAAAAATCCAAGATCCCTAAAACCTAGAATTGAGAGAGTTTATATAATATTCTCAATTACCTAACATGTGGCACACTCTCATTGGCCACTTATTACAAAATAATTTCCTAAAAATGATTAAAAAGCAATAAAATGGTGATTTCTAGTCGTGTGGGGTCCACCTAGGGTGGATGGAGTGCTTTAGATGCAATTCCCGAGGTAGAGGAGGCGGAACATCAAAGTGGCAGTGGGTGAATTCGAAATTGGTGTCATTTCGAAGTGGAGGAGGTGGAACATCAAAGTGGCAGTGGGTGAATTCGAAATTGGTGTCATTTCGAAGTGGATTTCGAATTCACAAGTTGAATTTCGAAATCATAAGTGGAATTTCGAAATCATTTCGAAATGACCCTCCAGCTTGGTGTAGTTGTCTTCAAATGGCCATAACTTCTTCATTTCAGCTCCGATTTGCAAACCGTTTGAAGCATTGGACTCCTGACTTCTCGAGCTTCGAAACGATATATAGTATGTATATAATAGACTCCAGAAAGTGCTCCAAATTTGTCCTCAAAGTCAGAGTATATAATGCCATCAGATTTTTGAGTTCTAAATTTCCATGCAGCTCAATCTTGCTTTATGCCTCATTTCCCATGCTTTCTTGCCTTCTTTGTTACTCCATAATGGTCATTTATCATCCTCCAACCTCATGATATCCTTTTTTTTGCCTTTCCTTACATTCAATGAGTCTTGACTCACTTATTTACTCATTTAGCCCTTCTTGATCTTTCAAAATCTAAAGTCATTCAATTTGCACAATTTTCTTCCCTTGAACCTGAGATAAATCTCCAAAGTATAGATTAAACTCATGGCTAGGGCCTTAGCATTGATTTAGGTCAAGTTGGGTGATTTGAATGTCCTTTGGTGCACAAATCATATCGAATATGTGCCATTAGAGCACATATTTTGGCTCCAATCATCCCCCTCAACCTAAACTTTGCTAGTCCCTAGCAAATGAAAAGAGTAAAAAAGAATGAAAAATATGTAATGAGATTCATGAAACCATATTAACTCAACATAACATGTTTCACACACAAGATACCCAAGTAGACAAATTTCCTAGAATTGAGCAAGATGACACAAGATATGCAATTTCTTAGTTTTCTCACCTTATCTTCGTATACATAAATGTGCATCCATGTTTAGCATTCCTCTTAGTGTCTCTTGATTTTCCCTTGATTGGTTCTTTCCACCTAAACCTCATGTGCTTAATTTTGGTGTCCCCTCATAGTATTTTTCTTAAGATTTTTTCTTAAACTCAAATTTCATCATTCTTTAAGTTAAAGAGGAGGAAAATTTATTTTGATTTTTCTTTCTTAGTTTAGGAAATCTCCTTCTATATGGCTTAATAGGGATCCACTGGCAACTCCCGAGTTTTCACCCAAGGTACCAGGTATTGAGGACCTTTATAGGCCACTTACCCCTCAGGTATCACCCTAGCTCAAGGTAGAACAAGGTCGAATTTCCCAAACATTTTTTTTTTCATTTTTCATTTATCTTTTTTTTTTTTTTTTTTTTTTTTTTTTTTTTTTTTTTTTTTTTTTTAAACTGAGTTTAGCTTATGTAACGAGCAAGATACCGATGACTCCTAACCAGTTGGTTTTGGGCACCAGGGCTTGAAGACACAAGGCCATTACCCCCTCAGATAATTGCTCGAGCTTAAATTAGTCATTTTCATTTTTTTTTCATTTCCTCATTTTATTGCTTAAGAACAACTCTTTTTAAGCTAAAAAAAATTATCTTAATCAAGATACCATAAGGGTACACGTGCTTTGTGTGTGCTTTGAGTCTTAAATAGAAAATAACCATCAAAGAAAAATTGAAGGTATTCCAAGAATTCAACCTAACTATTTTTGCACTTAAAGGTATATAAAGATAAGGTAAGTGAACTAATACTCTTGCTCTAACTGCATTTTTTCTCAAATTCTAAAGAAAAAATACTACTTAAAGCATTCTCATGCCAAATAAACCATGAGTTACCAAGGCAAATCAAGAATCTCATTAGCTAACCAAAGATGACATGCAAACTTTTGAAAAAAATTAGGGCTAATAGGCTAATGAGCCTTTCCCCCTCAACCTAAATTACACATTGTCCCCAATGTGTAGGATAATGGGTCAAAAGAAAGGAAAAATGAATATGTTACCTCAAGATCATCAAGTGAGAAGTTTGTTATGTGGACTTCATATAAACCGTAGGAGCTTTGTCACCTTGAACACATGTGAGGCTTACCTTTTCACTCCCTTGAAGTTCGCATTTACCTATATCACTCGGATGTTTGCAAGCTAAGTTGCTACAACTCATAAACTCATTAGTAAGTTAAAAACAAAAATAAAAAATAAAAAATGCTAACCATATTGCTAATGACTTATTGAAAATGCAAAACTTAAATAAAGGAAAATAAAAAAAATAAAATAAAACAAAATAAAAGTTTTACCTACTGGATTTTCAGAAAATGCTTCGACCCTTTTGAACATCCCCATCAAGAAAATGGAGATTCTCCTCTTGTGTCTCAAATCTTTCAATGAAATGCTTTAGGCACTGACCATTAACTTTGAATTCATTACCTGTCCTCGGATTTTGAATGGTCACGGTGCCATAAGGGAAGACTTCCTTTACCACATAAGGGCCATTCCACCTTGACTTAAGCTTTCCTGGAAAAATGTGAAGCTTGGAGTCGTACAACAACACATTTTCACCTTGCTTGAACTCCCTTCGTAAAATAAGCTTGTCATGGTAGAATTTGTGTTTTTCCCTTGCATTACGTAGGCATTCATAACTCTCATTTCGATACGCCTCAAGTTCATTCAAATCATATTTCCTTTTAGCTCCAGCTTGATCCGAATCAAAGTTCATCTTCTTTACAGCCCAATATGCACGATGTTCGAGTTCTACAGGCAAATGACATGCTTTACCATAAACAATTCGGTACGGTGACATGCCAAGGATAGTCTTATAGGCTGTCCTATATGCCCAAAGTGCATCACTCAACTTGGTAGACCAATCTTTTCTTGTAGTATTGACTACTTTGGTGAGGATTCTCTTAATTTCCCAATTTGCTAGCTCAGCTTGCCCATTCGTTTGAGGGTGATATGGGGTGGACACTTTATGCCTCACTCCATATTTCTGCAAAAGGGTGGAAAAGGGCTTATTACAAAAGTGTGAACCTCCATCACTAATGATTGCTCTCGGAATGCCAAACCTAGAGAAAATATTCTCCTTTAAAAATTTGAGCACCACTTTGTGATCATTGCTCTTGCATGCCACTGCTTCTACCCATTTAGAGACATAATCCACTCCCAACAAAATATAGAGATTGCTAAAAGAAGGAGGGAATGGTCCCATAAAGTCCAGGCCCCAACAATCAAAGACCTCAACAACACAAATATGATTTTGAGGCATTTGATACCTTGTGTTGATTTTCCCCAGTTGTTGACATTGTGGACAACTTTTGCAATGAGTGTTACAATCCTTGAACATAGTTGGCCAATAGAATCCACTCTGTAGAATTTTTGTTGAAGTCTTCCTTGAAGCAAAATGACCTCCACAAGCTCCTTCATGGCACATTCGCAATATGTCTTGTTGTTCATCCTCTGGAACACATCTCCGCATAATTTGATCCGGGCAAAACTTATACAAATATGGATCATCCCAAGCATAGTGTTTTGCCCGCGAAAGAAAATACTTCTTTGTTTCCATGTTCCATTCTGATGGAAGTTCTCTGGTTGCCAAGTAATTGACTATATTTGCGAACCAAGGCAACTTCTCCACTGCACAAAGTGCATCATCAGGAAACTCATCATTAATTTGTGCTTCCTCGAAATGCGACTCTACTTTAACTCGGGAAAGATGATCAGCAACCACATTCTCTACCCCTTGCTTATCCTTGATTTGAATGTTAAATTCTTGAAGGAGAAGTATCCATCTGATAAGTCTTGCTTTGGCATCCTTTTTGTTGAGTAGATATTTCAAGGCCGAATGATCAGTAAAAATTACTATTGAAGTTCCCAAAAGGTAGTTCCTGAATTTATCAAGTGCGAACACCACTGCAAGGAGCTCCTTTTCAGTAGTTGTGTAGTTCTTCTGAGCATCATTGAGGGTTTTACTAGCATAGAACACCACATATGGTTTTCCATCCTCCCTTTGACCTAGTACGGCTCCCACTGCATAGTCACTAGCATCACACATCAACTCAAATGGGAGAGACCAATTTGGAGATCTCACAATTGGTGCAGTAGTGAGGAGTGACTTTAGCCTCTTGAAAGCTTCTTGGCATGCTTTAGTCCATACGAATTCTGCATCCTTAAGTAGTAAAGCACAAAGAGGTTGAGCGATTTTTGAGAAGTCTTGTATGAACCTTCTATAAAAACCTGCATGTCCCAAAAATTGTCTCACCTCTTTAACAGTAGTAGGCGAAGGTAGCTTTGAGATGAGCTCAATTTTTGCTGGATCTACCTGAATGCCCTCTTTAGAGATGATATGACCAAGTACTACCCCTGAGGTTGCCATGAAGTGACATTTCTCCCAATTTAGGACCAAATCCTTCTCAATGCACCTTTTCAAAACTTTTTTCAAATTTAAGAGACAATCATCAAAGGTCTTCCCATAAACAGTCAGATCATCCATAAAAACTTCCATGATTCTTTCTACCATGTCACTGAAAATACTAAGCATACACCTTTGAAATGTGGCTGGTGCATTACAAAGACCAAAAGGCATGCGCCTATAAGCATAGGTGCCAAATGGGCATGTGAATGTGGTTTTCTCCTGATCTTCCAATGCAATGGCAATTTGGAAATAGCCTGAATAGCCATCCAAGAAGCAATAATAGTCATGACCAGCTACCCTCTCCAAAACCTGATCTAAGAAAGGTAATGGAAAATGATCTTTCTTGGTGACTGCATTCAACTTCCTAAAATCAATGCATACTCGCCAACCTGTAGTCAGCCTTGTAGGAATGAGCTCTCCTTCATCATTCTTCATCACAGTTATCCCGCTTTTCTTAGGTACTACTTGAGTGGGGCTCACCCAACTACTGTCAGAGATATGATAAATAATACCTGCATCTAAAAGCTTCAATACCTCATTTCTGACTACATCTTGCATAAGGGGATTTAGCCTTCTTTGTGGCTGCCTTACTGGTTTTGCATTCTCTTCCAAATAAATATGATGTGTGCAAATCAAGGGATTTATCCCTTTCAAATCTGAAATTGACCAACCAATCGCTCCTTTATTCTCCTTAAGCACTTTCAAAAGTTTAATTTCTTGCTCTTCAGTTAATGTAGCTGAAATTACCACAGGTTTTTCTTCATTTGCCTCTAAATAAACATACTTTAAACCATGTGGTAGGGGCTTTAACTTTGGTTTGCTGATCTCCACCTCTTCCTTTTTGTTTTCTTCATCATTCTCAACACTGTTCAAAGATTGAATCGTATATTTTTCTTTCCATTCTGTAGCAACTTGAACACATTCTTCCTTAACGATTGTAGAGAAAAATTCATCTATATTTTCTTCCATTAACTTCTCTGTGTGTTCTTGCACCAAGGCCTCTATAAGGCATGCTTCCTCATTTTCCACATCATCATGGTCCATTGGTTGCTTGCATAAATTGAAGACATTCATTTCCACTGTCATGTTCCCAAAAGATAATTGCATCAATCCATTTCGACAGTTAATAAGAGCATTGGTTGTAGCAAGGAAAGGTCTCCCAAGAATAATTGGAACATAATTCATACCCTTTTTCAATGGTTCTGTATCTAACACCACAAAGTCCACTGGGTAGTAGAACTTTTCAACTTGCACCAAAACATCTTCGACTACTCCTCTGGGTACTTTAATCGAATGGTCTGCTAAAGAGAGTGTAATGGTAGTAGCCTTAAGCTCTCCCAATCCCAATTGCTTATAGATTGAATATGGAAGCAAATTCACACTAGCTCCCAAATCTAACAAAGCCTTTTCCACGAATGAATCTCCAATCTGAACTGAGATGGTAGGACAACCTGGATCTTTGTACTTTACCATTGCCTTATTCTCAATGATGGCACTGACTTGCTCGGTGAGGAATGCTTTCTTGCTTAATTTAATCCTTCTCTTCACAGTGCATAAGTCTTTGAGGAACTTTGCATAAGCAGGAACTTGCTTGATCATATCAAGGAGTGGAATGTTGATCTTCACTTGCTTCAAAACTTCCAAAATCTCTAAAGTCTTATCCCCCACTTTGTGTCTCTACATAGCTGAAGGGAAAGGCAAATGATTGGAAACACTCATTTTATTTTTGCTCACAATGACTTCCTCATATTTTTCAGACGCTTTCTCATTTCTAACATTTTTCTCCACAGTTGGTTCATCTCTAGCAGGAATATCTTCACTTACAGGTAACTTGGGCCCTTCATATTCTTTCCCATTTCTGAGTGTGATAACTGCATTGCAATCTTCCTTTTGCACTTCAGAAACTTCATTTACTCCTCTCGGATTTTTCTGTGGTTGAGCTGGGAATTTTCCTTTCTCTTGAGATAAACTTACAGCAAGTTGGCTCAAAGTGGTTCGAATATCTACTAGTTCTTGAGATGTTTGAGCATTTATCCTATTTTGATCTTCATTACGCTTGTCTTGCTTCTGTATAAACTCTCTCATCATGTCTTCCAGGCTTGAGTTAGATGATGAAGTTTGATGTTGCTGTTGAAAATTCTGAGATGGCATACCTTGTGGTTGAAAACCTTGCTGCCCATTAGTCTGATTACCCTGAAATCGATTTCCTTGCTGTTGAAACTGGCCATTGTTACCTCCCCTCCATGATAGATTTGGATGATTCCTCCAACCTGGATTATAAGTGTTGGAATATGGAGAGTTGCTAGAATATTGCTTGTATGTCCCTAAGGCATTGGCTTGCTCCGTAAACATATCTTGCACTGCAGGTAGAGTGGGACAAGATTGCACACCATGTTCCGTAGACTTACATATCAAGCACAGTTGAGTTACCCCCTCATTGACTATTTGTACCTCTTGAACTCCCTTGGCTTCCAAATCATCCAACCTTCTCATAACGGTTGCTAACTTTGCTTGGACATCTAAACCCTCTGGTAAGGTATACACTCCACTAGCTCTTGCTCTGTTCATTGTTCTATCTCTAGATGGTTCCTTGACGATTGGTTCATCCCAACTTCTAGATACCTCAGCAACATAATCAAGGAATTGAAATGCTTCATCGGGGTTTTTATTCATGAAATCTCCTCCACACATAGTCTCGAGAAGTTGTTTCATTGGTGGTGCCATGCCTTCATAGAAATACGAAACTAGCATCCAGTTGTCAAATCTGTGATGGGGGCATGCTGCAACAATCTCCCTGAATCTTTCCCAACATGCAAAAAATTTCTCATCCTCCATAGCCTTGAAATTCGAGATCTCCTTTTTCAATGCACTGGTTCTATGTGTTGGAAAGAATTTCTGCAAAAACACTGATTGTAGATCACCCCAATTTCTGATACTATAGGGTCTAAGACTATTTAACCAAGTCTTAGCTTTATCCTTCAATGACAAGGGGAATAACTTCATGCGAAAGATCTCCAAAGGAGTGTTGGCTTCTCGAAAAATTGAAACGATGTCCTCAAATTCCTTGATGTGAGAGTATGGATTTTCATTTTCTGTCCCCCTAAAAATGGGTAGTTGAGACACCACTTGAGGCCGAATGGTAACATGATCATGATTTGGAGGTAGCATAAAACACGATGGTGTGCTCAACCTGGGAGGATTTAGAAGCTCTCTCATAGTTCTTTGGCCCTGCACAGGTGGTCGTGGCCTGTTGTTATTACTGTTGAATTCTTCAGTGTCCTCCATATCTGGTCGAGATTCCTCAATTGTTCTTTGAAGTCTACCTGAAAGATCTCTTTCCCAACCAAGCATAAAATAGAAAAAAAATATGTATAAAGATAAAAAAAAATAAAAAAATAAAAGAACTAAAACAAAGTAATTCACTATATCCTAGTTATGACGATTGCCAGTCCCCGGCAACGGCGCCAATTTCTTGATCGAAATTTTCTCTATTGTACCAAAATACTTAGCCTTTTTACGTAGTAACTCTGGTCAAGAAAAACTAGAGAAAGAGTCACTACGGCTTTTGTAGTATTCCGGGTATCGTTCTCAAGGACTGGCTTATGAAAATTGTCAATACTAGAATAAATGAATTGTTTTTGTTTAAATCCTTAAGTGAAAAACAATATGTGAATAATGTGAAACTAATTAAAAGAAATTAAATTAATAAGAGAAAATGAATATTGATTTTAAATTCAATTAATTCAAGTTTGGGGTTTTCCACAATCCAACCTAGGGTATAGAAATTAAAGAAAACAAGGGTATTTTAAGTAATATGATCTTAGGGTTTTAGGATCCTTGGCCGTTCGCGATCAAGTTGAGTACTATAACTCAAGATTGCATCCGAAACCTAATTTTTCCTGTTTAAAACAGATTCCTAAAACCATCAAATGAATGAGATTGATTATCAATTTAAGATTTGGCTTTTTAACCCTTCCTACTCCTTATAGCTTTGTTTAGGGGCAAATAACGGTAGGTAAGACGAGGATAACTAATGATCAAGAATTATCAAGAATCACTAGTATCAAGTAATAACCTACCGTATCATTCCCTAAACGAACTCACAAGGATAGGATAAAAATAATAATAAATTGTCACCCAACCAATAATTAATCTCATTGTTATAGTAATTTACCCATTGTCCCTATAGGTTTCCTAGCCCTTAGGTTTTCATGCTTCAAGCCCCAAGTTGGCTCTTAGCCTCTCATGGGGGTGATGTCACATTCACAATCCATAATAGGGTAAAAATCCATAATTTGAATAAAAAAAAACTAAAAACAATATATTCAATAAAGAAGAAAAAGAAAACAAACCAAAGTTCTCGTCTTCTTCCACCTTCAATGTCAAACTCTCCAGAAAAAAAATCCAAGATCCCTAAAACCTAGAATTGAGAGAGTTTATATAATATTCTCAATTACCTAACATGTGGCACACTCTCATTGGCCACTTATTACAAAATAATTTCCTAAAAATGATTAAAAAGCAATAAAATGGTGATTTCTAGTCGTGTGGGGTCCACCTAGGGCGGATGGAGTGCTTTAGATGCAATTCCCGAGGTAGAGGAGGCGAAACATCAAAGTGGCAGTGGGTGAATTCAAAATTGGTGTCATTTCGAAGTGGAGGAGGTGGAACATCAAAGTGGCAGTGGGTGAATTCGAAATTGGTGTCATTTCGAAGTGGATTTCGAATTCACAAGTTGAATTTCGAAATCATAAGTTGAATTTCGAAATCATTTCGAAATGACCCTCCAGCTTGGTGTAGTTGTCTTCAAATGGCCATAACTTCTTCATTTCAGCTCCGATTTGCAAACTGTTTGAAGCGTTGGACTTCTGACTTCCCGAGCTTCGAAACGATATATAGCATGTATATAATGGACTCCAGAAAGTGCTCCAAATTTGTCCTCAAAGTCAGAGTATATAATGCCATCAGATTTTTGAGTTCTAAATTTCCATGCAGCTCAATCTTGCTTTATGCCTCATTTCCCATGCTTTCTTGCCTTCTTTGTTACTCCATAATGGTCATTTATCATCCTCCAACCTCATGATATCCTTTTTTTTGCCTTTCCTTACATTCAATGAGTCTTGACTCACTTATTTACTCATTTAGCCCTTCTTGATCTTTCAAAATCTAAAGTCATTCAATTTGCACAATTTTCTTCCCTTGAACCTGAGATAAATCTCCAAAGTATAGATTAAACTCATGGCTAGGGCCTTAGCATTGATTTAGGTCAAGTTGGGTGATTTGAATGTCCTTTGGTGCACAAATCATATCGAATATGTGCCATTAGAGCACATATTTTGGCTCCAATCAATTGTCTATGAACTACTCTTATTATAACAGTGAATACTCATTATGTTGTACCAAAATTGATGGTTTCTTTGGCTCTTTCCTCTTTGAAGTTTCCCCTATATATATTGTGAATATGTTAAGATAGAGCCCTTAAAATAATGACATGATTTTGAGTTTATTATTTATTTAATAAAGTTTTTATTTCACCTTAATCTATTATTTTTCCATGTATTAGACTTTATGAGCATTTAGGCTTGCATCTCTTGCATTGTACATGATTTGGGTGAATTGGGAGTTGGGTGAAAGATCCAAGTCATGGGTTCCTTGCTAGTAGATGATTTATTCACAACCAATTTGTTGAGTTAAGCAACCCTTTTAAAGTTATAGTGAACTACCTTCTAATTGGAGGGATGATTGATATTGGCCATTGAGATGGGGTTCCTATGGTGTGTGCACTAGTTTGTATGGTTATATCTTAGACATGACCTAAGGTGAGTCATGATTTAAGGCTATCGGGTAGTCATCACTTGACCAAGCTGCTATGTTGTTGTGCCAAAGTTAGTAGTAGCTTTGATCTATGGGTGAGATCCTAAAGTGACATATATTCCATATGGATTAGGTCACTATTGATGGAAGCCGTTAGCTATGATATCTCATGGGATTGAGATAATGAATCCCCTTAGGGTATCCTAAGGATGTGTGTTCAGGTAAACTATAGTCATAATAGTTCCTTGAGTGCAACTTGACATTAACTCTTGGAGAACTAAGATATGTCAATTGATCACACTATAAAAGGATTTGGAACTCAAGGATGGTTTCACCTCATTAGATTATGTACACCAATTCATGAGGAGATTATATACAACAAATAGTAACTCACGGACTAGACCTCTTAGTGTCTCGTAAAGTACAATATAAGATATCATCAGGCAATACATCCAATCCTAATTTATAAAGCATCAAAACAAGGGCAAATCTCTAATAATATAATATGGAAATATAATAAGATAAAGAGATGCACTATGATCAAGTAGTGGGAGCCTCAGGTGGAGATGATGCCTCCATAAGCGTAGCTGTGACTGTGGGAGGCTCATCCTGAGGTGGTGGAATCCGAACCTCTGCTGGTGTAGTGTCCTCAACTGGAGCTATAGGTGCTGAGGATGTGGGAAGGTCAGGCTGAGGCGGAGGCAAGAGTCCCAGGTATTGCTGAATTTGGCGGAGAATAGTAGTCTGCTGGTCCTGATGGGCACACAACTTAGCCATCTGCTGGAAGAGAGCGAAATGGGTGGTGGTGAGTGTCTGAAAGGTATGCACCAGGGCGCGAAACTCTGAAGCTGGTATGGTGATAGAAGGCTCGAATGTAGTAGGCGTGACTAGTGGAACAGTGGGAGTCGTAGGCGGAGTAGCAGAAGTAGCCTCAGGTGTGGGCACTGGTGGTGCTACCATGGGAGGGACTCCTGGCGGTGCAGAATAGCTCGCCAACTGAATCCACTTGTCGAGAGTGAATCGCTCTCCCAAATTTGATGGTTCTTGCTTCTCCTCGTCAAAAGTTCTTCCTACAATGATTATGGAACTTTACCTTTTGTCCAAACAAATATTTAAAACTACAATTATGTTGTTGAGTACTCACCATGTTTTGCCAAATCTAATGGTTCTAGCGTCTCTTTGTCAAAATTTCTTTCTATAAAGATTATGACACTTCACTTTTTGTCCAAACCAATGTCCATAAAAGTAAAATTATGTTATCGAGTACTCACCATGTTTTGCTAAATCTGATGGTTTTGGCATCTCTATGTCAAATGGTCTTTCTGCAAGAATGATGGAAATTCACTTTCAGTCGAAATCAATATCTAAAAGTCAAATTATGTCATGGAGTACCTACCAAGTTGTGCGTACTCATCATGTTCTACCAAATTTGATGGTTCTAACGTCTTTTTAGGAAAAGTTCTTTCTACAAAGATTATGGAACTTCATTTTTTGTCCAAACCGATATATATAAAAGTAAACTTATATCATTGAGTACTCACCATGTTTAGCTAAATTTGATGGTTCTAGCTTCTCTTCATCAAAAGTTATTTCTACAAACATTATGAAACTTCGCTTTTTATCTAAACCAACGTATAAAAGTAAAATTATGCCATTAAGTACCCACCATATTTCACCAAATTAGATGGTTCTAACATTTCCCTCTCAAAAGTTCTTTTTGTAAAGATTCTGAAACTTCATTTTCTATCTAAACCAATTTCTACAAAAGTAAAATTATGAAACTTTACCTTTTATCCAAACTAATGTTTAAAAGTGCAATTATGTTGTTAAGCACTCACCATGTTCTGCCAAATCTGATGGTGCTAGCGTCTCCTTGTAAAGAGTTCTTTCTGCAAAGACAATGAAACTTCACTTTTTGTCCAAAGCAATGTCTATAAAAGTAAGATTATGTCGTTGAGTACTCACCATGTTTTGCTAAATCTAATGGTTCTAGCATCTCTGGATCAAATGTTCTTTCTAAAAAAATTATGGAAATTCACTTTCTATCGAAATCAATGTCTAAAAGTAAAATTATGTCATGGAGTACCTACCAAGTTATGCGTACTCACTGTGTTCTGCCAAATTTGATGGTTCTAGTGTATTTTTATCAAAAGTTCTTTCTACAATGATTATGTGACTTCACTTTTTGTCCAAACCGATATATATAAAAGTAAACTTATATCATTGAGTACTCACAATGTTTAGCCAAATTTGATGGTTCTAGCTTTTCTTCTTCAAAAAGTTATTTCCACAAGGATTATGGAACTTTACTTTTTATCTAAACCCACGACTAAAAGTAAAATTATGTCATTGAGTACTTACACTGTTCTACCAAATTAGATGTTACTAGCGTCTCCTTGTCAAAAGTTCTATCTACAAAGATTACAAAACTTCACTTTCTTTTTTGGAAAATGTCTCAAATTCCTAATTAGTATGGATTCCTTTTTTGAAAAGAATATTGTATCGAATATTACCTATGTTCTTATGTCATTTTAATATTAAAATTCCTTATAAAATAAGAAAAGTTGTTAGGAATATCTCTATAAATATTCTAGGTCATTAGGGAAAAAGTTTATGCGATTGAGATGGACTTGTAAAGACTATATGAGGTGGATAGAGATGTGAGGAAGAATAAGTGACACCTGATGGAGCGAGGAGCTCATGGTTCAAGGTGTAGATATAAGGAGTAGGAAAACATAGGATGTTTGAAGAACAATGAGCACTCACCGTGTTGTACTAAAATTGATGGTGTCTTGGGCTCCTTCCCCTTTGAAGTTCCTCCTGTAAATATTATGAATATCCACTTTCAAATCAAATTCAAATCTCAATCAAAATAGATCAAACTATCAACTATTGTTATTTCTATTGTATAGCACACACTATGCTCTTTCTTAATAATAATCTTCTTTTTGTATCCAAAGACAATTGAAAATTGATGGTCTTTTTATTGTATAACACACACTATGCTCTTTCTTAATAACAATCTTCTTTTTATATCAACTATTGTATAGAACTACTCTTATTATAACAATGAGCACTCACCGTGTTGTACTAAAATTGATGGTGTCTCGGGTTCCTTCCCCTTTGATGTTCCTCCTATAAATATTATGAATATCCACTTTCAAATCAAATTCAAATCTCAATGAAAATAGATCAAACTATCAACTATTGTTATTTCAATTGTATAGCACACACTATACTCTTTCATAATAATAATTTTTTTTTCTATCTAAAGACAATCGAAAATTGATGGTCTTTCTATTGTATAACACGCACTAAGCTCTTTCTTAATAATAATCTTCTTTTTATATCAACTATTATATAAAACCACTCTTATTATAACAATGAACACTCACCTTGTTGTACTAAAATTGATGGTGTCTCAGGTTCCTTCCCCATTGAAGTTCCTGCTGTAAATATTATGAATATCCACTTTCAAATCAAATTCAAATCTCAGTGAAAATAGATCAAACTATCAACTATTGTTATTTCTATTGTATAGCAAACACTATGCTCTTTCTTAATATTAATCTTCTTTTTCTATCTAAAGACAATCGAAAATTGATGGTCTTTCTATTGTATAACACACACTATGCTCTTTCTTAATAATAATCTTCTTTTTATATCAACTATTGTATAGAACCACTCTTATTATAACAATGAACACTCACCGTGTTGTACTAAAATTGATGGTGTCTCGGGTTCCTTCCCCTTTGAAGTTCCTCCTATAAATATTATGAATATCCACTTTCAAATCAAATTCAAATCTCAATCAAAATAGATCAAACTATCAACTATTGTTATTTCTATTATATAGCACACGCTATGCTCTTTCTTAATAATAATCTTCTTTTTCTATCTAAAGACAATAGAAAAAGAAAAACATAACAATGTCTCATCTATGAAATACTTCTATTATAAAAATGAGAACTCCTTGTGTTGTACTAAAATTGATGGTTTCTTAGACTTTCTCCCTTTAAAGTTCCCTCAATAAAAATTATGAATAATCACTTTAAAATAAAATGCATATGTCGATGAAAGTACATCAATCAATCAATCAACTATTGTTATTTGTATTTTAGAGCACTCACTATGTTACACAAATCTTATTGATAATTTTCTCTCTCTATCTAAAGATATGATTAAAAGAAAAACATAGCAATAGTTCATTCATTAACTACTCTTATGATAAGAAACTGTACTCACTATGTTGTACTAAAATTGATAGTTTCTTGGGCTCCTTCCCCTTTGAAATTCCTCCTATGAACGTTATGAATATTCATTTTAAAATCAAATTCATATCTCCATGAAAATAGATTAATCCAACAACTAGTGTTTTTTGTATTGTAGAGCACTCGTTGTGCTTTGTAAGTCTGAATAATAATCTTTTTTTCTTTTTTCTTTTTTTTGTCTACGATGAAAAGAAAAATATAATAATGGTTTATCTATAAATTTTGTGGATGTAGGCAAAATATTGAATCACATAAATTTTTGTTTTTTTGTGGACTTGTTTTTATGTAATTCTTCTTCTGTATCATATTTGGATATTTTCATAGATCTATAAGTTTTTGCACAACGAACGCCAAAGCTCAAGTCAATACAATCATGGGTTTACTTCTAAGATCAACATCAAATCCCTAACACATTAAATGTTAAGGCTATACTGTCCCTTGGCAAAACATAATCTTGGGCTATTTCCTAGAGAAGTAGCATTGTTGCAAATCTAGCAATTATGAATATGGATTTTCCAGCCCAATGCATATCCAAAATAATGAGGCAAAATATAATTAAACTATTAACTGCTATTATTCTATGAACTTACGATGTTCTTCAGCTAAATTTGATGGTTCTGCATGTTCCTTGCCTTTAGAAGTTCCTCCTGCAAAAAATATGAATCTTTGGTTCTTACCCAAAATGTTTCAAAACAAAAATTAATGGTCGTCTGTGAAATACAGCTATTGTATTGCTAAGCACTTGTTGAACACTGTTATCCTTGATGGTTTTTCTGGCTCTTCACTTTTAAAATTTTGCCCTAGAGATGATGTGAATTTTCAATTTCTACCCACACACATGAATAAGAAAAAAGTTCAATTGTTATCATCTATGAAGTATAGTTCTATTGATGAGCACTAAGCCCCTTCTATAAACTTGATATATCTTCTTACGAACTACAGTTGTCATCTTTGGTTTTACCAAAAACATGTCTAAAAGAAATATCAATAATTGAGGTCACGAAGCACCACGGTACTTTGCTAAGCTTGATTGTTCTGCTGATTCCTTCCCTTCACAATTTGCTCCTGCAACTATTATGTCTTCACTTTCTATTTAAATACATTTCTACAAGAACAAAAGAAATTTGATTTTCATAGTGTCTCATTCCTGTCAGAAGTTCCTGCTGCAAACATTATGAATCTTCATTTTCTACCCAAATGCACAAGCATGTCAAAAGAAAAAGACAGAAAAAAAAGATGGATTCTGCAGTTGTTATGATTTCCCTGAAGATTTCTAGTTGCTCTGCACAATAGAGGTAATAAAACCAAGGGAAAAAGAAGTTTAATTCATGTTCTTTGGAAGGATGCTTCACTTAAAAAATAGCAGCAATCAAAGATATATATATATATATATATATATATATTTTAATTTCTGACAAGATTTAACTGTCACACGGAAGAGAAGTCTTCATTTTTATTATAAAATCTTGGTAAATTTTAGGCTGATGAAATGGTAGCTAGAAGTTTATCATTGAGGAAGGAAAGTCACTATAAACGAAATGAATTCAGATCACACTATTTTCAGCCGAACTTCCAATGTTGGAACCATTTTAGATTTGATAGTTCTTACCATCTGAAGATGATTTGACAATTGGCCCTATGATTTTCAGTTTTTATAGTTTGGGCACACAGACAAAAAAGGAAAACATCATCTCCAAATGGATGGGCAAGGAGCTAGAAAATTATGCTACTCATAGTAATGAAATTCCACGGGGATATAGCAAATACTAACCTTTCCAGTACTTCACAAAAGGATGATGCCAACGAGTTGAAGATGCTTTTGGGTGATCTTGAATTTGGTTTGACAAATCGAGGGATGATGATACTTCAGTGGAACCAATCTCTCGGTCAGTTATGTCCTTGATCTTTCCCCAATCTGGTCCTCCTCCATCATCCTCTGTGCAGCGCTCCACTAGAATGGGACATCCTTGAATTACCAAATGTTGAAGGGAAATAGAAACACCCTCCTTCGGTAATGAGGGGAGTTTGGGGCAATCCTTGATGTAAAGATCCTTGAGGGAGGTGAGGCTCTTCAACACATCATCAGGACCAAGGGACTGGAGATTGTGGCAGGAACCAAGAGTCAAACATTCTAGGGATTTGGGAAGCCCTTCATCAGGCAATTTTACAAGTTGGGAGCACCATTGGATGGACAGAAGTTTAAGTGAGGTCAAACTTTGGAATGGTGATGCTTCTTGGGAAAAATTATCTAAATCTTTGCAATGAAGGATGTGCAAAGCCTTGAGACCAGGAAGATGAGGCCACTTTGGGAAAGAGACAGCGTTTGAGATGTTTGAAATGACCAAAGAGTTTAGAGAACTGGTCTCTGGTATTGTGCCCAGTAGTGTTCCATCCTCACATTCGTCCAGAAGTAAGTGCTGAAGTTCTTGGCAGGACTCTGGGGCTGGGAGAGCTCTCAGTAACTTGCAGCCACCAATCTCTACCTTCTTTGGTTTAAATGTTTGTGGTAAGGTCTCCAGCTTTGGGCAACCATAAATCTTCAATTCCAAGAGACTAGAGAAGGAACGATTCGCTTCATTCAAATCTTCCAGAACAATATTGCCAACAAGTACTAGGACTTTCAGAAATGGGGTTACGGCAAGGACCTTGAGAGAGTTGCAACCTTTGATCTTCAGATCTTCTAGCTTACGAAAGTGGGATGGCAACTTTGTCAGCTTGGGGCAATTACTGATCTTTAAGGAAGCCAGGGATGGGTACTCCCCTGATTGCTTTAGTTCCTCCAACTCCTGCATCCCTTTAATGTTGAGTTTTTGAAGGTGGGGTAGCGCACCGAGTGAAAGGGCTTTACATCTTTCACAATATTTCAAGGAAACAGTTACCAGATTTTGGAGCTGCCCGTCTGTCATCCAAAGTGGAAATGTGGTACCCCAAAAATTAGAAATGTGGAGCTCTTTGAGGTCCGAGTGGGGCCGTAAATCTTCAAGCACCTTCACTTTTGCTGCTTCATCTAGTGCGGAAGCAATTCGGCTGCCCCATTCCAACACAAGTTTATCAAGGCTTTCTTTTTCATTCAATTTTGCCTCACCTGCATTCACTGCATTCTCAAGGTTTGAAATACGCAATGATCCCGTAAGCTTTGCCATGCCCTTCAGTTCTCCAATCCCATATCCATCTTCGCACCAAATTGGAAATGCATGCAAGTTATGCAGACTGGTTAAGCTCCCAATATTTGGTGGCAACTTTGTGGTTTTGTACCAGAACACTTCATCTAGTTCAAGATGTCTCAAGTTTATTAGCTTGGCAAAGTTCTCGGGCAATTTTAAAAGAAAAACACACCCTAACAGTAGTAGGGTTTGCAGATTATGGAGTTTGCAGAGGAAGGCGGGGAGACTTCTGATTTCAGTTTTGGAGAGGTTGAGATAGCGCAACAGCTTCAACTCTTGGATTGAATTTGGTACATCAAGAATTGTACTTGAACTCAGATCCAACACACGGATGTATTTCATTCTGCCAAACCTTTTATCTAGAGCTTGGCCAAAATCTGTCAAATCATTGCTGGGGAGTAGAAGTGTGCGCACTTTCTTTGATTTATCAATCATATCCAGGACAGGTTTCTCCACATTTATACACATCAATGACACATGACGAGATTGTGCAGAGAAATCATATTGCGTGTCATCCTCCTTCATTAGGCAAGAATAGGGACCAGAAATTGATTGTGCCAGATTATGGAAAAGATCATGCATCCTGTACCTTTTCCTGTCTACGTCTGGACTTTGAAAGAAGGACCTGGTTAGCAACTCATTGAAATATTCACCTGCAATCTCCATCCTTTTTTGTCCTTGGAACTGGATTAAATCTTCCGCTATCCATAATTGAACCAACTCCTTCTTATCGAATGAATACCCCTTTGGAAATATGGAACAGTAGCAAAACAGTGGCTTTAAATGAGAAGGGAGATGATTATAACTCACTTTCAGCGCCGGGAAAATGCTGGGGCTCGTAGATTTGGGCTCCCCCTTCTCAGCTTCCCATATGTCAAGTTCTGAGATTCTTCGCCATTTTTTTGGATCAAGATTGCGGCCCAGAAAGCTTCCCATTGCCTTTACTGCCAAAGGCAAATTCTGACACTTGCGGACGATTCTGGTTCCAGATTCGACTAGTTGGGATGGACAATCGTCTTGTCCAAATGCAGTTCGTTGAAACAAAGACCAGCAGTCGTCGTCCGACAAAAAGTTCAAGTTGTGAGTAATTTGCATGTACTGGACATGGCAAACTTCAGTCTTTTGACTGGTGGCCAGAACTCTACTCTGCTTTGCCCCTTCCCGTAGGAGATCTAGAAGCCTCTTCCATTCCTCATCATGATCAGTCCAGACATCATCTAGAACGAGTAAAAAACATTTTCCACGTACAAATTTTTGAAAATCCTCACATAACTGGTTGAGGGATGAATTTGTATGGTTTATGTTAGGATTAGACCTCATCATGATATCTCTAAGAATCCTAGAGAGGTCAAAATTCACGGTGACACAAACCCATATTCTGTTTTCCTTAAAACGTTTCACTACCCTAGCGTCAAGGTAGACCAGTTGAGCAAGTGTTGTTTTTCCCATACCCGTCATCCCAACTATGCGAATGACTGGAATGCCAACTTCTGTGTCGTAGTTGCTATCTAGCAACATGTCTACTATTTTCTCCTTATCGTCTTCCCTACCAACAATAGTAGACATATCCGTTGGAAAGGATATGGAAGTCCGGTCACGCACAGTAGAAGTCCGGTCAACACATCGCATCAATTGTCCATTTTCTCTAATATAGTTAAACCTTTTGTTGAGTTTCTCTGTGTTAAATTTTCTCTTTATTTTTCTGCTGAAATTCATACCTCGGGAGAGCGATACCTGGTCCTTGCTCAGATAAGCTTCGGTTGCCAGTCTGTCCACGAAGTCCTCTGCATCGTAAGCTGCATCTTTAAGACCTTTAATCCATTTTTGCATCTCATCCTTCTCCAATTGCTCTTCATCCATGTTTCTAAGGATACCTTGGATTAAATCTAAGGTAAGTAGAAGTTTTTCCAAGTCTTCCTTGCAGGACTTGAACCAGAAGATCCCTTTGACAAGCAACGGTATTAACCTCACTATGGAAGAAATAAGCCTTACAAGAGAAACTGGTTCCATTATTTGGCCAAAACCAACCGTATTAAGGAGAAATTCAAATGTTGGACGGAAATCGAGACTGTTTATGGAGGGATGAGTTTCGGATGCTAACTATCCACAGATGATGCTTTGTTATATGCGTAGAGTATGCTTGAAAAATAAAAACGGTGGGGAAAAAGGAAAGAAAGCAAGGAGAGTGGAAGACCAGTGGATGATGCCTGATGGCTGATGGTTTGCCGTCTAGATACCTGTTGGAATCCGTGCAACAATTAATGGCGAAAAATTGAAAGACGAGAAAGAAGAACACGCAAATTTAACATGGTTTGGCTAATTACCTACATCCACGGGAACATGGAAAGAGGATTTTCACTAGGTATCAAATTAGGGTTACACTTCGCTATGCTCCGTTCCACTCTGCTTCACTCCGGCATTTGCCCCTTTTTTTTTTTTCCAATATGAGCCACATACTACAACAATACCATTTGGTTTATGCAACACACGATAGCCCTCATTTGTTAATGAAATGTGGTCCATACTCGATGACGTGTGGGGTATATCCACTAATTTAATTGTCACAATGAAACTTTTCTTATGATATTATTCTTTTGCTATTATTAATTTTTGAAAAATGTTAAGGTAAGGTTAGGTACCATAGTAGTATCTACGGAATAAAAAATTCAAATATTTGAGCATGTAATGTAAGATTTAGATTATCAAATAAGGGTATAAACAAATGTTATTAAAGTACAAATGTACAAATAAATGAAATTAAAGTATGAACAATGAAATTTATGAAAGTATGAAACATGATATCACTTGATTGATTATATATATATGTTATAGATGCCAAAAAAAGTATATTTTTCTAGTTGTGTTAACAGAAGCTTTAATGCAAACAACATTAGATAAAGAACACAAAGATAAAATAATCACATACAGTGCATAAGGTTTTAACGTGATTAAACCAAACATGCCTACATCCACAGATGAGAAAGAATCTTTTCACTATACAATAAAGAACATTATAGAGGATAAAACTAGTATTACTATTGGGTTCCTAAAACATCTCATATTTTTCCACACCTTGTATCCATACTCTACCATGAGCTCCCTCACTCCATCAAGTATCTCTCGTTCTCCCTCACATCTTTATCCATCTCTTTTAGTCTTTATAAGTCTATTTCCATCTCATGACTTTTTCCCCTCAAAACCTAAAATATTTGTAGAGATATTTCCAACAATCTTCCTTATTCTATAAAAAAATATAATATTATAATAATAAATTAACTTAGGAAATATTCTTTACAGAAAAATGAATCTTTACTACTTTGAAATTTGGGACACTTCCTAACATTTCTATATTATGATTAAGGTAGTTGAAAGTTTTTCTAAGTCATCCTTGAAGGCAAGGAACCGTACGTAAGATCCCTTTAACAAGCAATGGAGATAACCTCGCTATGGAAGCAATAAGACTTGGAAGAGAAGGTGCAAACATTCTTGGGCCAAAACCAAAGAGAAATTCGAATGTTGGATAGAAATTGAGACTGTTTTTGGAGGGATGAGTTTCCGATGCTAACTATTTAAATTTAAAAAGTAAACAAGTGGGGAAAAAAGAAGGAAAAGAAAGCGAGGCAAGTGGAAGGCCGGTGGATGATGGTTTCCAACACGCAATAGCCCTCATTTGTCAATGAAATGTGGTCCAAATAAATTTGTTTATGAAATTCAATTAACAAATAGATGACGTGTGGGGTATACCCTCAAGTTTACTTGTGTCATAAAGACACTATCTTATGTCATTATTCTTTTACTAACATTAATTTTCATATTTTTTTAAGTCTTATGGTGGTTGTTTGCACATGGAGAGGAGGAAGAGGAAGACCCACAATGGTGTTGTTTAAAGGATACTTGGTAAAGCATCCCTCCACTATTATTATTATATAACACAAAGAATCTCAATGACTTTGAAATCAATTTCCGTTCATACATGGCAGCAGGTTCATTTTGGTTTGAATTACTCGACCGATTGGCTGGCTAATGCGAGAGTGGTTACATGATGATGACACATGCTCTGCAATTAATAATGCCTCATAGGGGAAATCGTCAAAACACTGCCCTTATTCTAATCTGATCAAACCTTTGTATTTGGCCGAAAGCTGTTCCTTTATCCCGTGATACCTGGTTGCATCATGTAAATCATAAGCTGCATTTTAAGACGCTCAATCCAGTTTCACATTACTTTCACTTCCACCTACTTATTATTAATGCTTAAAAACGTCTTGGAATACGGTTGAAGTCATTGAATGTTTTCCAAAGTTAAAGGACCCATAACATGCCCTTGAGAAGCAAACGAGATATCCTGGTTAGGTAGCAATAAGGCTCTTTTTCATTGGATGGTGGAAAAACTAATTTTGATCAATCTATTCAAAAGGCCAGTTGATCGGATTCAAATTTTCTCTGATGATTACATTGAGGTTTTTTTGTTGTGATGATTATGAATGTGTTGGAGATCCTGATTTAGGAAATCTTTTGTTAAATGGTTTCATTTTTGCTTTTTGACTTGGCTCACTGTCTTTCCATACATCATTGGTTGGGTTTCTAGAAAAATAGAAAACTTAATTGTATAAACGGTTTTTGTTGAGAGATTGATCCACCATGTTTATCTATGTGACACCAAGGGAGAATCGTTGACAGCAAGACAAGTTCCTTTATTATCGGATTCAAGCAATCATAACAATATTTTCTTTACCGATTAGTACGAGTAGAAAATACTAAAAAAAAAAAGGATTACTAAATTTTAATAGATACTTAGGTTATGTTTGGTTCCCGGAAAATATTAAGGAAAAAAAATATAAAGGAAAATGACTTTTTGATATTTGGTTGTCCTATGAAAAATATAAATAAAAAATTAAATATAATTAAAACTAGTTAAAAATTTATGTATTTTTAAATTAATTAATCTTTATATCAATGAGTTAAAAAAAGCAAAATGAGTTTGAAGTAATAAATAAAAATAATTTATCGATTTTTAATCTATTTTTTGTTTTCCTTCATTTTTTTTTCTTCTACTTTTCCTTTGTATGTTCTTTTATTTACATTTTCCTCAAATTTTCTAGGAACCAAATATAGCCTTAAATTTTATAAAATTACTAAAACTTATTTATGGTTATGAACTGAATAAAGATGGCCTATTTCTAAAGCTAAGGACTTTAAAGATAAGACAGAACAAAATGATTACGAAAGTATATCAGAACTACGATATTGACAAGAGTTTGCAATTGTATTTAGGTGTAAAATCTTACAAAATAGTTTGGCCTTCTTATAAGTTACTCACCCTAAGAAATTTGGGTAAGTTCAACAAATACAACAAGGATATACCTTTAGTTCATGCAACTTCCAATAGTTTAAACTGGTGGATCTTGGAATAGAAACAAATGGAAGGTCAGTGACTTGCACAACCAGCATATGAGCTCTTCCAGAGCTTTCAAAAGTGTTGTTGGTTTCATTTAATAACAGAACTATTTGACTTTCCTGTTTTCAACAAGGCTACATTAGAGAACACATCAAGTATTAAAGCTGAAATGTATAAAGCATGTGTTCCAGTTCGTTACTTTATATAAGGAAAGATCAAAACAGTAATAAACGTCAGGAAACAGATAATAATACAGCTTCCAGTGAAGTATAACCCTTTTTCACTTGACAAGGCATTTGTATCTTGTAGTAAAGCAAGAGGATATATTCAAAGAAGTTGATCATTAGCTAAGTTCTTATTGTGAGATAGAATTCCAGAATTTATTTCTTGGAAGCCTTTTGGAAATTAGTTCTATGCACCTTTTATAAGTATTGCTTTCTTAAAAAAAAAAAACCAACAAATCTCCACCTTGGAGAAATTACTGATCATCTTCCAACTTCCAAAATTCAAAACATTTTAAAACAAGTGAATTAAAAGTGTGTTTGGTAGTGATTTTAGAAAATGTTTTTAACCTTTGTAACATTAAGAGTGTGTTTGGTAGTGATTCTAAAAAAACGTGTTTAATCATTCTAATAGTTAAATGATAAAAAATTTCAAGTATTAAAAATATTAAAAGCGCTTCCTAGAATTATTACCAAACAGACTCTAAGAAATTTTAATTTTTCAAGTATTAGAAAAGTTGGAAACACTTTTTAAAATCACTACCAAACGCACTTTATCTATAATCACCTCCAAATGCTTCCAAAGTTCAAAACATTGTCTAACACGTAAACTAACTATCATTTCCTTCAAATGTTCTTTTATACAAATGCTTCCAAAATTTAAAATATTCTCTAACAAGCGAACTAGTTACCATCTCCCCTAAATGGGCTTTTAGATTTTGTACACCCAAGGGTGTTCAAATTTGCAAGATATTACCAAGTCCAAACAATAGGAAGAAGGTACATCACCCTCTACTATAGGAAGAAAGAAGGTATATCACCCTTTATCATATAAAAAATTTGAGCAAGTGTGCAGGTCTCTCTTCTTGGCCCTGCTATCTGCAATCAAATCTATAAGCCTAACAATTGACCCTGCCCATTCCTTATCATCCTTATCTTCAGGTTTTTCTTCCAAAGCAAATATCCAAATCTTGTTTTTGTTGACACAATATATCTAACACCTTGCATTGAAATATTCCAAAATTATTATTAGTCTCATCAAATATCCCCATAAAAAATTTTCCATTAGTAAATGTAATTTTAACTGATGAAATCTTTATCATTTTATTTTAGTCAACACAATAAAAAAATGATAAATAATCTCGAACTAACCCTAAAACCAGTACTTTGATACCACTTGTTGTGTCAATGGAAGCTCTTATACCAATTTGTTGTGCTTTGGCCTAATCCCATAGGACTTCCAAAAGCACCAAACAAATTACAAACTAGGTAGCCCATAATATGTAAGAAAAATAGAAATAAAAGAGAAATACAATATTTACAAGGTTTGGTAAGGATGCCTAATCTACATCCTCCACAATGATGATCAATCCATTAATCTTCAAATCAAAATTATAAAATCAAATTGGGAGAACGTTCTCCACACAAATTGGTCAAAGCCATTAAGATTGGCTAAAAATATAAAGATTGACTAAAGCTACACCAACCACTCTTACTAAAATCATTCTTGCACATCATGACCAAAGGACTTAGACTTATGTACCCCAAGACAAAAAAAATTCATAATCCTTGTGGAATAAGGACTCGTAATATATATCAAATTATCAAATCATAATCCTTGTGGGACAAGGATTCCTAAAATATATCAAACTCTTAATTGATGGAAAAACCAACAACATCTCCACAGCATAAAGACTAAAAGGAAGCCATAATTCCCCAATTATTTATTTATAGTAAAAAAGAAAAAAGAAAAATAAAATATAATTTAATAAGTAAAATATGTTTAAATGAACTTCATGTTTTTTTTAAATAAAATTTTTTATATAAAAATATAACATCTTATATATATATATATCTATATATATATATATATATCTTTATTTTACTTTTTTAAAAATATTCACTTTTAGCAATTTTAAAATTTGGGGTGATAAAACTTTTTGGGTTTATTACACTTTACCCCCTCAACTTATACCGTGTTTTGCACATTGCCCCCTCGAGTTTAAAATCGAGCAATGTACCCTCCATGCTTTATGATTATATGCAATGAATATTTTTTGAGTGATGGTGTTACATTTTTTTAATAGAAGGCGCATGTGCTCTCCATGTGATTAAGGACAAAAGGGTCATTTTCTCTTTACAATTGTAGCCTTCTCTTTAGCAGTAGCCCTAATCGCCTTAGCTATAGCTTTTGCAGCTAATCTCAATGCTTCCACAATCTTCTCAAGTGTTAAACTAGGGTTTTTCAAATGAGAGCTTAGTAACTTGTTCAGTCGAGCATCAAATTCATTTGAAGTCATAGCCATTGGAGATGGATGTAAAGTGGCATCCTTATCAGAACTCTGTTTCTTCAATTCAACAAAATCTAAATTCAATAAAAATAATTTGAAAACCTACCCCAGTTTTAATCCTACACATCTAAATCCAACATTAATTCATCTAGTTTCCAAATCAAAATTGGAATTTACCAAAAGAAATGAAAAAAAAAAATTAAGTTTGAAATCTAATAAGATTTCCTCCTACGATTTTCCAAAGAAAAACATAGCAACAAACTCAAACAAAAACTCGTACAATCATTTAGCTGAGTTGAGCATAATAAATTCAAAAGCTAACCTTAATTCACAAAATCGTCTTTCCTTCTCATAACCTTACTTTTTTCTCTGCAACCGAACATAACATTACCAAAACCCAATCCAAAACAAAAAACAATTCAAACCAACAACATGCAAAGAATCAAACCCCAACTCTTTTAAAATTCAACGAATTCCCAATCAATCAACACACTCACATCCAAAAAAAGCAATTCAATAAATAAATAAAAAACATCAATCCACACCACCACAACCTTTATTCAAGAAAATTCCATAAATTGAATTGAAAAATCCAACAATGACTCTGAATTAGGTTTTTTAGAAGGATGAGAGAGGTGAATATAGTGGAGATAGAAAAGCCCTTCATTAACTTCCTTGACATTCTAGGGCTTTGGGTTGGGGATTCAACAGTAGCAACTAGGAGGAATGATCAACGAGGGAGAGGAGGGCTGGAGGTTAGGGTTTTAAAATGACAGTGACCCTTTTGTCCTCACTTTAAATGAAAATGACCATTTTTCCCTTAATCACGTGGAAAGTATTGGCCCCTCACTATTAGACCATCCCCTCAGTCGTCCACATTTGTTGCCATTAGGAAGGAGGACCTAAGGCTGAGTGGATAGTCCGTCTAGATCTAGGATGAAGACGAACGATCCTAAATAGTGACAGTGAGAGTGGAACCTGACTAACCTCCAAGCATTAAATCGGCTTCAAATGTTAATTGCGCATCATGCATAAGCCATGATTGTAGTCGCAGCCGTTACAAGGACAAATTCTAGTATTTGAGGCTCATCAAAGCAAGACAACCGTTATGCACCAACAATCAATATCATAATAATGCACAATCAAGTACAATTAAGGTGTAATTAAGAAGCTTGAAAAAGTGTTACACGTGAGCAAGGATAAATAGTCATGCACAATCTAGGAAAGGTATGCTGCTTTCTTTCCAAAGAAGTTCTTCTCTTGCTCAACCAACTCTCTAACCTAATCTTCGAAAAGGCGTGCTCGAATTCCCATCCGGACATTCCTTGGTGTAGGACGAAGTGGATCTAGTAAGACGAAGTGGGTTTAGCTGCTAGGATTCTATCTGGAAGAACTCTCACCCTCCATGCAACAATAGAGAGCGCATGCGTGTTTCATCCAAAAAATGTAACATCATCACTCAAACAATGTACATTGCATGTAATTATAAAACATGAAGGGTACATTACTCGATTTTAAACTTGATGAGCCAATATGCAAAACACATTATAGGTTGGGGGGTAAAGTGTAGTTATAAACTCAAACTTTTTTTATACCTCAATTTTTTAAAATAAGTTTAAAAACTTTTACCTTTTAAATAATTGGGTTTAAGAATTCTTATATCTTATATAAAAGTTACTATTACACCAAAAATAAAAAATGTATCCAAATGAAAACTTATGTACATTTTTTAAATCCATACATTGTTTGTATACCAAATATAAATGAATGACAAAAAAAATTTGCAAAGTTTAAATCTATTTCTTATCTTTCATAATTTTTCTTTAATCTCATTATATATATATTATGTAGAATACCAAAATATTCACATGCTATATTTTATACAAAAATGGCATACCAAGCATAAAAGGAAATTGAAATAATAATTTCCATGGCCTTAGGAATCTTGTTGCACGGTTGGTAATTAAATTTGGATAAAGATCAAAATGACAAAAATAGTCCTACAACCAAAAATAGGGTTAGTTATAAAATAAAATAAAATAAAACCCAAGTCTATTACAAAAATCCCAATTAAGACAGTCCCTTTCTATGTTGTCACCTCTTTCTTACCACTAATCTGCTATCACTAGCACTTGACCACTCAAAGATTTTGAGGACCATTGGAAGTAGGTTACCTTTGTTTGAAGCACTGCTCGACCACTCAAGCGACTCAAGTGCTATAAGTGACCGCCCAAGCACTCTAGCCATTCAAGCGCTAATCTCGATGCTTGAGTGTTGCATCCATTTCCTGTATACCCAAGGCTACTTCTTTTGCAAATTTCTACCGTTTTCTCCACCAAAAACTTACCTTGGCTGGAGAAGGAGTCATGATAGCCATGATTGACCTCTTAGATTTCTTTCATGCCTTCCATGGGTTACAAAGTTGATAAAAACTAGATTTTTACAATAAAAATATGATACTCCAATAAAGGATTTTACAACAAATCTAATAAAAAAAGATATTTTTACAATCAAGAAAAATCATGTGCTCTTAAACACAAAGCTTACAACACATTCTAGAAAACAAACAATTCAACATTATTATAACCATCATATTACAACCATCAAATTAAATTCATATAAAAATTTAATTATCCATGCATTAATCCCTAGGGTCATGGGATGAAACCAAAATATCTCGCAAAACAAAATTAACACACTCTATAACAGATCTAACATGCAAAACTCATCTTAAGGCTTTGATACCAATTGTTGGGAACCTTGGATTTCTCCGTTATGAAACCCTGAATCAAATAGGTATATGCAAATCTATCCTAAGCTTCTCTAGAAACTATTCTAGCATAAACAATGTCAATAAAAAAAACATTTAGAATAATTAACCGGAGAAGATGGTAATCATACCTTGATTCCTAAATTAATTCTTGATGATGAAGAACATGGATGAATGATTTGGAGGTTTCATACACCCAAGAATTTGGATATCCCTAAATCAAATCCGTGAGGTGAAGAAAATGCCTCAAAACACTAGAGGTCTCGTACACCTAATATCTTTTGCTCGATGACTCTAACCATGATCTTGGTACTCTAAAGAGAGGATAATGGAAAAGAGGAAGCTTTGACTCTCTATCTATTTATAAAAGTGAAATACAACTCTCTGAAAAGTGATGGAAAAGTCAAACCCCTAAGGGGGTATTTATAGGGTTTCGCTACTAGACTTGAGTGACTTAAGTCCACCAAAGCTTGAGTCGCTTAATTTAGCCTAAAACGAGTTCTAATTGATTTATTAACCACATAGAGCCATCTAATTAGTTAATTAATTCAATCTAAAGACTTTGTTCACTATCCCCTATGCATCCTTGTGTAATTCCCAAAACACCCTTATGCAGAAAAGTAAACTTAGAGCCAATCCAACCCTCATAAATTTTGCTATCATGGTATATGAGCTCAAAATCGGGACCATTAGGACCCATAGGAGTATTGAATCCCTCATAATCTAATTTTAAAGTTGATTTAACATTCCATTAAAGATAATCAACTGCACTCTAGTACACCGTGTAATGGTAATGAGATGAAGCTCAGGTCTATGACTTATCACCTATTACATTCAAACTCCTCATGAATTAGTGTTTGTAATATAACAAGGTAGTGCTATCACCTATTAAGATTCCTCTCCAATCCTTGAGTTACAGATTTAGTCTTCTAGATCACATGTCCTTTGGATCACTCAAAGAGACACATTGTTTCAATCTCATGAGATATCATAGTGTCTTTTCTAAGAATACTTATCGTCACTAGCCTTCATTAAAATTGACCCAATCCATAAGGATATGTGACCACTTTAAGGTCTCATCCATAGGTTAAAGCCTCTTGTTAACCTTGGCATAAGCTCAATATCCTTTCAAGATTGAGAGTCCATGCAGAATGGTAAGTTGGTGAATCATGAAAATTGATAGTCTTAGGTCATGATTCATTGTATATCCTGTCCAATATGCATCACATACATGAGTGCACTCAATATGGGAAACCCATCCTGATGGCCAAGACAAGCCATCCCTCTAATTAGGAGGTAGTGCACTACATCCTCTATTGGATTGCCCAAATCCATGAATTGACTGTAAACAAATTATCTACTTATAAGAAATCCATGACTTATATCTTCTATGCAACTCCTAATGCACCTAACTCATGTATAATGTAAGAGATATGGGTTGAATGCTCAAATTAATGTCAATGCATACAAGGGGATAACCTAGGGATATCAAAATCTAACTTTGTTACATCATGTCTTACTTTTAGGAGCTCAACCCAATAATACCATAAGGTTATCAAGTAGTCATGAATTTACCAAGCTACTTCATTGTGTTGTCTTTCAACCTTGAGAGAATACTGAACTTATGTCTAAGTTAGTAATGACTTTGACCTACGAATGAGATCCTATAGTGGTCTTATATTCTTTATAAATTGGATCACTATTGATGCAAACCAGTAGTAATATGCATTCTCAATAGATGTACCATGATATCTCATGAGATTGAGACATGGTGTCTCATTAGGTGATCTTAAGAAGGTGTGCTCATGTAAACTAGGGACATAGTATTTCCTTAAGTGAAACTTGACATAAGATCTTAGAGAGCTAAGATATGTTAATTGATCTCACAATAGGAGGATCTATAACTCAAGGATAGTAGAGGTAGTCTTGAAAGATTAATAGTTTTCACATTGATTATACTCTAGACACCAATTCATGGAGAGACTAAATGCAATGGATAGTAAGTCGTAAACCCAAGCACTTAGTATCTCATTGTTATTTTCATAGGGTATTGGAGTGTAGTTGATTCTATAGTAGGGTGTTGAATCAACTTCAGAATTGGATTATGAAGGAGCCAATAATGTCCTATAGGTTTGAGTTGTCCCTATTCGAACTCAAATACCTTGTTGTCATGGTCTATAAGAGTTGGATCAACACTTGGTCCACTTATGTGCATAAGGGTGTTTTGGTAATTATGCAAGGTTAGTGAATAACATCTTTGGATTTGTTAATTAATTAATTAGGACCTATTTCGGGCTAAATTAAGTAACCCAAGCCCATGTGGGCTTAACTCACTTAAGCCTAGCTTAAAGCCTTATGAAAAAACCCCTTAGGGGTTAGGGTTTCAAGTTAGTCATCTTCCACCATCCAAAGAGAAGAGAATGCTCTAACCTCTACCGTCTTAAACCTTCATACTGTTTGAGTGCTAAGAAACAAGGAAGAGTCATCAAGAAGAAGATCTTAGGTGTTTGAGACGTCTAAAGACTTCAAGCTTCATCTTCACCAAAAAGAATTGATTTGGAAATGTCTAAATTAGAGGTAATGTTTTCAAAACCATAAAATTTAGATTTTTATGCTTAAAACTATATCTTTTGCTTCCATAACTAGGATTTATAGGCCTAAGAAGAAAATCATGCACCTAATCTAATCATTAGAAAAGGAACTGAGTAATCTAAAATTCCCTACAATAGATTTCATCACCCTCATAGCGGTATAAAGCATAGCAAATTAGCAACAACTCTATTTACATAGGAAACTGAAAGACAAGACTAGAGGCCTATTTGGCCATTTCATGCACTTTAAATAAATGATACTATTAGAACAAGAGAGCAAACAATTTTTGTTCAAAATATTTCTTTCTAGCCTATAAGGATCATCTTCTTGGTTCCATTAGCTTCCTCAGAGTTGGTCATTGACTTTGAAACCTTAGGAATGACATTAGCCTCTTTAAGATGAGGAGGGCCTCAAATGAGACCTTGAGAAGCTACATTTGATGATTTATCTTAAAGATAACCTAGTGGGAAGGTTACAATGAAGTTGTATCAATAGTAGCCTTTAATAATGGGTTAACATCTATTTCTAGGTTGTTTTGTTCCCTCACTAATAGAATACCCAAAATGAAAGATTCCTTGTTCACTAAAGTTTGGAACTATTTTGTATTAATGGAGGACTTTTGGGTTTCATCCTCCAAGTTAATCACAATCGTGAATCCCCTTAGCCTTGAAGATCAAAGGGGAAAATAAGGCAAAACCCAAAGGAGACAAGCGATTAGACAAAACCTATTAAGAAAAGAAGAGATTGAAGAAGTGACAATCATAGGAAAAGATAGTGGCAAGACAAGTCCCATAAGACCCGAGAGATTAAGTACTTCTTACTCATTGTGTCTTATGATAGGATGCTACATGACTGCAGAGAATAAAAAGGTATAAGAAACCCACAACCTTTCTCAGAGATGGTTATATTAATCAAGGTTTTAAGAAATATTATGAATATTGTGAATAAAGGAGACATTTGATAAATGATTGATGAAACCTTAAGAAATTGGTTGAGCCACTCTTGAAGTAAGAGTAAATACACGAATATGTGAAGAAGGTAGGCAAGAGCACGAGGATACCACCCCTTGATCCAACTCCTGACCAACCTATGGTGTCACCATATTGAGCCTAGGAGCATCCTGATAAAGTGTTCAGATGCTAAAATGGTAAACAACGATGGTAATGGAAGTCCTTACCACCCTGAGAGAAGTAGTGAATACTTATTAGCATACCATATGCTTCTCAAAAGAGGGCTTGAGAAGCATGTGGTTGCTCATTAGGGTCTCTTAGTCATTACCCTTAGGGTGTTAGGCTATGACATAAATTACATGTTAATCACTTATGAAGCTTAATCGAAATGTTCTATTGATCCGCCTATGGCAAATACAATTAGGTAAGAGTGAGTTGTTTCTAGGTGAGACTTACTCATAGGGTTGGATAAAGTTCCATTAGATAGATCATTTTGCTTGTCTAAGCTAGGCTTATTAAAATCATGACTCTATTCTCTATCATGGATATATTTGCATTGTACAACACCATCATGGGGCAACCTTAGATACATAAGGGTTAATCCTTCAAGTCACCATCACACTTTGAAATTCCCAACCTCTCAAGGAATGTGGGAAATCTATAGAGACTAGATAGAGGCTTGGGTATATTGTAACATAGCTCTAAAATTGGTTAGACAACAAATAGGGTAAAACTCATCAAGTGTCTAAGGCGTACAAATCAAATAACAATTAATTGATATCTCAAGGGAAAGCCTTAGGGAACCCGTAAAGTTACTAGTTGTAGATCTCCTACAGTCTAAATCCTTATGGAGGATAAACCCAAATAGACTAGGGATGATAGGATCTCTTTTGACCCTAAAGAACAGATTAATCCTTAGTTGATGATTTGATCACACCCAAGTATTGTGCAAGTAATCTAGCATTTTCTCAAGTGTAAGGATGCAATTGTAGCTTGAAAAAGAACCCATTGAATTAGATGCCAAACCCAGGGAAGAGATCTGGGTATGCAAATACAGTAGAGAGATTCAAAGAATGAAGGATGAATTTTTATGGAAAACACTTTCTTAGATCTTGCTTTAAGCAAGAAGATTGTTGAAAAGTTGTTTTGTGAAAATAAGAATTAGTTGACACTTCTTAACTAAATGTAACAAATTGTTGAGGAAAGGAAAGATCCTTTGGGTTTTCCCTTCTCACCATGGAATGACCTCAACTTTTACTATCTTAAGATACCTAAAGGTTCCTTTAGTTGGAATATTTTCAATAAAAGCACTTAAATTTATGTCAAAGGTATTAACTAATTAATTGGATTTCCAAACATAATGTTCAATTCTTCCTAAAATATTGATGATTTTGCAAATTGAAATTTTAAGGTTTAAATAAGGTTATTCCAAGTCAAAATGGTGTCCCTATTAAGTGCTTGGCATACCCTAGAAGGACCTTTGATTCCACTTTTCAAAAGTACAAAATTTAGGGATATTTAATAACTTCCAATATCTCATCTATTTACCAAATTGCAGCATTAAGGGCTCAATTATCATTGTTCCAAGTCAAAATGGTTTCCCTATTAAGTGCTTGGAATACCTTAAGGTTATGTTTATTGGTTCTTGGAAAGTAGTAAAGAAGAAAAAAAATGTTTAAGAAAATGATTTTCTCATGTTTGGTTTCACCGTGGAAAATACAAAAGAAAATAAAATATAATTAAAATTTATAAAATAATTTATATATTTTAAAATTATTTAATCTTTATATAATAGTAGGAAATAAGTAAAATGAGTTTGAAGAAATATATAAAAATAATTCATTGAGTTTAAATGTATTTTTTATTTTTTTTCACTTTTTCTTTCTTTCCATTTTTCCTCTATTTTCTTTTCCTCACATTTTCCCTCAAATTTTTCGGGAACCAAACATAGTCTAAATGAAACCCCTAATCTCCAATTGGTAAATATATAAAAATGGAGCCTTCAATTAAATAAAAGGGAATATGATAACAAGTTACTTTGAACTATGAATATTTCATGGGTGAAGAATCATTCTAGTGGAAAGGGATACCCTAGGGATCCCTTTCCTCAACCTAAATGACTACTCATAATTTTTTAAAGAAAAATTAAATGAAAAGACTAAATTGGAAACAAGATCCATCGGTGGGTTGGAATTGATCAAACCATGGGCCCAACCCATTTTTATAAGTTTTAATACCAAAAGGAGCACTTATGTGCTGCAACCATGAGCTCTTTAAAATAAAGGGTGGCAGGTAGGATGTGGCACCCTTGTGGACCCCTTGGTAAGACCTTCTTGAGCTGGAAGCATTATTCGTCTTTCTTCAATTGGCTTCCTAGACAAATGACCTACAAAAATTCTGAAATTTGGTTAGATTTAACCTCAGGAAGTGAACATCCAACAAAATTAGGTTCAACACATTTGAATATTTCTATCCCCTTCAATCATTTCAAAATATTTTATTGGTCGAACATTGACAACACTCAGGAGCTCCTTGCAATCTTAGTTTTCTAGTTCAATTCACCCTTCACCGCGCATCGAGGGTGTCCTGAGAGGATCTCAAGGTCATCATTTGTCATGAAACATAGTTGTAACAT
The DNA here is from genome assembly GCA_945999865.1 of Vitis cinerea var. helleri x Vitis rupestris. Lineage (NCBI taxonomy): Eukaryota > Viridiplantae > Streptophyta > Magnoliopsida > Vitales > Vitaceae > Vitis > Vitis cinerea var. helleri x Vitis rupestris. Next base: position 2,379,080 of record OX253931.1, on the reverse strand, counting down.
CACAAACCTAAAAGGAAATATGAGAAAATCTGGCATATAGGAGATAACATATGATAGGTTTGTTTAAGGTTGCTTTTCATTTTGAAATCAAGCTTAATATGTGAACATGATCCCTATTCTTATGCAAAATATGACATGAATCATGTTTGAACAATGAACATCTTTTTGTGGGCACCCTGAGATTTGGGATCGATCCCTATATTGCATGCCAATTCCTCAATGTATATATGGGCAGATGCTTGGCCCATTCAGTAGAAGCCTTGAAAACTAGCCCTAGAAAGGCACCAAATCATAAATGAGGAGGTATGCAGGTTCTTAGATATTGACTTTATACAAGAAGTGATCTATCTTCGGTGGTTAGCAAACATCCTCAAAGCTAAAGCCGAGCACAAACGTCTAACCTTCATGGGCCTGATGCAAACTTTGAAAATAAGACCACTTTCATCACAGGAGTAGGGGCCCGATGCAATAACGTCATGTCCTTCAGGCTTAAGAATGCGTGTAACCAATCTACGATTGGTCACCTAAATTTTCGAACATGATATTGCTAGTATGATGGAAGTACTGATGATATGTTGGTCAAAAGTAAGACAAGGCTTTGACCATCTACACGACCTAGCTAGCTACAACAATTTGTATCCTCCAAAAGTATTAGATGAAGCTCAACACAACAAAGTGTGCCTTCTGGTGTTGGGTCTGACTGGAAAATTCCCTGGGTACTTGGTCACACATATGGGGATAAAGGCTAGCACAAATAACATAAAAGGTTATAATTTAAACGCCAACCACAAAGACTATCAAGGATGTTCAAAGGCTAGCAACAAAAATCACGGCACTCAACACGTTCTTTCTCTTTCGCGCAATACGAGAGATCTCATGGAGATCATCAATATTGGAGATAAGTTCAACCAGAGGTAACATTGGCTAGGCCATTGATGGCTATTAATTGATAGTGGAATGATGTGCCAACAAACGAGAAGGACAATTTGGCACCAAACATACCCGATTATGGACATTTTTTGGGTATCCGAAGGTAGTGGCCTGATGTTAGCTTAGAAATTAAACTTGTACAACTGAGGGGTTTGCATCGGCTTGCACACACATCTCATTTTTCCCTATGAAATTAATCAATTTTCTGAAGCAACTTGTCTATCTAGTAGAAGTATTCTGTTTGCTATATCTTCATCTGTGCCTGAAGTGCTATCAAGCGCTCTTCATCAATGAACTGAGCGAAGGAGGGTCGTCTCTTTACCATCTTACAAGCAACTTGTGTCGTCAATAGGAAAGTTTATACTTTCTTGTTTGCTCTCACAGACGACACTAGGTTTTAGTACAGCAAGCCAAAGCCTTGTAGTCGAATTAAATAGTGAGCCCAATAGCTTCCATGCCATGCTAGATGGTGATTGCCAAACTAAGTGATACCTGCCAAAAAGGAAGGTTGGGGGACTTTGCCTTGTGCAACCTTTCTGAAGAGTTAATTAGCTAATTCTAGATGTTGAAAAATAAAGAGTACCATTAGCTGTAAATAAATAAAATATTTAATGTTAACCACATGGGGCTTAGTGTGTATGCATGATGCAGACCATATATACATTGCTTGGTGATCAAGTGATGTAGAATATTTTAAAGTAAAATATAATAAATTTGTGATTGATGAAATGAGGCACTAGATTGTCAAAAAATAATAATCATTTTCTTTATACAAAAGGTTCGAATAAACAATCTTGATGGCTGGCTTTGCCATGGAAAAGGTAATGATAGTGGGTTTCGTGGAATTCGACATCATGTGAAGCCTTTAAAAAAGGCGCTGATAGTGGGTTCGGTATATTTCATTATCATTATACAATACTGATAGGGACCTCCCGCTCTCATGAATGTAGACATAAGCAGTGAGACAGGATTCTTTTCCACGCTTAAGCTCCGAGACTTGCACAGCACGCGGGTGGATCCACCCACCTAAACTTCTTAATTAATTACTATAAGAGAAATATGTCTAGGGGACTCCATACAAAAGATATATTTTATTTCCCAACAAGAAGTTGAACAAATCAAACAACAGTGAAAGACGAATATGCACTGATATTTTAGATTATCTCCATTTTTTAAAAGCAATTCTATTCACTAGAGTCCACCAAATACAAATGCCTTGTGTTACAAGCCGGACTAAATACAAATATATTTACATATTTTATTATACTTGTAAATTGATTAATTCATGGAGAATCGTTGCCCATCCTTATAAAATTCTCCTCAACCTTTCTTATATATAAAATTTTCAAAATATAATGTAAATGTGAAAGGACAACAATACCCTTATTTTCTTCTTCCTCTACCAAAACCCTAATTCATCCTACATCTTCTCTCTTTTCCTTTTTCATTCCCCTTCCTATCATCCTTCTCAACAATTTTTATTATTGTTATTATTTAAATCTGAAAACAATTTTTTTTCTTTTTTCTTTTTAAGGGATGGGAAAGAAATGAAGGAAGAAAATAAAGGAAAGAAAAGAAAAACACAGGTGAGGCTTTTACGAGTGGAGGATGGGAGGGTGAAGAAGAGGACATTTCTGTCCTTTCACATGTAAGATTTATTTGAAAAAGGAAGAAGATTGGATATATACATGTTTGGCATGTTTGGCATTTACAGGTGCTAAACATTTACTTGATATATACATGTTTGGCATGGATGTTTAAGTTGATTAGTAAAAGTTTCACCGTAGATCCATCTAGCTTGCATATGCATAGCAGAGTGGAAACATAAACTGAATTGATCTCACAAACTTCATTACATCCCTGAGTTAGTCATCCACAAATCAACAGAGAACTGGAAGCCATGTATGACTCAGTTTCAATTATAATCAGCCCCATCGCGAGCAGTCTCATGACTCTGATATGGATGTTGATGGGACTAGGAGACATCCCAGCATTAGAGGGCATCAAGGATGAGTTGGAAAAGCTTTGGAGAGCCCTAGTCCCAATAAAAGCAGAGCTGATGGATGAGGAGGACCTGCAAGTGGCTGATCCAGTCCTGGAATATTGGCTGGGAGAGCTTCAAGATGCAGCTTCTGATGCACAAGATGTATTAGGGGCTTTTTCAACTAAAGTTTACTGGAGTGCTAGAAGAAAACAACAGCAGCAGGTATGTCCAGGTAACGCTTCCCTTCAATTTAACGTTTCCTTCCTTAAGATCAAGGACATCGTAGCTAGGATAGATTTGATTTCACAAATAACACAAAGGTTAAGATCTGAATGTGTTGGGAGGCCGAAGATCCCCTACCCACGGCCTCTACACTACACAAGTTCTTTTGCAGGTGATGTAGTTGGTGGGGAAGATGATAAATCTAAGATATTAGATATGCTTCTATCCCATGATTCTGACCAGGGAGAAGAGTGCCACTTTTCTGTCATTCCCATCATTGGCATGGGTGGTCTGGGCAAAACAACTCTTGCTCAACTGATCTTCAATCATCCTATGGCAGTCCCACATTTTGATTTGAGGATCTGGGTTTGTGTCACCGTTAATTTTAACTTCCCTAGAATACTTGAAAACATCATTACCTCTATCTCCCACTTGAATTGTGATTTTGGAGGTTTATCGACAAGTATGCTAGAGTCTCGTGTTGTCCAATTGTTGTCCGGGCAAAGATTCCTGATTGTCCTAGACGATGTCTGGACTCACAATTACTTTGAGTGGGAGCCGCTTGAGAAAGTATTGAGGCACGGGGAAAGAGGAAGTAGAGTTGTGGTTACCAGTAGAACATCTAAAGTCTCGGATATCATGGGAAACCAAGGTCCTTATCGCTTGGGTCTTCTGTCCGACGATGACTGTTGGCAGTTGTTCAGAAGGATCGCCTTTAAACCAAGTCAGGAGTCAAACAGAACACGGGGGAACCTGGAAAAAATTGGTTGGAAAATCGTAGCCAAGTGCAGAGGCTTGCCTTTGGCAGTCAAGGCAATGGCAGGTCTGTTGCGTGGCAACACCGATGTAAACAAATGGCAGAATATCTCAGCGAATGACATTTGCGAAGTAGAGAAGCGCAATATTTTCCCTGCCCTAAAACTGAGTTATGACCATCTACCTTCTCATATAAAGCAGTGCTTTGCGTACTGCTCGTTATTTCCCAAGGGATATGTGTTTCGTAAAAAGGACTTGGTCGAGTTATGGATGGCAGAAGACTTCATTCAATCCACAGGACAAGAAAGCCAAGAGGAAACCGGAAGTCAATATTTTGATGAGTTGCTAATGAGGTCCTTCTTTCAACCTTCTGATGTGGGCAGTGACCAATATACGATGCATGATCTTATCAACGAGTTGGCACAGATAGTTTCCGGCCCTCGTTGCCGGCAAGTGAAAGATGGCGAGCAATGCTATCTATCTCAAAAAACTCGTCATGTGTCACTGCTAGGCAAAGACGTGGAACAGCCTGTTTTACAGATTGTTGATAAATGTAGGCAGTTACGCACACTTCTGTTCCCCTGTGGATACTTGAAAAATACGGGGAATACCCTTGACAAGATGTTCCAGACTTTGACCTGCATCCGGACGTTGGATCTAAGTTCAAGCTCAATCTCAGAACTGCCCCAATCAATTGACAAGTTGGAACTTTTGCGCTACCTCGACCTCTCCAAAACAGAAATCAGTGGGCTTCCCGACACCCTATGCAACCTTTACAATTTGCAAACCCTAAGACTCTCAGGCTGTCTTTCACTTGTCGAATTGCCCAAGGACCTTGCAAACCTGATTAACCTGCGACATCTGGAGCTAGATGAAAGGTTTTGGTACAAGTGCACGAAACTGCCACCAAGAATGGGGTGCTTAACCAGTCTGCACAACTTGCATGTTTTTCCAATTGGCTGCGAGAATGGTTATGGGATTGAAGAATTGAAGGGCATGAGATACCTGACCGGAACATTGCACGTCTCAAAACTTGAGAATGCAAAGAAAAAGGCAGCAGAAGCAAAGCTGAGGGAGAAAGAAAGCCTTGAAAAACTGGTTTTAGAATGGAGTGGAGATGTTGCTGCCCCACAAGATGAGGAGGCTCATGAGAGGGTGCTTGAAGATCTACAGCCTCATTCAAATCTGAAAGAGCTCCTGGTTGTTCGCTTCTTGGGTACCAGATTTCCTCTTTTGATGAAAGAGAAGGCGCTTCAAGATCTGGTGTTCCTTTCCTTGAACCATTGCACAAAATGCAAATTTTTCTCAATTGGCCACTTACCCCACCTTCGACGGCTGTTCCTGAAAGAGATGCAGGAGTTGCAGGGATTATCAGTATTTGGGGAATCGCAAGAGGAACTTTCCCAAGCTAATGAAGTTTCCATTGATACGCTCAAGATCGTGGATTGCCCCAAGCTAACAGAGTTACCCTACTTTTCCGAGCTAAGAGATTTGAAGATCAAAAGGTGCAAATCCCTCAAGGTTCTCCCAGGAACCCAATCTCTGGAGTTCCTGATACTCATTGACAATCTTGTTTTGGAAGACTTGAATGAAGCGAATTCTTCCTTTTCTAAACTCTTGGAATTGAAAATTGTTTCTTGCCCTAAGCTGCAAGCACTGCCACAAGTGTTTGCACCGCAGAAGGTGGAGATTATTGGGTGTGAGTTAGTGGCCGCCCTCCCAAACCCGGGTTGCTTTCGACGTCTTCAGCATTTGGCAGTGGACCAATCATGTCACGGTGGAAAACTAATAGGCGAAATACCTGACAGCAGTTCTCTTTGCTCCTTGGTAATTTCCAACCTCTCAAATGCCACCTCCTTCCCAAAGTGGCCTTACCTTCCCTCTCTCAGGGCTTTGCACATTCGGCATTGCAAGGATCTAGTGTCTTTGTGTGAAGAAGCAGCACCATTCCAAGGTTTGACTTTTCTCAAACTATTGTCTATTCAAAGCTGCCCCAGCCTTGTGACGTTGCCCCATGGAGGACTCCCCAAAACGCTTGAATGCTTGACCATCAGTTCCTGCACCAGCCTTGAGGCCCTTGGTCCCGAGGATGTGCTAACAAGTCTCACGTCCCTCACGGATCTTTATATTGAGTACTGCCCCAAAACCAAGCGCTTGCCCAAGGAAGGCGTCTCCCCCTTCCTTCAACATTTGGTCATTCAAGGATGCCCACTGCTGATGGAGAGATGCAGCAAGGAGGGAGGAGGCCCAGATTGGCCAAAGATCATGCACATTCCTGATCTAGAGGTGGCGCCCACCAACGTTCGGTCGACCCCAGATTTCACAAAGTCCTCCATGCAAGCATCTGACTCCCCCGGTGCTGGTCCGAAGTCGCCTAATAAGCCAAGGCCATCCTCAGCGCATTGGTACTCTCATCTTTCATGCTGCAGTAGAGGTTAGCTACTAATCCTATTTCCAGTTGAAGTTTCTATAGAATGTAGTTGACTTTAATTAGTTCTTGACATCAAACCACAATTTAAATGCAGGAGTTGATGTAATGTAAGGGAATCTACTCAATCACCACGTCGTTTGATGCTACGCGAAGGTAAATCCAGAGTTTCACATACACACACTGACATGGCATTCAAACAAGCAAAGAATAATTACTATTAAAAAAGTATAAAATATGTATATCATATTTAGTGCTATTTGCAAAATTGTTCTAGAATTTATCATTTATAAGTAATACTTATTTTTTATTAATATTATTCATGATTAAAAATATGAAATTATAAATATGTCAGCATTATTTTCTATTGTATTCTTTACATAATTTTTTTATAATTATTTTACCCCTTTGAAATACAATTTAAATTGTTGAGTAAAAATTTTCAAAATTTCAATTTCCTATGCTATATACTTTTTTTCTTTTCTTTACATGAATTTAATAAAAAATTTAAAATTTATGCTTTTACCGTACATAACTTTAGTGAAAAATTTTAAATTATAATTCTAAAATATAACTCATACTCTTTTAAATATTCACTACAATCAATTATTTCTAAATAATTTTTAAAAAAATGTCAAAAATTATAATCCATTTTTGGGTTTATTATTTGACTATTTGCACTTTTTAATTAAGTGGTAGCTCAATACTGTTTGATGAAAATGCAATATGTAAACATGATCTAGGATGATATTCTTAGAGCATTGATTTTGATGATGAATATATTTAATACTTTGTAGGGCGTTGCAGAAGCTGAATGAGGAGCTCAAGATGTCACCGCCACAACTTCCACCAGTGCTGCCAGCAATGCCCTCGCTATTGTCATGGCCAGATTCAGCCGTCCCCACACTTACTGCCACCATCGACCACCAACACGCACACGGTTATCGTTCCTCACCACCCACCGTTTTTCCTTCCAGCACTATCACTGCCTTGGTCTGACCAGCCCAGAGAAGCTCTTCACCGACACCATCTTCAGTATATTGATATAGTCATCTTTCATGCTCTAGAGGTTAGTAACTACCATACCTCTGCCTTAAAATATCTGCCATGCTTGATGTAAGGGAAACTGCAGAATCGCTGCATGGCTTGATACCGCAGGAAAGTAAATTCAGAACTATATATGTACTCTTATAATTTGTTATATGCAATTTATCAGAACAAGGATAATTACGTATCACAACATATATAGAAGTCTAGGATACATAAGTAACCCAATCAGATGATTAAGAATAATGCAATAGCCATCACGTTTCCTGGATGATAATTTTATGAGAATGTACCAAACTGGTATTAACTTCAGCATAATGCAATAGCCATCACGTTTCCTGGATGATAACTGAACTTGAAATTCTGATCATATATTTATAAGCAGCTCAAAATTTGTAGCAGCATTGCAGTTTAATTGCTTCGTGGTGTAAAATGGCGAATGGGTAGCAAACATGGAGCGGCTTGTAAAATAGTACTGAAAAGGAATAAAATAATGTATCAATCAATTACATGTATACACAGAAATGATATCCATACGAAAAAGGAAATATATTTATATATTTAGAAGGATAAATAAAGAAACATACAACCCTCGATTATAGGAGAACAATTACTAAGGAACTCGAAAATCTACAGCCTTATTCAAGCCGTAAAAGAGCTCTGAATTTTTCACTTAGGGGTACCAGATTTCCACCATGAGTGACAGATGGGCGGTTTCAAAATCAGGTGTCCCTTTTCTTGAAGCATTGCAGTACAAAAGGCAGAACGCTCTCAATTGTTGTTACAACCCGAACAAACCCAAATAAAGGATCCTGGGATCCCTCAATCTTTTGTTTCTATTCTTAATTAGTTTCTATTTAATTTAGGGAATAAAGTATCCTTAAGATTAGTTTTTATTTTATTTAGATTCTATTTTATTCAATTTCTCTTTCTATTTAGTAGCCTATATAAAATAGGGAGAGTATAATGGGAAAGACATGGAAAAATATTCCCAAAAAGAAAATTTTGCATCTTCTCCTTGGGTCATTAGAATTGGTATCTGAGCATGGTATTGGCACCAATCATGGCGGAAGGGACCAGTGTGCAAGAACAACGTAGACTTGAAGATATTGATAAACAACTGAAGGACTCATGGGATAAACAAATAGCCACCTTATTAGTACTATCAAAGATGGTTGCAGCCATAAACCTAAAATTTGAACAACTGACTTCAAGAATAGAGGAATCAAGTAATGGGGATAATGCTTCAATCAATAGAAGTAGTACAGGCTATCACTTATACGATACAAACTCCTTTCAAACCAAGTTTTCCAAACTCAATTTTCCAAATTTTGAAGGTGAGAATCCTTGTGGATGGATTTACAAATGTGATAGATTTTTTAAAATTAATGGAATTGGAACCAAGAGAAGGTAGGATTGGCTTCTTTACATTTAGAAGGAAGGGCCTTGGAATGTTTCAAGGGTACAAGGCAAGTAACATGATGGAAATCAATCGGACACAATTTTCTATAGATATTGTTTCTAAGTTTGGTCCTAGTGTTTATGACTTATTGGGCAAATAACCAAATTGAAATAGGTTTCTACAATTAAGGCATACCAAGAGCAGTTTGAAGCATTGATAGCTAGAACTAGTAGGTTGTCAAAGGTATTTTTTGTTCGATGTTTCATTAGCGGCTTGAAAGAGGCAATTAAAAAATCAAGTCACCATGTTTCGACCGTACACACTAGCCCAAACCATTGGGTTGGCCTTGTAGGAGAGGACAATGGAGGCAATTCTCAAGGAAGTCAAGAACTCTAACAAAAGTGAAGAGGATACAATCAAGGATGAAAATATCGGTAATCACGGATATATCGATACTTCGATTTTACGGATATATCGGAGATATATCGGCGGATATTTTGGAAAAAAATATCGGTAGGCTTAAAATTGTTAAAAACTCATGTAAATACAAGGAAAACCTCATAATAATATAATTAGAAGTATAATGGACATTTTAAAGTTGTTTTATTGAAAAATTTGATATACATATGATATAATTTGTGATAGTAGATGTAATTATATCATGTCGATCTATAAGAAATGTTAATTTTGTAATTGTTCCATTATAAAGTCACATAAAATACTTCATTTCAATAAATATCAATAATTTGTACACATTAAATTCATTAAACAAACATATTTCATATTCAAAATATACTAGTTCATGTTAATTAAATTAATTAAATAATTTAGCATGTTAATTAAATTAGTTAAATAATTTAGCTAAGTTAACTAGTTTAATTTAATTCTAAATGTGAAAATAAATCACAAATAATCATCTAAAATAAACATATCAATTTATAATTAAATAATCAAATTAACCTAAGTTAATTCAATAAAAATATAAAAATTAATTACAATTGAATGTAAAAATAGCATTAAATCATCCATATTGCAAACATACTAATTAATTGAAAATACATGAATTAATTACAATTGCAAACAAAATTAATTACAATTTAAAACAAATATACCTTAAAATGATTAAATAATTGAGCAACCTTAATAAAAATTGGAGTAATGAGAGAGCAAATGAAGAATGAAAGTAAAAATGGATGAAATAGATGAAATTTGGGTTATTTATAGAAGAAATTTGGGCCAAAATAGCCATTGGAACATTAATTTACCGTTGAAAATCAATTTTGGCCGTTGGATAAAAAACTGGGAGCAATCTAGCCGTTGGATCGCCATATTACCATTGGAATCACATTTAGGTTGTCGGATCAACACGGGTGCGATTTGGGCCGTCAGATCACGTTGCATGAAGGAGGGGAAATATCACCAAAAAATCGACGATTTATCTCCAATATTTTGCCAATATTTTGCCACCAGAGGCGTTTTTTTTTTTTTTCAAAAAATCGTCGATATATCTTCCCGAGCCGATATATCGCCAATATTTTGGCCATTTTTGCTGAAATATCTCCCCTTCGATTTTTCTCTACGAAATATCGTGTCGACCCCTCTCGATACACGATAAATCGGTGATATATCGCCGATATATCCCGACATTTTCCTCCTTGGATACAATGAACTCTATGAGAATCAGAATAACCAATTACCGCCTATTAAGAGGATTTCAGCTACAAAAATGCAAGAGAGACTAGAAAAAAAAGTCTTTGTTATTATTGTGATGAGAAGTATGAACCTAGTCATAAATGCAAAAGGAAGCAAAATTTTCTATTATTACTGAAAGTGAAGTGGAAGTAACATGTGAAGCTGAAAATAATATCAAGGAGGATGATCTTGTGGTTTCAATCAAGCAATATTTGGTTCAACATCTCATCAAACCATGAGAATCCATGGCAACATTAAGAAGAAGGTCATCACCATACTAATTGACTTAGGAAGCACCCATGATTGCCTCAATCCCATAGTGGCCAAAAGAACAAGATGATCAATATAAACTACCAAACCCATGAAGGTGGCAATAGCGGATGGAACTCTTATTACTTGTGATGCAATTTGTAGACAATTGACATGGAACATGCAAGGGAAGGAATTTTAGGCGGATTTGACACTCATACCTTTGGGTGGATGTGATATGGTATCGGAAATTCAATGGCTAGCTAAATTGGGACCCATATTGTGAGATTTCAAGAATTTGAGAATGGAATTTGTTGTTGATGGAAGGAAATTCATGTTAAGAAGTGCAACTATAAGTCCCAAGAAGTTAGTTTCAACAGATCAGATTTAAAAGGATTCAAGGCGTATGTCTTAAGCATCTATAGTTCAATTTTTCTCTATACAAGGGGATAAGGAAAATAAAGTTGAAAATGAATAAAACAGGGTAGTTGTCCAACTATTTCCAAAAGACGCGACATGGGAATATGATAACAAGATTCAATAAAAGTTTCCACAATTTTAGCCCTAAGGACAAGGCTTCTTTGATAGGGGATGGAATGCTACAACCCGAATAAAGATCCCTCAGATCCCTCAATCTTTGGTTTTTATTCCTAATTAGTTTCTATTTAATTTAGAGAATAAAGGATCCTTAGGATTAGTCTTTATTTTATTTAGATTCTATTTTATTCAATTTCTATTTCTATTTAGTAGCCTATATAAAATAGGGAGAGTGTAATGGGAAAGACATGGAAAAATATTCTCAATAAGAAAAATTTATTCTCTCAATTTTGCATCTTCTCCTTAGGTCATTAGAATTGTTTAGTTACCCTATCTTTAGTGACTTTGTCTGAAAAGGATGCAGGAGTTAGTGCAACTCCCTCAAGTCTCTCCAAGGAACCCAATCTCTGATATTCCTGGAACTTGTTGATAGTCTTGTTTTGGAATATTTGAATGAAGTGAATTCTACCTTCTCTGATATCTTGGTATTGAAAATTGTTTCTTGTCCAAAGCTGCAACCAGTGTCACTAGTCTTTGTAACAAAGTTCTAAAATTTCTGTTTTTATGTATCTTTGGTCTTTCTTTACATTCTAATTTATACAAGTAAAATGACGGAGAAAATAAACATATGATCCTAAACTAAATGAGGAATTTACGGGATTGTACAGTTACAATAAGGTTGACTATATTTTGTATGGAAAGGATTATGGATCAGATTGTGCTATAAAAGGAGAAGATTGTAGGCTTGATTTTGTTAAGAAATTCAATTGTCTCTATTTGCTTGATTTGTTGTTTGTACCAGAGATTATAATGCATTGATGGGCTGTAATTTCTAGAGATGGAGATGATTGAGACTCTTCTTTAGGAGATTGAAATTCTTCTCTAACATTCCCCATAAGATGGTGATTATGTTGGAAACACCAATCTTGGACCATAGAAAGAGAAAATGCTGACAAGATAACGATTAAACATTTGCAAGTTGATCTTGAGAAGAGTAATGTGACAGTCGAAGTTGTTCAGCTGCTACTTTACCACATGCAAAATAAAAATTGATGGCAACATATATCAGCGTTTTAAAAATCGGACCAAACTGGCTGCTCTGACCACCGACCGATCACCAGTTCGATCCGGTTCACCCCTTTGAACCGGCCAGCCTCTGAGCCGGCCTCGAATCACCGGAACCGACGGTTAGACTGGTGAATCGGTTGACCGGCAGGTTTTTAACGAACTGAACGGTTCAAATGAATTTTTTCCTTTTTGTTTTTTGCCTTCCCTTTCTTCTTCGGTCTTCCAATCCGTTCTCCCTCCACCTACAATTGTTGCCCCGCCCACTTCTTCCAGCCCGTTCTCTCTCTCTCTCTCTCTCTCTCTCTCCCCTCCAAAACAATCGCTGCCCCGCCCACAGCAAAACAGTCCACATGACTCCATAAACCACCCCTTAGTTGTTGCCCCGTAGCCCGTTCTCCCCTCCGCAGTCGTAGCCCTGCCCACACCAAAACAGTCCACCGGACTCCACAAACCACTCCCCGGCCACCCCGCCCCCTCTTTCCAGCTTGTGTGCTGCTGCTCCCATCAAACTCCCACCTCCAGCCCATCCAACGCGACATTATTGACCTATGAGGACGCCATTCCGACGGCCATAAGTCCATCTTCAGATTTTCTTTTATTTCTTTTATTCTATTACCTTATTTCCTTATTTATCTTAATTCAACATTTGTAATTCTTTTGACTTTATGATTCAGATTTTCTTTATTTCTTTTACTCTATTACCTTATTTTCTTATTTATCTTAATTTTTTACATTTGTAATTCTTTTGACTTTATGACTTTAAAATTTATGATTTTAGTCTAAATTAATGAAACATTATGATATTAAATAAATTTTTGAAAATATTGTGTCCTCATATTTTAAATAAATAAATTTTTGTTTTAAAATAATTTTATGATTTAAAACTAAAATTTAAAATTTCTAATTTTAAATTAAACTTTCTAATTTTAAATTAAAATTCCTATTTTTATCTAAATTTATTATTTGAAACTAATTTTCTAATTTTTAAATATTTTTATCATTGTTAGTTTATTGCTCATTTGTGGATATAGGATAGTAATGATTTGATAAAAGTATTATATTGATTTACATTATCATCTTATATTGTATTAGAAATATGATATATGATGACTTAGTAGAATTTATTATTTTTATTTTTTATAATTATTTTTAAATTTAATAATATAAAATATATATTTATGACGTCATCGATTCGACCGTAATTTGACCGTCGATCTGACCAATGAACCATAAATCGATAACTTTTTCGGTTCGATCATTAGTCCGATTCTGAAAACATTAATAAATATGCTTTATATGGGGGTGAAACACGAGGTTGATGCATAAGTAGTTTGCACCAACATTATCAGAAAATATTGTGGGAGATTGGTTAAGGGAGGTGCCTAGTTCATGGAGTAAAAATTGTACCCATGTGTTGAGTTGTAGTTGAAGCAATTGTTTTTTATTTAGCTTTGGTCTAGGAGTGAGCAACAAACCATTGTTTCTAAGAACTCCAAGAGAATGGGTTGTTGTTAAGATATACAACATAAGCAGTGGTTGAGGTTCGATCATCTTGATTACCTGCTCAATCAAGATCTAAAAAAGCATACAGGGGAAGAGGTAATCCTTTTTTCAAGCAAAGATCATGAAAGATAGTATGTTTTGAGTACAACAACCTATTGGCCTAAGTAGGTTGATTCATATACTGCAAATGCTTGGTCACCGCAAATGAAATATTGGGTCAAGTGATAGATAAGTATTAAAGTGCTCCAACAACTTGGCAATATTAAGTAGCATCCAATGGTTGAGTATCATCATGTAAGGTTAAGGGTGTTGTGGTGGATAGGGGAGTAGTCATTCCTTAGCCTCTGACATATTGTGGAACTCCAATAAATCCCGAATGTATTTGTGTTGGGATAAAAATACTCATTTTGTAGTGGGAACAACTTCAACACCTAAGAAACAGTGTAGACGACCAAGATCTTTAGTTGAGAATTTATTGGAGAGTTGAGCAATGAACTATGAGATGAAGTTGTCGTCATTGCCAATGATAATATGATCATCAATGTATACAACGAAGTGGACCATGATTTTGTGCCATGATTACATGAAGAGGAAGGAGTCTGACTTACAAGTGTGAAAATCGAATTGAATAAAAAATTTTCCTTGCGTAACCTACAAACATGAGTAGGATGGGTAGTATCGGCAAAGTCTAGTGATTAGGACATGAAAACCTCTTTGTTAATAGAACTATGAAAAAAAGAATTGTTGACATTCGTTTGTCTTAAATGCCACCTAGAAGATGGAGTTGTTGGGATTTAGCCCCTAAAAGCATGATATGATATAACAAAGTTAGACTTAACTGTCCCCTTGCTATCCCTTTAATGTATTGACATTGATTTGAGCATTCAGCCCATGTTTCTTACATTGTAAATAAGTTGGGTGTATTAGGAGTTGCACAAAAGATACAATTAAAGGAAATGTTATGACCATAGTCTTCTAAATCACATATCATTTGGATCACCTAAGGGGACACACTGTCTCAATCCATGAGATATCATGGTTCCTCTATTGAGAATGCCTATTACAACCAGCCTTCATCAATAGTGACCCAATCCATAGAGATATATGACCACTTTAGGGTCTAACCCATAGTTCAAAGCCCCCTATTAACTTTGGTACAAGCTCAATATACTCTCAAGGTTGAGAGTCCATGCAGTATAATAGCTTGGTGAATCATGACAATTGATAGCTTTATGTTGTGATTCACCATAAGTCTTGTCCAATGCGCATCACATGCACTAGTACACTCACCATGGGAAAACCATCCCGACAGCTAAGACAAGTTATCCCTCCAATTAGGAGGTAGTGTAATATAGTCTTAGATGGATAACCCAAATTCCGAACCAATTGAGGACAACTCGTCACTCTCCAAGGAACCCATGACTTGGATCTTCTATGCAACTCTTTATGCACCCAAGTCATGTACAATGTAAGTGATGTAGGGCGTGTATGCTCAAATAATTTAATATAGATGAGATATTTAAGGGAAACCAAGAAACATAAATAAATAAATTTATAAATGAATCTTAATATGTTACATCATGTCATGCTTTCCAAGACCCAATCCCAATAAGTAGTCTTAGACTCATCTTCCTCATAAATGCAAACTTGCCAATATCTCAATCGTAGATCCAGCTTTGTGAAGTATTTAGCCTTAGTCAGCCTATCAAACAAGTCTGCAGCCAACAAAATCGGATACTTGTTCTTGATAGTGACTTTATTCAAAGCACAATAGTCAACACACATCCATAGTGACCCATCGCATACGGTGCCCTTGATGGTTGGATCAACCTTGTATCCAACAACTTAGTTAATTGTTTCTTCAATTCCATCAGCTCTAGAGGAGTCATACGATAAGGAACTTGTGCAAGTGACTTAGCCCCTGGCACCAGCTCAACCTAATGGTCAGTGGGCCTCCTTAGTGGAAGCTTCTTAGGCATCCGGAGCTATCATGTCTGCATACTTCTACAAAATTGGCACAATTTCATCAGGAACTTCCACCATCTTTTCTGGTTTGATCTTTATCAAAGCAGCGACATAAGTAAGTTGTCCCTTCCTTAGATCCTTCTCCACCTATAGGGAAGAGATGGTCCATTCCTTGGATGGCTTCTTAGGTGGCTTGCTTAGTCTATGCACGTAGCAAGGTTGTGTCTCATTTATTATGAACATTCCATTCAGATATGGCAATAGTGCTACCTTGCCCTCTGGAAGAAGCCATTGCCCAATATGAAGTCCAAAATCATCCAATGGCAAACTTAGGAAGTTGATGGTGCCTTTCCAGTTCCCTAATTGCACCATCACATTCTTTGTTAAACCATGGGTCTCCTATGCTTGGTTGTTTACGGATCTCAACTTACTATCATCCTTGCTAAGCTTCAAACCCATCTTGGCTACTTCCCGCATTGAAATAAAGTTGTGGTTGTCCTATTGTCCACTAAAGCCACCACTTTCTGTCCACCTATAGCCATCACGACATACAACAAACCCTTATTAGTCTTTGCTTGAATTACATTCAGAAGCTGAAGAGGGCTAACTCTCGTAGGGGTCTTCGACTCATTGTTTGTGAGGAATTTGCCTTCTCCTCCACCTTAGCCTGAGAAGGCTTAGACTTTTTGTTTGGTTTGCAGCCATTCTTCTTGGAGGGCTTAGACTCCCCCTTTTTACTCGATTGTTACTACTGGTTCTTCTCTTTATGGGTTGTAGTGAAGAAAGAACTTAGCTTGTAGTCCACTAAGCAATCAACAACTACCATATACGTAGGCAAGTCTTGCACACCTTGCCTCCTCAATTTCTTTTGAGCCCATCCCTGTAGTCCAAACATAAAGTTGAACAACTTATCAACTTCAGACATGTCTTTAATGTCAAGGATCAACGAGCTAAATTCCTTTACATAGTCTCTGACATAACCCATTTACTTGAGTTTCTTCAGAGAATCCCGAGCCACCCACGTCGTATTCGTAGGAAGAAACTAACCCTGTAGTTCATTTTTCAACATTTCTCGAGTGTTGATTCGTGGTCTCCTAACCGCAGCATCATCATTGGTTCTCGTATGCCACTAAAGCTTTGCATCTCCAAAGAGATACCTGGATGTGATTGTTACTTGTTCATTCGTAGGGATATGGGCAGCACTAAAATACTGTTCCATGTCCTAGAGGAAATTCTCCAAATCATTGGCATTCCGGCCACCACCAAAGGGTTTGGGCTTAGGCACTTGCACCTTTGCAGGGGCTGGTTTTGAAGTGGATGGTGTGCCCTAGAACACTGCCTGCTTTAGCAACGTGATCTCATCCTTAAGAAATATAACTTGTCCAGAAAATTCCTCTACTATCAATTTGATCATGGTTGTGAGGGATTCTATCCATTCCTCCACATATTTATCCTGACTTTTTGCGAGTCCACGCTGTACTCTGAGTTCCTCAATGAATTCTGCCATTCTTACAAATAGAGTGGAGCCTGCATCGTAATTACCAACAGTTGCTTCCAATTGAGAAACTTGCTCACGCAGTGCCTTCAAGGAGTTGTTCTTCGAAGTCATAGGCTCTGATACCAATTGTCACACGCACAATTTTGGTTCTAAGTTTTTGCTTGGGTGTAGTACCTAGGCACGCTCTAGGCCAGCCTTCCTCCAAGCCACAAGGTACACACACAAATTACTGGCCTTTCCCCAACTCGTATTTTATTGTTTTCCAACAGAATACAAGAGGTTCTCTACAAGGACTCCCACATTAATCACCGGGTAGTTCACTTGCTTTCTGAAGACATGTAGACCCTCTTTTATAAAGGTTGCACCAAGAAATCCTAATTCTATTAGGGAACTAACTTTTGAGTCCTAGTCCAACTCTAACTCAAGCTCACCATATGCCACCTTGAGTAGGACTCCGAGTCTTACTCAATCTCAAATTCCCATGACACAACTCTTTTCCTCCTTATGCATGAAGACTCAGTTTCTCATCTCGATTAGGAGTCTTTGTGGGTCAGGAGTTTCTCTCTTCCTGCATCACATCTCAATCCCCTACTGACTAAAAGTCCCATACGATAGGAGTCGTGTTCATGCGATGCATCAATTCACTGTGTTTCTTGCTGCTGGAGACCACACCTTGCTCAGGCTCATCCTAATGCCAAGACATGTCTAACTCAAGTTTGCTTGCACATGACTCATGCTACTACATCCGTACGTGCTTGGCTCATGCATCAAGGCCCTTGCTGCTGAGGCTGTGCTCATACTTGTTGCAGCATGGCCTCTTAGTCTGAGGCATCCGTCCCACACATTGCAACTTGCATTGCTCATAGGTCACTTAAGGGTGCCAACAAGCTCAGTTTGACGGGCTAACAATTCACCACTATTCTACCCTTACAAGATAGAAATTAATCAGCTATACAACATGATTCCTAATTTTCAATCCCTGCTAATAACATTGATTCTAATGGAGTGGATGAGTTAATTCCTTAGTTTGGGCTAATGTGGAAACATATTTAAGTTAGAGAACTATTCATTTCTCGATATGAAAATCATGAAAATTGCTAACATTTGGATTATTTCATCTCTCAAAAAACGTTTCTTCTTCAAAATTGTGAAAAATACTACATTTATGATTCATGCAAACTGCCCATTGTTGATAAAGGAAAACAGGTCCTCTGACAAGATGAGTATTGGGTTTAGGTCCTTCAAAAATCAAAGAGAGTCGTGCACCATATATAAGTTGCTCGGATGAGGATTGGATCTAGGTCTTTCAAAATTTATGTCATAAAATATGATATTGTTAATTCCTAGCTAGTTTGTAGCAAAAGAATCAAAAGCTAGCCATACATAAGATTATCACCATGATCTTCATGTTGAATTATATTCAAAACCACTAATCATAAAAGTATGAGAGGAAAACAGGGACTGACCTTTCTCTTTCTGTTAAGGAAGACTACAGCGTTGTTGCTAAGGTTTGGTGCCTTCTCCATGATTGAACGGGAAGCTGTAGCCAAACGTCCTTCCACAGATACTACTCTCCACATATATCACTAACTAACTAATAATAAAATTAAAAGCTCAACCACAACCTCCTTTTGACCATTAGAAGTAGCAAAGAGGCAGCCTTTAATTTCTTGTTCTCTTTCCAAATGTGCTTAGTTCAACTTGAGAGTCGAGGGTGTATATGGAAAAAAAAAAAAAGTTACATTGGTTTCCATGAGAGGAATCAAAATAATAATAAGAGTGCCTTTTGGTTTCCATGAGAAATGAATATTTGATTCCTATTGTCATTTCTAATAAGTAAATCAAATGAATAATAAATGAGAAATGTAATGAATTTCTCATTTTCATTGTTCTGACATCCCAAACAAGACCTAATAGTGATAAAATAAAATGACAGTAAGCACTCCTGATGAATAATAAAGTGTTGATTGTTTGAGAAACCTACATAAAACTCTTGTCCATAGAATCTTGAGATGGGAGACAGACTCTCTCTCTATCTCATTTCTTTGATAATTAATGGATTTGGGCGAATATTTGGCTTGTCGCAGGCCTGAGGCTCGAACCTAGACTAAACGTCCAAACGCAGCCTTGGCTCACCACTAGGCATACCTAATACTGAGTGCACCAAAAAAACATATATTAAAACTCATCATAAAAACAAAATATTAATAGAATATTTTAATAAAAAAATTAATTCTAATTATTTTATTTTTAAATTTCATTTAATTGATGACCAAAAATATAAAAATTATCATCATAATTTTCTTAATGGATTTTTTTATATCATTTATATATTAATTAAATATAAAAAACATAAATATTATAAAATGAAAAAAATTATACATATGTTATCATTTATTTTATATCATTAAATGCATTTGACTTAAATAAATCTTAGTTTTAATATTAATTATATTTTAAAGTTAGACGTGCTATAATAAAATGTCATAATATTATTATCTAATAATGTTTAATATAACTTAATAATGAATGTATACTTACAAAATATATTTTTTTTTATTAACGCTCACCGTATTATTATCAAATACAACAATGTATATCATAAATATATTAATTTTTTAATTAACAACTTCAAAATATTTATTATTTCTTCTTATATCATTATTTTATCATTTTTTTTCAATATTTTAATAAATTCTAATCAATTTTTGTTCTATTGATATTTTGTATCATAATAACCACCAATATTTTCTAATATATCCCGATATATCCGTAAAATCAAGTTATCAATATATCCGTTAAAACCGATATTTTCATCCTTATTTGTAACTACGATCTTCAAATCTAGTTCCTAACTTAGGCATTAAATAATGATCCCTAATTTTGCCCCTTAGTCATGAAATAGTTATTATATATAACATGAAAGTGCTGTGTCAAAATTAATATACTCTGAAGAGGGTATAAAAGTCATCATGCAATAAACATCTTAGAGTTGAATTGGACATGTTGGTGAGGCAATACGATGTTCAGGACATGTCATATTTATAATTTAGGCTTAATTTAGGCAATACGATGTTCAGGACATGTTCAGGACATGTTGGTGAGGCAATACGATGTTCAGGACATGGCATAACATGAAAGTGCCCCTCACACCTAATTTAGGCTTTTTGGTAGTTTAATAATTCTTTGTGTTTCCAAGTTGATTCACTCGTTTGAACATTCTTAAATTAATAAAAAATAAATGATTTTATTTAAAAACTAGTCTATTCATCTAATTAAAATTTATTAATAATTAATTAATTAACAACCTGTCTCTTCTTCTGTTTTTTTTATTAATTCATGTGTTGTCATCTTCTTCCACACCCAAATTAACCTAAAAAACCTTTAAACCTAAATCTCTATCTCCTTCCCTCTGTCTTATTTATCATTTTCTCCCATACTTCCACCTTCCATTCCCATCACATTATCATCGCCTACATTTTTTTTCTTTTTTCTTTTAGAGAAAAAGAGAAAAATAGAAAGTGAAGATCAATTCATAATACTTTTTAAAACTTTAAAATATTGAAAGAAGGAAATAAATGAAAGATGAAGTTGTAACGTAAATCCTAAACATAATGACCGTCTTGTGCCTATTGTAAACTAATGTTACTAAATTTAGTCAAGAAAAAGAAAAGTATCACTTAAAAAAAAAAAAGTTATACAGAAAATAAAGATAGTGGTTACTTCGAGGAACCTTTCTATGGTATTTTATTTCATTTAGAAAGCTTTACTTGTGGACATGTTAGTGGGTGTTTAATAAACCAACTTTATAACTTAAAAAAGACTTAATAATTTAATTTAAGTCATTAAATAATTTAAGTATATTTGATAAAATAACTTAATGATATAATTTAAATAAAAAATAACTTTAAGTAATAACTAAAAATAATTAATTTATTCTTAAGTCCACATCTTTATTTTACATTTTTACCCTTATTTACTTTCATTACCTTTATGATCTCCTTTGCTACTCCACAACCTCTAATTTTATTCAACCTCCTTTGTCCTAATTATGATATATGAAAATAAATAAGTTAATTTGATGATTTAGAATAAGTTTTAAGTTAATTTTATGAAACAACTTTAATACTTAAAATAAAAATTAAGTAATAAGTTTTAAGTCAACAATTAAAGTATAATTTAACTTAAAGTCAACTTAAGTTATTAAGTAATAAGTATGAAGTTTTACCAAACACCCCCTTAGTCATAGACTAATAACATCTTTTTTTCGAGAAGAGAAAATGATAGTAACTTGATATTTAAGATTTATTGTAAAAAGATAATAATTTTTAAAGAGTATTTTGAAAAAAAATTGGGGTATCAAAAATTTTTTAATACCTCAAATTTTAAAAATTTTAAAAGTGATTTTTGAACATATAAGGTGAGTACTCCATACACTTTATATAAAAAGTTTGCACATTTTATATAAAAAATTTTAATATTTTTTTATTTTCAAATATAGGAAACTTGAAGTGGATTTGAACTGATACTTTGTTTATTATAATCAATTTTAAGCTAATCATAATTCCCAACCTTTTTCATTTTATTCTCCTCTAGTAGAAGAAACCACAACATATAAAGATTGAAAAATAAATCTTCTTGGATTTGGGGATATTTAGTGTATCTTCTTAGAATTTTTTAGATTTGTATAAAATATATGAGATTCAGGAGGTTGTATATTATTTATTTGTTTATTTCAATGAGAAATCCATTTATATGTGGTAGGTTTCTTCACATTGTTACACTGTTACAAACCTTTTCTTAGTCTTTTTTTTTCTTTTTCTTTTAATTCCATGTTTGTAAGTCCATGTAACCAGAGGTCTCATAGCCATGGTTAAACAAATTTTACTAGGTGGGTATGTGAAGAAATCCTAGCTAGGTATGCCATGCAAATTTTTGGGTGTGAAGGAATTCAATGAATCCTTGATTAAATTTTTTAAAACATATTTTTGATACCATGCTGAATAACTTATCCAATATTACTAGGAAAATTGTATAATTAAAAAGTATGACAAAATTAAAGAAAATCGACCAGAAATACGAAGAATGTGATCAAGGTGTAAAAAAGTGATCGGGATATGAATAATGTGACTAGGTACCCAAAAAAAATATTAATATGGATTTGGTTTTCAAAAGGCTACTATTAAAATAAATTCTTAAAATGAAAAGAAAGCGATAAAAAAAAAATCAATTGTTACAACTAAAATAAGTTTTGGATCAAAATAAACTTTTAAATAAAAAAATAAAATAAAATAAAATAAAAAGAAGAAGAAAATAAAATAAGATGGTGCTAAAAATGTGAACTTTCTACCACAAGAAGTCATTCTTGTGGGAAAAAAAAAATCATGTTGAAAATTTACTTTCAGACATAAAAATCCATAAAATTGTGCAAAACTGCCCCAAAGTAAAAGCCCATTAAGTTTAAACTAAAACAAAAATCGAAATGGAAAAAAAAAATGCAAGAGCTCCAAAAGACCTGAAAGAGTTTCTAAAATGAAAATTTAAGTGAATAAGTCTTTTGCATTTTTAAATATAATTAATATTGTGAAATAAATGAAGTTTGAAGATGGAGCAATGCCATAGATATTAATTAGCGGAAGCTTCAATATTGTGCTACAAGGATTAATATAAACCCTCAACACAAAGCCGCGTGAGGTTTTAACATGATTCTGCCTTTAAAGAACTTCTAAATTATAGAGCAAAACTATTCACTCCACCTTTAACCAAATTAAATTCCTTTTATAATCTTCTTGTGTGTTTCATTTTATTTTACTTTTCTAAAAATCTTTTTACCCTAGATCTAATACCACTCATCATGTTGATGAATGTTTCAAGGTTTTAATACGTTTCTTAACTAATTGTGCTTATATCCACAAATGAAAGAGAATAAATTCACTATATATACCTACAAGGGAAAAAAAATTAATATATAACTTATGAGCTCTCAAAGGATTGCATGTTTCCTTGAACCTAACATTGACAACATGAACCGAGAGTTTTTCTTTTCCAGTAGATGTCTTCCCTTTCTATCACATCTATCAGGATTCATTGCATGCATGATGACTAAAGGTTATTGTCCAGGATGTTTGATTTGGACATAAGAGTTTGAGTAATATGCAAAATCCATTTGATAGTGTTAGATGGTTTATATTAACATTATTTTATTGCAAATTTGTCGAAGTAAGAGATTATTATTGTACTAGACTAGTTAGTTTAAGTTGAAAATTTGATCCAAACATTCATAAATTTGACTCTACCTAGCATGTAAACTAGCTTTGGAGATACGAGATTGTTGTAAATTCAATTGTAAGACAATTTTGGTAAGTACATTTGAGATGTTCAAACTATAATGACAATCATAAGGTACATTGTGGACATAGTTTTTAATGGGTGTGATTTTAAAATGAAAAGAAAAAATAAAAATAAAAGTGATACTCAAGTTGTCACTCCCCAAAACCCACTCCAAGGACATGACGGTCATTTCATACCTTAAGCCCAAAGGCTCAAAGTGGAAATGATACAAAGATTTGTATTATAACTAGAAATTTACCAATTACCAAATTCCTATTCAAAGTAGTAGGACAAAATTATAAAATCTCAAAGTATCAACTTTAAAAAAACTAATACATCAACCAAAGTGTTATTGTCCAAATAACTCCAAACTCAAAATAATTCAAACAAGAATTAAGTTTTAACATCTAAACAATGTCCAAAATAAAGAGAGTTTAAACAAATGTCCTATTAAAGCCAAATTTCCCTCCTAACTATCACTCTTCGCCTGAACTGAGCTTACCTAAAATATTATCAACAAAGAGGGATGAGCTCAAAGCCCAATAAGGAACATTAATACACTTTCATGGATCAAACATTTTCAATCATGCTTGCAAATAGGATATATAACATATACTTATTTTCATAAAAAATTTTAAGTTCAAAATGCTAATACATTCAAACTTTTCAACAAAACTTTCTCATATCCATTTCAAAACAATTTCTCATCAAACAATTTTTCATCAAAACCAAATCGAATACATTTAAAATATCTTTACTCTGGTTATCGTATGACAAATGGTGCCCAATTAGGTGCGAATTCACAATTGAGTAATTAGTTTCAAATTTGTTCCATTTAAGGTGAACAAAACCAAATGTCAACAATTATAACCCGTTAACTATGACCATAAAATCAACTATTATAACCTGTTGATTATGGCCATAAGATCAACTATTATAATCCATTGACTAGGGTCATATAATATCAACTATTATAACCTGTTGATTATGGTAAAAAATGTCAACAATTATAACTTGTTGAGTAAGGCCATATAATCCAAAGTCAAACACTTTATTTCATTATTTCAAACTTACAAAATAAAACATCATATCTCAATTTTTCATTTTTCATAAACAAAGAAAATTCTCAAATATACTTTCCATATAAAACACATATTTGATCCATGCATAAAGATAAAAATAATATTTTTACACATTTCAAAATACATTATAAAAAAGAAAATTATTTTCTTTTATAGAAATCTACATTAATTTCCCTTACCTTGAAGAAGTACTCAAAATCTTGAAGTATTTAACTTTGAAGAATTTCCTCCTCACCTAACATAATATCATACACAATATTGATTATTGATTATTTATCTAAATATATAAATTTGACAAACCTAAAAATATTTTATTTAGTATTAAGAATCCTAATTAATTTATCATATTAATATTATTACCATTCAATATTATTTTCAACTTCCTAAACAATAATTTATTTCTCTTTTCTATCTTATCTAAATTAAATCTTTTAAGAATATTTATTTGTATTAAACTATTATTACTATTATTTAAATCTCCTATTGAAACTTAACAAATACGCCATGCATTTTTTTTATATTTTTTTTTCCAACAACCCTATACCAACTCCATTCATTATTATTCTTTCTTTTCTTCATCTTCTTCTTCTTCTTCTTATTATTATTAATTTCAATACCCAACAACACCTTAACTTATTTCTTTTCTAAGCCATCAACGTCCTTTTCTTCCTCATTGTTTACCAAAATACTATTTTTTTCCTTGCCTAGGTCAACGTGCAGGCCATTTCTTAGTGTTTTTTTTTTTCAACAGGCCTAATCCTTCCTACCTACACGCATCTTTCATCATTTTTTTTCTTCTCTCTAAAGTCAAAACTTTTAACCTCCATACTCACAAATTTTATGTAATTTTCACATCTGAAACTCTATAATTTTTTTTCTTTTTTATCTAGATCTATTCATTTGAGTAATCAAAATTTATTGATCTTCATTAATAGATCAAACTATGTTCATAAATTTTTAATCTTTTTGACCTAGAAATTAATTAAACGAACTCTAATCAAAATTGAGATATTCCAAAAAATATCTAAAGTGTTCAAAACTAATTAATGAATATAAAATGTTAATTTAAGGATTAAAAATCTTACCTAAAAAATTGATCTTCAAACCCTAAACCTTCAAATCTTCAACTCTATGCTTTATGCTCTCTAATCTTTCTAATCTCTATGTAAAAGGGTTTTCTGAATAGAGATGATAGGAAAAATCTAATTTATACCTAGGGGTTTTAAATAAATAAATAATAAAAAAAAAACCTTTTTATCCTTATTAAATTACTTTAATTAATTATTAATTTCTAAATTATAATTTTACCCTTAAATTGGGTTTGGGGCATTACACAAGCACCCTCATAGAGTCCTCAAGCACTCTTAGTGCCTAACGGACCTTGCAGAACACTCAAGGCATGTCTATTTTTGTGCAATTTTCTATTTTTGATTAGATTTTCGAACTAGTATGTTTTTGTTAAGTTGATTTATTTCTATAATTTGCCAAGACAGTGATGGTTTTGCATCAACAAATACACCTATTGGTTAAGTTATTACACTCCATCCTAGAATTTATTATTGTTATTTCTATCCCTCTCCAACATTTTTAAAGCCTATTATTAATTTGATCAATTATGGTAGTTGATTGATTGCATCCCTTGAATTCATTGAGGTGGTCACTAAGGAGCCCATGGGTGTTGCATCATAGATGTGAAGAGGAGTTTATGTGTCAATCAATGTAAGACCCTTGGGAAAAAATAACATCTAGTTAAAGTAAAAGTATGTACATGTTCTTTTAGAATTAGTGATTTTTCTCTATTTCCGATTGATTTGCTGCATTTACAATAATTTGTTTTAGGGAGACTCTATAAATGGTTTTCCACATATATCATCTATTAAGTGTGAGATTGTTTGTTGTTGTATTATTCATTTAGTATATATAAGTAAAAAACTTTTAAAATGTTTAAAAAATTTTAAATATTTTTAGTTATAACAAGGATAAAAATATTAATATTGACAAAAACACCGATAACTTAATTTTATGGATATATAGATAACTTGATTTTATGGATATATCGATAAATATTGGTGGATATTTTAATACAAAATAACGATAAACAAAAATTAATCAAAACTCATGAAATTGTCAGAAAAAACTCTAAAAAATAATTTAAGAATAATACTAGAAATTTTGAAATTGTTTTGTTAAAGAAATTAATATATTTGTGGACCTACAGTTTTCACATGTATCCTCACTTGAACAGTAAGACTCGCTTTTTATTTGTGAAATCGATTTTTTTTTAAATTTGTTTTTAGAGTTTAAAGGGAAAAAAACCCTAAGTGTGACTCTTAAAGGAAAAACAAGTTTGCGAAAAATCGAGTCTAGGTCTGGGGGTCAGGTTACCTATTGGGAAGGTACAATGGTAAGCCATAGCACCCCTCTAAACCCGTATACTTACGGTATCTACTAAACGAATGGAAGAAACTATGACAATTAATTAATTGATCATGGATACTGAGAGAAAAAATCATACAAATGAATATGTACAAGTCATGGTAAAGTTAAATTACAAGAATATGCAAAATAAAAAAAATAAAAAAGAAAAAGACATGAATCAATGTATTAAGTTAATTAAAAAAAATTATTAATTCAAATGTCATGAAGCAATTTTGAGAAATTTTAAAAGAATTTATTTGCATTAAAAAAATAATTTTTAGTTGACGACTTCAATTTATTTACCTAAAAGAACTTTGAATTTACTTTTAATATTGATTCAATTTTGTTTGTATTTAATTTTCAAGAAAGTCATTTACACTTATTTGATTATAACAATTTTTTTACAAAATTTTAATTTGGTGATAAAAATGATTTTTACTTGCTTTTACTAAAGAAGAATGAATTTTTACAATTTTATTTACAAAAGTATCTCAATTTGATTTTTATTTACAAAGAATTTTTTTTTTTATAAACTTTATTTACAAAAATATTTTCAATTCAATTTTATCAAAAAAATAAAATAAAATTCTACAACTTCAATTTGCAAATTACATTCTGATAATATATATATATATATATATATTATTTAAGACCTTTATCTATTAAAAAAAATTCTCTTTATCTTGTTATAATTAAGGAAATAAAATATATTTAAAAAAAATTAGGACAATTTTATTTTAAAAAAAATAAACTTTTGAGCAATTTTATCTAAAAGCCAATTTTCTAAACTATTTTTATTAAACATATAAATTTTCTGACAATTATTATTAAAAATAATTTTTTGAATTTTTCTAAAAGTATTTTTCTGAATTTTTATTAATAAAAAAACTTTTTTTTATTAAGAAGAATATTTTAGAACTATTATTTTATTAAAACATATTTACTAAATAATTCTTCTTATTTAAACGAAAGTTCTGGTTTGTTCGACATTCAATTATATACACACTCAATAAATATATACAAACAAATATTTAAAGCAACTAATAACAATGAGAAATAAAACGTGTACACAAACAAACGTACAACAAACTCAATGTTTTCTTATAACTTTTCGAGTCTCACTTTCTTCCATGATATTCCATACTCCACATGTCATAAATCCATATTCAGCCAATAGAATTGATAAGTGAGTTCATGCAAAAACAAAAATTACCTAAATTTAAATATCCACAAGTGTACAAACTTCAAATTAGTCCAATAAATTTATTAAATTAAAATAGACTCAAACTAACAAATATAACCCAACAAAAATATCCCACTTACTTAAGCCTTAGTCCAAAATTCCAAATTAGTGGTTCGTATATAAACATAATCAAATAAGTCTAAAATATGACAAATCAAAACAAATTCCATAGGCCTAAATTTAATATCCCATAATTCTAATCTAATTTAATATCTAAGCCTACATCTACAATCAAAATCAAGCTCAAATATAATATGTAAAGCCCAAATGTAACAAAAATGTACTACAATATTATATCATGTCTGTAGGGACCCCTCCCCTTGATGACACGTGGCATGCGTTTCTACCCAGATCAGCTCCATCCGGATCTCCCCAAGAGGACACATGGCGTGCTTCTTCTATCCGGACTCCTTCAAGGAGAAGCACACGGCACTTGCAAACACCACATCCGGATGACCGCCATATCACATCCGGACGACCGCCATATCCTATCCGGGTATGTTGTTGTCCGGATCGTTGACCAAACTAAGCAAGTCTTACTACGTCATTCCAACAGCCTAACACAGCCCACATTCCGCCACCTGCAGAGCAAAAGGACATGAATGATGGCAAGTCACCTCCAAAGATCTCTGACAACCGCCCGTAGGGTGATGATGGCCCTGCCACCACCTAGAGGCATCATGATGAGCCAAAAAGTCTCCCCACCATTAAAGAGGGAGGCAGAGCTTCTGTCACTATATATATGAACCTTCACACAAGGAAGAAGGTAAGCTTGCTATACCTAGTAAAAGGCCAACTGAATAATCTCTCTAGATACATGGCTGACAAAACCATCGGAGGGTGTGTCCGGACACCCTGTCCGAACATCTTTTGTAGGGACAATTGAACAATAACTCAATCTTGGTTGAAAGCGTGCGTCCATTTGGCAGCTACGTGGATCACAGGGACGCAAGGCCTCAACATTGGCGCTGTTTGTGGGAACCTCACTGATTCAGTCACCGGCAAAGATGGCCACACCTTCCAGAAGCCGCTCGTCTGCTAGGGGAGATGAAGATAATTTTGAATGGCGCCAAGCCATCAAAAGAAGACAATTGGCGAGCGAGCGACAACTGCAAGCTTTCCTCCAGGAGACGACAAGATTAAGAGAAGAAAACGCAATATTGCGTATCCAGGCTTCATCGACGGGGCCTCCCCGTCGTCAGCATTCAAAAGGCCAAGTAGCCAACTCAAGACCTGACCCAGAGTCGATATACCCTGGGACAGCGGGAACAATCCCTGAAACATGCAACGTTAGGCCACATGAGCCACACACACCCATGCACCGAGCCCCCCGTGAGGAAAGCTCGGACTCAACTCGTCTCTCGTTGAAGAGACTACGCGATAAAAGACCCCAGTTATCGGGCGCGATGCGTGCGAGACTAGGCCTACAGGAGCCTGGGAGGCCAAGGCCGCCAATAGCCACAACATGGGGAGTACACCATGACCCTACGGTCACCCCTATGCCGCAAAACGTTCCCCTGCACTGTGACCCCATGGTCACCTCTATGGTGCAGAACGTTCCCCCGTACCAAGCGGTATGACAAGCTGGGAGAAATCTCCCAAACGAGCCACCCATTGGCTCCATCAGCAAAAGGCTGGACGACATGCTCTCCACGCCCTTTTGTTCTCATATCATTCATTACGAGCCCTCAAGGGGATTCCTCGTACCCAAGTTCTCCACGTACGATGGGTCCAGCGACCCCTTCGACCATATCATGCATTATCGACAGCTCATGACTCTCGATATAGGCAACGACGCATTGCTATGCAAAGTATTCCCCGCCAGCCTGCAAGGGCAGGCCCTCTCATGGTTTCACCGCCTACCTCCCAGCTCTGTTGATAATTTCAGGGACCTTTCAGAAGCCTTCGTGGGACAATACCTATGCTCCGCTCGGCATAAGCAGAACATCAACACTCTGCAAAACATAAAAATGAAGGATAATGAGTCCTTGAGGGAATTCGTGAAGCGGTTTGGTCAGGCCGTCCTACAGGTGGAGGCTTACAGCATGGATGCTGTCTTGCAGATCTTCAAGCGAAGCATCTGTCCAGGCACCCCATTTTTTGAATCACTCGCTAAGAAGCCTCCTATGACAATGGACGACTTGTTCCGGCGTGCGAACAAATACTCAATGCTCGAAGATGACGTGCGAGCAGCCACCCAACAAGTCTTGGTTGCCGGACAGGCATCCAAAAGTGGTGCAGAAAGAAGTGCCAAACTTCCGGACCGGCCAAGGCCATCCGATCGAAGGCAGGAAGGGCCAAGTCGCCCGGAAATGCCGCCCCTCACACCCCTTTCCATATCTTATGAGAAGCTTCTCCTTATGATCCAAGGCATGTCCGATTTCAAGTGGCTTAGACCCCTCGGAACGGACCCATCCAAAAGGGATCATAGTAAAAAGTGTGTCTTCCATAAGGAGCATGGTCACACAACGGAGGCGTGCAGGAGCCTCCAGTATTTAGTCGAAAGGCTTATAAATGCGGGACATTTGAGGCAATGCCTCCGCTCAGATGCCGGAGGTAGAGACGCTTCCCGAAATCACAACTCCGGAGCCCCCATGGCTCCGGCCGCCCCCAAAGTCATTATAAACTATATTAATAGAGGTCCATCGGATGAGGAGCATGACTCCAAACGAAAGAGATAGAGGTTGTTGCGGGAAGCATTAGTGCGTGAGCGTATCAATTCCATCCGGCCTGGGATAACTGGGGGGGGGGGGGCCTCGGCCCATAGACGGAACAATCATTTTCCCACCAGTAGACCCCACACGGATATTACGGCCACATTGCGACGCCCTCATTCTGTCCCTGGAAATGGGCAACTTCGATGTTAGACGCATCTTAGTTGACCCAGGCAGCTCAGCCGATCTAGTGCAAGCATCAGTTATAAGCCACATGGGACGCGATTTAATAGGCCTCGAGAACCTTGGGTGAATCTTGTCCGGGTTCAACGGAGCGGCTACCACTTCTTTGGGAGACATTATACTGCCGGTCCAAGCTGGCCCAGTCGCTCTCAACGTTCAATTTTCGGTGGTACAAGATTTATCGCCCTTCAATGTCATCTTGGGACGCACATGGCTGCACTACATGAAAGCCATCCCCTCCACGTATCATCAAATGGTAAGCTTTCTTACCGAGGATGGGCAAATCAACCTATACGGCAGTCAGTTAGCCGCTCGCTAATGCTACCAGATAGCAAGAGAAGCAGGGACCAACCAGGAGGATAAACCCCTCCCTGAGTCCACCCATGCACTTGACCAATAGCAATCACTGTGTCCGGCGGACAAAGATCCCCCGGTAGCGGATCACTTGCAAACAATCCAAATTTCGGAAGAAGGTACTCACCTTACATATATCAGTTCCCTCTTGACTCCTGAAGAGACCTGGAACATTCAAAACGCCCTCCGACAAAATCATGACGTCTTCGCATGGGTGCATTTTGATATGAAGGGAATTCACCCCTCCATCGTCTCTCATAGGCTTAACGTCTTGCCAACAGCAAGACCCATCCGGCAGAGGGTTAGACGTTTCCACCCGGACAGGCAAAAAATTATCCGAGATGAGATTGACAAATTGCTGGAAGTCGGATTCATCAGAGAGGTGGAGTATCCGGAATGGTTGGCAAATGTAGTGGTGGTACCCAAAAAAGAAGGCAAATGACGGGTGTGCATCGATTACACCAACCTCAATAATGCATGCCCAAAAGACAGTTTCCCTTTGCCACGAATAGATCAAATTGTGGATTCCACTGCTGGGCAAGGGATGCTCTCATTCTTGGATGCCTTCTCCAGATACCACCAAATCCCCATGTCCCCGACTGACGAAGAAAAAACAGCTTTCATAACGCCACACGGTCTTTACTGTTACAAAGTCATGCCGTTCGGACTCAAAAACTCTGGCGCCACTTATCAGAGACTGATGACGAAGATCTTTAAACCTCTGATTGGCCGCACAGTGGAGGTATATATTGATGACATCGTGGTCAAAAGCAAAACCCGAGAGGAACATACCCTCCACTTGGAAGAAGTCTTCCACCTCTTAAGGAAGTATGGCATGAAGCTGAATCCTTTTAAATGCGCCTTTGGCGTAAGTGCTGGCGAATTTCTGGGATTTATGGTCAGTCAAAGGGGGATAGAGGTTAGCCCGGATCAAGTAAAAGCAGTCATGGAAACACCACCCCTCAAGAGCAAAAAGGAATTACAACGCCTCACGGGCAAGCTCATTGCGCTAGGACGCTTTATAGTCTGCTTTACTGATGAACTACGACCCTTCTTCTTGGCAATACGAAAAGCTAGAGCGAGCGGATGGACGGACAGTTGCCAAAATGCTTTCGAAAAAATTAAGCATTGCCTTATGCAACCGCCCATTCTAAGCAGCCCTCTCCCCAAAGAAAAACTGTATATGTATCTGGCTGTATCGGAGTGGGCAATTAACGCTGTTCTATTCCGCTGCCCCTCGCCCGAGGAGCAGAAACCTATTTACTATGTCAGCAGAGCGTTGGCAGATGTAGAAACAAGGTATTCAAAGGTGGAACTAACAGCCTTGGCTCTTCGAAGTGCCGCCCAGAAACTCCGCCCTTACTTCCAAGCCCACCCGGTGGTCGTGCTAACCGACCAACCCCTTCGCAACATACTGCACAAGCCGGACCTAACCAGAAGAATGCTTCAATGGGCCATAGAGTTGAGCGAATTTGGAATCGAGTTCCAACCCAGGTTGTCCATAAAAGGCTAAGTAATGGCTGACTTCGTGTTGGAATACTCCCGAAGGCCTATCCAGCCCAAAGAACCAAGTGAAAAAGAATGGTGGACGTTGCGGGTTGATGGAGCCTCCCGGTCGTCAGGATCCGGTGTAGGGCTCCTGCTGCAATCCCCAACAGGAGAACATCTGGAGCAAGCCATCCAACTGGGGTTCCCCGCCTCTAACAATGAAGCGGAATACGAGGCCATCCTATCCGGATTGGACCTCGCCCTGGCTCTATCCGTTTCCAAGCTCCGGGTCTATAGTGACTCCCAACTTGTGATAAGGCACGTCCAGAAAGAATACGAAGCCAAGGATGAGCTCATGGCGCGATACTTAACCAAAGTAAGGGACACCTTACAGCAATTCACCGAATGGACGATCGAAAAAATCAGGCGAACTGAAAATGGACGTGCGGATGCTTTGGCAGGCATAGCTGCTTCCCTCCCTATCAAAGAAGCCATATTATTGCCTATACATGTGCAAGCCAACCCTTCCGTCGCGGAAGCCTCCACTTGCAATACCATTGAGGCAAACCAAGCAGACGACAAAGGCTGGATGGAAGTTATCATAGAATATCTCCGGACAGGCACTCTGCCCGAAGAACCCTAGCAAGCACACAAGATTCGACTGCAAGCCGCCCGCTTCACCCTGGTTGGGGGGCACACAGTGGGCATCCTCGAATCACCAAATGTTGAAGGGAGGGGGAGATACCTTCCTCAGGCAAGGACTTGAGTTTTGGGTAGTCCTCAATATAAAGATCAGTGAGGGAGGAGAGACTCTTCAGCACATCCTTTGGGCCAAGGGACTCAAGGCTGGGGCAACGACTGATGGTCAAGCATTCAAGCGTTTTGGGGAGTCCTTCATGCGGCAATTTCATAAGGCTGGGGCAGCATTGAATGGACAATAGTTTCAGGAAGGTCAAACCTTGGAATGGTGCTTCCTCTTCACACAAAGACATTAGATCTTTGCAATGCCGAATATGCAAGGCCTTGAGACGGGGCAGGTAAGGCCACTTTGGGAAGGAGGTGGCGTTTGAGATGTTGGAAATTACCAAAGAGCATAGAGAACTGTTGTCCGGTATTGCCCCCACGAGTTTTCCACCCTGACATTCTTGGTCAACTGCCAAATGCTGAAGATGTCGGAAGCACTCCGGATTTGGAAGGTCTCTCAATAATTCACACCTATTAATTTCCAACTTCTGTGGGGCAAAGACCTGTGGCAGTGCATGCAGCTTTGGGCAACAATCAACCTTCAATTCCAATAGCTTAGAAAAGGAAGAATTCACTTCATTCCAATCTTGTAGAACCAGATTGTCCACGAGTACCAGAAACATCAGAGACTGGGTTGCTGGAAGAGTCTCCAGGGAAACGCACTTTTTGATCTTCAATTTTCTTAGCTTAGGGAAAGAGGGTAACTTTGCTAGCTTTGGGCAGTTACGAATCTTTAGTTTCTCCAGGGAAACATTATTACCCTGGGGACATTTGTCTTGCAATTCCTC
The DNA here is from genome assembly GCA_945999865.1 of Vitis cinerea var. helleri x Vitis rupestris. Classification (NCBI taxonomy): domain Eukaryota; kingdom Viridiplantae; phylum Streptophyta; class Magnoliopsida; order Vitales; family Vitaceae; genus Vitis; species Vitis cinerea var. helleri x Vitis rupestris. The sequence continues at coordinate 2,344,455 of OX253931.1, read as the reverse complement.
TACCTCCTGTAACTCCTGCATTCCTTTAAGGTAGAGCCGTTGAAGGTGGGGTAACTGACCAAGTGAGAGAATTTTGCAGTTTGTGCAACAATTTAGGGAAAGAGTCAACAGATTTTGAAGCCACCCATCTGTCATCCAATGTGGAAATTCGGAACCCCTGAAGTGACAAATGCGGAGCTCCTTGAGGTTTGAGTGAGGCTGTAGATCTTCAAGCACCCGCCCATGAGTAACTGCGTCTTGGGGCCCAGCAACATCTCGGTCACTCCATTCTAAAACAAGCTTCACAAGGCTTTCTTTCTCCTTCAACATTGCATCCACTGCATTTTTCACTGCATTCTCAAGCTTTGAAATGTGCAACGTTCCTGTAAGGTAGGCCATACCCTTTAGTTCTTCAATGCCATAACCATTCTCACAGCCAATTGGAAACACATGCAAGTTATGCAGGCTGGTTAAGCTCCCCATCCTCGGTGGCAGCTTGGTGCATGAGTACCAGAACCTTTCATCTAGCTCCAGATGTCGCAGATTGATCAAGTTGGCAAAGTCCTTGGGCAATTGGGAAAGTGAAAGACACCCTAAGAGTTTCAGCGTTTGCAAATTGTAGACGTTACATAAGGAGTCGGGAAGCCTAGTGACTTCAGTTTTGCTGAGGTCCAGATAGCGCAACAGCTCCAACTGCTCGATTGATTCTGGCACTATGGAGATTGTGCTTGAACTCAGATCCAAGACCCGGATGCATGTCAAAGCCTGAAACATCTTCTCTAGAGCACTCCCAATATTTTTCAAGTATCCACAGGGGAACAGAAGTGTACGTAACTGCCTAGATTTATCAATAATCTGTCTAACAGGTTGCTCTACATCTTTGCCCAGCAGTGACACATGACGGGTTTTCGGAGGTAGATAACACTGCTCGCTGTCTTTCGCTTGCAAGAAAAGTGGGCTGGCAACTAGCTGTGCCAACTCGTGGATAAGATCATGCATCCTATATTGGTCACCGCCAACATCGGAAGGTTGAAAGAAGGACCTCATTAACAACTCATCAAAATACTGACTTCCGGTTTCCTCTGGGCTTTCTTGTCCAGTGTATTGAATGAATTCTTCTGCCATCCATAAATTGACCAAGTCTTTTTTATCAAACACATACGCCTTGGGAAATAAGGAGCAGTACGCAAAGCACTGCTTTATATGAGAAGGTAGATGGTCATAACTCAATTTTAGGGCAGGCAAAAAATTATGCTTCTCTGCTTTGCAGATATCATTCTTTGAGATTTTCTGCCATTTGTTTACATCCGTGTTGCCTCGCAACAGGCCTGCCAATGCCGTCACGGCCAAAGGCAAACCTCCGCACTTGGCTACGATTTTCATACCAATTTTTTGAAGGTCCCTCCGTGTTCTATCTGACATCTTACAATGTTTAAAAGCGATTCTTCTGAACAACTCCCAACAGTGATTGTCGGACAGAAGGCCCAAGCAATAAGGATCTTGGGTGCCCATGATATGAGAAACTTTAATTGTTCTGCTGGTAACCAGGACTCTACTTCCTCTTCCCCCATGCCTCAAGACTTTCTCAAGCGACTCCCACTGAAAGTAATTGTCAGTCCAAACATCGTCTAGGACAATTAGAATTCTTTTTCCAGCCAACAATTCGACAACACGAGACTCTAGCATGCTTGTAGATAAACCTCCAAGTTCACAACTCATGTGGGAGAGAGATGTAATGATGCCTTCAAGAATTCTAGGGAAGTTAAAATCAACCGTGACACAAACCCAGCTCCTACAATCAAAATGTTGGACTGCTTTAGGATGATTGAAGATGAGTTGAGCAAGAGTTGTTTTGCCCAGACCAGCCATCCCAATTATGGAAATGACAGAAAAGTGGGACTCTTCTCCCTGGTCGGATTCATGGGATAGAAGCATATCTAAAATCTCAGATGCATCATCTTCCCTACCAACAATATCACCTGCAGAAGAACTTGTATGGTGTAGAGGCCGTGGGTAGGGAATCTTTTGCCTTGCAACAGATTCAGATCTTAACCTTTGTGTCGTATGTGAAATCAAATCTATCCTGGCTACGATGTCCTTGATCTTAAGGAAGCAAACATTAAATCGAAGGGAAGCTTTACCTGGACATAGCTGCTGCCGCTGTTCCTTTCTTCTAATGCTCCTGTAAACTTTAATTAAAAAAGCCTCCAATACATCTTGCGCATCCGAAGCTGCATCTTGAAGATCTCCCAGCGAATATTTCAAGAGTGGATCAGCCTCTTGCATGTCCTCCTTATCCATCAGTTCTGCTTTGAATGGGATTAAGGCTCGTAAAAGCTTTTCCAAGTCATCCTTCACCTTTGCTAATGATGATACGTCTTCTACTATCATCAACAACAACCGTATCTTAACTAAGAGGCTGCTCGCGATGGGGCTGATGACAATTGAATCTGGGTCACACATGGCTTGCTTCTCTCTGTCGAATTGTGGGCAACGAACTCAGGGATGTTGTGAAGCTTGTGATATCATTTTTTCCACCTTGCCAACCATGTTAATTTATCTAAGGTAAGCTAGACGATGAATCAGATGGGAATCTGTCTTGTTCAACTTCTTTTTTTTTTTTTCTTTTTTAATTTTTAATATTATATATATAAAGAAAACTTGTTGAAAAATACATTGCTTGCTTTCCTGTCAGAGTTGTGGGGCTTGCTTTCCTGTCAGATTTGTGGAAGACGAACTCAGGGCTGTAATGAAATTTGTTATAGCAATTCAGTCTCTGTTTCCTCTTTGCCAACTAAGTTGACTCTTCATAAATGGTGGATGAAAATGTTGGTTTTGAGGAAATATATATTTGAATGGTGTTTTTAAGTGTTAAGAATTTTTCAATGTAATTAGAATGTATGATATAAATATATACATGAAGATGTGATATTATTTTTTTAATGGAAGCTAATATTTATGCATATATATTCATAACATGCATAAGGTGCCTTATATAACCAACCCTAAAAATAATTTTGAACATTCTCATCACACTTGTGTTTTATTTGGTTCTCATAAATTATTAAAGAAAAAAAATGTTGAAGAAAATGATTTTCTTATATTTGATTGTATTATGAAAAATTTCAAAGAAAAGAAAATATAATTAAAATTAATTAGAAACTTATACATTTTCAAATTATTTAATATTTATATTGATGAGTTAAAATAAATAATTTAAGTTTGAACTAATAAATAAAAATAATTTGTTAACTTTAACTTTATCTTTTATTTTCCTTCACCTCTTCTTTCTTTCTATTTTCTTTTCATTACATTTTTTTCTCAAATTTTATGAGAATCAAACATAACCTTTATTTTTCTTGGAAAAATTGTATATAATAAGGCAAAGCTACTACAGTGACTTACAATATAAGTCAATATGACATGATAAAACACCTCCAAAAAAATTAAATTTATTAAAAGAGATAAATATGAGGTAAATATACTTAGAGACACCTTCTATAATTTCAGAAAATTTGATTTATATTAAAGGTGTCTCTTGAAAAAACACTTTTCACGTGGCAAAAAATCCAATATGCATTAAAGGTGTCTCTTGAAGAAACACCTTCCACAAAAGAAAAAAAAAATTCTATCTCTTAATTAGTATTACCTACTGTACAACCAAATGTTTAAAGTTTATCACCTGTATACATTATAATCAATATTTTGACATTCAATCCAAAACCAATGAAAACAAGTAAACCAAATGTCAAAATCAGCACCTTTCCAAAATAGTAACAATACTATTTTGTGTAAAATAAGTCCAAAATAGATAGAATACTATAGAACTTACGTTAATAAAAAGTTAGTTAATCCAAGATATAACAAGTAAAAACATACATCTTGAGTATTTGTCTAAAATAATGATATGCAAAATACTAATAGTATCCAAAATATAAGTCATATGTAGTAACATCCTCAATGTGTACCGCACGAAGGAGCCTTCCTCTTCCGTAGTGGACGTCTATGATGTGCATGCTCCACTATTGGCTCTATGGGGCTAACATGTAACCCTCCATGAGCTCCACGGCCACGTCTCCTACCACATCCTCGACCACGATTAGTCTTTTGTCCTTTTTTATCATCATTTGCTATATGAACTAACTCCTCATGAACCAATGTAGCCTCTATCGATGGTGGTGATGATGTAACAAGTGGTACTACAGGTGGGGTGGATGGCACCTCCATAGGTGTAATAGGAGTCTGCTGAACAGGTGGCAGGCTAATGTCAGTCGATGGTGCATCTCTAAGAACAGATGTATGCCTAGTCCCTCTCGTATGAGCCCCTCGCCCTCTAGTCTGTACACCTCCTGATTGAGTAATGGATGATATCGGCTGCTGATGAGGTGGTGGACTACTCCTCATATGAGGCCCTCCTCCCCTAGTCCGTACACCTCCTGATCGAGTAATGGATGATATTGACTGCTGATGAGGTAGTGGACTACTCCTCGTATGAGGCCCTCCCCCTTTAGTCCGTACACCTCCTGATCGAGTAATGGATGATGTCGGCTGCTGATGAGGTGGTGGACTAATGTCAGTCGATGGTTGCACTCGGGCAACAACTGGTGTATGCCTAATCTCCCTCGTACGAGGCCTTCGTCGTGTAGGTCGTACATCTCCTGATGGAGGCTCGAGCTGTGTAGTAGCATCAACACTAAATGGAGCATCTAAGCGATCCATCTCATGTATGGCCTCTAATACAGTAGTACATAGCCTACGAATGCGAAAATCATCTGGAGGTGCAATATCATATATCTGGTGTATGCTGGTAGTCAGTAAGTCAAATAAGAGTTAAATTAAATTCTTATAAAAATAAAATGAACTTTAATAAAAAGATAAAACATGAAAATTACCAATAGCTCGTGGAAGGACCCAGTCCAAGTAAGAAACCGAATAGTAATGGAGCGATACCACACCATGTATGGATCATGATACCCCAATGAACCTATAGCCATCTCGCCTCTAGCAATATGCTCACACCTAGAGCTCCAACGTCTTGTTTTAATATGATTTCATTCACGACTTGTGATGAAAAATTAAACGATAAAACAACTATTATTTTTTTTATATTAAGCATTTGACAAAAGTAATATGAAGTTTTCCTACAACAACCGGTCCCTCCTCCTTGATTGTTGCCTTGTTTTTCCAATTGTTGTTGGGAAATAGGTGGGTCAGTAGGCATCTAAAAAGTTTAGGTTGTCGAAGCATCGGAGCGCTGGAGACGAATTTTTTTTCACAGATCTTTCCATTCACATGTGGTCACGTTTTATTTTATTAATATAAAGCTGTCCCGAATTCCACGAAACCCACTATCACTTTTTTTTAAAAATAAAATAAAAAATTATTATTTAATAAAGGGGTGGCATCAACAACCATTTTCAATTGTCAGAAATTCAATACCATTGGCTTTTCCATGGCAAAGCCAGCTGTCAAGATTGTTTTATTCGCAACTTTCTATAAAGAAGGATTATTTTAACGCCAATTATTGCCTGATTTGATGACTTGGGAACCATCCTCTATATAATCTAATATCATATATCGGTTTTCTATCATACTTTACTTTAAAATTGTCTCAATGACTATGACTTGGGAACCAACCTGTATATCGGTACTTGTTTTGATGCCACATGCATACACACTAAACAAATATTAACAAATTTATGAATATATATCAATTTTAATGAAGTAGTTCAACTTCATAATTATAACAAAATATCGATGGAAATTTTAACAAATTCAATGAAATATAAATTAATGAAAACTCATAAAAATATCAAAAATTAAAAAGATAATAAAAAAAATTTAAGTTGTTTTATTGAATAAATTGATATATGTATATCAAAATTAGTGACGTTGATCAAACTTAAAATAATATTAATATGAAAATAAATATTTTACTTTTACTGAAAACAAATTATATTTCAATATTCAAAAATTAGAAGGCATTAGATTTATATTTATAAAATAATTTTTCTAGAACCTAAATAATTAAATATTGACAATATTTTGTTAAAATGAGATTTTATTACAAGCAATTTGTTGTAAAATTTGAGAATATGTTGTATTGTGGGAACTTGTGATGATCTTGATAGAATCACTGACCTTACCACATCAAGCAAAATGGAGATTGATCCCACAAATAAAGAAAATCTTTTGAGAGCTAATTAATTTCACCTTTACATCCACATGATTTCCTTCCTTATGAAATCACATCTCCATACATAGTTTTGTTACCGTTAGACCTTAGTGTGTATATACTTGGACAAGTCAACAAGTTTTTGTATTGAAACAAATCATTAGAACTATTTTATTCTGCTCTTGATTACATGCATTTTTTCCAATTAGCAATTAAAGTCCTGAATAATGCATTTTGGTTCATCTCATCCACTGAATAAAAATTAGAACTATTTTTGATCTGCTATCAGAGCTTTCTTCCATCAGCTGCAAAATGCCATCCCATGAAGAGCCTAAACTGTCTATCCAATCATTCCATCAAAGTGCTAGCCCAGTCTCAATCAAACTAAATTCATCAAATCTTCTCCTTTGGAAATCCTAAATCCTACCTTTGATTCGCAGCCTTGGCATTTCCCATCATCTCACCAATTCTGAATACCAACATAAGAGATTATTAACTCTTCTAGAAATAGGGTTACAAATCAATATTATGGTGATTGGATCAACAACAATGGCCTCCTTACATCCTGGCTTCTTGGAAATATGACCGAAGAAGTTCTCAGCATGACAATTAGTGTGGATACAGCCGATCAAGTTTGGTGCTCATTAGAAGAACAGTTGTTGCCTAACACCAAGGAAAATGAAGCACAATTAAAGGACAACCTGTATGCCTTGACCAAGGGATCATTGGCTCTTGAAGAATACATCAGAAAATTCAAAAATATCTGTGACAAATCATCAACAATTGGAAAACTAGTGACAGACATAGACAAATTTTTCCAACAATCAAGAGGCCTTGGTCCATGGTACAAAGATTTTAGAGTGGCAATGCTTTCTAAGCCTCCATATCCCACCTTTAATCAGTTTATTTTATCTTTGTAGAATCATGAGCAAGTCTATTCACAAAAGGAGGAATAAAAGGTAGACTACAATTAGTTTTTTTTTTGTTTTTTTATTTGCCAAAAGAGGTCGTGGAAGAAGACGCTCACCACGTAGGTTCAATAGCAAGGAGAGAGGCTTCAACCCAACAAGTCGACCAAACACTCAACTCTCTTCTCAACCTAAGGGAAATGCCATTAGCAACAATTCTTGGAAAGGAAATGGCCAACATTTCAAGCAAAGTGTAGAATAGAAAGTTTCTTGTCAAATATGTGGCAGAACTAACCACACCGCGATAAACTGTTATTATAGATATGACTATGCAACACAAGATGATGAAAATCAGCAGGCCTTTGCAGTTATGACTAAAAAAGGAAGTTGATCCAAATTTTTATGCTGATTCTAGTGCTTCAACACACATGACAAATCATGTCACACCCTAGGTTTCAGACTTAATAATTAATACTCAATTACAACATAAGTGCTCCCAAAATTGGGGATACAAAATTTTAAATATTAAGTTCCTGGTTGATTTTGTACAAAAAGAGAATGTGGAAACCTGTTATAAAGAGGTATTCATCCTGTAATAAACTTTGTAACTATTAGTTAACAAAATATGATCCGTTTCACAAAGAGAACTTGTACCACATTACTTTGCATATACCAATACTAAGGGTAGCTCATACTACAAGTGTACATGACAAATATACATTACATCATTCCTTCAAAAAGATTTAGTCTTCATAAGATACAAAGGCAAAGCCTCAAAACACTTTCAATGCGATAAAACAACATCCAATCAACAGAAAAACAATGCTCAAGCATTATTTCCAACATAGGTCTTCTAATCTGCATCTAAAGGTGGAAGGGATGGGGTGAGTTCACAACTCAGTAGGAAAGTTTATAACCATCCTATGCATATCCTTAAAAAAAAAAACCTTGAATTAAATATATAATAGCATGCATGATAAACAATTTATAACCATTAACAAATATGCAATAATGTCAAACATGTATGCATGTTGTTGATGGTTTCGTCTTTGTTTTTTCTGATTCATCCTTTCACACTTGATAAACTACTAACCCCCACCAATGTACACATCAGATATCAATGCTCCACAAGATACTCGATCATAATAATGACTATTCTAGGACTATCACCCAAGGGTAAGTTATACCCTATCTTTTGAGACTCATAACCAAAGGCAAGACCAACCCCATACACCCATATCGGAGTGTCTTCCTCGAGGGCTTTAGGGACTTTCACCCAAGGACCCACGATCCCACATAAACAATATATCAAAGGATAGTGCCTGTAGCTTCACATAAACACTTCCCACATATCAATCAATTCTTTGGATATCATCTATCATTATTCCATATTGTTCTTGAAATGCAACCACACCATGAACCATTTCCTCAATACTGAACCATGAATCCTCATACCAATATATGTTCAAATATCATTGCAACATTTCAATACAATAAATTGAGATATAGCGACATTAAAACACTTCATGAAATCATAGAAATGACATGAAATTTCCATAAATGTTTCAAGAAAAGAAACCAAGATACACCATGGAATGACATAAAATTCCCTACCTTACACCGACCTTCTATTTGTGATTCTTCTATGTAGGCGATCTTTACCTATTACAAGGAACAGAAATGAAATAATATAATTTAGATTTCCTAACCATGAAAATTTATACAATTAAAACTTATGGCATTTTCTTTCTTGCTAATTTTACCAATTTACTGTTGCTAATTTTGATTTTCATATTCTTTAATCTACATGCCCACAGGTTTTCAAATCAAGTTTAAAAATGAATTAAACAATCTTTACAATGCATATTAATATTCCCCCATTAATTACCAAACACTAATTATTTTTATTTTCCTTAAGTCCAATCAATTAGCAAGTCCCAAGTGTCCAAATAAACCTAATTAATCACATGCTTTACTAATCTATTTTTCAATCAAAGCAAACTAAACAAACATGTATGTTGATTCTTCCATCAAAGATACTTAAGTTAAAACTCTTTAAACCTTAATTAATTATGATTTATAACTAAAACATGTTTATAACTAATTACACTCAACTTTTAAACAAACTTTACCATTAATTCATTTCAAAATACCATTAGGAACCCAAATATACCAAAATCATTAAATTTACCTTCTTCCTTACCTTAATTCTTCACTTTCTCTCTCTAGATTCTTTCTCTAACCCAAGTTGCTACAGAGACAAGGCTGCAAACGAGGGTTGCAACCTTTATAAAGGGTCCCCAAGCTGCCAAGCAAGAGGTGGCAGACCATAAGGCTACCACCAATCTCAAATCTCCCAAAATTGCCATTTAGTCCTTCTAGTTATCCACTATTAAACCTACAATTGCCCATTAGTCCTTTAGGTTTTCATAATTCTAATCAGCACTTAAGAACCTAATAAGCATGCTTAAGTCATTAACTAATCCCGCTTAACCTTAATCAAGGTTTAATTCATAATTAAATAAGATTAACATTAAATTAGTTTTAACATCTAATTAAGCACATTTAAGGTTAAGTACTGAGATAATCATTATTCCTATTTAATTCATTAGTACTAAGTATTACATCCTCTCCCCCTAACAAAAATTTTGTCCTCTTAATTTAAAGAAGCAAACCTGTGAAGAGTTTCGGGTACTTGTTTCTCATATCTGATTCTAATTCCCTTTAACTCATTCCACTCCATGATGATCCCATAACACTTTCACTAGAGGTATGGTTTTGGTTCGTAGTACTTGCTCTTTCTTATCTAAAATCTTTTCATCCCTTCCCCATACGTTACATCTTCTTGCAAATTCAAATCATGCCAATCTAGTACATTTGTGGTATCAGACTCATACTTCCGCAACATGGAGACATGGAACACATCATGTATACCTGATAGTTGTGGTGGTAAGGCTAGTTTGTATGCAACCTCTCCAACCTTTTGAAGGATTTCAAAGGGCCCAATATATCTTAGAGCAAGCTTTCCCCTTTTACCAAATCGAAATACGCCTTTCCGAGGTGTCATACGTAAAAACACATGATCTCTTATCTGGAATTCTAGGGATCTGGTCTCCTTTTGTGATCAACATAACTTTTTTATCTACTTTGTGCTACCAACAACCTGTCACCTATAACTCGAATCTTGTCGGTAGTCTCTTGCACCAATTCTAAGCCAATCAAACTAGCTTCACCAGATTCCATCCAACACATAGGGGATCTACAAGGCCTCCCATAGAGTGCTTCATATGGTGCCATTCCAATATTGCTTTGGAAGCTGTTATTTTAAGCAAATTTGATCAAAGGCAAATGTTTCACCCAATTTCCTTTAAAACCCATCACACATGCTTATAGCATATCTTCCAAAATTTGAATAACTCTCTCTAATTGCCCATCAATATGAGAATGAAATGTCGAACTCAACCTTATTTCTGTTCCCAGGGCTTTTTGTATGGATTTGCAAAACTGCGATGTAAATCTAAGATCTCTATCTGAAACAATAGAGAGTGGTACTCGGTGCAACCTCACAATTTCCTTCACATACAATTTACTTAAAGAAAGGATTAAATCATTGATCCTCATTCCTAAGAAAAGTGCTGATTTCGTTAGTCTATCAACTATCACCCATACACTATCCTTACTTTAGGGAGTTCTTGGCAATCCTATCACAATGTCCATGGTCACATGATCCCACTTCCATTTTGCTATAGGTGATGGTTGTAACAACCCTACTTGCTTATGATTTTCAACTTTCACTTGTTGACAGGTTAAGCACCTGGAAACGAATTGAGCTACTTCCTACTTCATACCTTGCCACCAATAGTGACGCCTCAAATCATGGTACAATTTAGTTTCTCTAGGGTGTACTGTGAACCGAGAATGATGAGCTCCCTTCATTACCTCCTCTTTCAGTTTCAATAACTTTACGCAATATTGTTGGTTGAGCTACCAAAGTACAAAAGCATACATCAGAATCATGTACATCAAAACAAAGGTTGAACTCACTGATGTAATCATACATTTTCCACTCAAAAACCACCAACTCAGATAACACACATTGAGTTTTTCTACTTAGGGCATCAGCAACCACCTTGGCTTTTCCTGGATGATACTGCAAAGTAAAGTTAAAATCTTCAAGGGTTCCATCCATCTCCTTTACCTTGCATTCAAATCTTTTTGAGAGAAAATGTACTTCAAACTTTTGTGATCAGAAAACACCTCAAAATTTTCACCATATAAGTAATGTCTCCATAACTTCAAAACAAAGACAATGGTTTCTAGTTCGAGATCATGCATAGGATAGTTTTGCTTATGGTTTTTCAATTGCCTAGAAGCATAAGCAACCACTCTTCTTTTTTGCATCAAAACACATCCCAAACCATTTCTTGAAGCATCACAATAAACTATATATCTTTCCCCACTAATAGGAGTAATTAGCATAGGTGTTGTGGTTGGCCTTCTTTTTAGCTCTTGAAAAGATTCTTCACACTTGTCATCCCAATCAAAGTTCACTCCCTTACGTGTCAATCTAGTCATTAGGCATGCAATTCAAGAAAACGTTTCAACAAACCTTCTGTAGTACCCAACTAATCCAAGAAAATTATGTACTTCAAAAACATTCTTGGGTCTTTCCCACTTTGTCACAACTTCCACTTTTGTTGGATCCATTGAGATACCCTCTTTAGAAACCATGTGTCCTAAAAATTGAATGTCCTGCAATGAAAGTCACATTTCTCTAATTTGGCATATAATTGGTGTTCTCTAAGTGTTAGAAGTGCCAAATGCAAATGATGACCATGCTTTTCTCGACTCTTAGAATATATCAAAATATCATCCACAAATACCACCACAAAATGATCCAAGTAAGGTTGATAAATATGATTCATCATGTCCATGAATGCAGTTGAAGCATTGGTTAATCCAAATGGCATGACAACAAACTCTTTTGGTTTTGTTCTTAAGAATGAAAACCAGCATGTTCTAGCCAATGGACATAGAAAAGGCAACCTTTATGCACTTGAGGAAGGAAACTTGGTGGCTCTCATCGCTACTCGATCATAGGTTGCTCCCTCTGTTATTTGGCATAGTAAATTAGGGCATCCAAATCTCAAATTTCTTCAAGAATTAGAAAAACAATATGCTATTAGTGTGTCTAGTTAGCTAAGCAAAAATATCATCTGTGGTAGTTGTCAACTTGGAAAAAGGTGTAAACTTATTTTTAATAAGTCTTAGTCAACTAGTAAATTTCCTCTTAATAATATTCACAGTGATTTATGGGGGCCTACCCTAACTTTATCCTCTAAAAAAATTCCAATATTATGTGATATTTGTTGATGATTATACTCGTTACACATGGCTATATTCTTTACAATCCAAATATGATTTTTTTAGTTGCTTTCTCAAATTTCAAGTCTTTGTTGAAAAGCATTTTGACAGGAAAATAAAGACATTTCAAAGTGATGGTGATGGTGAATTCATCTCTGTTGCTTTCACTTCTCATTTGGCTGAGTGTGGTATTTCAAAACAACTTTCATCTCCTCATACACCAAAACAAAATGGATTAATTAAAAGAAAGCATAGGCATATTGTGGAAATAAGAATCACAATGCTTTTTCATGCCAACTTACATATGAAATTTTGGGTTGACACTTTTCTCACAACAACCTACCTTATAAACAGATTACCATCTTCTTCTCTTGGTATGAATAATTCATACTTCAAGATTTATGGTAAGAATCCCAACTATTCTAGTTTACATACCTTTGGATGCCAATGCTTTCCATCTTTAAAACATCAAGGTATGAATAAATTTCCCATAAAGAATAAGTCATTTGTTTTCATTAGGTATAGTCCCTTGGACAAGGGTTATCGATGTCTTGATCCCCAAACCCACAAAGTATTTATTTCATGACATGTCGTTTTCAATGAAAGTTTTTTCCCTTATACTCACAAAGAGACATCTTCTTGTTCCTTACCAAAAAAAATCTCGTTATTACTTCTTTTTTTGATTTTGATGAACAAGTTTCACTAACTAACTCAATTTAGCCTAATTTTAGAGGTCTTGCACCTACTTCCCAGACCTCCACACATGTGATATCATACTGTAATAAGTTGGACACTCCTGGTGCTACACTAGTAACCACACCATATCAACATCCCACAACCACATCTACTGACATTCAATATTGACATACACTAGCAACTATGGCACACAATCCACAATCCTACGATTTTATTCCACAGTTCTCTTGCTCACCTTTTTCTACCTCCAACACTCTTGAAACATCACCTTCCCATGCTATCCAGGTTAAACCTAAATTACAGAACAACATATCCATTGAATTACCATTGTCTCCAATTATTTCCTCTCAATCTCAACCTTCCTTAACCCTTCCTAATATTTATGTTAATGAACATCCCATGATCTCTAGACAAAAAATTTCCAAAACCTAAACCTCCATAATGATATGACCTTTAGTGCAACTACAAACATCTCTCTTATTGAACCTAAAACCATTAAAATAGCCCTCAAGTTTGATAATTGGGTTCAAGCTATGAAAGAAGAATTCATTGCCCTTAAACTCAACTCAACATGCATGAAGCTTGGTCCCAAAACCACAAAATGCCAATGTTATAGGTTCCAAATGGGTCTATGAGACTAAGTATCATGAGGATGACACTATTGATAGGTTCAAAGCCTGACTAGTAGCGAAGGGGTTCACACAAATTCCTAGTCTAGACTTTGGTCAAACTTTTAGTCCCATAGTCAAGCAAACCACCATTCGCGTCATTCTTTCTCTTGTGGTCCATTTCAAGTGGGTCTTTAAACAACTTGATGTCAAGAATGCTTTTCTTCATGGCTTTCTTCAAGAACAAGTCTACATGGAACAACCTCCAAGATTTGTGAATCTTCATTTTCCTAACCATGTTTGTCTTCTTCACAAATATCTTTATGGTCTTAAATAAGCACCTCATGCTTGGTTTGAAAGGCTTTCTACATGCTTACTAACTAGTGCTTTTTCATGCAATAACGCAGATCCTTCTCTATTTATTTATAATCATAACACTAAAATAATTTTACTCTTGGTTTATGTCGATGATGTTATTCTTACCTAAAATAGTCCACAACTGATCAATAAGTTGGTCTCTCATCTAAGCAAGGAATTTGTTCTCAAAGACCTTGGAAAACTTCATTATTTTTTAGGCATTGAAGTTAAGCATTTTCCAGCTGGTCTCATCTTATCCTACAAATATGCCAAAGATCTCCTTACGAAAAGTCTTCATGACCATGAACCCACTTATGCCAGTAAATACTGTCAACTTTGTGGTGCCCTTCAGTACCTCACTTTGATAAGACTTGATCTTACTCATGTTGTAAACTTAGCCTGTCAACAATTTCAAAACCCAACCAAGAAGGATTTTCATGTTGTAAAACGCATACTTCGCTACATTAAAGGAACTTTAGAATATGGCCTTCGCTTTCACTTCCTTTCTCAATCTACACTAACATTATCTACTTTTTATGACACAGATTGGGCTGGTTGTCCAACCACAAGAAGAAGTACCATAGGGTATTGTATTTTCTTGGGATCAAATCGCATATCCTAGTCATCTAAGAAGCAAGCCATAGTATCACGCTTAAGTACAGAAACTGAATATAGAGATTTAGCTTCTACAACAACCGAAGTGACATGGATCACTTATCTTCTTCATGATCTTCGCATTCCTCTATGTCGCACACCTCAACTACTTTGTGAAAATATTAGTGCTTTTCATGTGACTCTAAACCCCGTTCTCCATGCTTGTACTAAACATAATGAACTTGATTACCATTTCATTCAAGAAAAAGTTGTTAAGGAGATTTGATCACTCACTATATGCCATCCTCTCTCCAAATAATTGATATTCTCATGAAGCCATTACCATGAGAATCGTTCTTGAACTTTCGATTTAAGTTGGGCGTTCATCCTTTTCCACTTCCCAACTTGAGGTGGCCTGATAGAATCATTGACCTTACCAAGTCAAGCAAAATGTAGATTGATGCCACAAATCAAGTAAATTCGGAATGAGAATCATTGACCTTGCTACTAATAAAGAAAATCTTTTGACAACTAATTTCAACTTCATATCCATGTGATTTCCTTCCTTATGAAATTACATCTCCTTACATAGTTTTGTTACCATTAGACCTTAGTGTATATATATTTGGATAAGTCAACAAGTTTTTATATTGAGACATATCCTTAGAAATATTTTATTATGCTCTTGATCTACTTGAATTTATTAATCTTCCATATTATTGTTAATCTCTTTATATAAAAAGGAAGACCTATAATGAAATATTCATTCATTTTCTTTGTTAACATTCTATTTTCTCCTTTCTTTATTTGCTTCTCTATCTACTTTATTTTCTCCTTCCTCGATTTCTTCTCTTTCTACTTTATTTTCTACAATACATTATTAACACGAGCAAAATAGAGAGGAATGAGGTTATAACAAAGTCCAAAACCTAATTTATTTTCAAAGACTCTTATGTAATAAGGTGAGTCATGATATAACTTTATTTTTTTTTCATTTTCCATAATTTTTATATGCTTTAATTTTATGTTATCATCCGAATTTTCATAACCTAAAGTTATATAAAAGAAAAAAAAGGGCTAGTAATTGAACAAATATTAAACTCATATAGTCATAAGCTATGTAATTATTATTTATGTTAAACTTATATACTCTAAAGCTATATGCTACAAATTAAAATCATACATAGCCAAAAGCTATGTAATTATTATTCATAACCAGAAGTTATAAAAACAACAATTTTAATATATTTTGTACAAATCAAAATCATACATAGCCAAAAGTTATGTAATTATTATTTATTCATAACCAAAAGTTATGAAAATAAAATATTAACACTCTTTTCTACTATTTACAGGTTGTCGATTTTATTTTTTTTATATTTATTATTGTATAATATTTTTTAGATGTTTATCGTTGAAAATTGAAAAAAAAAAATTGTAACTATAAACTCATGATAGGGTTGCTAGGAATCTTAAATTGCTCTATTTCTTGGCCTTAGATCACATAGGGTGCATGCATCTATCCTAAGCTTCTCTAGATTTGAAGTAGTAGAAACCTATGACTATAAAAACCATAACAATACTAGATATAGAGGAGAAAGTTTCATACCTATGATATGGATGTTACTAGATCAATTTCCATCTAATGAAGATGTCGAGGAATATTTTTAAATCGTAGAGAATGCTATAGAGCTCATTTACCTAAAAATCTTCTACTTGGTCTCTCCCGTCATGGATCCTAGCACGAGAGAAGGGTGGGCTTCTCCTTCTCTCTCTCTCTTTCTAGAAGGTGGTTAGGGTTCTTCTATATGGAATTTTAGAACACTAAATAAGAAGAATGAAGCTCTAACCCCTTTGGGTCACCTAATCTAGTCCACTTAGATCCTAATTAATTAATTAGCTCGAATGAGCTTTAATTAATTAATTAGCCCAATTTAAAAAGACTATCCATAAGATCCGATGTAACCTAATGTTTTACCAAAACACTCTTATACACACTTATGAATTACATACCTAAAATACCCTCAAAATATGTCTCACCGTGAACTAAAAGCTCAAGTGAGGACCATTGGGACCCATAGGAATATATTGACTCCCTCAAAATCCAATATGAAGTTGACTCAACACTCCACTGAAGAGAGTTAATTGTACTCCAATATCCTATGAAATTATAACAAGCAAGGTTCAAGTTTATAATCTACTCTTCATTGCATGTGGACTCCCATGAATTGGTGTCTATAATCTAATAAAGTAGTGTTATCCACCTATTAAGATTACCTCTCCAATCCTTAAGTTATAGATCTTCCTATTATGTGATTAATTGACATACTTTAACTTTAAGGAACATATGCCAAATTTCATTAAAAGAATTACTGCAATCATAAATTTCATGATCACATGTTCATTAGATCACCTAGGGGGACACTCATCCCAGTCCCATGAGATATCATGGTGCATCTATTAAGAAAAAAAGTTGTTACCACTAGCATCTATCAATAGTGACCTAATTAATAGGAAATATATGACCACTTTAAAGTCTTAACCATAGGTAAAAAACTCCTATTAATTTCAGCACATGCTCAATATCCTCTTAAGGTTGAGAGTCCATACAATATAGTAGTTTGGTGAATTATGACAATCTGATAACCTTACGTTATAATTCATCATAAGTCCTGTCTAATATGTAATCATACACACTAGTGCAACTACCACAACAGCCCCATCAAAATGGCCACGACAAGTCATCCCTCCAATTAAGAGGTAGTGCATTACAGTCCTTACTAGATTGCCCAAATCCATGAATCGACTGTGAACAACTTATTATTTTGCAAAGAACTCATAACTTGTATCATTCGTGCAACTCCTAATGCACTAAAGTCATATACACTACAAGTGATATCAGCTAAATGATTAAATCAATATCAATGCATAAAAAATGAGATAAGTTAGGGATAATGAAGTCTAACTTTATTACATTATGTATTTCTTTTAGGGGCTCAATCCCAACAAGGACATTCTTGTAGATTTTTTTTTTTTTCAAATTTTATAAGTCAACTAATTTTAAATTATGAAGTTTGATTGGAACGAGTATTTTTTTTATTATATATATTTGAATTTATCCTAACAATGCATAATATCTATTATAAAAAATAATATTATTATTACTTACATTATATATATTCATAAACCATAATGAATGAATAAGATTAAATAATAGTAGGATTGAATAATAATATTATATTTATTTTTCTATATAAAAGTTAATTTTAATATTAAATTAAAGAAATAAATAATGAGAGAGACAGGAGTGAGGTGTTAGAGTGTGGGCTCTTTTCCTTTCACTCTAGCACTTAATACTAAAAGAGAATATAATATAAAAAAAAAAGTGGAACTAGGCTAAGGCTCAAACTCAATTCTTCCATATGTAAAGGAAAGCTCTTTGCCAAATGAGCAAGTTTATATTTTTATAAATTCATGAAGTATTAAATGTTTTCCCCTCTACCATAAATTTATAAATTTCTTTTACATATATTATTTATTATTTATACTTCAAGTTTATATATGCTTCTGATTAAATTATTTCATATGTAGTTCTTAAACAATGTCAAACCTCACCAAATTTAAGTTTGTCGACCTTGATATCTTGGGAAAAAATTACTTATCATGGATATTGGATGTTGAAATCCATTTAGATCATCTTCAAAATATTTAATTGATTCATTAGAGAATCACTTCTAAGTTTTCTAATAGTTTTAGCTAGTGGTTTTGTACCGTAGTTTTATGAATTTTAAACTTTTCTAAAGCTTCATCTTTGTTTTTTATTTAATACACAAGTAAATTTTGAATGATGATCAACAAATATAATAAAATATGTTTTTCCACTTATAGTTTCTATAATATTTTGACATTTTATTATAATATGTCTAATTTTAAAATATAATTAATATTAAAATTACGATCCATTTAATTCAATTATATTCAATTATATAAAATAAATGATAACATATGTATATATATTTTTAATATTTATGTTTTTTATATTTAATTAATATATAAATGATATAAAAAAAATGTTAAGAAAATTTTTAAGATAATTTTTATATTTTTAGTGATTAATTAATTAAAATTTTAAAATAAAATAATTAAAATTAATTTATTTATTAAAATATCCTTTTAATATTTTGTTTTTGCGATGGTTTTAATATATATTTTGGTGCACTTAGTAAAATGAAAGTGCAGTTTGGGCCACTGGTGAGCCAAGGCAGCGTTTGTAAGTTTTGGCTTTTTTGTACCCAAAAAGTAAATGATATATTTTTAATTACTTTTTAACCCTATATTTAGTTCTTGTAAAATTTGGAATATATATATATATATATATATATATATATATATATATATATATATATATATATATTTTGGTTATGTTTGATTGGAAGAAAATAGGAGAAAAAAATAGAAAAGAAAAGTAGAAGAGAATAAAAAATGAATGAATATTATACAAAAATAGGTCTAAAATTAATAAATATTTTTATATGTTATTACAAATTCATTTGATTTATTTTAATTCTATCATATAAAAATGTAAAGTACACAATTTTATTTATATTTAATTTTTAAAAATATTTTTTATAGTAAAATCAAATAAGAGAAAATAGTTTTTATTTATCATTTCTTTAATATTTTCTTGAAACTAAAAGTAGTTGAAAATTTATAAATTATTTTTATATATTTTTCAAAGTTAATTTATTTTTTATCTTTATGTTAGGATTGAATGATTTTAAAATTATAATAAAAAACAATTATATTTTATTTTAGAACATTAATTAAATTATTTAGGCTAGCCAAGCATATAGGAAGAAATTAAAAAAGTCCATGTACGTTCTCGGAGAAGACTAATTCCACCCAAGTTAAAGCCTGGCGGCCAAGGTCATTATTTTCTTTGCAAGACGCTTCTTATAAATAGAAACTATCCTGACCACACAATTAAGAATAATCTACCTGTAGTTTAGCCTCTTCATTCCAACAAAATTTATTCTTTATTTTTTGTTCTTTTCTTTTTTATTTTTTTTGTTTTTTTCAATATCTGCTAATCCCCAAAACAGGCATTCATCAGCTCATGCCTCACAAACAAAAAAATTTACACTATGCAGCTCATTTATCACAAGGGTGGAGTCAGGTTTTTGGCCTGACAATTGCGCTTTTAAGGACGAGCCCCTTTTTATCATGTGCTTCATCTTGGAGAAGTTCGAAGCTCACTTGTCTTGTTTCTCCCACTTTGATGACAATTGAAAAAATTGGGTATTGCTTTGAATACCACTAATAATAATCGAAAGTCCAATAGGAAACACCTAGATGGGGATGAATGGGTGATTTAAAATTTTTAAATCAATATTTATATGTTATAATCAATTTTCTTATCCCAAGATATTATAGGGATGAATAGGATTTCACCCTAATTAAAAATATGATTGTTATGGTTAATTGATATCCAAAGATTAACAATATATGCTGATATATGTTATGGAAAATAATAATCACTACCAAAATAACCAACCTAATAAACTCAACGATAATTCCAACAAATCAATAATTAGTCATAGGTACAACCACCACAAGATAACCAATTCAATAAACTCAAAAACCAATTAACCAATCAATCCAATATATTGAATATTTTCAACCAGAATATATGCAGGAATAAATATAAACCTTTTAGAATAGCCCTGCAAGATATTAGGTTAAAAAAAAAATAACCTATACTAAGCAATTCAAATGTAACATCAAAGATATGTAATGGGGCACACAATTTTTACGTGAAAACCCCCCAAAAGTTGTGGAGATAAAAAAGCACGAGGACTAAGACCTATCAATCGAAATCCACTATTTGAAATCAAGTCACATAGATTTACCTACCTACTTTACCTTAAAGACTTACTCTCCAATACTTATAGCTTGATCCACGTTCGCAATGGAGCAACTACCTGTTGCTTCCTAGTAGATCCTTCGGTCCCTCCAAAGGGATTACAATCTTTAAACAATAATTCAAAGAATCAAATCCTTGAATGAGAGAATGAGAATGGTGTGATAATAAGGCTTTCCCCTCAAAGAGTACCTCTAAAGAATAAGAGATCTCCAACAAACTCTAATATCTTTATAATCTTTCTAATCTTTGATCTCTAACCCACAAAGGGTTATTGGGAGGTATTTATAGGCAAAAGCTATAAGGATTTTGCTATCTTAAGTTTCCAAATTAGAGTTTGATTGAAATTCATTCAAAACACGTTTCTAAATTCAACAAGATTGTAATGACCTCTTGAGCAGACTTACACAGCTTGAGTGGCCCCTATTTTTTGAAAAAACATTTTAAAACCAAAAATGATACCAAACCTTTTACACCTCAAATAATCCTTTATATGCCACGAGCCAAACCTTTTTAGATGTATCTATGACTTCTCGACTGGATGAACAATAACTCTTGATCTTCAAAGGAGAGCAAGACACAATCTAAAAAGACTTCTATGACCAAACATATATTGGAACAAAATTGTGAACAAATAAACAAGACTCAATGTCCTAACAAAAGAGACTAGGATGGTAAATGAGATCTCAATTGTTGTTGAGTAGTATGTAGGATTTCAAGGTGATGGTGCTCAATCTGAACAATCATATGCTTTGGGGTAGAATAGAAATCAAAACATTTTTTTTTTTTGTAACATTTACAACTCATCTTAGGAACACCACCCTAATTTGAGTTGAAAAATTCAATCCCCACCATAGCCTCCTATTGCAAATGCTTATCCTTATAAACTAATCTAAATTCAATAACCTCAGTTCCACCACCCACCACATCCT
The DNA here is from genome assembly GCA_945999865.1 of Vitis cinerea var. helleri x Vitis rupestris. Lineage (NCBI taxonomy): Eukaryota > Viridiplantae > Streptophyta > Magnoliopsida > Vitales > Vitaceae > Vitis > Vitis cinerea var. helleri x Vitis rupestris. Next base: position 2,322,922 of record OX253931.1, on the reverse strand, counting down.
CCTTAGTATTAGCCTAATCAACAACACTACATACTTACTAATAGAAGAGATTTTCAAGAGACGATCACTACATTCATGCAAGAGACATTCAACACTCTTAGTTAGCATGCACAATTGCTTATTGAATTGAGAACTTAACTAACTCATTTAACTGAGGCTCTAACTGTGCATGACAAGGTGAAGCTTCTAGCTTAACCTCAACTAAATCTTAAGTGGCAATATAGAGTGGAAGAAGGGTTAACCATAGAGGAAGCAAAAGCTATAACTCTTAAGAGCAAGAAGGAATTAAATGAATAGAAGAAGACATTTGAGCAAGCCTCAAAACATTGGTGAGTATTTAATCCTTAGAATAATGGGCTTTCAAAACCTAGAAAAGAATCATGTGAAGAAAGTGAAAATAAAGGAGAACAAGTGAATCTTGAAGAATCTAATTTGAACCCTCCCTCATTTCCACTAGCTTTGCATCCTAAGAAAAAAAGAGTTTAATGAGGAAATCTTGGAAATTTTCATGCAAGTAAAGATAAACATCTCTTTGTTAGATGCCATAAAACAAATCCCCTCATATGCCAAATTTTTGAAAAACCTTTGCACTCTAAAAAGAGGGATGGACATTCAAAAGAAATCTTTTATGGAAAAATAGGTGAGTGTTATTTGTCAAAACATAACTTCCATGACATATAAAGACATTGGTTATCCTACTATAAAAGTTTCAATAGGATAGGATTATGAAAGAAAGGCTTTGTTAGACCTAGGTGCTAGCGTTAATTTGTTGCCTTTTTCTTTCTATAAGAAGCTAGACTTAAGAGATTTAAAACCCACTTTTGTTACTTTATGCCTAGTTAATAGGTCATTAAAAGTTCCCAAAGAGAGTTGTTAAGCATGTCCTCATTCAAGTGGACAAGTTTCTCTACCAGTAGATTTTATTATCTTGGATATAGAGAGAAGAGAGGAAGAGAACCTCGTTCCCATCATTCTTGCACAACCATTTTTAGCCACCTTAAATGTTATAATCAACTACATAAATGGTCACATGCAGTTGACATTTGGTAACATGACTCTTGAGTTGAATGTTTTCAAATTGATGAGATGACAATTTAAGCCAGATGAGCTTTTTAACAATGAATGTTGTTTAATTGAATCAGTAATATAAGATCACAAAGTGAATACTCTTGAAGCTAGTAATGAACTTCTTGAGGAAGAGATTGAAAGTTCGAATACTTCATGGATTCAAGAGCATTTCATCGAAGCAAATCAAAGAACTAAAGTATGAAATTTCAAGAGCACACAATTCAAGGAGTTCGTGTCTGATAAGTAGTCACATCGACATTTGATGATAGCCGCCCACATAATTGTACATGTCATCATTATTGCTATGCACATTTCCGATTGATGAGACCTTGTCGATTGACTTTTGACAAGCACGTGCACCATAGAAAGAATAGTTATATAAGTCAGTGTGGAAAGAAAAAGAGAGGTGTGAGGGGGAGGGAGTACTTTTTTTCTTTATATAGAATTTTTATTTTGGGGAAGAAAAGAATACCTTGTTAAGGGATATTGACTAATTTCCTTGACAAAACTATCTTGTACTCTTAGTTGCAATCTACTTAGCATTTTTTTTCCTATTGTGTTTCTTTCTTTATCTTACGATGCCTAGTTAAATTAGCTAGGTGTCATGAGTGAAAAAAAAGAAAAGGATGAGTTTTCCTAATTTAATGAAACCCTTAGTCTATTAATGTTATGGGGGAAGGGCATGGTTAAACTAATGGTTATAGCAAATGTATATTGCACTTATTGTCAAGACCACAAGTCAAGCAGTCTTAGGAATATGTTTGAACCTAAATTGAAATGGCTTGAATATTCCTTGGGACCTACGATTCTAGAGATGGTAAAAGTAGGTCCTTGCCAAGATAAAAGCTCACTACAATAGTTGTAGGGGCCATTGACCCAGTAATTTTAAGAGTGACTTGAGCGAGGGAAGTGGAAGTCATGGCCTAGCTTGACCTAATACAGAACTTGAGTACCTCAAGTAGATCAAAGGATTCAACAAGGATGGTATGATAAATGACGAAGGATTTTTTTAACAAGGAAGATTCTCCCCTGCCTTCTTACTTATGGCGCTGTTTTTGTTGTAATTCTCTCAATATGCCATTTACATCCAATTTATAAACTTTATAAACTCAGATTTTGTTAATTGCACTATTGAAAGTTTGAAGGATCCATATGGGATCAACCCTAGTATCTACTAGGCTACAATTGAAACCCTTGCACTTGGGGATTTGGCACTCTAGTGTTCACTTAACACCCCATCATCCACATACTTAGAATTTTCCTTTTTGGATGAGAACCTTGACTCTTACCTCAGGAGAAAAGTCTTTGCCCTCAATTTGAACTCGAGTAGCAACTTATTCTATTCCTAAGACTATTTCAAAGTTTGATCCAATAACTTTAACCCAAATTTTAGTATGTACTTGTAACAACTGACTCATTCTCATGTAGATATCGCCCACTTTTGGCTTAATGGGCACTTATGACTTTAAAACATATTTACATAGTTAAGAGGAACCTGTTATATATATAGTATCAAGAACTTCTTCATCTAATCAATGTGAGACACCAGGTTTAGGGATTAACTTTGTAACATTTTGCAATGACTTACTCCATATGTAGAAATTGTCCACTTTGAGCTGAATGCATACTCACAACTTAAGAATGTGTCTACTTAATTAAGAGATGTCTACTACATATATAGTATTAGGAGATTTTTTTTCCTTGAAGGATGTGGGATGTCACAATATTATACAATATTTTGGTGTATTTTACCATCATCTTCAAAATATTTAATTGATTCATTAGAGAATCATTTCTAAGTTTTCTAATAGTTTTAGCTAGTGGTTTTGTACCATAGTTTTATTAATTTTAAACTTTTCTAAAGCTTCATCTTTGTTTTTTATTTAATACACAAGTAAATTTTGAATGATGATCAACAAATATAATAAAATATGTTTTTCCACTTATAGTTTCTATATTCTTATCATCAATATGGTATTATGTACTAATTATAGGATTTAATCATTGATAACCACGAATTTAAAAGGCTTTTTAGTGAGCTTTTCTTTACATTCAACTTTTACATTTAATTGAAGATAAATGAATGGTTCTTTTTTGTATTAATTCTGAACTTTTCACTCTATCTAAAATATATTTTTATATGGCTTAATTTACATAGCCAAGTATTATTCACATTTAAATCATCACATAAGAAGAATTTATATTATTATTATTATTCATAATCCTTAAAGATACATTTTATTTTTATATAGCATTTCTCTAATAAATGTTCTAGTTTTTATATGATCATTTCATCAGATTCAAATACAATAAGAAAATCATGATAACAAAAATGCAAAATGAAATTATTTTTGGTACTTGTATCTAAAGCACATTTTGAAAGGAAAGAGTCTTTCTAGAAGAAAGTTGAACATCAGTTGTTCATTTGATAACTATGTTTGTTCTAGTTTTATTCCCATGTAAGCATTTTATCTTCTTTTGTGGTTTTATATGATTTAAACACACATGCATGAAGAGTCACATGTGAAAGTGAATCTCAATGTTGGATTACACCTAAAGGGGGAGGGGGAATAAGTGTTTTTGAACAATTTAAAAAGGTCTTCCAACACAATTTATCTAACTGTAGAATTTTTCACAATTTTTTTCTTCTCTTCAAATTCTGTCCAACACAGAGTAACAATCACATACAAATGTAAATGCAACAACACTCTCCCAACAATTTTCAAATGCAAATCATATGAAAATGCTTCAACATTCAACACAATTCATAAAAGCAATTTCTCATTAACATAATTTTCGATCTCTATTGAATATCCATATCAAAATAAGCCAAAAAAACATACTCAAGATGTCCAATGGATAATCATACATATTTTAACTCATTTTTCTTCCACTCAACATATATGCATAAGTATCAAATGAAAAACTAAACTTAAAATTAATAAATCATTAGAATAAGAGAAAGAGAGACAATGAAACTAGGATTTACATGGAAAACCTTCAAAGATATAAAAAACCATGGGCCTACCACCGATAAAAAATGTCCACTATGAAGAATAAAAACTGAATACAAGATTTTACCTAGCTCAAGCCTACTAAACCTTTCCGGACCCCTTGACTAGCACCTTTCCACTTTTTGCTTCATACCTTCTTCGTTCGGAGTACACTTGGAGTCTATACCAAGCTCAATCTCGACCTTTGCTTGAATCCACATAAGAAGAAAATGGGTTTTCACCCAAACCTAATCAATTGAGTAAATGAGAGATGAATGAATAGCAAGAATCAACCAATTTTTTTTTTTAAGAAAATCCATTTGGAAATCAAGGTGAAAAAAAGGGATTTTCTTGGCAACCAAACACCCTAAATTTGGAAAGAAAGGAGAACACAAGGGGAATGACTACTGGTCTTTCTAGTGTTCTCTTTATAGAATAGGAAGCAAGTTTTAGGTTTTTAAATAAGAGAAGCCCTTGATCTAATGGATGAGATATCATCAAGAAAGTGCAACCTGGATCGATTTGACTTGAAGCTAGATCAATCTTGGAACAAGGCATTTTGAACACTTAGTAAAAAATGCTTCCCAAACCTTCCTAACTCTTTAAAAAAATATTTCAAGAAAAAACATTTAAATAATATGATTGATTCAATTCAATCCAACTACATACTTTCGTCTCTTTAGCAAATTCGATAACTTGATCTTCATTAAGCAAGTAGTTTGAAGAAGGATTAAAAAATCAAGTTAGGAGACACTTAGAAATTTTGTCTAGAATTACCAACCTATCTAAACACTCACAACATGGATGTGGTATTAGAGTGAACCATCATCTACCATCTACATCCAAACTAAAGGTTTCTTATCACACTACTAGAGCTAGTCTTCTTCCACATTATTCCTTTCTTATGGATTTGGTTAGTCCTTCTGATGCAAACCTCAATTGACATGCTTTGAGACCCAACAAACAGTATTGGAATAATTTCCCAAGAAAGCTAAAATATAGATTTTTGATAGAACCCTGACCCAACGTTTATAAGTGAAACGCAAACCAAAAGTATAAGTAACAGACCTTGACCCAATGATTACAATGGAATCACGAACCAAAGGTATAAAGTTTGAACACCACAAGGAAGAATCCCTGATAAGTTCACAGTTCTTGAAGAACCAAAAGAAGAGCAACGCCTCACCTTTTCTGATTTTTTATTCAATAAATTATCCCTATTACAATGAGTGCATGCTATTTATATGTCATGAAAAAAAAACTTACTAAATATTAAAACCCTAAATAAAAGTTGATTTGGTCTGAAATTAGCAGATCCAAAATAGGAAAATAGCTAAAAAAAATGTTATAAATAATAAAAGCCTAAAATTAAGGTAGATTTAGCCTGAAATTAGAAGCTCTAGAATATGAAAAATGTCTATTAACTGATATGGAGTTGGAAAGTCAATCAATCATTAATCCACGCCATAAATCACTCTCAATCAAGACAAATTAGCCCTCAATAGCTTGGATTAAATTTATTACACCTTCATCTTCCTTTCGGCCAATCTTGGAATGTCCTGCATTAGAATCAACCCAAATCTCTTGAATTAGCCCATTAAGTGCTTCTTTGATCTTCTTGGATCTTGATTTAGTAATAGGCCCAACTGGAACATGCAATGGATCCTTGAATGCTTGTTGATTCTCATCATTCCCCCTCTCTTCAAAAGGATTCGTCCTCGAATCGTCACCTTTTTCTCCTCGGAGTAGTTATGGCACTCAAAGATGAACTCCACCTTCTTCTCCCACTCCAAGTACACTTCTGGATCATTTTTCCCTTGGAACGATGGTACCATCCAATCCCGAATATCATTAAACACCACGTTCATGCATTCAAACTGTTGTTGCATAGCCTGCAACACGAGGGATGACTCCTCCCCTCCTTCCTTATTTGATGTTTCGCCCCTAGAAGACATATTTTTTAAACTACAAAAAAATGTTAGAAATAATTCCTCACAACACTCTCTCACGTGTTTGCACTCACACTCGTGTTTTACTCTTAAATTGGCTTTTTCCCAATATTAGTCTCACACTCTCTTGCCTTTTTCCACTCGTAGCTTCTCCTTTTCAGTTCTCCTTAAACTAATAAACTTGATCAAGAAATTCAACTTGTAGTATTTAAACTAATACCAATGGCAAGAAAATATGACAGAAACACAAAATCAAAGGAAGAGGACAAAAGAAAATAATATTTTGATTTGAGAGAATTGAAACTAAACACAATATATATATATATATATATATATATATATATATATATATTTGCTATTTTCTATTTCTTTTCTAAAGTCTTTTTTTTTTTCAAAGCTTGGTGCACGATTTTAACCTAGTGCACGTCAAAAAAATAAGAACGAGGAATAAAGAACACAAAAGGAACAAGATAGGATAACAAGAAACAAAAAGATAAAGGGATAGAAAACTAATTTTAGAACCTGTGCTCTGATACCAAATGATGCGAACCTCAATCGACATGCTTTGAGACCCAACAAACAGTATTGGAATAATTACCCAAGAAAGCTAAAATACAGATTTTTGATAGAACCCTGACCCAACGTTTATAAGTGAAACGCAAACCAAAAGTATAAGTAACAGACCTTGACCCAATGATTACAATGGAATCATGAACCGAAGGTATAAAGTTTAAACGTCATAAGGAAGAATCCCTGATAAGTTCACAGTTCTTGAAGAACCAAGAGAAGAGCAAAGCCTCACCTTTTCTGATTTTTTATTCAATAAATTATCCCCTATTACAATGAGTGCATGTTATTTATATGTCATGAAAAAAAAACATACTAAATATTAAAACCCTAAATAAAAGTTGATTTGGTCTGAAATTAGCAAATTCAAAATAGGAAAATAGCTAAAAAAAACGTTCCAAATAATAAAAGCCTAAAATTAAGGTAGATTTGGCCTGAAATTAGAAGCTTTAGAAGAGGAAAAATGTTTATTAATTGATATGGAGTTGGAAAGTCAATCAATCATTAATTCACGTCATAAATCACGCCCAGTCAAGACAGATTAGCCCTCAATAGCTTGGATTAAATTTATTACACCTTCATCTTCCTTTCGGCCAATTTTGGAATGTCCTGCATTAGAATCAACCCATATCTCTTGAATTAACCCATTAAGTGCTTCTTTGATCTTCTTGGATCTTGCTTTAGTAATAGGCCCAACTGGAACATGCAATGGATCCTTGAATGCTTGTTGATTCTCATCACCTTCTCCTACCCCTTAGGATATCCCCATATTTTAGCCTTTTAACCAATTTATTCATAGAAAAAAGGCTCTTGTTCCCTTACTCTTCTTAAAGTTTTCTTTCTTTCTAAAATCAACTTTACACTTTGAATTATAGCGCGAAAAATATACCTCCACCAATGTTGTCATCATCCCTTCACTTGAATTGATCTTAAGTATACCAGCCATTTTTCATATAAATTGTTTATGAATGATACGGTGAAGAACATCAGCAACCTTTTTTTGGATGGAAATAAAATTAACTTTCCTATTAAAACATTCCAATTTTCCAGCTTTGAAGAAAAGACATCCTTCATAAAGGGAATAATGTGACTGGAGAAGAATGGGCTCGGTTTGTTAATGAAGACAAATATTCTTTTGTAAAATATCACATGGAGTTTGTTAGTATTCATCTCATGTGTTACGATTATTTATCATATTTTATTTAAAATTTATCATATTATATTTAAAAATAAAATATGTCTTTGTATCATGTAATCAAGCTATGTATGGAGTTCACATGGACTTGTCCCCTAACCATAATTAAAAATTTTAGGATGCGTAGATGTCCAAGTTATGGAACCCACGCGTACAACATATAAAAATAAAAATAAATATAATATGATAAGATCTAATTTCAAAGTTTCCCTTTAAACATTGAAACTGCACGATATACTTACCACTACCAGCTCCCCAAGGCGTCACATGCACGGTATCTCAAACTGCACGATACCCACCCCCTTTTTCGTGGCAATGTAATCAGGCGAGGGTGGTTGTGTTATTAGTACTTTTTGGAGAAAAGAAGGGATTATTTTTTATTATTATTCAGAGTCTTATTTTGATTAAATATATATATATAATGAAATGGAATCAAATTAAATTGATGAGTTGGAAGAGACCAATGTTCCATAATATTACGAAAAAATGATAATACACAAGAAAAACAAAATAGGATAAGAATACACAAGTTTACGTAGAAAACCCTAAACCGGAAAAACCACTGATAGAAGAGAAGAAAATCTATTATGTCAAAAAATTGGTATAAAAGGGGAAAGATTCGTGTGACTATGTATAAACATAAAAGTCTCATAATTTTTATTCGCCATATATGTCGCATTGCGATCTTTTCGGGTTTGACCAAATAAAATTTGTGTCACCAAACTCTAACACATAATTTTAGTTATGTTTTATTTTCTTTAATATTTTTATAGTGAAATCAAATAAGAAAAAATAATTTTTATTATTATTATTTTAATATTTTCTTGAAACCAAACATAGTTGAAAATTAATAAATTATTTTTACATATTTTTCAAACTTTATTTATTTTTATCCTTCATGTTAAGATTGGATAATTTTAAAATTTATAATAAAAAAATTAATTATATTTTTAATTTGAGAACATTAAATTATTCATCCTAGCCAAACCACTACTACAAAAATTGAAATTAATGACGCTTTATTTTATGACGCTTTCTAAAAGCGTCATTATTGAGGGTATACAATGACGCTTATAAGAAGTGTCATAGTTGTATTATTTATCTTGATACTTATTATAAGTGTCATTATTTGATGTCATCTTTTTCCTTATAACTGTGTATATAATGACGCTTATAAGAAGCATCATAGTTTTATTATTTACCTTGATACTTATTATAAGCATCATTATTTGATGGGTATGTAATGATGCTCCTGATAAGTGTCATAGTTGTATTGACTTTTAAAATTTTTGTTTTTAAGTTAACTTATACAAATTTTGATATTAGAATTTTATTCTATAAATTAATTATGGTAAATTGACATTAATATTAATGACATAAAGTTGCTACATTAAGGTTTTTTTTTAAAAATTTGGATATAAATAAAATAAAATCCTAATAAATTGTTTTTTTATTATTTGATATTAATTTTTTTATAGTTTGTATCAATACAATCTATTTTCATAAACTATTTTTCATTTTTATTAAATTAGAAATTATCTTACATTTCATTTAAAAATAATTTGTTAATTTATTTGTGGACCACAAAAAAGTGGCCTATACATTTATTGGGTTTAACCCTTTTATTTGAGAAGGTTTTATAGTTAATGAATATAAATTTGAAATTATTTAACTAAAATGAAATAAATTAATATTTAAATTAATTTAATGATGATTAGACTCACAATAAAACTAAATGCAATAAGAATATTTATAAAAATTTTCTAATATTTATGGGAATTAAGCTCATTCTATTAAATTAGTTTTTTAAAAAAATATCAATATTCAAATTAAACCAACATCAACCTAAAATATCAAATAATTAAACAATATAAATTCATTATGAGTTCAATATATAAAAATTATTATTGAAAGATGAAATAAAGAATACTATTTTTAATTTATTGAAAAAGGACATGCATGGTATTTTAGAATTTGTTATAAAGTCTCCATTGAAAACCCTAACTTTTGGAAGACAAGAAAGAAGGGAGAGAGCCACCGTTTTTAGTGAGAAAGAAGAGAAGAGAGAAAAACGCAAGTTTTTCTCATCATGCCCAGATTTCATCAAAGGTCCGATCCCACTTCGTCTGTGGTCCAATTGAGCTGAAATTTGGAGGAGAGTTTCGTGACTCATTTATCTTAAATCTGAACGGTGAAGATCGGATTTGGAGTTTCAGAAAGTCATTAGAAAGAAAGAGGAGAAGAGAGAAAAACGCAGGTTTTTCTCATCATGCCCAGATTTCATCAAATGTCTGATCCAGCTTCGTCCGTGGTCCAATCGAGTTGAAATTTGAAGGAGAGGTTCGTGGCTCATGTATCTTCAATATTAAAGGTGGAGATCGGATTTGGAGTTTCGGACAGTCATTAGAGAGAAAGAGGAGAAGAGAGAAAAACAGCGGTTTTTTACATCATGCCCAGATTTCATCAAAGGTCCGATGCCGCTTTGTTCATGGTCTGATTGAGCTGAAATTTGGAGGAGAGGTTCATAAGTCATTAATCTTAAATTTGAACGGTGAAGATCGGATTTAGAGTTTTGTAAAGCCATCTTTCAGCCAAAAACAGAACCTTTATTTTGGTGGGCTTTTTTCAGCCAAAGATGGCGCTTCCTGAAAGTGTCATTGTTGCCTAAGACATACAATGACAGAGGCGAAGAGGACGCTTTAGAGAAGCGTCATCTGTTACCTTTCTTGACGCTTAAAAAACGTCATTGTTTCCCATTTTTCTTGTAGTGAACATTGCGAGTTAACCGTAGGAAGAAATTTAAAAAGTCCATGTTCTCAGAGAAGACTTGAATAAAGATCCAATCAATTCCACCCAAGGTCATTATATCTTTACAAGATGCTTCTTATAAACAGAAACGATCCTGACCACAAAAGTAAGAATAATCTACCTGTATTTTAGCCTCTTCATTCCAATAAAATTTAATTTTGTTTTATTTTTTTTTTCTTTCTTTTTTTATTTTTCCCCCTTTTTCTCCAGCTATTGATCACTATCTGGTAATCTCCAAAACAGTTGCATCCATCAGCTCATGCCTGCTCCTAAACAAAAAAATCTACAGTATGCAGATCATATATAACAAATGTGCATGTTGGGAGCTCCCATTCTGTCATAGACTCACAAGGGTGGAGTCAGGTTTTTGGCCTCACAACTGCGCTTCCAAGTACGAGGCCCTTTTTGTCATGTGCTTCATTTTGGAGAAGATGGAAGCTCACGCGTCCGGTTTCTCCAGGCTTCGTTTTAAAGTTGCCAACTGGCACCTCTATCCACTTTCCTTTGGGCAGCTCATAAAAGTTAACTCGGCGACTTTTGGCTGCTTCACCTGGGACTGATAAGATCAGTGTAACTGGGTGTTCCCACCCGCAACCCCCACCTTTTATTTTGATCACATATAAAACTTCATAAAAAATTCCTGGTGTCAGCTCCGACATGCTAATGTTTCCTAGCACACTGACGCGATTGGTTTTCTTAAGTTCTGCCACTTTGTTGTTTTCAAAGCTGCAGCACGTTGAAGATAAAACTTGTATATTGGTGGTGATGAAGACATCAAAACAAATTTAATCAATATGCCCTAGAAATTTGTCTCATCACCTCGTTAATCGTTCAAAACCAAAGCTCCAAAATTCTTGTTCGGCAATCAGTGCTGCCGCATAAAGTGTTAAGGAGATTTTGCCTGAGTTTTGGTCTTCCCGTCGCTCCTGCAAAACCATGAATAGGGAAAAATTCATTAGGATCACTTGTTTGTGGGAAACTCAATGATGGAAAAACAATAACCCACAAAACTTGTCTCTCCCTTCTTTTTCTTTGCTCCATCTGTTTTTCAATGAATGACAAGAAACACATGAACCAATGTGTGCAATTGAAAAAGATACAAGACATCTGAAAATATCAATGACTTCCTAAAGAAAAAAGCAGTTGCTGGTTCTTTGAGCCACTGGAATCCCCGGCAACTAATATTCATCTAACCTCTATTGATAACCACACATGATAAAAATCCTCTAGCAACAGTTACCATTTCCTCGTTAAGCCAGCAACACACTATATTTCATAATATAGGCACATAAATTCAAGCAAGGGTAAAATATAATAACATGAAATGCTAACGCATGCAGAGATTGGAGACATGGACACAGATTTTTATATGAAAAATCTCCAAAGAGATAAAACCACACACAATCTGGAATTTACTTACCACTGCCTTTCGCTGCCTTCCATAGACACATTGACATTTTGTCAAAACAAGCAATCCAAGGGAGGATTTGGAAGTATCGAGCTATGAGTTAACAAGGGATGTTGATCTGGAATTGCCAGTAAAAATACTTATAATCTTTCCTTTTGGCAATTTTGGGACAAACCCTTTACAAGAAAAATGATTACAAGCATGTCACCCAATCTCATTCCAGGCAACTCACACACTCACTCAACCACAACCTAGGTATACTTCTTGTGATCAAAACTTAAAAAGTAACATCTTTAATAGCACCTGAAAACTAACAAAGGAAAAAAATAAGAACAAGGATCTACAAAGATCTTATCGATAAAGCTCAAATCAAACCAAGTATTTCCAATGTCTTGCTTGAGTTAAAACACATTCAATGTAACAACAATTTCCATATCTAGGACTCTATATATGCAATGTATCAACAAGATATACTTCTATCATCAAGAACAACAATGTATCAACAAATACAACAATATCCACGCCCACCCCCCAAAGAAAAAAAAGATAAGATAATGGGAAGAATCTCTACGAATAATGCTGTATCCAGAATATGCACAAATAGTAAACAAAAAGGAGAACATCAAAAGAAACAACTTGGTCTATGGATAAATATGTGAACTATCTGCAAGAATGATGCTCACACAGAACACCATATACCCAATAGAAATACTAGAAGAAAGATTAAAATGTGGCTAACTAGAGCTCAATACCAGCTAGTCAAAAATATATATATATATATCCAAAGGTAGCTCACCAATGTGCTTAAGTCAATATGTCCAAAAGTAGAAAGTGAATTAACGAATGGGTAGAACACAACTCAAGCAACTAATTGAAGTGCATCAAAGGTGGCAAATAATAAAGGTCTCCACAGGCCACAAGCTTTGGCCAAGAAAGGCAAACATGGAATACCATTTATGGAAGACTTTTTCAGGGCTCTAGGACTGGAGAATGACTGTGTAGGGAATCCTCCCCTGACCCTGATCGTGGGAGCTAGACAGATCCACAAATAGGAGCTCTGCCACCATATCCTTTTGGACAAATGGACAAAACAAAATTAAGCACAAAGATGCCAACACAAACACCACAACCTAGCTCTAATACTAATACAGAAAACACAGAAAAAGCCAACATCTATTCATTGAAAACCACAATCTATTCATACATGAACTCAAATGAATGAAATAATGATGAGTATAAAATTTAACTTTGATTTGAGATAACCAAAGATGCCAAAATAGCAATCTTCCCCAAATGTTAGGGAATGAAATGGAGAAACTAAACTAGAAGAATGGGAATGAGGGAATTTTTTGAGTAAAAGAGATTGGTTAAAATAACCATGCTGATTGGAAGATAAACAAAGTGACTAGAAATTTTTTTTTTAAGACCAGAGAAGAAGATCAGAGGAAGGCTTCAACAATGATGACTATAGAGAAGAACCAAGGACTCCTACATCTAAAATGAGAAATTAGGGCTCAAGAATGAAAAAAAAAAAAAGGTTTCACAATGATTTAAGACACTAATTGGTGACTTTTGGGGGAAAAAAAAAAGTGCCATCAATTGGCACAGATCAATAAATATTTCAATAAGAAACATTAAGTGTATTAAAAATAATGAGGAAGAAGAATATTTCATCTCATCATTTTAATGAATCAGTACAAGATATATATACTGGACTCCTCTACATTAACAAGAAAAGAATTACAATTCCCTAGCTGTACAACTCCTGAAATTAAGGGATTAGATTGCTTAGATTTATAGCAAAGGAAAAAAATGATCTCTATATTATAATTTAGTCTAAAATAAATACAAAAAATATGTAGCTCATTTTGACTCTGCAGCTATAGCTCATTCTGACCTTCCAACAAAAAAATTTGTAATGGATTGATTGAGAATGAAACTAATTAGTCCATTCAAAAAAAAGAAAAAAAAAATTGTATGAAAGTGAGAAGTGAACTCAATTTATGTAGATTAATCAAGCAATAGATTAATACTCTCATTTTGGATGATCAATTTAGTCCTTGAATTAAACTCATATGCAATCAACCCAACTTTGGTTGAAAGGTGCAGAAAGAAATGACAACATTTTAAAATGGATAGAGAAATGATCTCAAATGCAAACATAGATGCAAATAAACAATGAGAAAATGGAACAAAAATAATTAGTAGCTCTCCTAGCAATGATTTATAAAGATGCATAGTCACATTATAAAAAAAAATGCTGACAAGAGAGCTAAAAGAATGAAGCAATGAAAATGAGAAGCTTACCAATTCATTGAAAATAGGGATAAGAAAAAATATATATATATTGATTCTCTATCAAGCAACATGAAGCTATTAGATAATGACCAACTCCCAACCGTGTAGATATTGTCCACTTTGGACCTAATGGATCCTCACAACTTTAAAGCACATCTACAAGGTTGAGAGGAGTCCATACTTATGTAGCGTCAGGAACTTTCTCTCTTTATCCGATTGAGACATCGCAAATGCCTCCCTCCACATTGTAGACACAACGTCCTCATTGTGTCCCATGGGATTGCGGGGCCAAATAGACAAACACTTCTCACGGGGCCAAACAAACTCCCATACCGGAGTCAAGGATTGACTCTAATACCATTTGTAATGACCCGCACCCAACCATGTAGATATTGTCTGCTTTGGATCCATAGGGACCCTTACGACTTTAAAACATGCTTACAGGGTAAAGAGGGGTTCATACTTATGTAGTACCAAGAACTTTCTCCCTCATACTTATATAGCGCCAAAAGATTTCTCCCTTATCCATTGTGAGATATCACAATTACCCCCTCACACATATACAACGTCCTCGTTGTGTCCCATGGGATTAATTTGAGAAAGAAATTGAGGAAAATTAAAGGTAAAACTAATTTTGATGCTTTTTGGGAAGAATTACAATATGGATTTTTTAAGAATAATTGTGCAAACGCAACCTTGATTCTCATGCATTTAAGCTTGTTTATAGCTAGATTTGGAGGTCAATTTAGGTAATTTGCTAATCAAGGAAGGAAGAGATCTGAAGGATGCATGATATGTAGCTAAAAATGGAAGAAAAAACAGTCATTCCACATGCTTATGCAAAGGAAGACAATGTCTATTTAACTTCACATGAAGTTCCCTAAGGTCTTATGTTCCTCAATCCTAATAGCCTCAAATCTTTTATACGTCAACACTTGAAAGTTAGACACTTTAATGACATTAGTGCCTTCATGAGCAGTCTGTTTGATGTCCTAATGCTTTGTGACTGAAGTGCATGCATGTAGTAATCCACCAAAAGTCATCTAGGTGAACAACATTAATGATAGAATTAGCTAGGATCATGCACATTACCTCCATTGCTACTTTTGTCTTAGGCTCAATGACATTTATTGGTCTACATTTCATGCACAATACCTTTTGTAGAATTTACCCAAATTCAATGGCATTCCACTGTCTTTTGCTTTGCATTTTTATGCAAAGATTACATTGATTACTCTTCATTGTGGATAATTGTTGGCCCAAAAATAGGATGGCTTTAACATGGAGGCACCCTAGAATTGCACTAAACTAATATTCATCTAACCTTTACTCTCACCCATACATAATGGAAATCCACAACTAAAAATTACCATTACAACATTCAACCAACAATATGCTTTATCCCATAATCTCAGCACATATATTCAAGAAAGAATGAGAGACAATAATAGAAAAATGATAGATGATAGAGAGATTAGAGATGAGAGAGATTTTAATGGAAAAGAACTCCCAAGAGATCCAAAATCATAGACCCCTGATGATTGTAAAAAATTTACTATGAAGAAAAAGATTTGAGGACAAGAGTTTTTCTGGCCCAATAACCTCAATCCTCTCCAAGACAGCTTGTTCAGTATGTTTCAAGCTTAAGCTTTACACTATCCTTTTGGAGTGCCCTTAGAATCACAAGGAAGAATGATATCAGCCTCCCCTTGATATCCAATCAAGAATAAATTTGGGTTTCATCCTCTAGAGCCAAAAACATAATTTGAATCATAAAATATGCACATTTGAAAAATCGCAGTTGTACCACTTCTCATTACATTGTGTCATCTTCAATATATACATTGATTTTTGACTAAGCAAGCTGCACATGGAAGATTCATCAATGTTGAATGATTGGCAAGGATTGGCAATGATTGCCACAGTATAACAATAAATTGAGTGCATCCAGTATATATATATTGCTTAATCAAATATCAATATATCTATTTTGGAAATATTAGGCTGCCAAAACCAGATAATCTGTAGATTCATCAATGTTCAATGATTGCTACAGTTAAATTCAGTGCATCCAAAAGCAGTGAGGTCACTTCCTCATATGATTTCCGCGCAGCCAAAAACTAAATAATTCTCCTTTACAAAAAGCCTTCCCACTATAAAATTAATATCCGGAAACACTTGATCTATTTTCTGTCTTATTCTCATTTTCACGTTCTAAAAGAAAAAGAAAAAAAGAAGAAGAAAAAAAAGTTATGATTTTAAGATGAAAAATAATTTCCGAAATGCATTTTATTGAATTTAAGTGATTTGAACTCCAAAACCCTAGAAAATGAAAACCAGAAACAGCGTTTGTAAATTTCAAGGGACTTTCTTAAACAGATCTGAAATCAAATCTGAGCTGCAAAAGCAATCGAAAAGTTCATTACCCCTAGAAAGAGAAACTTTTCATATCACATTGACAAACAAATTTTCTGCATTATCTTCTTTTCGGTTTGTGAAAATCTAGTTGAGCAATCAACAGATCTTACATACTAAGACAGAAAATGATACAAGAAACAAAACTCTGCAGTACTCAATTCACACACACAAAACCAGCTGTGTGTGATTCAGGAAACAAACCTGTACCCCTTCACAAGCACACTAAAAAAAAAGGGCAGCTGAGTGTGTTTGGATCACTTAGTTGATTATCAGCAGTTGATTGCAACAAGATTGACTATCAAAAGTCAAAAAATCAGAAGAGATTGAAAGAAGAGGTGGAGGAGCTCTTATTGTACAGCTAACCTTAGTCCTGTCGTTAAGGAAGACGATGTTCCTTCTGGAGCTGGCACCTGCACCCATGGTTGAAAGAACAAATGAAATCTTCAGAGCTTTCAGAAAGAAAGTTCTCTACAATCGAAGTTTTAGTACATTAGGGCTAGCTGAGGCTGTGACTGTTTTGCCCACTATGGAACAGGCGGGTGATTTTGTCAGTACACATACATTTTACGTAGAAAAATGCTTTTTAAAATGTTTTCCTTTCTATTTTGGACAAATTTTCATATTTATCAGTTGTTTTAAATTTGTAATCATATTTTTATTAGAATTATTTAGTCCATTGATTGCCTTACATGGTCATTAAGACCTATGAGAATGCATCATACCTTCATTATGGTGCATAAGGTTTAATGATGTGAATCCTTCCCTCAACCATGGCATTGATGGGTTCCCTTCACCCCGGGAAATTTGATCTCTAATTATAAAATTTTTGCATCAAAGTTATACTTGGTCTCTAAAACAGATTATTCCCCAAAGAAAAAAGAAAAGAAAAGAAAAGAAACCCAAAACTCATCAGTGAATGGATTTGTAATAACATTTCAAGGGGAAAAATGCAATAATAGTTACTAAGGATATACTTGATTGCCATAAAATGCTTTGGAAAGAAAAAAAAATGAAGGATATTGATTTTTATGTTTGGTTTTATTATGAAAAACATTGAACTAAATAAAATAAAAATTTAATATAAATTAGAAATTTATATGTTTTTAAATTATTCTATTTTTATATAGAAAAGTTTAAACTATATGAAATGAGTTTGAAATGGTAATAATTTATTGATTTTAAATCTAGTTTTATTTTCTTTTATTTCTTCTTTTCTTATTGAACATAGCATAGTGAAATTCAACCAAAAAGAGAAGAAAAAAAAAGTTGCGATTTTGTTTCCACCAATTTTGACAATGATCTTGAAGGAAAAGAAAACATAAGCTCATCTCTAAAAGGTCCAAATGCTAAAATCCTCATTGCATGACTTTTTTTACAATGATATTTTGCCATGAATATTGCTTTTATGTTGAATGACTGTGGTTTGCATTTTGTATTTTACCTTTGCATAATCCATTTCTTGTCAATTCATTGTTTTACTTTGTAGGATAAACTATCATTGATTCAACATGAACTCTATGGTGAATGCTATCAAGTACGAAATAATGGATTGATGTACGGATTGGTAGTGGTAAATTATTATTAGTCTCAACATGAACTATGTGGCGGATGCTATTGAGCACAAAATCATGGATTCGATGAATGGATTCATAGTGTGACTTGCATGCCCACTTTAAAATTTTCCAAATATAGATGAGGAAAGGAATCCTCATGTTATAAGAATGTTTGTCTTGTATTTGAGTGAAAACAACAAAAGGTGCAATCCCATATTAGAAAGGGAAGAACATTTCTTATGGGTTTATATCAATGTTTCAAAAATCGGACCAGATTGGATAGTCAAACCGGTCCAGTTCCCTCAATTGAACCGCCTAGCCATTGGATCTGTCATAAACTGTTTGAACCGACGGTCAAATTAATGAATCAGACAAACCACCCGATTCTTGAAGAACTGAATGGTCCAATATCCCCTCCAACTCTCTTTATCATTCAAGCTCATCTTCCATGTTCTATGGATTTTTGGCAAAAGGTCATCCCCGTTATATGGACCCCACCCTACACTAAACCAATTAATGGGTTGTATCTTAAGCCCACATGATGTGGACATGCCTTTAGCTTGGTTGCCCATGTGAGACTGATGATATCAACCAATGAAAGATAATCACAAACCAATTAATGGGCCATATCTTAAGCCCACGTGATGTGGACATGCCTTTAGCATGGTTGAAGAACCGAAAGGTCCAATATCCCCCTCCAGCGGGCTTTATCAATGTTTTCAAAATCGGACCGGTTATCGAATCGAAAAAGTTACCGGTGAGGTCATAAATATGTAATTTATATATTATTAGAATTAAAAATAATTATAAAAATTTAAAATATATACAAATAAATTAAAAATCAATAATATTATTTTATATCTTTGATATTATCAAATTAAATCATATTAATATTTCAAATTTTATTAAATGAAATATGTATAATATTTAAATGCGAATATATTAAAAATGAAAATTTAAACTAATTTTATAATTTTTAAAAATATTATATTATTTTTATTTAATATTATAAAAAATGTTAACATCTAATATATATTGTTTTGTTTGGCAAATATGATAACAAAATGCATGTAGCCGAGTGGTGTCCTAGGCTGATAGTAGAATTGGAGGTTTATGGTTCAAGCCCTCATGGTAGAGGCTTATTATATTTTTTTTCATTGATAAATTGTTAGGAATCCCACATCGGATTTTGAGAGGAAACATGATGCAAAGGATGCCTATAAAAGCCATCCTCACTTAAG
Organism: Vitis cinerea var. helleri x Vitis rupestris; assembly: GCA_945999865.1. Classification (NCBI taxonomy): domain Eukaryota; kingdom Viridiplantae; phylum Streptophyta; class Magnoliopsida; order Vitales; family Vitaceae; genus Vitis; species Vitis cinerea var. helleri x Vitis rupestris. The sequence goes on along the minus strand of OX253931.1, from coordinate 2,303,424 downwards.
ACAAATACATACCTTTCAAGTCTCAACCCATACAATTGTGGGGTTGGGTGTGGGCTTTAGCCCAAAAATTTAAACCCAATGGATCCCTGCCATCTTTGCAAAATAAGGGGGTAAATTGGAACTGTTCGGTTCATTTAGAACCAAACACTAAGCCAATTAAGGGGTTGTATATAATCCACAAATCCACCCAAAAGAGTTTGAACCTAGGACCTAGATAACATAAGGCACCACTCAGCTACTCACATCTTTGATGCCTGGTGTAGCAAACAAATAAAAATATATTCTTTTATAAAACATTTAGAATAATATATAAAAATAATATAATATTTTTGAAAATTATAAAATTATTTAAAATTAAATAATTGAATTTTCTTTCATTTTCAAGATATTCACATTTAAATATTATACCTATTTCATTTAATAAAATTTAAAATATTAATATTTTTATGCTTATACATGATTTAATTTGATAATATTAAAGATATAAAATAATATTATTGATTTTTAATTTATTTATATGTACTTTAAACTTTTTTATAATTATTTTAAATTTTAAGAATATATAAATTATATATTTATGATATCACCAGTTCGACCACAATTCAATCACCAATTCGACCAGTGAGCCATAATTTTTTTGGTTAAATGATTAGTTCGGTTTTGAAAATTGTTAACTACTTCCTTAATCCCATAAGCTTGTTAAGAGGTAAGTGAAAGCCTTGTGCGATTAGGGACCCAAGCCCACTCTAGTGGGATTTCGAGTGGCTCGGATTGGAAAACTTTAATATGTGTCAGGTCCACACATGTCGTATGTAGGCCCACTACGTAGGCGTACTAATCCACTAGCTTTTTACAAATCTAGGTTAATTTTTTTTATTTGATTTTAACTATTTTTTATTGGGTCTTTCACCGCTAGAGTCTCAGACCCAGTCTTGAGAACAAGACTACGTGGAATGGGTTAAGGGAGTGTTGAATAGGTTTCCACACTGTGCTTTAGTTAAGTTAATTTTTTTTAATTAATTTGTTGTGGTCATTCAACATTTATAGGAGAGTCCCATTAGACTCTACTTATAAATGCATCATCTCCTTAGAGACTCTTTTGTTTTTTTCCGGAGACTTGCTTCCACTACTGCCATCTTCCTCTTCACTCATTTGCTATTGCTCCATGCAATCACCATATGACTCCGTTGCTGCAGCATCCAAGCATTTGCTCCTTGTAATCACCATCCCAGTCCATTATTGCAACATCCAATCGTCTTAGTCTCCCAAATCGTGCAACCCAAGCTCGCTATTGTAGAGTATCACCCTTCTTATTGCATCTGATATCCTTGTGTTGCCATCTTATATTTTGTTGCAACCTTCTAAGCCTACAGCCTTCCAAGCCTACAACCATCCGAGTGTGTTGCAACTTGTAGCCATCCAAACCTATTGCATCATACAACCATTTGAGAATCTACCTCTACCATAACTTTCTTTTATTGCCCTTTCATCTTTCCTATCTTCTAAAGGAACTTCTGACTCAAAAACTCAAGTTATACTATACATCGCCTATGGAGTTCACCTAAGGTGAGGTTCTTGGTTGTTGTATTTTGGAGGTAGGATATCGTTTTCCTTCTACATCAACGTTAATCTTTAAGCAAGGTGGGTCAACTTTAAGGATAGTGCCTTATCACACCTTAGTCAATTTAATCCGATAATTATCCTATTCTAGTCCATTTTATTTCTTGTTTGTTTGGTTTTGAGCTAGGCTTTAGACCTGTTGAACTAGTAATTTTAAAGTAGATCCCTGAAATAGGGACTTTCCTGTTTCACACCAATCCTAATACCTCAAAGATTGATCCTTTCAATGGGAACTTCTTTAAGAGATGGCAGGAAAAGGTCCTTTCTATAATTGATGTTATGAACTTGCGTTATAGTTGATTGTCCTAAAACCTAAGGACAACTGTGACTTTTGCCTACTTGGGAAGATGAAAATAAACAAGTCAGACATGCCATCCTTAGCATACTCTCAATTGAGTTGATTGACTTTACTATTCATACAAGGCAACTAAGGACATTTGGGATGGCATGAATAAAAAGTATGTTTTGGAAGATGCAAGAACCTAGAAATATGTCATAAGGAATTTTGCGAAATTCGAAATGACTGAAGATAAAGATGTATCATCAAATCCACGAGCACCACTTCCTAACTAATGACTTAGCTAATGAGGACATAAAATTGCTTGAACTTTTGTGGCTAAGTACTTGATTGAGACTCTTTCAAATTCCTTTAAATATAATCCATATTTAGGTTGAAGAACAAAACCAAAATAGGGATAAGGTTAAGAAAGCTAAAGAGTTGTATTCTAAGGGTAATGTGGTAGAAGAAAAACTTAGGCCAAAAAGGTATAAGTCCAAAAAGAAAAACTCTAGGACCAAGCTCAATATAATAAACAAGGTTCAAAATTCAACTATAAAAAAGAGGGGTAACTACTTTGTCTATGGCAAGCATGGACATCATACAACATCATACAACTTAATATCAACATAAAAAAAAATTTGAGAAGTTTAACTCAAAAGAAAACCTAGTAGAGACAGAGTTAATCATTGTTATAATCTCTTCTAAGGTGAGTATGGTCACGAGTGTGAAGGACTAGGTGGTAGACTCTAGGGCTAAAAAGAACATTTGTGGCAATAGAAATGCATCCACTTCCTATACCATGGTAAAGGAAGGAGAGGAAGAAGTGTTTGTGGGTGACTCTTGATTTTCCTTGCTGATTTGCGAAGGAAAAGTTCTCCTCAAGTTGACCTCGGGAAAAGTACTTGCCCTTAGTGATGTCCTTAATGCGTCAAATATCCGTTGGAACTTGGTGTTAGTATCTCTACTCGAAAAGGCAAGAGTGATGATCTTGTTCAACTTTAATGAAATAGTGTTAACCAAGATGATGTATTTATGAGGAAGGACTACATAATAAGGGTCTCTTTATCTTGAATGTTTATGAAATTATTAATAATAACATTACATCTTCTCTTGCTTACTTAGTTGATTCTTGTGACATATGGAACATTAAATTTAGATATGTAAACTTGTCCTATATAAAGAAAATGGTTGATCTAAGTTTAATTCCTAATTTTTTCATAGAAAACCAAGGAAAATGTGAATCATGCATGGAATCTATAACCATAAAGAGATATTGCAAATTAGTACAAAGAGAATAAGAACTACTAAGTTTAATTCAAAGTGACTTAGGATATTTAAAAAATACAATGACAAGAGGTGGTAAAAGATTCTACATAACCTTTATAGATGACTACTCAACGTATATAAGGGCATATCATGACAGCAACAAAGATGAAGCAAGAGATGCTTTCAGAAAATAGAAAAATAAAGTAGAAAATCAATTAAGTAAGAAAATAAAAAGACGTAATTGATAGGGGAGGAAAGTATGAGTCCAACCCCTTTAACTCTTTCTGTAAAGATCATAGGTTCATTCATGAGACTATTCCTCCTTATTCACTTGAATGTAATGGAGTAGCAAAGAAGAAAAATAAGACCCTTAAAGACATGATGAGTGCAATGTTGGTAAGTTCAAGAGTACCCTTGAACATGTGAGAATAAGCTATCCTCTTTGTTTATCATATCCAAAATAGCATACCTATAAGAAAACTAGTAAAATAGCCTATGAGTTTTGGAAGGTAATTTCACCTAAAATAGCATACATAAAAGTGTTCGGTTTGGAACTAGGTCAAGTTGCTTAAATTATTTTCTTAGACCTTTTTAACCAACACCTCCATTGATGTAATTAATGAGAAATCAAATGATCAATGAAAAAAACTTTGCAATAGTTTCAATTATGATGCCTTCAAATTAAACTAAATACAACTCTTATCTTAATATGAAATTTCACACACCCCTCTTTGCTTTGGAAACTATTTTAGGTCATTGTTACGCCTTGTAATGGCATCATGACAACTTTTTCTTAAATTTTGGAAGTTGTTACAAATTACCAAACTTCTCTAGAACCTAAGGTCTTCTTACTTTTCGAATGCATATCTAGAATAATCATCCAAAGAGAACTTGCCCAGAAATGCCCATATTTCATTTACCAACACTTTCAAAATTTTATTCAATTTCAAGCAACATTATGTTGTCAATAAATCTAACAGAAGAAAGATTCCATTCAACCATTATCGGTGTTCACAATTTCTTGTACAACATGGGTATGATATGGGTTTTTTTGTTTTTTTTTTTTTTTCCTTTCATGAAATTGTGTATTGTGCGTCCTTCTTTCATTTTAGCAGATGGAGTAAGTCATTAGACACCATGCATGAGGCTAGCTGCATGACCCTCTACTAAATCTCAGACGCCGATCACTACCATCTATTTGAACTATGGAAAGATGTCAGTAGAATATAAGCATAGGCACAATTTGAGTGAAAAAAAAAAAAATCATTACCAACGTGTTAAAACACAAGCACAATCAATGTCAAGCATAAAAGGTAGCACATAGTCTTCTAGCCACATCCATGAAATTGAAGCATCATGCAAGCCTTTTTTGTTGATATTTTGCAACATAGCATATAGAAGTCAAATATACTTTGCAACTTGAAGCATAGAAGGTCCTCATTGAATGTATTTTCTGTCATTGAGAGCGAGTTATAAAGCAAGACTCCTCCCTTTTATAAAGCCTCATAATAGTTTGGAGAGGGCAATGGGAATTGAGAGCAGCAAGGGAGAAGCGACAATCATTGAAGAAAGTCAGTGTTGGGTTCCATAGTATGGAAGAGCTCCTCTGATTGGCCTGATAAAGGCAATGATAGCAGTGAAAGAGGAGATAGATTTGGGGGTTGATAGTGGATGTGAAGAAGTACAGCAGTAGCAGTAGCTAAATCTGGTCATATGAGGGAGCTTTTGGCATTGGATGCAATGCTTGAAGGTCGCTTGAGCGCTCAATCACTGTTCGAGCACTAATCTAGCTACTTGAGCATTGCTGCAAAATCTATAGAAGAATATCTACAACTCCACCCTCTAAAAGAACTCCTTTTCTCGATATAGGGAATCTTCATGGATGCCTTAGGGTTTGTTGGAAGGCTTCCATGCTCTCCTAGGTATTGCAAGTTCCATAGGAGGAGATAAGATGTTGGATTTGAACCAAGTAGTGTTGAAAAGTAAACTTGATGTAGAAACTTCCAAAATATTACAATTAGATTTAGTTTCTAAAAAGTCAAGGGAGAATATTTTTTTTTAGGTAGTTATTCTAGTTTCTATTATTGAGTTTGTTATTCTACTTTCTATTATTTTGTTATTCTAGTTTCTATTATTGAGTTTTTTTTTAAGTCTTTGAAGGTTTTTATATATTATTATTAAGAGTTTCTATTTTATTTTGTGTGAGTAATTATAAATAGGAGATTATGTAATGTTTGAAAAAATAGAGAGAGTGGTTGAAGACAATAAAATTTTTAGTTCTTCCTAATTTTATCTTCCTTGTAAGTTGTGTGTTTCTCTATCAACCCCATTACTCCAACCAAATTAGTATCAATGTTTTTACATATCCAACAGATTGGTAATATAGTCATATGAAAAAGATGGCAAGTGGGATATATCCATTTCAAGTTCCTCAATCCAATAAAGACAACTACAATAATTAGAGCATCAAGATGAAGGTTTTGCTTGGTTCACAAGACGCATAGAAGGTCACAGAGAAAGGCTACAAAGACCCACAAAATGAGACTAGGCTATCCCCAAATCAAAGGGATTTTTTTTAAAGATATGAGGAAGAGAGACAAAAAAGCTTTGACCATCATCTATCAAGCAATGGATGAAGGCACTTTTGAGAAGATTTTAAGTGCAACCACCTTGAAGGAAGTCTAGGGGATATTACAAAATACACACAAAGGAGTTGACAAGGTACTAAAAGTTTATCTTCAAACTCTTAGAGGAGAATTTGAAGGTTTGAATATGAAAGAATTAAAATCAATGTCCAATTATTTTTCAAGAGTATTCATTATTGTGAATTTATTAAAAAGAAACTGTGAGAGTTAAAATGATACTCATGTGATTAAGAAAATACTTCGATCTTTATATTCAAAATTTAATTATATTGTTGTGGCCATTGAAGAATCTAAAGATTTAGATTTTATGACCATTGATTAACTAATAGGATCATTGCAAGCCCATGAAGAGAGATTAAAAAAGAACCAAGAAAAATTGGAACAAGTTCTTCAAACAAAGCTTTCATTAAAAGAGAATGAAGAAAATTTTAATGAAAGAAGTCAAAATAATTGTGAACGTAGACGTGGACGAGGGTATGGATGTGGTCGTGGATGTGGCTGAGGCACTACAGGAAGAGGTAGTTTTAATTCATTAAAAAATGAAAGAACATGCCAAAACTCATATTCCTTAAGAGGGAGTGGAAGATGGCACAACTCAAGCCAAAATGAAAAAGGAAAGTATGATATCCCAAACTTGATGTTGTAGTTGTAATAAATATGATCATTATGCTTATGAATGTAGAAGTTCCACTAACATTATGGAAGGACAAGCCAACTATGTTGAAAAGAAAGATCAAGAAGAACCTATTGTGTTATTAGCATATAAAGGAGAAAGTAAAGAGAAGCACATGATATCTTGACACCAAAGCAAACAATCACATGTGTGGTTTCAAAAACATGTTTGCGAAGCTTAATGAATCAAAAAGTGGCCATGTTACTTTTGGAGATGCATAAAAAAATTCTAGTAAAAGGCAAAGGTAAAATCTTAATTTGTTTGAAAAATGGAAGACATCAATTTACCTCAAGTATTTGCTTTGTCCTCGACATGAAAAATAATATACTAAGTTTGGGTCAACTTTTAGAAAAATGTTATGATACTCATATGAAATATCAAAGTCTTTCAATAAGAGATCAACATGTCAATTTAATTGCTAATGTGCCTATAAGTAGAAATAGAATGTTTTTGTTAAAAATTCAAAATAATGTTGTAAAATGTCTAAAACCTCATGTCAATGATTCCTCTTAGATTTGACACTTGGGATTTGGACATCTTAATTTTGGTGGATTGAAATTGTTGAGCAAGAAAAATATGGTGAGGGGATTACCTTCTATAAATCACTTGGATCAATAACATGAAGGATGCCCATTGGGAAAAAATGCCTGAAATAGTTTTCCAAAAGAAGTAAGTGCAAGCAAAAAGCCTCTAGAGCTTATTCATGTGGATATATGCAACCTAATTCATCCAAATTCTTCTGGTAAGAATAAATGTTTTTTGCTTTTCATTGATGATTTTAGTATAAAAACTTAGGTGTATATTTTGAAGGAAAATTTTGAAGTATTTAATGATTTTAAGAAATTTAAAGAACTTTTTGAAAATTAAGTGACCACAACATAAAGGCAATAAGATTCAATAGAGGAGGCGAATTCACATCAAAAGAATCTGAAGAATATTGTGAAAATCATGAGATTGATCAACCTTTAATAGTTTCATATTCTCTACAACAAAATGGTGTAATTGAAAGAAAAAATAGAACTATTCTTGACATGGCTCGAAGTATGTTGAATAGTAAGAAGATGCCTAAAGAATTTTGGCCCGAAGAAGTTGATTGTGTAGTTTATTTGTCAAATTGTTCTCTTAATAGAAGAATATGGAATAAAACACCACAACAAGCTTGGAATGGAAGAAAGCCGAGTTTTTCACATTTGAGAGTATTTGGAAGCATTCCACATGCTCATGCACCAGATCAAAAGCGATCAAAGTTAGATGACAAGAGTGAATAATATATCTTTATTGGTTATGACACAAGCTCAATGGCTACAAGTTATACAATCCAAACAATGGAAATATTATTATTAGTAGAGGTGTCAAGTTTAATGAAGAAGAAACATAGGATTGGAGTGCTAAAAAAGGCAACCATGATACTTCTCTCATAAATGAAGAAGAAGAACAAATAAGGGGAAGCTTACAAGAGATTGCTACTCCACTTTTGTCACCACCTCCATCAATTCATGAAGTTCCAACAACATCATCCTAATTGGAAAGCTCAAGTAAAAGGACGCCATGTTATAAAAGTCTACAAGAGATCTATGAGGCAATAGAAAATCAAAATCCTAACCCTCTTTTGTCTTTTTGCAAATTATGAACCAATAGGTTTTGAAGAAGCAATTCAAGATAAAAGATGGAAAAAATGGTATGGATGAAGAAACAAAAGCAATAAGGAAGAATGAAAAAGGAGAACTAAAATCTTTTCCAAAAGAAAAAAAGAAAAAAAAAGGCAATTGGAGCAAGATAGGTATACAAGGCAAAGAAGAATGCAAAAAGAGAAGTGGAGAAATCCAAACTAAAATTGGTGGCTAAGGGTTGCAAACAACAACAAGGCATTCACTATGCGAACGAAACAAATAATTGATGGCATCATAAAAAAAAAAATCAGTTTTTAATGATTGAAGCAAGCATATCAACACAAGATATCCTTTTATTAGACAGTACATTATCAAGAAGGAAGTGTAGTTAAATTTTTCAAAATCTCAATATTTAGATTGTGGATATTTTTACCAAGCTTCTCAAGTTTGAAGATTTTAGAAGATTTAGGATGCCACTTGGAGTCACAAATCAATTAGATTTAGTTTCTAAAAAATCAAGGGAGAATATTTTATTTTTGAATAGTTATTTTAGTTTCTATTTTTTACTTTTTTAAGTCTTACAAGGTTTTTATATATTATTATTAGGGATTTATATTTTGTTTAGTGTGAGTAATTATAAATAGGAGATTGTGTGTGTTTCTCCATCAACCCCATTACTCCAACCAATTTAATATGAACACTTCCGCATACCCAACACGTAGCAAAATGGGCAAGCAAAACTTGTCACTTGAGTTAATAGCAAACAAGGGAATGGTTGGTATGCACATTTAAGGACAATTGCATAACACAAAGGTCTTTTGTAGACAGCTAACTCGAAGGTCTGCCAAGACAACATTAGATGAGAGACTCTTTTGGATGCAAGATACAAGAGTAGGGACTGGTGGTTTAGCAGTTGGGTAGTCATGGAGGTTATATAACTACCCTAAGTTTCTCCACCATCTACTTGAATTCAAGTGGGATATTTGAATTCAAATGGGCTGATGCATGAGGGGAGATCAGCAATGTGTATAAGCCTCTGCATAAACAAAGAGAGGATGTTCTCTGCAGTAGGCTTAGAGTTGAGACACTGAACAAAATTTTGTATGTTGATGAGAGCAATACAAGTTGGGAGTTTCCTTCCCGTGAGAGAAATAAGATTGAGGGCTGGCTAAGTAGACACTTAACACCACATATTCATAGCATATACACACACACACGTGGTTGTGACAGTTACTAACCTCTGCAACATGAAAGATGATTATACACACACATTGGTGGACTCCACCTCTAGATGGGGAACATGCATGATCTTTGGCCAATCCAGGCGTCCTCCCTTCTCGTTTCTGCATCGCTCCATCAACAGTGGGCATCCTTGAATTACCACATGTTGAAGGGAAGGGGAGATACCTTCCTCGGGCAAGGACTTGAGTTTGGGGCAGTCCTCAATATAAAGATCATTGAGGAAGGAGAGACTTTTCAGCACATCCTTGGGGCCAAGGGACTCAAGGCTGGCCAAGCGACTGATGGTCAAATATTCAACCGTTTTGGGGAGTCCTTCATGCGGCAATGTCAAGAGGCTGGGGCAGCATTGAATAGACAATAGTTAGAGGAAGGTCAAACCTTGGAATGGTGCTTCTTCTTCACACAAACACATTAGATCTTTGCAATGCCGAATATGCAAAGGATTGAGACGAGGAAGGTAAGGCCACTTTGGGAAGGAGGTGCCGTTAGAGATGTTGGAAATCACTAAGGAGCATAGAGAACCGTTGTCGGGTATTGCCCCCACTAGTTTTACACCCTGACATGCTTGGTCAAACTGCCAAATGCTGAAGATGTCGGAAGCACTCCGGATTCATTGGGAGGTCTCTCACTAATTCACATCGATGAATTTCCAACTTCTGAGGGGCAAAGACTTGTGGCAGTGCGTGCAGCTTTGGGCAAACTGCAAAATTCTCTCAGTTGGTCAGTTACCCCGCCTTCAACGGCTCTACCTGAAAGGAATGCAGGAGTTGCAGGAGTTAGAGGAATTGCAAGATAAACGTCCCCAGGGTAACAATGTTATCCTGGAGAAACTGAAGATTCATAACTGCCCAAAGCTAACAAAGTTACCCTCTTTCCCTAAGCTAAGAAAATTGAAGATCAAAGTTATCTTGCCGACCAAGTTAATTTATCTATATAAGGCATGCTAGATGATGAATCGGATGGAAATATTTACTGACCAACTTTTTTTTTTCTTTTTAATTTTTAATATTTTATATACATGTAAAGTAAACCTATTGTAATCAAGTTACCTACTATTAAGTTTGCCTATTACACTATTTTTATTCAATTTCTTTTACTATAAGTATTTTCTTTAAAAATGTTCTTTTAACAATTATCTCTTATATGCTTCTTTTGACAGTAAATAATTGTTTCATTTTTTAAAAATGTTTTCTAATTTTATCAAACATTTAATTTTTCTTTTAAAAAATTTTCTATGTTAAAATCACCTTCTAAAAATACTATCAAACCAACATTGGGATAACGATACCAATAAATAATAATAATTCATATATAAATAAATAGTGAGTCATATATTTTTAAAACCCATAATAAGAAGGATGGGTGGAAGGACTATAATGACTCTAAATTTATCCCCTTATAACAAAAAGGTCCAACACACTTCAATCAATTTTCTCTTCACAAACTTTTTCATTTTTCTCTTTTTAATTGTTTATAAATTTTTAAAAGTTTTAATATTTCTTTGAAGATTATTTTACACTTAATAAATCTAAATTTTATAATACTCATGAATCTTTAAAATTGTAAAATTAATAAATTATAAAATTTATAACACTTTAATTATTTATAAAATATATTTATTTTAATGTATTTAGAAATAATTATTTTTTTCAAAGTTTTAAAAAATAAGAAAAAAATTAAACCAATAAGATGAACGAGTATGGAAATTGGCATGTTTGTCCTACTTGATTTAATTTTTTTAATAGGATAAAAATAAGAACCATTTAAATAAATGAAACGGGGCGAAATGGGGAAGATCCATCTTATCCTACCCTATTATCATCCCTATCCCGATCCTGCCCCATTTTCATTCCTATCCTTTGATTTACAAGAAGCCCTCGTTACCACAAGTTTATGTAACCTCTTTTTACCCATCGAATAACACCCGCCCCGCAAGTTATGCCCCCGCCAATGTGTCTCAAAATAATTAAAAATAAGTAGAGGTTGTGTGGATCCACCCGTTGTCTAAGCATCGGAGCGTGGAAAAGAATTTTTTTTTCTTCTCACACCATCTGTCCACACACAAGTGGGCCTGAGGATACCTTTATGTATATATATAATCTGGCAAGATTTGATTTCAAAGTTTCCCTTTCAAATATAACATACTTCCACATCACGTTTTATTTTATTAATATTAAGCTGTCCCGAATCGCACGAAACCCACCATCACTTTTTTTTATAAAGGGATCCGCATCGACAACTATCTCGAATTGTAGAAAACCACGGCCATTGTCTTTAATTTCCGTAGCGGCCCATCCGCCAAGGTTGTTTTATTCGAACCTTTTCATTAAAAAAAGGATTATTTTTGTGCTTGATTTCAAGAAGAGCAAAATGCAATGAATGTCTTGGAACCAACGTCAGTATAATCTCATATCATGTATGAGTTTTCAATTTTATTTGAAAAACACTATGGTACCACCGTCATACCTGATGAACATAGGATATCAGTCATCGGATCTAGGAGTGGCATCCTAGCCATTAATTTAAATAAAAAATATAAAAAATTGATGTTTTGTAATGGTCCACATCCAACCATGTAGATATTATCCGTTTTAAACCCAAAAAGAATCTCATAGCTTTAAAAAACGTTTACACCATAAAGAGGAGTTTATACTTATATAGTGTCACGAACTTTCTCTCATATTTAACGTGGAACATCATAAACACTCCCCATTACAGGATAAAAAAGACAAACACCCTTTACAGGATCAAACAAACCCCTTTGGAGATCGATTCTGATACCATTTGTAATGACTCATATCCAACCATATAGATATTGTCCACTTTGACTTAAAAAATGGTCCTTATGACTTTAAAACTTGTCTATATAGTTCAGAAGGACTTATACTTGTATAGTACCAATAACTTTTTCTCATTTTTGATGTGGGATATCACAGACATCCCCATACAGAAACAATGTCCTTGTTGTGTTTTATGGGATTACGAGGCTAAACTGACAAACACACCTCACGAAGTCAAACAAACCCTACATCGAGGTCAAGGATCATTTCTTATATTGTTTGTAATAACCCGCACTCAACAGTGTAAATATTGTCCGCTCGGTGCCCAAAGAGGCATTCACAATTTTAAAACGCGTCTATATGGTTAAGAGGAGCCCATACTTATATAGCGCCAACAACTTTCTCTTCTATCCAATGTGAGACATCACAAACACCCCTCTATGCAGATATAACGTTCTCGTTGTATCCCACAAGATTGTAGAGTCAAACAGATAAACACCCCCTATAGAGCTACACAAGCCTCCACATTGGGGTTGGAGATCAGTTATGATACCGTTTGTAATGACCTGCTTCTAACCATGTAGATACTGCCTGTTTTGTATTCAAATTGACTCTCACAATTCTAAAACGCGTCTACAAGGTTAAAAGGAACTCATACTTATAAAACATCAAAAGCTTTCTCTCTATTCAATGTGAGACATTACAAACACCCCCTATGAAGACAGAATGTTCTTGTTGTGTCCCATGGTATTGTATGGTTGAATAGACAAACACACCCTTTGGGTTTAAAACAAATAATATCTACATGGTTGGGTATAGGTCATTACAAATAGTATTAGAGTTAATCCCTGACCTCGATGTGGGGCTTTGTTTGGGCTTATAGGAGATGTTTATTTGTTTGACCCTACAATCCCATGAGACACAATGAGGACGTTGTGTCTGCATGAAGGGTGTTTGTGATGTCACACATCAGATAAGGAGAAACTTTCTAATGCTATATATGTATGAGCTCCTTTTAACCTTGTACACGCGTTTTAAAGTAGTGAGAGCCCCTTTAAACCGATAATAAACAATATTTATACGGTTAGAAGCGGGTTGCTACATGCTTACTCTAACCAATCACATCATTTTCCTTTTTTCTTTTTATCTTTTTCCCTTTCCATTTTTAATATATTTACTTAAAGACACATTCTTATAAAACTTATTTATCAAAAAAACTTTATTTATGAAGAATATCATAAAATAAAAAGGCAAAATAAAAAAATAACTTAAAGAAAACAAACTTTAAAACATATACTCTTATAAAGTTTATTAACATTATCATTAATATAGAAAAACAACAGTATTGATATAAGATTTATTTAAAACCATCTTAAAGAAAATAAATTTTTAAAAGTATATATTTCATAATCATATTAAAGATAAAATTTATTTACTATAAAAATATTTTATCATAGTTATTAATTATTTAGGTAAAGAAAACGAATTATAGAAAATAGGTATTAATTAGAAAACAACGTTTATTTCATGTAGTCATATGCTATAATTTGAAAAAAATAAAATTAATTTATTAATATTATAGGAAAATAAAAATTTGCTTCATGAACATGAAAAAGTGAAATAATTAGGAAATTAAGGAAGATAGAAATAAATTATGCTCCCAAAATTTAATTTTGATCTCAAAAGTAGTAAAATAGCTCACAATTGCTGTATTTTAGAGACCATTAGGGAGTTATTTCAGGTCCTAGCTTAACTTTTAAAGGTTCCTTAGTTTTAGCCTAGGTGAGCAGTTTGTTGGTGAGCCTTGGTTTAGGGTCCTTGCTCGGGCTTTGGCAGCTTAGATGGAGATGAGGGCCACTATCGTCATCTCATCCATCCTTTCCCCTATATAAAAGTCCATTTTCTTTTTCTTTTTCTTTTTGTTTTTTCTTTTAGGTAAGAGAGTGTTGAAACTTTATATTTATTTTTTTGGTTATTATTATGTTTCTGTTTATTTTTTTCTTTCTTTATTTAAGTATTGATTGTTGTGGATAAGGGATTTGCATGAGATGATTTATTAAATTGATTTTAGGATTTAGGTTGTTGTTTCCTTTCTTTCTTATTATTTTATTCATTTTGTTTTATTTTTATTTGTAGATACTTTGTACAGTTTCATTTTATTTCCTACATTCTCAAGTCACCAACAAAAAATATTTTGTTTTTCTAGAAAATAAAATTGCAACTACTTTTTTTTTTTTTTAATAAAATTGCAAAAAATCTTTTTGTTGGATAAAATTGTAAAGTCCTTTTTCAAAATATAAAATTGATTTTTGTTAAATAAAAACTGTGAAGTCAAATTTTAGATAAAAATTGTAAAATTTTATTGAAGCAAAAAACGTAATATTCTTTTTAATAAATGTGAAAATACAATTGAAAAATCATTTTTTGTTAAGAAAAAAAAAGGAAGAAGAAGAAATAAAACTATAATTTATTTTTTTGTAAACATCATTTTTTTTTGGGTAAATAAAACAATGGTAAAACCTTTTAAAAAATAAAATTGCAAAACCTTCTGTTTTTTTCAAATAAAATAGTAAGCACTTTTTTTTTTTTAGTAAAATCATAAAAATCATCTTAGTATTTTTTTATTATTTTCTTGTAATTAAATTGAATTGGATTTTAATACTTTTTTGTAAATAAAATTGTAAAAGTCATGTTGCAATGAAAATTGTAAAATTAAATTGGAATATTATTTTGTAAATAGAATTTATAAAAATCATTTTTTTAATAATAAAAGTAAATAAAAAGCATTTCATTGTAAATAAAATATTTCGAATCATTTTTTTATAAATAAAAAATAAATTAAATATGTTTTAAAAAAATAAATCAAAACATTTTCTTTTGTAAATAAAATACATTGAAATTGTCAAATTTGGATCACCTTTTTTTTTAAAAAAAAAAAAATGAATTGTAAATAAACTCTTTTAAATTCTTTTTAAAATATGTTGCATTTTAGAAATCATTAAAACGGTGTTTTAAATCAGTTTAATAAATAAACTTGTGCAATCCTCTCATCATTTATCTGGTATATTGTTGTAATATGATTTTAACCATGACTTGTATATCTTTATGGTTTTTTTTAATCCATAATTAACTAATTAATTGCCAAAATTTCATCAACTTGTTTATAAGAGACCATATTTATTTAGGTTTAAAGGGATGTTACATCCCCATAACCTCTTGATAGGTGACATGACCCTCAAACCAATTCTTAGTCATAGACTTGTTTTTTTCTAAATAAGAAGTCAGACGTGATTTTTTTTTTCTTATTTTATTTTTCCCTTTCAAAATAAATAAAATAAGTGGTGACTCCATCTTTTTTAAAATTAGTTTTTCACAATAAAAACAAGTCTCACAATCAAAGTGATAATACACGTGAAAAAAAGGGGTCCAAATGGTCATATAAGAAACAACATACTCTTTCTTGGTTATGTTTGAAAGTCCAATATAGCTATGTGACATCCACTACAAAACTCAATTGGCTTTCTTTCTTAGTTCATGACATCAATATTTCTTTTTGAAATCTCACACAATCACTTTGTGGCAACACCAGTGATTTTCATATGTCCATCAATCATGTTTTTCATAATCACATTAAAATTGGACCATCACTTTGTTCATGAAAAGGTAACTGTTGGAGCCCTTGTCACTTGATTTGTGCCTTCAGCTAATATATTTGGTAACATTCTCACTAAACCTTTATTAAGGCAGCCCTTAGTTACTTGTAGAAAGTTGGGACTTAAACTCATTTCACTGGTTAGCTTGTAAGGGGATGTTAAGGACACACATCAGGTAAAACATTGACTCATGGTATTGAATCTCTACATCATGGAGCAATCTCTACAATCTTTAGAATCATGGAGCCAATCTCTAGATAATGACAACTAACATTGCTTTCCTAGAATCATGATGCAAATTTCTTCAATAAACCCAATGATTTTGTATAATCTACAAAGTTGAGGAGACAATGGCTAATTAATATCAATAGCATTTTTTCATTTTATAATTTTAAGTAGAAATGCAATTCTTGTATTTACACTCATGTAATCATCATAACGAGTTAACAAAGATTTACCAAAATTTTCTCTAATCTTGCCTTTGAATTCTTGGTTTTTTTTTTTACATTATTACATGTGTTTCTAAAAAATAAAAGCTCTAAAAGTGATATTTATGAATTTATTTTCAAAAGGACTGTAATTTATATTCATGTTAAAAGTATCTTTTGAAAAGACAGTTCGTACAAATTTATAAATTGTGTTTATAGTAAAACTTCATTTTGAAAAGACAATTTTATCTATAAATTATGTTCATTCTAAAATCTTATTTTGAAGAGATGTTTTAACTTGAAATAAATAAATGGGTAACAGATGAGAGTGGGAATATCTAATATTAAGAAATCATATTTCTTTGTTTAAAAAAAAAAAGAAAAAAGAAAAAAGAAAAAGGTAATTCTACATGTGAAACCATTTTTCAAAATGACAATTTTAAAAAGTACCACATTTTTCTAATTTTTTTTTTATGCAATTCTGCTTTCTGAAAATATATTTTTTTAAATAATAGGTTGTTTAAATAAAAAAATCTTTGAATTCTTCAAACCTCATCATCAACATACAATTATTATTATTATTATTATTATTATTATTATAATTATTATTATTATTATTTGTGAATAATATTTTTTTGAAACATTTGCTATAGAAGTTCGCTATTAATAAAATGAATTTTTTTTTTTTTGCCAATTCCTTGAGTTTTTTTTTAGTTTCATGATACCCAATACAAAGGCTCCTTTCTAGAAATGACCGACCTATGCCATCTCAAAAATTGATGTGGCATTGTCCTTCATATATCTTCTAAGGAATGCCAGATGGATCCTTTACAACCATCATCACATGCTTGTACAAACAAACTTTTTTAGCACGACCAGTTTACCAACTTCAAATTGATCTTAATAAATCATGTTAATCTTCAAATTGATCATGAAAACGATGGGAAAACTGGAAAAAAGTACCACATATCTTCTCCAAGAGGCTACTCTATAAAGTTCTTCTCTTCTACATCCTAAAGAAAGGTATTCTCTTAGGTGATACAGGTGTGGTAGATCACTAGCTTAGATTAGCTCATTTGGTATGCATTTTTGATCCATCATTATTTGATGGCATAAGCTAAATTGGACTGTAATCTTAAGTCTTAATTAAATACATCTAATAATATAATTATCACCAAATACCAAACCCTGTATATACCTTGAACTAAAATGTATTCCAAGGCCATAGAAAGTCAAGAGTCTTGAGGTCTTCAAATGAAAATAACACACACTTGATGAGGAGGAAAAAGAAATGCTCCACACTCAATGTTGTCCAAATAGTACCTACAGTAGACCTTATTTGTATCTAACCACTTGTTTTTTATTCACTATTTTCAAGCATCATGCAACCCTTGTCCTTGAATCTTCATCCAACTTCAGTACCCTACAATGAGATTTAGTGTTTAACATTCATACAAAGGTGAATGAAGCAAGAATTTTTGGACTTCCAAAATAACTAAAAGATAAGGACATTACTGACAAATTGTAAATGCAATGTGGAAAACAAATTAATTTGTACTTTTACCTCCTTATACCACAGTTGCCTTCCATTTTGTCGCATCACCACCATGTAAGGAGGACTTGAAACTTAATGTTACGTGTTTTTAACGCAGTTGTGGACTACTAAAAAATATTAGGTATCAACTTAAAATCATCTACTTCAATCAAAACATGACTAGGGCTAATTAAAGATAATAAGTAAATAAAAAGTATGTTAGTCAAGTGGTCAAAAACTTGGAACTTTCTATCATCAACACATCACAATATTTTGGTTGCAAAATTTAAATTCCTAAACATGTTGTTTGTAACAGCATGAAATTTGGATACGTTTTTGCTTATCTCCAAGAGAAATTGAAAGACTAGCAATCATATTATTAATCATGCATAGTGTTTTGCTAAACTTGATTGTTCTGCTGGATCATTTCCTTTCGCAAACATTATAAATTATCATTTTCTATCCAATGGTAGACAAAAATTGCACTAGCAAAATCAATATATCATCTATGGATTATAGTTCTAGTATTAATTGTTGGTGCTGCTAAAATCGAGAGAACTACTAGCTACTTTTTAAAATTTCGTCCTCTAGATTTTAAGAAACCCAAATCTGAAAGGGAGAATAATATTCAATGATCATCTAGAACCTTGGATGTTGCGTTGCATAGCACTTGCTGTTTTCTACCGAACTTGATGATCCTGCTGCCTCCATTCTATTTAGAATCTCCATGAGTAAATATTTAAAATCTTCACTTTCTAATGACATTCATATCTAAAAAAAAAAAAAAAAATAGTTATCATCTATAAACTAGAATTATTATATGGACGACTACTGTGCATCTTCACTTTCCATAGAAATGCATAGCTAATAGCAAAATAGATCAATTTGTCATCTATGAACTGTCAATAGTCTACTTTTTAGAACACTATGTTCTGCTAAATTAATCATAGAGAAAACATTAGGATTCTACTCTTTCTATCTAAAGGTATAACCAAAAGAAAAAACATAACAATGGCTCATCCATGAACTACGTTTGTTATAACAAGGAGCACTAACTATGTTGTACTAAATTTGATGGTTTTTCTTGTTCCTTCCCCTTTGATGTTCCTATTGTAAACGTCATAAATATTCATTTCAAAATGAAATGCATATCTCAATGAAAATATATCAATGTATCAACAATTGGTACTTCTATTGTACAACGCTCATTGTGATTTGCAAACCTTCGTGACAGTCCTCTCTTTCTATCTAAACACATAATAGTGGCTCATCTATGAACTACTCTTATTATAGCAATGAGTACTCACCATGTTATACCGATGGTTTTTCTGGCTCCTTTTCCTCTAAAGTTCCTCCTGTAAACATTATGAATATTCACTTTAAAATCACAAGCATATCTCAATGAAAATAGATCAATATGTAAACTACTGTTAATTGTACTATAGAGCACTCAATGTGCTCTACAAATCTTGATGATAATCTTTTATATCTAGATCAAAAGACAAGACTGATAGAGAAACATAAAAAGTGAGTCAACTATGAATTACTTTCATTATAACAATGAGCACTTACTATGTTGAACTAAAATTGTTGGTTTCTCTAGCTCTTTCTCCTTTAAGGTTCCTCCCTTAAATATTATGAATATTCAATTTAAAATCAACTGTTTATCTCTATGAAAACAAATCAATCTATTAACTATTGTTATCTGTGTTGTAGAATACTCACTATGCTCTGCAAATCTTTATGATAATCTTCTCTTTCTATAAAAAGATAGGACTAAAAGAAAAATATAACAATGGTTCATCTATAAACTATTCTTATTACAACAATGAGCACTCACTTTGATGTACTAAAAATGATGGTTCCTTTGGCTGCTTCCCCTTTGAAGTTCCTCCTATAAACATTATGAATTCACTTTAAAATCAAATACATACCTCAATGAAAATAGATTAATCTATCAACTATTGTTATTTGTAGTGTAGAGCACTCATTGTGCTTTGCAAATCTTGATGATAATCTTATCTTTTGATTGAGGATTAAAAGAAAAGCTTAACAATTTCTCATCTATGAAGTACTCTTATAACAACGATGAGTACTTACTATGTTGTACTAAAATTGATGGTTTGCCTAGCTCCTTCCTCTTTGAAGTTCCTCCTGTAAATATTAGGAATATTAACTTTAAAATCAAATGCATATCTAGAAGAAAATATATCAATCTATCAATTATTAATATTTGTATTTTAGATCACTCAATATGTTCAGCAAATCTTGATGATAATATTCTCTTTTGATAAAAAGATAGAACTAAAGGAAAAATATAACAATGGTTCATTTATAAACTATTCTTATTACAAAAATGAGCACTCACTCTGATGTACTAAAAATGATGGTTCCTCTAGCTGCTTCCCCTTTGAAGTTCCTCCTATAAACATTATGAATTCACTTTAAAATAAAAAACATATCTCAATGAAAATAGGCCAATATACCAACTATTGTTATTTGTAGCGTAGAACACTCATTGTGCTTTGCAAATCTTGATGCTAATCTTCTCTTTTTATAGAGGAATAAAAGAAAAACATTCCAATTTCTCATCTATGAACTACTCTTATAACAACAATAAACACTCACTATGTTGTACAAAATTTGATGGTTTGGCTGGCTCCTTCCCCTTTGAAGTTCCTCCTATAAATATTAGGAATATTGACTTTAAAATCAAATGCATATCTAGAAGAAAATATATCAATCTATCAATTATTAATATTTGTATTTTAGATCACTCACTATGTTCAACAAATCTTGATGATAATATTCTCTTTCGATAAAAAGATAGAACTAAAGGAAAAATATAACAATGGTTCATTTATAAACTATTCTTATTACAACAATGAGCACTCACTCTGATGTACTAAAAATGATGGTTCCTCTAGCTGCTTCCCCTTTGAAGTTCCTTCTATAAACATTATGAATTCACTTTAAAATAAAAAACATATCTCAATGAAAATAGGCCAATCTACCGACTATTGTTATTTGAAGCGTAGAGCACTCATTGTGCTTTGCAAATCTTGATGCTAATCTTCTCTTTTTATAGAGGAATAAAAGAAAAACATTGCAATTTCTCATCTATGAACTACTCTTATAACAACAATAAGCACTCACTATGTTGTACTAAATTTGATGGTTTGACTGGCTCCTTCCCCTTTGAAGTTCCTCCTATAAATTGTGAATATTGACTTTAAAATCAAATGCATATCTAAAAGAAAATAAATCAATCTATCAATTATTAATATTTCTAATTTATATTACTCACTATGTTGTATAAATCTTGATGATAATCTTCTCTTTCTAAGGACAAAACTAAAAGAAAAGCATAACAATGAGTTATTTATGAACTATTCTTATTATAACATTGGGCACTCACTGATTGTACTAAAATTGGTGGTTTTTCTTGTTCCTTCCTATTTGAAGTTCCTTTTAGTTTTTCTTACTCTTTTCTCTTGAATATCCTTTTTTAAATTCCCATTGTATTTAAAATAAAAAGCATATCTCACTGGAAATAGATCAATTTATCAACTATTCTTAGTTGTATTGAATAACACTAACTATGTCATGCAAATCTTAGTTATAATATTTTCTTTCAATCTAAAGAAAGGATTGAACAAAAAAAATACCAATGGTCTATCTATGAACTGCTCTTATTATAACAATGAGCACTCACTATGTTATACGAAATTTGATGGTTTTTCTAGTTCTTTCCCTTTTCAAGTTCCTTTTGTAAACATTATGAATATTCATTTTAAAATCACATGCATATCCAATTGAAAATAGATCAATTTCTAAGCTATTGTTATTTGTATTATAAAGTACTCAATCTGCTCTATAGATCTTGATGCTAAGTGCTCTATAAATCTTGATGATAATCTTCTCTTTCCATATCAAGAGCGAGGACTAAAGGAAAAACATAAAAATGGCTCATCTATGAACTAATTTCATTATAACAATGAGCATTTACTGTGTTGTACTACAATTGATTATATATTTAGTTCCTTCTTCTTTAATGTTTTGGCTTTAAATATTATGAATATTTACTTTTAACATCGAATACATATCTCAATGGAAATAAATCAATCTATCAACTATTGTTATTTGTATTGTATAAAACTTATTGTGCTTTACAAATATTAATGATAATCTTTTTTTTTTCCCCAAGATAGGACTAGGATAAGAACATAACAATGGCTCATCTATAAGCTATTGCTTATTATAACAATGCGAACTCACTCTGATGTACTAAAATTGATGGTTTTTCTAGCTTCTTTCCGTCTGAAGTTCCCCCTATAAACACTATGAATATCCACTTTGGAAATCAAATGCATATCTAAATGAAAGTAGATCAATCTATCAAATATTATGTTCTAAAATTGATGTTTTTTCTATCTCCTTTCCATTTGAAATTCCTTCTACAAACATTATGAATATTCACTTTGAAAATCAAATGCATATATAAATGAAAATAGATCAATCTATTTACTTTAAAAATAAAATGCATATCTAAATGAAAATAGATCAATCTATCAAATATTATGTACTAAAATTGATGCTTTTTCTAGCTCATTTCTCTTTGAAATTCCTTCTATAAACATTATGAATATTCACTTTGAAAATAAAATGCATATCTAAATGAAAATAGATCAATCTATCAACTATTATAGCACTTTTTATTATAGAAACCTTACTATGTTCTATAAATCTTAATGATAATCTTGTCTTTCTATCTAAAGATAGGACTAAAATAAAAAATAGCAATGACTTGTCTATGAACTACTCTTATTATAATAGTGAATACTCACTATGTTGTACCAAAATTGATGGTTTCTTTGGCTCTTTCCTCTTTGAAGTTTCCCCTATATATATTGTGAATATGTTAAGATAGAGCCCTTAAAATAATGACATGATTTTGAGTTTATTATTTATTTAATAAAGTTCTTATTTCACCTTAATCTATCATTTTTCCATGTATTAGACTTTATGAACATTTAGGCTTGCATCTTTTGCATTGTACATGATTTGGGTGAATTGGGAGTTGGGTGAAAGATCCAAGTCATGGGTTCCTTGCTAGTAGATGATTTCTTCACAACCAATATGTGGAGTTAAGCAACCCTTTTAAGGTTATAGTGAACTACCTTCTAATTGGAGAGATGATTGATATTGGCCATTGAGATGGGGTTCCTATAGTGTGTGCACTAGTTTGTATGGTTATATCTTAGACATGACCTAAGGTGAGTAATGATTTAAGGTTATCGGGTAGTCATCACTTGACCAAGCTGCTATGTTGTTGTGCCAAAGTTAGTAGTAGCTTTGATCTATGGGTGAGATCCTAAAGTGACATATATTCCATATGGATTAGGTCACTATTGATGGAAGCCGTTAGCTATGATATCTCATGGGATTGAGATAATGAATCCCCTTAGGGTATCCTAAGGATGTGTGTTCAGGTAAACTATAGTCATAATAGTTCCTTAAGTGCAACTTGACATTAACTCTTGGTGAACTAAGATATGTCAATTGATCACACTATAAAAGGATTTGAAACTCAAGGATGGTTTCACCTCATTAGATTATGTACACCAATTCATGAAGAGACTATATACAACAAATAGTAACTCATAGACTAGAGCACTTAGTGTCTCGTTGTTATTTACGTAGGGTACTAAATTGCAATTGGCTCTTTGTAGTGGGATGTTAAGTCAACTTTATAATTGGATTTTGAGTGAGCCAGTACTATCCTATAGGTCCTAGTGGTTCCATTCAAGCTCATATATCTTGATGACACATTTTATAAGGATTAGATCCACTCTTAGTTAACTTATGTGCATAAGGGCATTTTGGTGATTACATAAGATTGCATAAGGGTTAGTGAACGATATCACTAGATGAGGCTAATTAATTAATTGAATAGTCCTATTGGGTTAATTAATCAATTAGGGCCTTTTTTTGGGTTAGATTGAGTGACCTAAGCCCACGGTGGGCTCAAGTCACTTAAACCTTGTAGGAACCTTGTATATACCCCCTTAAGAGTTAGATTTTTAAGGTCTTTGATTCATTCTCTACATTATAGAGAGAGAGCCTTAGCCTCTACCTTCCAAACTTCCATTATTTGGGTGTCAAGCATCAAGGGAGAGTCATTGATTGGAAGGCCACAGGTTTATAGGATCTCTAGCAACTTCGACATCATTCTTCACTGAAAGGAAATGATTTAGGAAATCTAAATCATTGGTATATATGGTTTTCTGATTCAAATATCTAGATCCGTTTTTGTTAAGAAAAAAGTGTCTTCACTTTAGTTGCTAGGATTTAGATGGCCTAGAAAGTCATTGCATGCACCTAACCTAATTCTAGAATAAGGAATAGAGTAATTTGACATTCCTTATAACTGGTATCAAAGCCCTATGTTAGGAAAAAGAATGTTAGATTCTTTTTAGGTTGTGTTAATTTTTGTTTTTGCTAGGTTTGTTATTTATCCTATGACCCCAAGGATGAATGTTTGTGCATGAGATCTTTTAATCTTTATTTGTTATTATTTTTATTGTAATCATTGATTTGTTTTACTTTTTCTAGATGGGTTGTAAACCCCAAAAAGAGTATAAGATTTTTTACTTAATATAAAAATCTCATTTTTACTCATAGATTGGTTTGTAAACTCCAAATTATTGGAGTATAGGATTTTGATGTAAAAATTCAGTTTTTATCAGTCTATATAACCTATGGAGAGTATGGACATATTTTAGACAATTACTAGGTGTTCTTGCACATTCTCCTACTAGAGAAAAAAGTCTTTTCAAAGAAAACAATGATCAAAGATGAAGAAATCCATCCTTTGATTCTATAAATTCTTGAGCAGCTATATTAGCACTTGAGCTATCATCGAAGGCTTAAGTTGTCCATCCAACACTCAAAGTTACATCAAGTGCCCGAAGCACTTCAAGTGCTCCAAGTTTCCTTCAAGCGCTCTAGGCGATTTCAATGACCTTTTTAGGTTTTTTTAGGGGTACTTTCAATCTTTTATAAAGCCACTAACCTTATTATTATTATAGATTCATTTTGGTATGTTTGGATTTTGAAAATCCAAATATTTGGGTTACCAAATAAGAAATAAGATCCCTAAGGCCATGGGATTCCCTCTTTTATTTTATTTCCTTTTACGCTCTTATTCTATATTACATATGATAAGGAATTGAATTAAAAGTTTTTCAAAAAATAGTAACTTTGGATTTTCTTATGGAAAATAAATTTTTATGAGGATTTTTTCGAAGTATTATTTATTTTAGAATTGGATGTTGCTATTATAGGATTACCATTCATTTTGGAACTTTCCTATTATTGGTAGTTCTATACTCTCATTCCTTCCTCGAGAAAAGAAGAAAAACAACTAAGGTGGTCCTCTATGCTCTCCCACCCTAAGAGAAGGAAGATGGCACCAAAATTTCCAAAATTCTTCAAACTCTCCCCTGAGATAAGAAAAGCTATGTTTAGGAACAAAAAGTTCAAGGACAAAGAATATGAGAGCAATTCCTATTTAGCACAAAAGTTTTAATTCAAGTACTAAATAAAGGTTTTTGGAAAACCTCTTGATAAATAATTTATTTTAAGAAGGTTACCAAAATTACCTAAAGTCTCTCATCTCAAAATATTAAGTGGGATAGGGCTATAGGCAAGCCCGATACCTCCACATTCAAGCTAATCTTGATTTTAGATCCATCACCATCCTAAAGATGAGGTGACACAAGGAATCAAGGGATATGGACTATCCTAATAGGACAAGACTATATATGTCTATAGTGGAGTGACCAATCCTAAAGATGAAACTCTTCACTTGGTAACATTGACGTCAAGGATCTTGGTCACATACTTGACTTAAACATGAAGTGGTTGAATCACCTAAAGTGGTCCCACTTGCATGGGTTAAGGTAAACACAAAGGTATATTAATAGATGCCTTAAGATAACCTTTTAAGATTTAAGACAAGTTGATTAATTGAAGAGGGTCTCTACCCTAGTAATAAGAGTAATGACTTGCCTAAAATAGACTTAATTCTTGTGATACTAGGATACCTTGCATAGATATATGTAGTTTGGGAGTACTCCATTTTTGATAAATTTATTATCATTTTGCATTGAATGCTTAGTTTCCTCCATGAATGCATGGAATGTTTTATTTGTTATAGGAATAATGTCTTATAACCCTATCACCCTTATTCTCAATGATAATAAGATTACTAGTCCTAATTTTGTTAATTGGAAAAGAAACTTGGACATAGTGCTTATAATCGAACACTTGAATTAAATAGGTAACTTGGGAACTTGCTTGCTCCACCCATTCCCAATGAGCTTTCCACATAGGATGGGAAATATGCTCATTCTTAATGACAAAACATGAATGAGAAGGCTCATTTTATCATGCTAGGGTCTCTTAATAATATATTGCTATGGCAACACATGGGCACCAAAACTACCTATGAGATTCTCATGAGCATGTATGAGATGTTTGGTGCTAAGGGCAGGGTAGATAGGTAAGCAACTCTAAGATCCATTATGAACACTAGGACGATAGGAGAAACTCTTATTAGAGATCATATTATTCATATGTACATTCTTTAATGAGATAGGGACCCTTGGACTTGAGATTGATGGGGAAACTTTGGTCGATATGATCTTAGAGACCTTAACAAATTCCTTCAATTAGTTTAAGCTCAATGATAACATGAATAAGTTAATGATTAGCTAGCCTTAATTGATAAGGGAAGTCTAAATGGCTGAGGGGATTCTCGAGGATGTTAGAGGTGTTCACATGGCAGGGAAAAAGTCTTTAGATTCTTCTCATAATAAGAAGAAGAATAATAATTTCAAGAAAACCAAGCAAGGAAAGGCCAAGGTTGGGAAATGCAAAAGCAAGGGAAAGGGCAAGTGTTTCCTTTATAGCAAGAAGGGCCATTGGAAGAAGGAATATCCTATATTCCTAAACAAATCAGAAGGTATGTTTGATTCAATTTTAGTTGAATCATGTTTAGTGGTGGATTACACCAATTTATGGTGGATAGATTCCGAGGCCATTGACCATATTTGTAATTCTTTACAAGGGTTTCAACTAAGAAAAAGGTTGAATGAATGAGAGATATACCTAATTTTGTCATCTACTGGTAGGATAGTTGTGTAAGAAGTGGGAGACATTACCCTAATATTAGAGAATAACAATTATCTAGAACTCAAAGATTGCCTTTGTATACCTGAGTCCAAAAAGAACTTGATTTTAGTTTCTAGTTTAAATAAATCATTTATTCATTTTATTTCAATGAAAGTGTTTTTATTAGAAATAATTATTCACTTATTTGCTCAAGTCCATTAGTTGACAATCTTTTTCATATCACTCTTATTTTTGTTTAGCCTATTGTTGAAAATCATCATGTCTCACTCAAGAGAAAAATACCTAGCACTAATCAGACATATTTCTATATAAAAACCAGATTTTTGGAAGACGACCTTGTGATGAGTAAAAAGATGGGGAGTGAGGTCAGTTTAAGAACACTATATGAGATTCCCATAATAGCAAATCATGTTTCTAGTACACCAATACCTCGTCATAATAGAAGGGTTATTATATAACCAAACCAATTAATGTATTTAGGAGTCTTCAAAGGCTATTCCAAAAGAACATGAGGTTGATCTCATAGATTATGACAAAGCAATGATTGATGTGGATACACATCTTTGGTAAAAGGCTATGGAGGTGGATTTAAAATTCATGTATTCTAACCAAGTTTGGGAACTAGTAGAAGCATCTGAAGGGATCAAACTTATAAGGTGCAAGTAGGACGACACGAGAAAGAGAAAAGTAGATAGAAAGGTTGAGAATTATAAGGCTAGGCTTTTAGTGAAGGGTTATAATTACACATTACGACAGCCATGTGGAAACCTCCTTGCCGATAGCCATGCTCAAGTCCATCAAAATACTCTTACACATTACGACACACCTCAGCTATGAGATATTGTAAATGGATGTCAAGGCTATATTCTTGAAAGGTAATCTTGATGAGACCATCCATATGATGCAACCAAATAGTTTCATAGAAATGGGCTAAGAGCATATGGTATGCAAGTGGCATAAATCCATTTATGGGTTAAGTTAAACATCTCTCTCATGGAACAAACATTTCAATCAGGCAATCAAGACCATTGACTTTGACCAAAATGATGATGAACCCTACATGTATAAGAAGGTGTAAGGAAGCATGGTGGTCTTCATGATCTAGTACATAAATGGAATTCTACTCATTGGTAATGATGAAAGGTTATTGTTTCATCAGTCTAGATCTTGTTATCTACTTAGTTCCAAATGAAAGATTTGAGAGAAGTATAGTATATTCTTGGGATTAAGGCCCTACATTGACAAGCTTTTGGTCAAGTATGTGATGTCGAATTCCAAAAAAGGTTTGCTACCCTTCAATCATGGAATTCCTTCTTCCCAAGATCAGTGTCCAAAGACACCAGAGGAGAAATAGTGCATGTAGGCAATACACCATGCCTTAATAAGGCATAGCCTTATGTATGTGATGCTATGCACTAAATATTTGCTTTATGATAGGCATGGTGAGTGGATACTAGTCAAATCTAAGACTAAAACATTAGATAACTATCAAACATATACTCAAGTTTCTTAGGAGAACGAGGGATTATATGTTTGTGTTTCAAAGTGATAAGTTAGTAACCAAAGGGAACACAAATATGAACTTCCAATCTGATACAGATTCTCATTAGTCTACCTCTAGTTTTGCATTTAATTTTGGTGGTGCAACTATTAGTTAGAGAAGTGTGAAGCAATCTTGTAATTCTGACTTCATTAGGGAAGCCAAGTACGTTGCAGCTTTTGAAGTAGCAAAGGAAGTTGTTTGTCTTAAGAAGTTCCTTATGGAACTTGTGGGTCGTACAACCATGATACTATTTTGTGTGAACAATGGAGTTGTAGCACTGTCCAAAGAAATAAGAAACCATCGCAAAGGTAAACACATTGAGAAGAAGTGCCACTTGATTCATGAGATAGTTCCAAAGGGTAATGTAGTGGTAGAAAAGATACCTTTTACAAAGAACCTAGTGGATCCATTCATTGAGACATTGATAGGAAGAGTCTTTGATGGTCACAAGGATAACATAGGTGTTAGATGTGCACCTTGTTAGCTTTAGTAGCATGATGTTTTTAGGGCTAGTGGGAGTTTGTTACCATAGAGCCCTAAAATACATGACATGATGTGACAAATTCAAAGTTTATTATTTATTAAATAAATTTTTAATTAACTTTAATCTATCCTTGTTCCATGCATTGTACCCTATAAGCATTCAGACTTGTATCTCTTTTAGTTATATGACTTAGGTGTATTAGGAGTTGGGTGGAAGATCTAAGTCATAGGTTCCTTACAAGTAGATGATTTGTTCACCACCAATTCGTGGACTTAGGCAACCCATTTAAGGTTGTAGTGCATGACTTTCTAATTGGAGGGATGAGACTTATGGTAAGTCACAACATAAGGCTATTAGGTAATTATGACTTCACTAAAGTACTATGTTGTGTTTTCTCTCAACCTTGAGAGAATACTGAGATGAGCTTGTGCCAAAGTTAGCAGTAGGTTTGACTTATGAGTGAGATCTTGAAGTGTTCATATATTTCCTATGGATTGAGTTAATGTTGATGGAAGTCAATAACAATAGATATTCTCAAAAGAGACACTATGATATCTCATGGGATTGAGATAGTGTGTCATTTGGATGATCCTAAGGATGTGTGTTCGAGTAAATTATGGTAAAAATAGTTCCTTAAATGGAACTTGACCTTTGCTTTTAGTGAGCTAAGATATGTAAATTGATCATAGTATAAGAGGATTTTGAACTCAAAGATGGAAGAAGTAATCTTGAGGTGATAACTTTCACTTCATTATATTATAAATACCAATTCATGGAGAGAGTGTATACAATGAATAACGGGTCACAAACTTGAGCACTTATTGTCTTATTGTTATTTACATAGGGTAGCAAAGTGCACTTGACTCTCTATAGTGGGATGTTAAGTGAACTTTAGAATTGGATTTTAAGGGAGCTAATACTGTCCTATGGGTCCCAGTGGTCCTTGTTCAAGCTCATATACCTTGATGATATGGTTTATAAGGGTTGGATCAACTTTTAGTTAACATATATGCATAAGGCCATTTTGGTAATTATGCAAGATTGCTCAAGGTTCAGTGAACAGTATCTCTAGAGTAGGCTAATTGATTAATTAGGTAGCTCCGTTGGGTTAATTAATCAATTATAACACTTTTTGGGCTAGATTAAGTGAACTAAACCCATGATTGGCTTACATCACTTAAATCTAGTATGAACCTTATGTATACCTCCTTAAGGGTTAGGGTTTTAAGTTCTTTTATTCATTCTCTATATTCTAGAGATAGAGCCCTAGTCTCCACCCTCCAAACTTCCATTATTTAGTGCCTAACGTCAAGGGAGAGTCATCTAGTGAAAGATTGTAGGTTTATGAGATCTCTAATAACTTTGGCATTGTTCTTCGTTGAAAGGAAATGATTTGGGGAATATTGAAATCATTGAAAAGGTTTTTGATTTAAAGATCTAGATCATATATATATATATATATATATATATATATATATATGTGTGTGTGTGTGTGTGTGTGTGTGTGTGTGTGCATGTTTGTTTTTGCTTTCGTTGGTAGGATCTAAATGGCCTAGAAAGTCATTATATACACCTAAGCAGATTCTGAGATAGGGATCAGAGTAATCCTACATTCCCTATAGAATATTCAGTTTAAAATCATTTGCATATCTTAATGAAAATAAATCTTCTTTAAACTATTGTTCTTTAGATTGAAAAACACTCAATGTACTCTACAAAATTTGAAAATAACATATATATATATATATATCCAAAGACAAATCTAAAAGAAAAACATAAAAATGACTCATTCATGAACTACTCTTATTATAACAATGAAAACTCACCATGTTGCACTGAAATTGATTGTTTCTTTATCGTTTCCCCCTTTGAAGTTCCTTCTGTAAACATTATGAATATTAACTTCAAATCAAGTGCATATCTCAAGGAAAAAAAATTCAATCTACCAACTATTGTTATTTGTATTATATAACACTCACTGTACTCCACAAATCTTAATGATAATATTCTCTTTCTATCCAAAGATAGGAATAAAAGAAAAACATTACAATGGCTCATTTATAAACCATTCTTATTATCATAATAAAATTCACTTGTATACTAAAATTGATGGTTTCTCTAGCTTCTTCCCCTTTGAAGTTCCTCCAATAAACATTATGAATATTCGCTTTAAAATCAAATACATATCTCAATGAAAATAGATCTGCTAACTATTGTTATTTGCATTGTAGAGAAATCATTGTGCTTTGCAAATTTTAATAACAATTTTCTCTTTCTATCCAAAGACAAGATTAAAAGAAAAACATAACAAAAGATCAATCTATAAACTATTCTTATTATCACAATCGACACTCACTCTGTTGTAATAACATTGATGGGGTCTCTTGTTTCTTCCCCTTTGAAGTTCTTCCTGTAAACATTATGAATATTCACATTAAAATCAAATATAAATCTCAATGAAAATAGATCAATCTACCAAATATTGTTATTTGTAGTGTAGAGCACTCATTGTGCTTTTGAAATCTTGATGATAATCCTCTATTTTTATCATGGATTGAAAGAGAAACCTAGCAATATCTCATCTATGAACTACTCTTATAATAACAATGAGCACTCACTATGTTGTACTAAATTTGATGGCTTCTTTGTCTCCTTCCCCTTTGAAGTTCCTATTGTAAATATTACGAACATTAACTTTAAAATCAAATGCATATCTAAAAGAAAATAGATCAATCTATCAATGATTATTATTTCTATTTTAGATCACTCACTATGTTCTACAAATCTTAATGATAATCTTCTCTTTCTTTCTAAGGACAAGACTAAAAGAAAAGGATATATAACTGATTAAAAGTGACAAAATCAACATGAAATTGCAAATTTAACCTTCCACTTTTTCCACATAGAAAAATACCCATTTTGGACAAGAATATCCTCATTTTTTTCCTTGCTAAAATAATCTTTTCTTTTAAAACACACATGTAACTAATCGAAATATCGAAGGGTATTTATATCAAAAAAGGGTTACTCTTCAAGTTCAAAAATGGGAGAGGTTGGTTTTACAAATTTGAGATCTTTTCATCCCTTTTAATCAACTAATCTTAAAAAAAAAAAAGCATAACAATGAGTTATTTATGAATTATTCTTATTATTACATTGAGCACTCACTATGTTGTACCAAAATTGGTGGTTTTTCTTGCTTTTTCTTGTTTGATATTTCTCTTGGTTTTCCTTTCTGCTTCCCCTTTGAATGTTCTCCTGCAAACATTATGAATATTCTCTTTAAAATAAAATGCATATCTCGATAGAAATAGATCAATATATCAACTATTATAATTATTAGTATTGTATAACACTATGCCATGCAAATCTTAGTGATAATATTTTCTTTCTAAGTAGTATTGAAAGAAAAACATGATAATGGTATGTCTATGACATATTCTTATTATAACAATGAGCACTCACTATGTTGTATTAAATTTGATAGTTTTCATTCTCCTTCCTTTTTGAAATTCCTCTTATAAACATTATGAATATTCATTTTAAAATCACATGCATATCTAAATGAAAATATATCAATATATAAACTATTGTTATTTGTATTGTAGAGTACTCAATGTGTTCTAGAAATGTTGATGATAAGTGCTTTATAGATCCTTATGATAATTTTCTCTTTCTACATCAAAAGAGTGGACTCAGGAAAAAACATAAAAGTGGCTTGACCATGAACTACTTTAATTTAACAAGGAGCACTCACTGTGTTATATTAAAATTGATTGTTTCTTTAGCTTCTTTTTCATTGGAGTTCTTTTTCTAAGCATTCTGAATATTCACTTTAACATCAAGTGCATATCTTAATGAAAATAAATTAATCTATTAACTAGTGTTATTTGTATTCTAAATCATTATTATGCTTTACAAATATTGATGATTATGTTCTCTTTCTTTTTCCAAGATAGGACTATGAGAAAATCATAACAATGACTCCTCTATGAGTTATTTTAATTATAATAATGTGCACTCACTATGACATACTAAAATTGATGGTTTTTCTGGCCCCTTCATTAAAGTTTGTCTAACATTATGAATATTCACTTTAAACATCAAATGCATATCTAAATGAAAATAGATCAATCTATCAACTATATTTTCATTGTAGATCACTCACTATGTTGTATGAAGCTTGATGATAATTTTCTCTTTCTATCTAAATATAGGACTAAAATAACTTGTCTATGAACTACTCTTACTATAACAATGAGTATTCACCTTGTTTTGCCAAAATTGATGGTTTCTCTAACTC
Organism: Vitis cinerea var. helleri x Vitis rupestris; assembly: GCA_945999865.1. Classification (NCBI taxonomy): domain Eukaryota; kingdom Viridiplantae; phylum Streptophyta; class Magnoliopsida; order Vitales; family Vitaceae; genus Vitis; species Vitis cinerea var. helleri x Vitis rupestris. The sequence continues at coordinate 2,270,165 of OX253931.1, read as the reverse complement.
CTTCCCCTTTGAAGTTCCCCTTGTATATATTATGAATATTTTAAGTTTAAAATTACATGCATATCTCAATGAAAATATATCTTCAACAAACTATTGTTCTTTCGACTATAAAGCACTCACTATGCTCTAAATATTTTGACGATAATCTTCTCTTTCTATATCCAAAGATATATTAAACTAAAATAAAAACATTAAAAGAAAAAATAATCATTCATGAACTACTCTTATAAAAAATGGTCACTCACTGTGTTGTACTAAAATTGATCGTTTCTCTGGCTCCTGTCCCCTTGAAGTTCCTCTTATAAACATTATGAATATTAACTTTAAAATCAAGTGTTATCTCATTGATAACAAATCAATCTGTTAACTATTGTTATTTGTATCACTTTGCTCTACAATTCTTGATGATAATATTCTTCATTTTCTATCCACAAATAAGACTAAAAGAAAAACATAATAATAACTTATCTATAAGCCATTCTTATTATCACAAGAAGCACTCACTCTTGTATACTAAAATTGATGGTTCCTCTAGTTCCTTCTCTTTTGAAGTTCCTCCTATAAAGATTACGAATATTCATTTTAAAATCAAATACATATCTTAATGAATTAAAATTAATCTGCCAACTATTATTATTTATATTGTAAAGCACTCATTGTGCTTTGGAATTTTTTATGATAATCTTCTTTTTCTATCCAATGATAGGATTGGGAGAAAAACATAAAAAAAGATCAATCTATAAACTATTCTCATTATCAAGATGAACACTCATTCTATTGTACTAAAATTGATGGTTTCACTTGCTCCTTCCCCTTTGAAGTTCCTCTTATAAACGTACAATATTCACTTTAAAATCAAATGCATATCTCAATGAAAATAAATCAACTATTAACTATTATTTTTTGTATCATATAACATTGATTGTGTTATTTCTATTGTATAACACTCATTATAATTTGCAAATCTTCATGATTCTCTCTATCAAATACAATCATAAAAGAAAAACATAATAATGGAGAATCTATGAACTACACTTATTATAATGATGAGCACTCATTGTATTGTAATAATATTTATGGTTTTTCTAGCTCCTTCCCCTTTGAAGTTCTTCCTATACACATTATGAATATTAATTTTAAAATAATACTCATATCTTAGTGAAAAATATATCAATCCACCAACTATTGTTATTTCTATTACATAATACCTTTTATAATTTGCAAATGTTCATGATAATCCTCTCTTTATATCTAAAGAGAGTCTTAAAAAGAAAAATACAATAGTGGTTCACCTATGAACTACTCTTATTATATCAATGAGCACTCACCATTTTTTACTAAAATTTACGCTTTTTCTAGCTCCTCATTTAAAGTTTGGCCTACAAACATGATGAAAATTCACTTTAAAATTTAATGTATATCTCAATGAATTTTGATTTATATCTAAAGATAGAACTAAAAGAAAAACCATTAGAAAGACTCATCCATGAACTACGTACTCTTATTATAACAATGAGCACTCACCGTGTTGTACTAAAATTGATGGTGTCTTGGGCTCCTTCCCCTTTGAAGTTCCTCCTGTAAATATTATGAATATCCACTTTCAAATCAAATTCAAATCTCAATCAAAATAGATCAAACTATCAACTATTGTTATTTCTATTGTATAGCACACACTATGCTCTTTCTTAATAATAATCTTCTTTTTGTATCCAAAGACAATCGAAAATTGATGGTCTTTTTATTGTATAACACACACTGTGCTCTTTCTTAATAATAATCTTCTTTTTATATCAACTATTGTATAGAACTACTCTTATTATAACAATGAGCACTCACCGTGTTGTACTAAAATTGATGGTGTCTCGGGTTCCTTCCCCTTTGATGTTCCTCCTGTAAATATTATGAATATGCACTTTCAAATCAAATTCAAATCTCAATGAAAATAGATCAAACTATCAACTATTGTTATTTCAATTGTATAGCACACACTATGCTCTTTCTTAATAATAATCTTCTTTTTGTATCCAAAGACAATCGAAAATTGATGGTCTTTTTATTGTATAACACACACTGTGCTCTTTCTTAATAATAATCTTCTTTTTATATCAACTATTGTATAGAACTACTCTTATTATAACAATGAGCACTCACCGTGTTGTACTAAAATTGATGGTGTCTCGGGTTCCTTCCCCTTTGATGTTCCTCCTGTAAATATTATGAATATGCACTTTCAAATCAAATTCAAATCTCAATGAAAATAGATCAAACTATCAACTATTGTTATTTCAATTGTATAGCACACACTATGCTCTTTCTTAATAATAATCTTCTTTTTGTATCCAAAGACAATCGAAAATTGATGGTCTTTTTATTGTATAACACACACTGTGCTCTTTCTTAATAATAATCTTCTTTTTATATCAACTATTGTATAGAACTACTCTTATTATAACAATGAGCACTCACCGTGTTGTACTAAAATTGATGGTGTCTCGGGTTCCTTCCCCTTTGATGTTCCTCCTGTAAATATTATGAATATCCACTTTCAAATCAAATTCAAATCTCAATGAAAATAGATCAAACTATCAACTATTGTTATTTCTATTGTATAGCACACACTATGCTCTTTCTTAATAATAATCTCCTTTTTCTATCTAAAGACAATCGAAAATTGATGGTATTTCTATTGTATAACACACTATGCTCTTTTTTAATAATAATCTTCTTTTTATATCAACTATTGTATAGAACCACTCTTATTATAACAATGAACACTCACCTTGTTGTACTAAAATTGATGGTGTCTCAGGTTCCTTCCCCATTGAAGTTCCTACTGTAAATATTATGAATATCCACTTTCAAATCAAATTCAAATCTCAGTGAAAATAGATCAAACTATCAACTATTGTTATTTCTATTGTATAGCACACACTATGCTCTTTCTTAATAATAATCTCCTTTTTCTATCTAAAGACAATAGAAAAAGAAAAACATAACAATGTCTCATCTATGAAATACTTCTATTATAAAAATGAGAAGTCCTTGTGTTGTACTAAAATTGATGGTTTCTTAGACTTTCTCCCTTTAAAGTTCCCTCAATAAAAATTATGAATAATCACTTTAAAATAAAATGCATATGTCAATGAAAATACATCAATCAATCAACTATTGTTATTTGTATTTTAGAGCACTCACTATGTTACACAAATCTTATTGATAATTTTCTCTCTCTATCTAAAGATATGATTAAAAGAAAAACATAACAATAGTTCATTCATTAACTACTCTTATGATAAGAAACTGTACTCACTATGTTGTACTAAAATTGATAGTTTCTTTGGCTCCTTCCCCTTTGAAATTCCTCCTATGAACGTTATGAATATTCATTTTAAAATCAAATTCACATCTCCATGAAAATAGATTAATCCAACAACGAGTGTTTTTTGTATTGTAGAACACTCGTTGTGCTTTGTAAGTCTGAATGATAATCTTTTTTTTTTTTTTTTTTTGGTCTAGGATGAAAAGAAAAATATAATAATGGTTTATCTATAAATTTTGTGGATGTAGGCAAAATATTGAATCACATAAATTTTTGTTTTTTTGTGGACTTGTTTTTCTGTAATTCTTCTGCTGTATCATATTTGGATATTTTCATAGATCTATAAGCTTTTGCACAACGAACACCAAAGCTCAAGTCAATACAATCATGGGTTTACTTCTAAGATCAACATCAAATCCCTAACACATTAAATGTTAAGGCTAATACTGTCCCTTGGCAAAACATAATCCTGGGCTATTTCCTAGAGAAGTAGCATTGTTGCAAATCTAGCAATTATGAATATGGATTTTCCAGCCTAATGCATATCCAAAATAATGAGGCAAAATATAATTAAACTATTAACTGCTATTATTCTATGAACTTACGATGTTCTTCAGCTAAATTTGATGGTTCTGCATGTTCCTTGCCTTTAGAAGTTCCTCCTGCAAAAAATATGAATCTTTGGTTCTTACCCAAAATGTTTCAAAACAAAAATTAATGGTCCGTCTGTGAAATACAGCTATTGTATTGCTAAGCACTTGTTGAACACTGTTATCCTTGATGGTTTTTCTGGCTCTTCACTTTTAAAATTTTGCCCTAGAGATGATGTGAATTTTCAATTTCTACCCACACACATGAATAAGAAAAAAGTTCAATAGTTATCATCTATGAAGTATAGTTCTATTGATGAGCACTAAGCCTCTTCTATAAACTTGATATATCTTCTTACGAACTACAGTTGTCATCTTTGGTTTTACCAAAAACATGTCTAAAAGAAATATCAATAATTGAGGTCACGAAGCACCACGGTACTTTGCTAAGCTTGATTGTTCTGCTGATTCCTTCCCTTTACAATTTGCTCCTGCAACTATTATGTCTTCACTTTCTATTTAAATACATTTCTACAAGAACAAAAGAAATTTGATTTTCATAGTGTCTCATTCCTGTCAGAAGTTCCTGCTGCAAACATTATGAATCTTCATTTTCTACCCAAATGCACAAGCAAGTCAAAAGAAAAAGACAGAAAACAAAAATGGACATTTTACTTTCTTGTTGCATGAAAACCATGTAAATTCTGCTGTTGTGATAATTTCCCAGAAGATTTCTAGTTGCTCTGCACAATAGAGGTAATAAAGCCAAGGGAAAAAGAAGTTTAATTCATGTTCTTTGGAAGGATGCTTCACTTAAAAAATAGCAGCAATCAAAGATATATATATATATATATATATATATATATATATTAATTTCTGACAAGATTTAACTGTCACACGGAAGAGAAGTCTTCATTTTTATTATAAAATCTTGGTAAATTTTAGGCTGATGAAATGGTAGCTAGAAGTTTATCATTGAGGAAGGAAAGTCACTATAAACGAAATGAATTCAGATCACACTATTTTCAGCCGAACTTCCAATGTTGGAACCATTTTAGATTTGATAGTTCTTACCATCTGAAGATGATTTGACAATTGGCCCTATGATTTTCAGTTTTTATAGTTTGGGCACACAGACAAAAAAGGAAAACATCATCTCCAAATGGATGGACAAGGAGCTAGAAAATTATAAATATTGCCAACAAGTACTAGGACTTTCAGAAATGGGGTTACGGCAAGGACCTTGAGAGAGTTGCAACCTTTGATCTTCACATCTTCTAGCTTACGAAAGTGGGATGGCAACTTTATCAGGTTGGGGCAATTACTGATCTTTAAGGAAGCCAGGGATGGGTACTCCCCTGATTGTTTTAGTTCCTCCAACTCCTGCATCCCTTTAATGTTGAGTTTTTGAAGGTTGGGTAGCGCACCGAGTGAAAGGGCTTTACATCTTTCACAATATTTCAAGGAAACAGTTACCAGATTTTGGAGCTGCCCGTCTGTCATCCAAAGTGGAAATGTGGTACCCCAAAAATTAGAAATGTGGAGCTCTTTGAGGTCCGAGTGGGGCCGTAAATCTTCAAGCACCTTCACTTCTGCTGCTTCATCTAGTGCGGAAGCAATTCGGCTGCCCCATTCCAACACAAGTTTATCAAGGCTTTCTTTTTCATTCAATTTTGCCTCACCTGCATTCACTGCATTCTCAAGGTTTGAAATACGCAATGATCCCGTAAGCTTTGCCATGCCCTTCAGTTCTTCAATCCTATATCCATCGTCGCACCAAATTGGAAATGCATGCAAGTTATGCAGACTGGTTAAGCTCCCAATTCTTGGTGGCAACTTTTTGGTTTTGTACCAGAACACTTCATCTCGTTCAAGATGTCTCAAGTTTATTAGCTTGGCAATGTTCTTGGGCAATTTTAAAAGAAAAACACACCCTAACAGTAGTAGGGTTTGCAGATTATGGAGTTTGCAGAGGAAGGCGGGGAGACTTCTGATTTCAGTTTTGGAGAGGTTGAGATAGCGCAACAGCTTCAACTCTTGGATTGAATTTGGTACATCAAGAATTGTACTTGAACTCAGATCCAACACACGGATGTATTTCATTCTGCCAAACCTTTTATCTAGTGCTTGGCCAAAATCTGTCAAATAATTGCTGGGGAGTAGAAGTGTGCGCACTTTCTTTGATTTATCAATCATATCCAGGACAGGTTTCTCCACATTTCTACACATCAATGACACATGACGAGTTTGTTCAGAGAAATCATATTGCGTGTTATCCTCCTTCACTAGGCAAGAATAGGGACCAGAAATTGATTGTGCCAGATTATGGAAAAGATCATGCATCCTGTACCTTTTCCTGTCTACGTCTGGACTTTGAAAGAAGGACCTGGTTAGCAACTCATTGAAATATTCACCTGCAATCTCCATCCTTTTTTGTCCTTGGAACTGGATTAAATCTTCCGCTATCCATAATTGAACCAACTCCTTCTTATCGAATGAATACCCCTTTGGAAATATGGAACAGTAGCAAAACAGTGGCTTTAAATGAGAAGGGAGATGATTATAACTCACTTTCAGCGCCGGGAAAATGCTGGGGCTCGTAGATTTGGGCTCCCCCTTCTCAGCTTCCCATATGTCAAGTTCTGAGATTCTTCGCCATTTTTTTGGATCAAGATTGCGGCCCAGAAAGCTTCCCATTGCCTTTACTGCCAAAGGCAAATTCTGACACTTGCGGACGATTCTGGTTCCAGATTCGACTAGTTGGGATGGACAATCGTCTTGTCCAAATGCAGTTCGTTGAAACAAAGACCAGCAGTCGTCGTACGACAAAAAGTTCAAGTTGTGAGTAATTTGCATGTACTGGACATGGCAAACTTCAGTCTTTTGACTGGTGGCCAGAACTCTACTCTGCTTTGCCCCTTCCCGTAGGAGATCTAGAAGCCTCTTCCATTCCTCATCATTATCAGTCCAGACATCATCTAGAACGAGTAAAAAACATTTTCCACGTACAAATTTTTTAAAATCCTCACATAACTGGTTGAGGGATGAATTTGTATGGTTTATCTTAGGATTAGACCTCATCATGATATCTCTAAGAATCCTAGAGAGGTCAAAATTCACGGTGACACAAACCCATATTCTATTTTTCTTAAAACGTTTCACTACCCTAGCGTGAAGGTAGACCAGTTGAGCAAGAGTTGTTTTTCCCATACCCGTCATCCCAACTATGCGAATGACTGGAATGCCAACTTCTGTGTCGTAGTTGCTATCTAGCAACATGTCTACTATTTTCTCCTTATCGTCTTCCCTACCAACAATAGTAGACATATCCGGTGGAAAGGATATGGAAGTCCGGCCACCCTCAGAAGACATATCCGGTCGGACGGGTATGGAAGTCCGGCCACCCTCAGTTGGAACAACACATCGTATGAACTTTGCATTTTTTCTAATATGGTCAAACCTTTCGTTGAGTTTCTTTGTGTTAAATTGGCTGCTTATTCTGCTGAAACCCATACCTCGGGGGAGCGATACCTGGTCCTTCCTCAGATAAGCTTCGGTTGCCAGTCTGTCCACCAAGTCCTCTGCATCGTAAGCGGCATCTTTAAGATCTTTAATCCAGTTCTGCATCACATCCAGGTCCAATTGCTCTTCATCCATGTTTGTAAGGATATCTTGGATTATCCTTGAGGTTCTTAGAAGTTTTTCCAAGTCTTTCTTGAAGGCATGTAACCATAAGATCCCTTTGACAAGCAACGGCATTAACCCCACTATGGAAGAAATAAGCCTTACAAGAGAAACTGCTTCCATTATTTGGCCAAAACCAACCGTATTAAGGAGAAATTCAAATGTTGGACGGAAATCGAGACTGTTTATGGAGGGATGAGTTTCGGATGCTAACTATCCACAGATGATGCTTTGTTATATGCGTAGAGTATGCTTGAAAAATAAAAACGGTGGGGAAAAAGGAAAGAAAGCAAGGAGAGTGGAAGACCAGTGGATGATGCCTGATGGTTGATGGTTTGCCATCTAGATACCTGTTGGAATCCGTGCAACGATTAATGGTTAAAAATTGAAAAACGAGAAAGAAGAACATGCAAATTTAACATGGTTTGGCTAATTGTCTACATCCACGGGAACAGGGAAAATAGGATTTTCACTAGGTATCAAATTAGGGTTACACTTCGCTACGCTCCGTTCCACTCCGCTTCACTCCGGCATTTGCCCCATTTTTTTTTTGTCCAATATGAGCCACATACTACAACAATGCCATTTGGTTTATGCAACACACGATAACCCTCATTTGTTAATGAAATGTGGTCCATACTCGATGACGTGTGGGGTATATCCACTAATTTAATTGTCACAATGAAACTTTTCTATATTATTCTTTTGCTATTATTAATTTTTGAAAAATGTTAAGGTAAGGTTAGGTGCCATAGTAGTATCTACGGAATAAAAAATTCAAATATTTGAGCATGTAATATAAGATTTAGATTATCAAATAAGGGTATAAACAAATGATATTAAAGTACAAATGTACAAATAAATGAAATTAAAGTATGAACAATGAAATTTATGAAAGTATGAAACATGATATCACTTGATTGATTGTATTTTTATTTTTATTTTTTTATAGATGCCAAAAAAGTATATTTCTAGTTGTGTTAGTAGAAGCTTTAATGCAAACAACATTAGATAAAGAATACTAAAATAAAATAATCACATACAGTGCATAAGGTTTTAACATGGTTAAATCAAACATGGCTATATCCACGGACGAGAAAGAATTTTTCACTATACAATAAAAAACATTATAGAGGATAAAACTAGTACTACTAAAAAAGAAGGAAAAGAAAGCAAGGCAAGTGGAAGGCCGGTGGATGATGGTTTCCAACACGCAATAGCCCTCATTTGTCAATGAAATGTGGTCCAAATAAATTTGTTTATGAAATTCAATTAACAAATAGATGACGTGTGGGGTATGCCCTCAAGTTTACTTGTGTCATAACGACACTATCTTATGTCATTATTCTTTTACTAACATTAATTTTCATATTTTTTTAAGTCTTATGGTGGTTGTTTGCACATGGAGAAGAGGAAGAGGAAGACCCCCAATGGTGTTGTTTAAAGGATACTTGGTAAAGCATCCCTCCACTATTATTATTATATAACACAAAGAATTTCAATGACTTTGAAATCAATTTCCGTTCATACATGGCAGCAGGTTCATTTTGGTTTGAATTACTCGACCGATTGGCTGGCTAATGCGAGAGTGGTTACATGATGATGACACATGCTCTGCAATTAATAATGCCTCATAGGAGAAATCGTCAAAACACTGCCCTTATTCTAATCTGATCAAACCTTTGTATTTGGCCGAAAGCAGTTCCTTTATCCCTACGAAATCTGATAAAAAATGATTACGAAAGTATATCAGAACTACGATATTGACAAGAGTTTGCAATTGTATTTAGGTGTAAAATCCTACAAAATAGTTTGGCCTTCTTATAAGTTACTCACCCTAAGAAATTTGGGTAAGTTCAACAAATACAACAAGGATATACCTTTAGTTCATGCAACTTCCAATAGTTTAAACTGGTGGATCTTGGAATAGAAACAAATGGAAGGTCAGTGACTTGCACAACCAGCATATGAGCTCTTCCAGAGCTTTCAAAAGTGTTGTTGGTTTCATTTAATAACAGAACTATTTGACTTTCCTGTTTTCAACAAGGCTACATTAGAGAACACATCAAGTATTAAAGCTGAAATGTATAGAGCATGTGTTCCAGTTCGTTACTTTATATAAGGAAAGATCAAAACAGTAATAAACATCAGGAAACAGATAATAATACAGCTTCCAGTGAAGTATAACCCTTTTTCACTTGACAAGGCATTTGTATCTTGTAGTAAAGCAAGAGGATATATTCAAAGAAGTTGATCATTAGCTAAGTTCTTATTGTGAGATAGAATTCCAGAATTTATTTCTTGCAAGCCTTTTGGAAATTAGTTCTATGCACCTTTTATAAGTATTGCTTTCTTAAAAAAAAAAAAAACCAACAAATCTCCACCTTGGAGAAATTACTGATCATCTTCCAACTTCCAAAATTCAAAACATTTTAAAACAAGTGAATTAAAAGTGTGTTTGGTAGTGATTTTAGAAAGTGTTTTTAACCTTTGTAACACTAAGAGTGTGTTTGATAGTGATTCTAAAAAAACGTGTTTAATCATTCTAATAGTTAAATGATAAAAAATTTTAAGTATTAAAAATATTAAAAGCGCTTCCTAGAATTATTACCAAACAGATTCTAAGAAATTTTAATTTTTCAAGTATTAGAAAAGTTGGAAACACTTTTTAAAATCACTACCAAACGCACTTTATCTATAATCACCTCCAAATGCTTCCAAAGTTCAAAACATTGTCTAACACGTAAACTAACTATCATTTCCTTCAAATGTTCTTTTATACAAATGCTTCCAAAATTTAAAATATTCTCTAACAAGCGAACTAGTTACCATCTCCCCTAAATGGGCTTTTAGATTTTGTACACCCAAGGGTGTTCAAATTTGCAAGATATTACCAAGTCCAAACAATAGGAAGAAGGTACATCACCCTCTACTATAGGAAGAAAGAAGGTATATCACCCTTTATCATATAAAAAATTCGAGCAAGTGTGCAGATCTCTCTTCTTGGCCCTGCTATCTGCGATCAAATCTATAAGCCTAACAATTGACCCTGCCCATTCCTTATCATCCATATCTTCAGGTTTTTCTTCCAAAGCAAAATATCCAAATCTTGTTTTTGTTGACACAATATATCTAACACCTTGCATTGCAATACTCCAAAATTATTGTTAGTCTCATCAAATATCCCCATAAAAATTTTTCCATTAGTAAATGTAATTTTAATTGATGAAATCTTTATCATTTTATTTTAGTCAGCACAATAAAAAAAATGATAAATAATCTCGAATTAACCCTAAAACCAGTACTTTGATACCACTTGTTGTGTCAATGGAAGCTCTTATACCAATTTGTTGTGCTTTGGCATAATCCCATAGGACTTCCAAAAGCACCAAACAAATTACAAACTAGGTAGCCCATAATATGTAAGAAAAATAGAAATAAAAGAGAAATACAATATTTACAAGGTTTGGTAAGGATGCCTAATCTACATCCTCCACGATGATGATCAATCCATTAATCTTCAAATCAAAATTATAAAATCAAATTGGGAGAACGTTCTCCACACAAATTGGTTAAAGCCATTAAGATTGGCTAAAAATATAAAGATTGACTAAAGCTACACCAACCACTCTTACTAAAATCATTCTTGCACATCATGACCAAAGGACTTAGACTTATGGACCCCAAGACAAAAAAAATTCATAATCCTTGTGGAATAAGGACTCGTAATATATATCAAATTATCAAATCATAATCCTTGTGGGACAAGGATTCCTAAAATATATCAAACTCTTAATTGATGGAAAAACCAACAACATCTCCACAACATAAAGACTAAAAGGAAGCCATAATTCCCCAATTATTTATTTATAGTAAAAAAGAAAAAAGAAAAATAAAATATAATTTAATAAGTAAAATACCCCCTCAACCTATATCATGTTTTGCACATTGCCCCCTCGAGTTTAAAATTGAGCAATGTACCCTCCATGTTTTATGATTATATGCAATGAATATTTTTTGAGTGATGGTGTTACATTTTTTTAATAGAAGGCGCATGTGCTCTCCATGTGATTAAGGACAAAAGGGTCATTTTCTCTTTACAATTGTAGCCTTCTCTTTAGTAGTAGCCCTAATCGCCTTAGCTGTAGCTTTAGCAGCTAATCTCAATGCTTCCACAATCTTCTCAAGTGTTAAACTAGGGTTTTTCAAATGAGAGCTCAGTAACTTGTTAAGTCGAGCAACAAATTCATTTGAAGTCATAGCAATTGGAGATGGATGTAAAGTGGCATCCTTATCAGAACTCTGTTTCTTCAATCCAACAAAATCTAAATTCAATAAAAATAATATGAAAACCTATCCAAGTTTTAATCCTACACATCTAAATCCAACATTAATTCATCCAGTTTCCAAATCAAAATTGGAATTTACCAAAAGAAATGAAAAAAAAAATTAAGTTTGAAATCTAATAAGATTTCCTCTTACGATTTTCCAAAGAAAAACATAGCAACAAACTCAAACAAAAACTCGTACAATCATTTAGCTGAGTTGAGCATAATAAATTCAAAAGCTTTTCCTTCTTATAACCTTACTTTTTTCTCTGCAACCAAACATAACATTACCAAAACCCAATCCAAAACAAAAAACAATTGAAACCAACAACATGCAAAGAATCAAACCCCAACTCTTTTAAAATTTGACGAATTCCCAATCAATCAACACACTCACATCCAAAACAAGCAATTCAATAAAAAAAAAATAACATCAATCCACACCACCACAACCTTTATTCAAGAAAATTCCATAAAATGAATTGAAAAATCCAACAATGACTCTAAATTAGGTTTTTTAGAAGGATGAGAGAGGTGAATATAGTGGAGATAGAAAAGCCCTTCATTAACTTTCTTGAGATTCTAGGGCTTTGGGTTGGGGATTCAACAGTAGCAATTAGGAGGAATGATCAACGAGGGAGAGGAGGGCTAGAGGTTAGGGTTTTAAAATGACAGTGACCCTTTTGTCCTCACTTTAAATGAAAATGACCATTTTTCCCTTAATCACGTGGAGAGTATTGGCCCCTCACTATTAGACCATCCCCTCAGTTATCCACATTTGTTGCCATTAGGAAGGAGGACCTAAGGCTGAGTGGATAGTCCGTCTAGATCTAGGATGAAAACGAACAATCCTAAATAGTGACAGTGAGAGTGGAACCTGACTAACCTCCAAGCATTAAATCGGCTTCAAATGTTAATTGCGCATCATGCATAAGCCATGATTGTAGTCGCAGCCGTTACAAGGACAAATTCTAGTATTTGAGGCTCATCAAAGCAAGACAACCGTTATGCACTAACAATCAATATCATAATAACGCACAATCAAGTACAATTAAGGTGTAATTAAGAAGCTTGAAAAAGCATTACACGTGAGCAAGGATAAATAGTCATGCACAATCTAGGAAAGATATGCCGCTTTCTTTCCAAAGAAGTTCTTCTCTTGCTTAACCAAATCTCTAACCTAATCTTCGAAAAGGCGTGCCCAAATTCCCATCCGGACATCCCTTGGTGTAGGATGAAGCGGATCTAGTAGGACGAAGTGGGTTTAATCGCTAGGATTCTATCCGGAAGAACTCTCACCCTCCATGCAACAATAGAGAGCGCATGCGTGTTTCGTCCAAAAAATGTAACATCATCACTCAAAAAATGTACATTGCATGTAATTATAAAACATGAAGGGTGCATTACTCGATTTTAAACTTGATGAGCCAATATGCAAAACACATTATAGGTTGGGGGGTAAAGTGTAGTTATAAACCCAAACTTTTTTTACACCTCAATTTTTTAAAATAAGTTTAAAAACTTTTACCTTTTAAATAATTGGGTTTAAGAATTCTTATATCTTATATAAAAGTTACTATTACACCAAAAATAAAAAATGTATCCAAATGAAAACTTATGCACATATTTTTGAAATCCATACATTGTTTGTATACCAAATATAAATGAATGACAAAAAAAATTGCAAAGTTTAAATCTATTTCTTATCTTTCATAATTTTTCTTTAATCTCATTATATATATATATATTATGTAGAATACCAAAATATTCACATGCTATATTTTATACAAAAATGGCATACCAAGCATAAAAGGAAATTGAAATAATAATTTCCATGGCCTTAGGAATCTTGTTGCACAGTTGGTAATTAAATTTGGATAAAGATCAAAAAGACAAAAATAGTCCTACAACCAAAAATAGGGTTAGTTATAAAATAAAATAAAATAAAACCCAAGTCTATTGCAAAAATCCCAATTAAGACAGTCCCTTTCTATGTTGTCACCTCTTTCTTACCGCCAATCTGCTATCACTAGCACTTGACCACTCAAAGATTTTAAGGACCATTGGAAGTAGGTTACCTTTGTTTGAAGCACTGCTCGACCACTCAAGCGACTCAAGTGCTATAAGTGACTGCCCAAGCACTCTAGCCATTCGAGCGCTAATCTCAATGCTTGAGTGTTGCATCCATTTCTTGCACACCCAAGGCTACTTCTTTTGCAAATTTCTATCGTTTTCTCCACCAAAAACTTACCTTGGCCGGAAAAGGAGTCATGATAGCCATGATTCACCTCTTAGATTTCTTTCATGCCTTCCATGGGTTACAAAGTTGATAAAAACTAGATTTTTACAATAAAAATATGATACTCCAATAAAGGATTTTACAACAAATCAAATAAAAAAGATATTTTTACAATCAAGAAAAATCCTATGCTCTTAAACACAAAGCTTACAACACATTCTAGAAAACAAACAATTCAACATTATTATAACCATCATATTACAACCATTAAATTAAATTCATATAAAAATTTAATTATCCATGCATTAATCCCTAGGGCCATGGGATGAACCAAAATATCTCGCAAAACAAAATTAACACACTTTATAACAGATCTAACATGCAAAACTCATCTTAGGGCTTTGATACCAATTGTTGGGAACCTTGGATTTCTCCGTTATGAAACCCTGAATCAAATAGGTATATGCAAATCTATCCTAAGCTTCTCTAGAAACTATTCTAGCAGAAACAATGTCAATAAAAAAAACATTTAGAATAATTAACCGGAGAAGATGGTAATCATACCTTGATTCCTCAATTAATTCTTCATGATGAAGAACATGGATGAATGATTTGGAGGTTTCATACACCCAAGAATTTGGATATCCCTAAATCAAATTCGTGAGGTGAAGAAAATGCCTCAAAACACTAGAGGTCTCGTACACCTAATATCTTTTGCTCGATGACTCTAACCATGATCTTGGTACTCTAAAGAGAGGATAATGGAAAAGAGGAAGCTTTGACTCTCTATCTATCTATAAAAGTGAAATACAACTCTCTGAAAAGTGATGGAAAACTCGAACCCCTAAGGGGGTATTTATAGGGTTTCGCTACTAGACTTGAGTGACTTAAGTCCACTTGAGTCGCTTAATTTAGCCTAAAACGAGTTCTAATTGATTTATTAACCACATAGAGCCATCTAATTAGTTAATTAATTCAATCTTGAGACTTTGCTCATTGTCCCCTATGCAACCTTGTGTAATTCCCAAAACACCCTTATGCAGAAAAGTAAACTTAGAGCCAATCCAACCCTCATAAATTTTGCTATCATGGTATATGAGCTCAAAATAGGGACCACTAGGACCCATAAGAGTATTGAATCCCTTATAATCTAATTTTGAAGTTGATTTAACATTCCATTAAAGATAATCAACTGCACTCAAGTACACCATGTAATAGTAATGAGATGAAGCTCAAGTCTATGACTTATCACCTATTACATTCAAACTCCCCATGAATTGGTGTTTGTAATATAACAAGGTAGTGCTATCACCTATTAAGATTCCTCTCCAATCCTTGAGTTACAGATTTAGTCTTCTAGATCACATGTCCTTTGGATCACTCAAAGAGACACATCGTTTCAATCTCATGAGATATCATAGTGTCTTTTCTAAGAATACTTATCGTCACTAGCCTTCATTAAAAGTGACCCAATCCATAAGGATATGTGACCACTTTAAGGTCTCACCCATAGGTTAAAGCCTCTTGTTAACCTTGGCATAAGCTCAATATCCTTTCAAGATTGAGAGTCCATGCAGAATGGTAAGTTGGTGAATCATGAAAATTGATAGTCTTAGGTCATGATTCATTGTAGATCCTGTCCAATATGCATCACATACATGAGTGCACTCAATATAGGAAACCCATCCTGATGGCCAAGACAAGCCATCCCTCTAATTAGGAGGTAGTGCACTACATCCTCTATTGGATTGCCCAAATCCATGAATTGACTGTAAACAAATTATCTACTTATAAGAAATCCATGACTTATATCTTCTATGCAACTCCTAATGTACCTAACTCATGTATAATGTAAGAGATATGGGTTGAGTGCTCAAATTAATGTCAATGCATACAAGAGGATAACCTAGGGATATCAAAATCTAACTTTGTTACATCATGTCTTACTTTTAAGAGCTCAACCCAATAATACCATAAGGTTATCAAGTAGTCATGAATTTACCAAGCTACTTCATTGTGTTATCTCTCAACCTTGAGAGAATACTGAACTTATGTCTAAGTTAGCAATGACTTTGACCTACGAATGAGATCCTATAGTGGTCTTATATTCTTTATAAATTGGAACACTATTGATGCAAACCAGTAGTAATATGCATTCTCAATAGATGTACCATGATATCTCATGAGATTGAGACATGGTGTCTCATTAGGTGATCTTAAGAAGGTGTGATCATGTAAACTAGGGACATAGTATTTTCTTAAGTGAAACTTGATATAAGATCTTAGAGAGCTAAGATATGTTAATTGATCTCACAATAGGAGGATCTATAACTCAAGGATGGTAGAGGTAGTCTTAAAAGATTAATAGTTTTCACATTGACTATACTCTGGACACTAGTTCATGGAGAGACTAAATGCAATGGATAGTAAGTCATAAACCCAAGCACTTAGTATCTCATTGTTATTTTCATAGGGTGTTGGAGTGTAGTTGATTCTATAGTAGGGTGTTGAATCAACTTCAAAATTGGATTATGAAGGAGCCAATAATGTCCTATAGGTTTGAGTTGTCCCTATTCAAACTCATATACCTTGTTGGCATGGTCTATAAGAGTTGGATCAACTCTTGGTTCACTTATGTGCATAAGGGTGTTTTGGTAATTATGCAAGGTTAGTGAATAACATCTTTGAATTTGTTAATTAATTAATTAGGACCTATTTCAGGCTAAATTAAGTAACCCAAGCCCATATGGGCTTAACTCACTTAAGCCTAGTTTAAAGCCTTATGAAAAAACCCCTTAGGGGTTAGGGTTTCAAGTTAGTCATCTTCCACCATCCAAAGAGAAGAGAATGCTCTAACCTCTACTGTCTTAAACCTTCCTACTATTTGAGTGCTAAGAAACAACGAAGAGTCATCCAGCAGAAGATCTTAGGTGTTTGAGACGTCCAAAGACTTCAAGCTTCATCTTCATAAAAAAGAATTGATTTGGAAATGTCTAAATTAGAGGTAATGTTTTCAAAACCATAAAATTTAGATTTTTATGCTTAAAACTATATCTTTTGCTTCCATAACTAGGATTTATAGGCCTAAGAAGAAAATCATGCACCTAATCTAATCATGAGAAAAAGAACTGAGTAATCTAAAATTCCCTACAATAGATTTCATCACCCTCATAGCGGTATGAAGCATAGCAAATTAGCAACAACTCTATTTACATAGGAAACTGAAAGACAAGACTAGAGGCCTATTTGACCATTTCATGCACTTTAAATAGATGATACTATTAGAACAAGAGAGCAAACAATTTTTGTTCAAAATATTTCTTTCTAGCCTATAAGGATCATCTGCTTGGTTCCATTAGCTTCCTTAGAGTTGGTCATCGACTTTGAAACCTTAGGAATGACATTAGCCTCTTTAAGATGAGGAGGGCCTCAAATGAGACGTTGAGAAGCTACATTTGATGATTTATCTTAAAAATAGCCTAGTTGGAAGGTTACAATGAAGTTGTATCAATAGTAGCCTTTAATAATGGGTTAACATCTATTTCTAGGTTGTTTTGTTCCCTCACTAATAGAATACCCAAAATGAAAGATTCCTTGTTCACTAAAGTTTGGAACTATTTTGTATTAATGGAGGACTTTTGGGTTTCATCCTCCAAGTTAATCACAATCGTGAATCCCCTTAGCCTTGAAGATCAAAGGGGAAATAAGACAAAACCCAAAGGAGACAAGCAATTAGACAAAACCTATTAAGAAAAGAAGAGATTGAAGAAGTGACAATCATAAGAAAAGATAGTGGCAAGACAAGTCCCATAAGACCCGAGAGACTAAGTACTTCTTACTCATTGTGTCTTATGATAGGATGCTACATGACTGTAGAGAATAGAAGGGTATAAGAAACCCACAACCTTTCTCAGAGATGGTTATATTAATCAAGGTTTTAAGAAATATTATGAACATTGTGAATAAAGGAGACATTTGATAAATGATTGATGAAACCTTAAGAAATTGGTTGAGCCACTCTTGAAGTAAGAGTAAATACACGAATATGTAAAGAAGGTAGGCAAGAGCACGAGGACACCACCCCTTGATCCAACTCCTGACCAACCTATGGTGTCACCATATTGAACCTAGGAGCATCCTGATAAAGTGTTCAGATGCTAAAATGGTAAACAATGATGGTAATAGAAGTCCTTACCACCTTGAGAGAAGTAGTGAATACTTATTAGCATACCATATGTCAAAAGAGGGCTTGAGAAGCATATGGTTGCTCATTAGGATCTCTTAGTCATTACCCTTAGGGTGTTAGGCTATGACATAAATTACATGTTAATCACTTATGAAGCTTAATCGAAATGTTCTATTGATCCGCATATGGCAAATACAATTAGGTAAGAGTGAGTTGTTTCTAGGTGAGACTTACTCATAGGGTTGGATAAAGTTCCATTAGATAGATCATTTTGCTTGTCTAAGCTAGGCTTATCAAAATCATGACTCGATTCTCTATCATGGATATATTTGCATTATACAACACCATCATGGGGTAACCTTAGATACATAAGGGTTAATCCTTCAAGTCACCATCACACTTTGAAATTCCCAACCTCTCAAGGAATGTGGGAAATCTACAGAGACTAGATAGAGGCTTGGGTATATTGTAACATAGCTCTAAAATTGGTTAGATAACAAATAGGGTAAAACTCATCAAGTGTCTAAGGCGTATAAATCAAATAACAATTAATTGATATCTCAAGGGAAAGCCTTAGGGAACCCGTAAAGTTACTAGTTGTAGATCTCCTACAGTCTATATCCTTTTGGAGGATAAACCCAAATAGACTAGGGATGATAAGATCTCTTTTGACCCTAAAGAACAGATTAATCCTTAGTTGATGATTTGATCACATCCAAGTATTGTGCAAGTAATCTAGCATTTTCTCAAGTGTAAGGATGCAATTGTAGCTTGAAAAAGAACCCATTGAATTAGATCCAAACCCAGGGAAGAGATCTGGGTATGCAAATGTAGTAGAGAGATTCAAAGAATGAAGGATGAATTTTTATGGAAAACACTTTCTTAGATCTTGCTTTAAGCAAGAAGATTGTTGAAAAGTTGTTTTGTGAAAATAAGAATTAGTTAACACTTCTTAACTAAATGTAACAAATTGTTGAGGAAAGGAAAGATCCTTTGGGTTTTCCCTTCTCACCATGGAATGACCTCAACTTTTACTATCTTAACTAAGATACCTAAAGGTTCCTTTAGTTGGAATATTTTCAATAAAAGCACTTAAATTTATGTCAAAGGTATTATCTAATAAATTGGATTTCCAAACATAATGTTCAATTCTTCCTAAAACATTGATGATTTTGCAAATTGTAATTTTAAGGGTTAAATAAGGTTATTCCAAGTCAAAATGGTGTCCCTATTAAGTGCTTGGCATACCCTAGAAGGACCTTTGATTCCACTTTTCAAAAGTACAAAATTTAAGGATATTTAATAACTTCCAATATCTCATCTATTTACCAAATTGCAGCCTTAAGGCCTCAATTATCGTTGTTCCAAGTCAAAATGGTTTCCCTATTAAGTGCTTGGAATACCCTAAGGTTATGTTTGGTTCTTGGAAAGTAGTAAAGAAGAAAAAAAATGTTAAGGAAAATGATTTTCTCATGTTTGGTTTCACCGTGGAAAATACAAAAGAAAATAAAATATAATTAAAATTTATAAAATAATTTATATATTTTAAAATTATTTAATCTTTATATAATAGTAGGAAATAAGTAAAATGAGTTTGAAAAAATATATAAAAATAATTCATTGAGTTTAAACGTATTTTTTTTTATTTTTTTTCACTTTTTCTTTCTTTCCATTTTTCCTCTATTTTCTTTTCCTCACATTTTCCCTCAAATTTTTCGTGAACCAAACATAGTCTAAATGAAACCCCTAATCTCCAATTGGTAAATATATAAAAATGGAGCCTTCAATTAAATAAAAGGGAATCTAATAACAAGTTACTTTGAACTATGAATATTTCATGGGTGAAGAGTCATTCTAGTGGAAAGGGATACCCTAGGGATCCCTTTCCTCAACCTAAATGACTACTCATAATTTTTTAAAGAAAAATTAAATGAAAAGACTAAATTGGAAACAAGATCCAACGGTGGGTTGGAATTGATCAAACCATTGGGCCCAACCCATTTTTATAAGTTTTAATACCAAAAGGAACACTTATGTGCTGCAACCATGAGCTCTTTAAAATAAAGGGTGGCAGGTAGGATGTGGCGCCCTTGTGGACCCCTTGGTAGGACCTTCTTGAGCTGGAAGCATTATTCGTCTTTCTTCAATTGGCTTCCTAGACAATTGACCTACCAAAATTCTGAAATTTGGTTAGATTTAACCTCAGGAAGTGAACATCCAACAAAATTAGGTTCAACTCATTTGAATATTTCTATCCCCTTCAATCATTTCAAAATATTTTATTGGTCGAACATTGACAACACTCCTCCGGAGCTCCTTGCAATCTTAGTTTTCTAGTTCAATTCACCCTTCACCGTGCATCGATGGTGTCCTGAGAGCATCTCAAGGTCATCATTTGTCATGAAACATAGTTGTAACATCACAAACCTAAAAGGAAATATGAGAAAATCTGGCATATAGGAGATAACATATGATAGGTTTGTTTAAGGTTGCTTTTCATTTTGAAATCAAGCTTAATATGTGAACATGATCCCTATTCTTATGCAAAATATGACATGAATCATGTTTGAACAACGAACATCTTTTTGTGGGCACCCTGAGATTTGGGATCGATCCCTATATTGCATGCCAATTCCTCAATGTATATATGGGCAGATGCTTGGCCCATTCAGTAGAAGCCTTGAAAACTAGCCCTAGAAAGGCACCAAATCATAAATGAGGAGGTATGCAGGTTCTTAGATATTGACTTTATACAAGAAGTGATCTATCTTCGGTGGTTAGCAAACATCCTCAAAGCTAAAGCCGAGCACAAACGTCTAACCTTCATGGGCCTGATGCAAACTTTGAAAATAAGACCACTTTCATCACAGGAGTAGGGGCCCAATGCAATAACGTTATGTCCTTCAGGCTTAAGAATGCGTGTAACCTATCTACGATTGGTCACCTAAATTTTCGAACATGATATTGCTAGTATGATGGAAGTACCGATGATATGTTGGTCAAAAGTAAGCAAAGGCTTTGACCATCTACACGACCTAGCTACAACAATTTGTATCCTCCAAAAGTATTAGATAAAGCTCAACACAACAAAGTGTGCCTTCTGGTGTTGGGTCTGGCTGGAAAATTCCCTGGGTACTTGGTCACTTATATGGGGATAAAGGCTAGCACAAATAACATAAAAGGTTATAATTTAAACGCCAACCACAGACTATCAAGGATGTTCAAAGGCTAGCATAAAAAATCACGGCACTCAACACGTTCTTTCTCTTTCGTGCAATACGAGAGATCTCATGGAGATCATCAGTATTGGAGATAAGTTCAACAAGAGGTAACATTGGCTTTGCCATTGATGGCTATTAATTGATAGTGGAATGATGTGCCAACAAACGAGAAGGACAATTTGGCACCAAACATACCCGATTATGGACATTTTTTTGGGTATCCGAAGGTAGAGGCCTGATGTTAGCTTAGAAATTAAACTTGTACAACTGAGGGGTTTGCATCTGCTTGCACACACATCTCATTTTTCCCTATGAAATTAATCAATTTTCTGAAGCAACTTGTCTATCTAGTAGAAGTATTCTGTTTGCTATATCTTCATCTGTGCCTGAAGTGCTATCAAGCGCTCTTCATCAATGAACTGAGCGAAGGAGGCTCGTCTCTTTACCATCTTACAAGCAACTTGTGTCGTCAATAGGAAAGTTTACACTTTCTTGTTTGCTCTCACAGACGACACTAGGTTTTAGTACAGCAAGCCAAAGCCTTGTAGTCGAATTAAATAGTGAGCCCAATAGCTTCCATACCATGCTAGATGGTGACTGCCCAAATAAGTGATACCTGCCAAAAAGGAAGGTTGGGGGACTTTGCCTTGTGCAACCTTTCTGAAGAGTTAATTAGCTATTTATAAATAAGGAATTTCTAATTCTAGATGTTGAAAAATAAAGACTACCATTTGGACGCGTAGCTGTAAACAAATAAAATATTTAATGTTAACCATATGGGGCTTAGTGTGTCTGCATGCGGTATTCAAACAAGTACCGTTTAAACAAATTTTACTAGGTGGGTATGTGAAGAAATCCTAGCTAGGTATGCCATGCAAATTTTTGGGTATGTGAAGGAATTCAATGAATCCTAGATTAAATTTTTTAAAACATATTTTTGATACCATTTTGAATAACTTATCCAATATTACTAGGAAAATTGTATAATTAAGAAGTATGACAAAATTAAAGAAAATTGACCAGAAATATGAAGAATGTGATCAAGGTGTAAAAAAGTGATCGGGATATGAATAATGTGATTAGGTACCCAAAAAAAAAATGATAAAAAAAGGAAAAAAAATATTAATATGGATTTGGTTTTCAAAAGGCTACTATTAAAATAAATTCTTAAAATGAAAAGAAAACGATAAAAAAAAAATCAATTGTTACAACTAAAATAAGTTTTGGATCAAAATAAACTTTTAAATAAAAAAAATAAAAAGAATAAGAAAATAAAATAAGATGGTGCTAAAAATGTCAACTTTCTACCACAAGAATTCTTGTGGGAAAAAAAAAAATCATGTTGAAAATTTACTTTCAGACATGAAAATCCATAAAATTGTGCAAAACTGCCCCAAAGTAAAAGCCCATTAGGTTTAAACTAAAACAAAAATCGAAATGGAAAAAAAAATGCAAGTGCTCCAAAAGGCCTGAAAGAGTTTCTAAAATGAAAATTTAAGTGAATAAGTCTTCTGCATTTTTAAATATAATTAATATTGTGAAATAAATGAAGTTAGAAGATGGAGCAATGCCATATATATTAATTAGCGAAAGCTTCAATATTGTGCTATAAGGATTAATATAAACCCTCGACACAAAGCCGCGTGAGGTTTTAACATGATTCTGCCTTTAGAGAACTTCTAAATTATAGAGCAAAACTATTCACTCCACCTTTAACCAAATTAAATTCCTTTTATAATCTTCTTGTGTGTTTCATTTTATTTTACTTTTCTAAAAATCTTTTTACCCATCATGTTGATGAATGTTTCAAGGTTTTAATACGTTTCTTAACTAATTGTGCTTATATCCACAAATGAAAGAGAATAAATTCACTATATATAATTACAAGGGAAAAAAAATAATATATATGAGCTCTCAAAGGATTGCATGTTTCCTTGAACCTAACATTGACAACATGAACCGGGAGTTTTTCTTTTCCAGCAGATGTCTTCCCTTTCTATCACATCTATCAGGATTCATTGCATGCATGACGACTTAAGGTTATTGTCCAAGATGTTTGATTTGGACATAAGAGTTTGAGTAATATGCAAAATCCATTTGATAGTGTTAGATGGTTTATATTAACATTATTTTATTGCAAATTTGTCGAAGTAAGAGATTATTATTGTACTAGACTAGTTAGTTTAAGTTGAAAATTTGATCCAAACATTCATAAATAATTTGACTCTACCAAGCATGTACACTAGCTTTGGAGATACGAGATTCTTGTAAATTCAATTGTAAGACAATTTTGATAAGTACAGTTGAGATGTTCAAACTATAATGACAAGCATAAGGTACATTGTGGACATAGTTTTTAATGGGTGTGATTTTAAAATGAAAATAAAAAATAAAAATAAAAGTGATACTCAAGTTGTCACTCCCCAAAACCCACTCCAAGGACATGACGATCATTTCATACCTCAAGCCCAAGGGCTTAAAGTGGAAACGACACAAACATTTGTATTGTAACTAGAAATTTACTAATTACCAAATTCCTGTTCAGAGTAGTAGGACAAAATTCTAAAATCTCCAAGTATCAACTTTAAAAAAACTAATACATCAACCAAAGTGTTATTGTCCAAATAACTCCAAACTCAAAATAATTCAAATGAGAATTAAGTTTTAACATCTAGATAATGTCCAAAATAAAGAGAGTTTAAACAAATGTCCTAATAAAGCTAAATTTCCCTCCTAACGGTCACTCCTCACCTGAGTTGAGTTTACCTGAAAGATTATCAACAAAGGGGGATGAACTCAAAGCCCAATAAGAAACATTAATATAGTTTCATGGATCAAACATTTTCAATCATGTTTGCAAATAGGAGATATAACATATGCTTATTTTCATAAAAAATTTTGAGTTCAAAATGCTAATACATTCAAACTTTTCAACAAAACTTTCTCATATCCATTTCAAAACAATTTCTCATCAGACAATTTTTCATCAAAACCAAATTGAATACATTCAAAATATCTTTACTTTGGTTATCATATGACAAAAATGGTGCCCAATTAGGTGGGAATTCACAATTGAGTAATTAGTTTCAAATTTGTTCCATTTAAGGTGAACAAAACCAAATGTCATCAATTATAACCTGTTGACTATGGTCATAAGATCAACTATTATAACCCATTGACTAGGGCCATATAATATCAACTATTATAACTTGTTGATTATGGTCGAAAATGTCAACAATTATAACCCGTTGAATAGGGTCATATAATCCAAAGTCAAACACTTTATTTCATTATTTCAAACTTACAAAACAAAACACCATATCTCAATTTTTCATTTTTCATAAACAAAGAAAATTGTCAAATATACTTTAATTTCCATACAAAACACATATTTTATCCATGCGTAAAGATAAAAATAATATTTTTACACATTTCAAAATACAATATAAAAAAGAAAATTATTTTCTTTTATAGAAATATGCATTAATTTCCCTTACCTTAAAGAAGTACTCAAAATCTTGAAGTATTTAACTTTGAAGAATTTCCTCCTCACCTAACATAATGTCGTACGCAATATTGAATATTGATTATTTATCTAAATATATAAATTTGACAATCCAAAAAATGTTTTATTTAGTATTAATAATCCTAGTTAATTTATCATGCTAATATTATTACCATCCAATATTATTTTCAACTTCCTAAACAATAATTTATTTCTCTTTTCTAACTTATCTAAATTAAATCTTTTAAGAATATTTATTCACATTAAGCTATTATTACTATTATTTAAATCTCCTATTGAAACTTAACAAATATCCCATGCATTTTTTTTATTTTTTATTTCCAACAATTCTATACCAACTCCATTCATTATTATTTTTTCTTTTATTATTATTAATTTCAATACCCAATAACACCTTAACCTATTTCTCTTCCAAGCCATCAACGTCCTTTTCTTCCTCATTGTTTACCAAAATACTATTTACTTCCTTTCTTAGGTCAATGTGCAAGCCATTTCTTAGTTTTTTTTTTTTTTTTTTTTTTTCAATATGCCAAATCCTTCCTATCTACACACATCTTTCATCATTTTTTTTCTCCTCTCTAAAGTTAAAACTTTTAACCTCCATACTCAAATTTTATTTAATTTTCACATCCGAAACTGTATAATTTTTTTTTTTTAATCTAGATCCATTCATTTGAGTAATCATCGATCTCCATTAATAGATCAAACTATGTTCATAAATTTTTAATCTTTTTGACCTAGAAATTAATTAAACGAGCTCTAATCAAAATTGAGATATTCCAAAGAATATCTGAAGTGTTCAAAACTAATTAATGAATATAAAATATTAATTTAAGGATTAAAAATATTATCTAAAAAATTGATCTTCAAATCCTAAACCTCCAAATCTTCAACTCTATGCTCTCTGATCTTTCTGATCTCGGTGTAAAAGGGTTTTCTGAATAGAGAAGATAGGAAAAATCTAATTTATACCTAGGGATTTTAAATACAAAAAAAAAAAAAAAAAAAAACCTTTTTACCCTTATTAAATTACTTTAATTAATTATTAATTTCTAAATTACAATTTTATCCTTAAATTGGGTTTGGGGCATTACATCCTTCCCCCCCTTAACAAAAGTTTAGTCCTCTAAACTTGACATACATGAGTCTTAAAATAAATGAAAATGTTTTTCTCTTATCTCTTCATTTAATTCCTAAATGACCTCTTGAATACTAATATTGCTTCACTAGACCTTTATCAACTTGGCAATAAAAGATTGTAATTTTATTTTATTTTTCTATCATGCACCGCATAAGCATAAAACCCTTAACAACCCTTAGACTTTGGCTTTTTGTTTATCCTCCTTATTCTCCTCCTTAGGCTTCCCAATCATAAACTTCTTATTCTCTGGATAATCTCGAATCATATTTCCATGCTTCCCACAACCAAAGCAAGCTCCAAACTCTTTATTTACCCCAATATTTCTTACCACAAATAAAACAAGTCAAATATGAATTTTGCATTGTTTCCCCTTTATTCTGACTCTCAATTGAAACGAACATTTTTGGGTCTTAGTTATTATGGGCACCATCACTCATATTCCTCTTCCTTTGTTGTTCTTTATACTATTGAAGCTCCTTATTATCCTTTTCCGCTATAAGGGCTCTATCTACAACCTTTGAATAAACACTAAGCTTCAAAATAGATATTTTGTTCTTTAAATAAGGCTTCAATCCATCTTGAAACTTTAATGCCTTTTCCTCCTCTGTAGTTATCAATTGTGGAGCAAAACATGACAACTCTATAAATTTAGCCTCATACTAGGCCACCGTCATATCCCCCTATTCCAAACGAACAAACTCTTCTATTTTTTGTCGTCTAACACTTTCGGGGAAGTACATTTTGAAAAATGCCTCCTTAAACTGTCTTCAAACTATAGGTCCCTGATCCTCTAAAAGCCTTTTGGTCATACGCCACCAATGATCTACTTCTTTATCTAACATAAATGCTACATAAGAGGCTTTTTGCTCCTCAAAGCAATCTATAACATCAAAGAATTTCTCTATCTTAAGAATCCAAGCTTCTACTTCAGTTAGGTCTGAAGTACCAGAAAAGTAAGGAGGACCTAACTTCTTAAAGTCATCAAATGAGCTACCCTTAGTAGATGAGTGTTGTCCAAGAGCTTGAGTCTTAATAGTTCTATCTTGACAGTCAACCAAACTAACTAAAGTCTCAAGATACCTATAAAGCCCTTCTACATTCGTAGGAGGCAAACCCTCAAGTGGAGGAGGTACATCATTATTAGCTTGACTGTTATGGGAAGATGTTGTTCTTCTTGGTGCCATGTTGTCCTATAAAGCATTAGGTATAATTAAATTAGTCACTAAGAAACCAATTAGACAATTGAGATTCATAAGTAAGAATAGGAATTTATTGAAGATGAAACCGAAACTTAAACTAATGTGTCACTCATCCATCCCCAAAGTAAACTAAAATAAGTTCCCAACAAGATCATAACCTGGTGCTCTGATACCACTCTGTCACGCCCCAAAACCCATTCCAAGGGCATGACGGTCATTTCATACCTCAAGCTCAAGGGCTTAAAGTGGAACCGACACAAACATTCGTATTGTAACTAGAAATTACCAAATTCCTATTCAAAGTAGGTAGGACAAAATTCTAAAATATCCAAGTATCAACTTAAAAAAAAAAAAAAAAAAACTAATACATCAACCAAAGTGTTATTGTCCAAATAACTCCAAACTCAAAATAATTCAAACGAGAATTAAGTTTTAACATCTAAACAATGTCCAAAATAAAGAGAGTTTAAACAAATGTCCTAATAAAGCCAAATTTCCCTCCTAACAGTCACTCCTCGCCTGAATGGAGCTTACCTGAAAGATTATCAACAAAGGGGGATGAGCTCAAAGCCCAATAAGGAACATTAATATAGTTTTATGGATCAAACATTTTCAATCATGCTTGCAAATAAGAGATATAACATATACTTATTTTCATAAAAACTTTTGAGTTCAAAATGCTACTATATTCAAACTTTTCAACAAAACTTTCTCATATCCATTTCAAAACAATTTCTCATCAAACAATTTTTCATCAAAACCAAATCGAATACATTCAAAATATCTTTACTCTGGTTATCGTATGACAAATGTTGCCCAATTAGGTGGAAATTCACAATTGAGTAATTAGTTTCAAATTTGTTCCATTTAAGGTGAACAAAATCAAATGTCAACAATTATAACCCGTTGACTATGGCCATATGATCAACTATTATAACCAGTTGATTATGGCCATAAGGTCAAGAATTATAACCTATTGACTAGGGTCATATAATATCAACTATCATAACCCATTTATTAGGGCCGAAAATGTCAACAATTATAACCCGTTCAGTAGGGCCATATAATCCAAAGTCAAACACTTTATTTCATTAATTCAAACTTACAAAACCAAACATCATATCTTCCCAATTTTTCATTTTTCATAAACAAAGAAAATTCTCAAATATACTTTCATACAAAACACATGTTTGATCCATGTATAAAGATAAAAATAATATTTTTACACATTTCAAAATACAATATAAAAAGAAAAATTATTTTCTTTTATAAAAATCTGCATTAATTTCATTTACCTTGAATAAGCACTCAAAATCTTGAAGTATTTAACTCTGAAGAATTTCCTCCTCACCTAATATAATATCATACACAATATTGATTATTGATTATTTATCTAAATATATAAATTTGACAATCCTAAAAATATTTTATTTAGTATTAAGGATCCTAATTAATTTATCATACTAATATTATTACCATCCAATATTATTTTCAACTTCCTAAACAATAATTTATTTATCTTTTCTATCTTATTTAAATTAAATCTTTTAAGAATATTTATTTGCATTAAACTATTATTACTATTATTTAAATCTCCTACTGAAACTTAACAAATACCTCATGCATTTTTTTTTCCAACAACTCTATACCAACTCCATTCATTATTACTCTTTCTTTTCTTCTTCTTCTTCTTCTTATTATTAATTTCAATACCCAACAACACCTTAACCTATTTCTCTTCCAAGCCATCAACGTCCTTTTCTTCCTCATTGTTTATCAAAATACTATTTACTTCCTTTCCTAGGTCAACGTGTAGGCCATTTCTTAGTTTTTTTTTTTTTTTTCAATATGCCAAATCCTTCCTACCTACACGCATCTTTCATCATTTTTTTTTCTCCTCTCTAAAGTTAAAACTTTTAATCTCCATACTCACAAATTTTATGTAATTTTCACATCTGAAACTATATAATTTTTTTTTTTTTATCTAGATCTATTCATTTGAGTAATCATCGATCTCCATTAATAGATCAAACTATGTTCATAATTTTTTAATCTTTTTGACCTAGAAATTAATTAAACGAGCTCTAATCAAAATTGAGATATTCCAAAGAATATCTGAAGTGTTCAAAACTAATTAATGAATATAAAATATTAATTTAAGGATTAAAAATCTTACCTAAAAAATTGATCTTCAAATCCTAATCCTCCAAATCTTCAACTCTATACTCTCTGATCTTTCTGATCTCTATGTAAAAGTGTTTTCTGAATAGAGAGGATAGGAAAAATCTAATTTATACCTAGGGGTTTTAAATGCGAAAAAAACCTTTTTACCCTTATTAAATTACTTTAATTAATTATTAATTTCTAAATTACAATTTTACCCTTAAATTGGGTTTGGGGCATTACACAAGCACCCTCATAGAGTGCTCAAGCACTCTTAGCGCCTAACTGACCTTGCAGAACACTCAAGGCATGTCTATTTTTGTGCAATTTTCTATTTTTGATTAGATTTTCGAACTAGTATGTTTTTGTTAAGTTAATTTATTACTATAATTTGCCAAGACGATGATGGTTTTTCATCTACAAATACACCTATTGGTTAAGTTATTACACTCCCTCCTAGAATTTATTATTGTTATTTCGATCCATCTCCAACATTTTTAAAGCCTATTATTAATTTGATCAATTATGGTAGTTGATTGATTGCATCCCTTGAATTCATTGAGGTGGTCACTAAGGAGCCCATGGGTGTTGCATCATAGATGTGAAGAGGAGTTTATGTGTCAATCAATGTAAGACCCTTGGGAAAAAATAACATCTAGTTAAAGTAAAATTATGTACATGTCTTTTCAGAATTAGCGAATTTTCTCTATTTTCGATTGATTTGTTGCATTTACAATAATTTGTTTTAAAGAGACTCTATAAATGGTTTTCCACATACATCATCTATTAAGTGTGAGATTGTTTGTTGTTGTATTATTCATTTAGTATATATAAGTAAAAAACTTTTAAAATGTTTAAAAAAATTTAAATATTTTTAGTTATAACAGGGATAAAAATATTGATATTGACAGAAACATTGATAACTTAATTTTACGGATATACAGATAACTTGATTTTATGGATATATTGATAAATATTGGTGGATATTTTAATATAAAATAACGATAAATAAAAATTAATCAAAACTCATGAAATTGTCGGGAAAAACTCTAATAAATAATTTAAGAATAATACTAGAAATTTTGAAATTGTTTTGTTAAAGAAATTAATATATTTGTGGACCTATAGTTTTCACATGCATCCTCACTTGAACAGTGAGACTCGCTTTTTATTTGTGAAATCGATTTTTTTTAAAATTGTTTTTAGAGTTTAAAAGGAAAAAAACCCTAAGTGTGACTCTTAAAGGAAAAACAAGTTTGCGAAAAATCAAGTCTAGGTCCGGGGGTCAGGTTACCTATTAGGAGGGTACAGTGGTAAGTCATAGCACCCCTCTAAACCCGTATACTTATGGCATCTACTAAACGAATGGAAGAAACTATGACAATTAATTAATTGATCATGGATACTGAGAAAAAAAAAATCATACAAATGAATCTGTACAAGTCATGGTAAAATTAAATTACAAGAATCTGCAAAATAAATAAAAAGAAAAAGACATGAATCAATTTATTAAGTTAATTTAAAAATTTTTATTAATTCAAATGTCACGAAGTAATTTTGAGAAATTTTAAAAGAATTTATTTGCATTAAAAAAAATAATTTTTAGTTGATGACTTCAATTTATTTACCCAAAAGAACTTTGAATTTACTTTTAATATTGATTCAATTTTGTTTG
Source organism: Vitis cinerea var. helleri x Vitis rupestris (assembly GCA_945999865.1). Classification (NCBI taxonomy): domain Eukaryota; kingdom Viridiplantae; phylum Streptophyta; class Magnoliopsida; order Vitales; family Vitaceae; genus Vitis; species Vitis cinerea var. helleri x Vitis rupestris. Next base: position 2,238,891 of record OX253931.1, on the reverse strand, counting down.
TATTTAATTTTCAAGAAAGTCATTTTCACTTATTCTATTATAAGAATTTTTTTACAAAATTTCAATTTCGTGATAAAAATGATTTTTACTTGCTTTTACTAAAGAAGAATGAATTTTTACAATTTTATTTACAAAAGTATCTCAATTTGATTTTTATTTACAAAGGAATTAGTTTTTTTTTTAATAAACTTTATTTACAAAATATTTTCAATTCAATTTTATATATAAAAAAAATATATCTACAACTTCAATTTGCAAATTGCATTCTTATTATATATATATATATATAGATTATTTAAGACCTTTATCTATTAAAAAAAATACTCTTAATCCTATTATAATTAAGGAAATAAAATCTATTTTTTTTTAAATTTAGGACAATTTTATTTTTAAAAATTAAATTTTTGAGCAATTTTATCTAAAAGCCAATTTTTTGAACAATTTTTATTAAACATATAAATTTTCTGGCAATTATTATTAAAAATAATTTTTTGAATTTTATTAAAAATAATTTTTTGAAATTTTCTAAAAGTATTTTTCTTAATTTTTATTAATAAATTTTTTTTTATTAAAAAGAATATTTTAGAACTATTATTTTATTAAAACATATTTACTGAATAATTCTTCTTATTTAAACGAAAATTCTGGTTTGTTCGATATTCAATTATGTGCACACTCAATAAATATATACAAATGAATATTTAAAGCAACTAATAAAAATGAGAAATAAAACGTGTACACAAACAAACTTACAACAAACTCAATGTTTTCTTACAACTTTTCGAGTCTCACTTTCTTCCATGATATTCCATACTCCATATGTCATAAATTCATACTCAGCCAACAGAATTACAAAGTGAGTTCATGTAAAAACAAAAATTACCTAAATTTAAATATTCACAAGTGTACAAACTTCAAATTTATTCAATAAATTTATTCAATTAAAATAGACTTAAACTAACAAATATAACCCAACAAAAATATCCCACTTACTATAAGCCTTAGTCCAAAATTCCAAATTAATGGTTAGTATATAAACATAATCAAATAAGTCTAAAATATGACAAATCAAAACAAATTCCATAGGCCTAAATTTAATATCCCATAATTCCAATATAATATAATATCTAAGCCTACATCTACAACCAAAATCAAGCTCAAATATAATATGTAAAGCTCAAATGTACCACAATATTATATCATGTCCAAATTAAATAATTCAAATGAACATAACCATATAAATTATCAACTAATCTAACCGAAATTAATTCACCAACAGTAAATTAGTCCAAATTTCATATTAATTCAACAATTCAAATATCACAAATAACAATTACTATTAAAATCAAACCAAGAACAATAAAGAAAAATAAAAATAATAATGAAAATAAGAATAAAATAAATATATAAGTGTTCTATTGGATTACCTATTGAACAACCATGCATCAAAGCTTATTTTGTTTAACCAATTCTGATCTCTTGGAGTAGCAAACATGGTTCTAATCCAGCAAAAGAAGGTTCTGAGGAGAGCCTGAAAGGCATCGGTGGTGGTGAGGGAGGCTTAAAGAGGAGAAGAATAAACCAGGTTCCTAATAACATCTATCGACCTCCATTTATCCTAAAAATTGATCTTACAATCCCTCTAGATAACGAAGCCCCAAATGGACATATTTGAATCCCAAATATCAGGTTTGAGTCATCATTAATGAGTTTGACCTGGCTAGGAGCCTAGATTCTGAAAGAGATGATAGGATATCATGTTAAATGATGTTGTTGTATCAAGAAGCCTGCTAGGGATGTGGTTCCATCTTCTAGAATTCTTTGCTAGAAAACAGTTCTCACTTGCTCTAGGAGAAAATCATACATCTCCAAATGATGCTAGATTTGAACACACTTTGAAGAAAGATATAAAATACACATGCACTTAGTAATTTACCGTTAAATAAAGTACAATATTAGATATGGCGGCAAAGATGGTCTAATTGCCATAATATGACATATAGATACCACAATCAGCACCGTCCAAACAGTTTGTTTATATTGGACTTCAGTTAAATATATAGACCTATATTAACATCAATAGAGGCAAAGCATCAAGCCGACCATCCTTTCCTTATTGCTTCTTCACTACATAAAATATTCAGGACATGAGCATGCAGAATAGAGCATGTTTGTTTCTCTTGGATAGCATCTAGCTTCACTTCCCTACAAAAATCATATTTCACCATTTTAAAATTTCATCCAAAAGCTGAGAATAAAAATTCTTTTTATTCAAACGTTTGACCCACCCTGTCTAATAAAACAAGTATGCAAACCAGGTTAGATCACCAAATTTAAATTTCCAAACATGGTATGTCACATTATTTTCAAGCTTGGATGACACTTTATGTATGTTGCACTAGATGATTTAAAATGGAAAAAGAAAAAAAGAGCTAGATCAGTATGGCCTTTAAGAAATACCATGTTATGCTGAAGTTGGTGCTTCCTCTAGCACCTTCTTCCCTTTTGAATTTTGTCCCGCAAACATTATGAACCTCTTATTCACTTAAATATTGATATACTCATTACTGAAAAACTAAAAACCAAAAATGGAAAAGCATATTTGTGTATTTTACCCTCTGCATCTATTGAGCCAGGCAAGTTGTTCCATTGCTTAGATGGTTGCCCAGTTTGGCGTACTTCAATTCCTATGGTTAAGCTTGATGAATTTCAACCATTTTCTGGAAGACGGGGTTTTTTTTAAATAAAATAAAATTCTAACACCACTTGACTTGAGAATTAACTCCTTGTAGTAATTGAAGCATTCTCTGATTTATAAATTTCAGTAAACTTGCAACTCTTGCCATCCAAAGTTCATCTTACCGTTCTAGCTAATTAAAGTTTTTAGTCTGTATTGTTTCGATTAATACACAAAAATCATTGACTTTATGCAAAAAAAAGAATGAGCTATAGAATAATGCATGCTACCCTCTCGATTATATTTCTTGGGGTTATATTAAGCACTGACCTTGACAACATGCAAGACGATGATACCATGGTACTAAATGGCCAAATGTCGATGATGCATTGATGGAACTGATCTCTAGGTCAGGGATGTGCCTGTTCTTTGCCCAATATGGGCCTCATTCGCCTTCCTTTCAGCATTGCTCCATCAGTAGGGGCATCCCTGAATAACCACTTGTTGAAGGGAGGTGGAAACCTCTTCCTGATCAGGCAACAACTTGAGTTTGGGGCAGTCCTCGATGTAAAGATCCTTGAGGGAGGTGAGGCTCTTCAACACATCCTTGGGACCAAGAGACTCAACATTCGGGCAGGAACCAATCATCAAACATCCAAGTGCTATGGGGAGCCCTTCAGCAGGCAAACTCACAAGCTTGGGGCAGCTTTTGATGGACAGTGGTTGGAGAGAGGTTAGCCGTTAAAGAGGTGCTGCTTCTTGAGACAAAGACACAAGATCTTTGCAATTATGGATGTACACAGCCTTCAGTTGTGGAAGATGCGGCCATTTTGGAAGATATGCTGCATTTGAGATGTTGAAAATTACCAAGGAGATCAGATCGCTGGCTACAGGTATTGCCTTTCCCAATGTTTCATCATCTAGGACTAAATGTTCAAGACCTTCAAAGAGCCCTGAGTCTGGAAAGGCTGTTAATAACTCACACGCACTGATCTCCAGCTTCCCAGCTGTAAAACAATCTTGTGGCAATGCTGGCAGCTTCAGGCAGCAAATAATTTTCAATTCGCGGAAAAAGCAATAGAAGTCCTGATGCCAATCTTCCAAAACTGGATTGTTGACTAGTATTAGAGAACTCATATACAGGGTTGGTACTGCAAAAGCTTTTAGAGAGTCACTTTTTGATCTTCAAAACTTCTAGGTCAAGAAAGCACGAGGGCAGTTTTCTGAGCTTGGGGCAGTTACTAATCTTGAGTATCTCCAGAGAATCGAATTTCGCCTCAGGTAGTTCTCTGAGCTTGGGGCAGTCACTAATCTTTAGCCTAACCAGAGAAGAGAATTCTTCCTCAGGCCAGTCCTCCAACTCTTGCATCCCTTTATGCAAAGCTGTCGAAGGTGGGGTAACCGACCTAGTAAGAGGACTGTGCAGTTTGTACAATGCTTCAATGAAACAGCTACAAGCTTTTGGAGCTGCCCATTTGTCACCTAGATGGGTAATCTGGTACCTCTATAGTGACAAATTTAGAGCTTTTTGAGGTTTGAGTGAGGCTGCAGGTCTTTCAACACCTTCTCTTCAGCTTCTCGGTCTTGCGGGTCAGCATCTCTATTGCTCCATTCCAAGACCAACTTGTCAAGGCTCGTCTTCTTCCTCAACTTTGCCTTCTCTAAATTTGCTGCATTTTCGAGTTTAAAATGTGCAATGTCCCTGTAAGATGTTTCATGTACTTCATTTCTTCAATCCCACACACAACCTCTGCAAAACTAATATGAAACGCATGGAGGTTGTGTGGGGGGCTTCCCTCCACGTGTCCTTCCCATACTCAAGACCCTTTGGTCGCCCAGGGCAAACATATAACCCGTCTAGGATCACTTCGTCTGGACCAAGATGAGCTCCATCTGGCACTAGAAGTGAGAAGCTTTCCTTCTTCCACAATGTCAGATGGAATGGACAGACTAAGTCGGCTGGACCTATCAGACGGGCAAATCCATCCAATCAAGTCTTCAGGATTTCTAGCATGCGTGGTAAACCACGCTTGATGTCTAAGCACTGGCCTAGACGACTAATGTTTGAGTGCTGACCTAGATGACTAATGTTTGAGCGTCGGACCAACCACCTGATGTTTGAGTGTCGGCCTAGACGATTGATGTTTGAGAGCCGGAGTAGCTGCCTGATGTTTGAGCGTCCGACTAGCCATCTGATGTCTAAGCGACAGACTAGACGCCATTTACACCCAAAAGTCAATGTCAATTAATTGTTACACATAATCCCAAACATTAGCAAGCTAAATGGACAATCAGCTACACAGTCCGAGATTTTGGCACAACAGTTAGCAGATGGCACTAGTCAGCCACCCTTACTTGATATGATTGCCCAGTCGATGTTGCAATAACAAAGTTGACAGTCCAGACAATCATCATTACAAGATAAGGATGGTGCCATCAGCTCTATATAAACCCCTCAAAAAGCACAAATAAGGTACACACGCTCATTATCTCCCAAAAAATAGTTAGAGTTATCCTCGTTGATTTCTGACTTAAGCTTCAGAGGAACATACCCAAACCACCTGTCCGAACATCATTTTATGCAGGGAAGAAGTATGTCTGACTCTAGTGAAGCTAGACGGACCTGACTCCAGTTGGCACGATACCAGCATTGGCATCGTCTGTGGGAACGACTAAGGATGTCAACACCCTCCAAAAGTCGATCATCAGCCATGGGTGGCGAAGACTACATTGCCTAGCGTGAAAAGATTGAGTGACACCAACGAGAGAGTGATCGGCAGATGCACTCTCTACTCCACCAAACAAAGCGACTCAAATAAGAAAATGACGAGTTGCGGGCACAAATGTTAGCATTGGGCCTCTCTCAAATTTGGCACCCTTAAAGCTAACAAATAGCCTCAAGATGGACTAATGAGACATCTTTCCCCAGGAACACAGAGTTCTCTGGCAACTACACAATGCGGTCTGAGGAGGAGCTTTTGCTAGCTTGCCAAACGCAACTGGACGAAGGCACCGACTCTACCTAAGCATCAATAAAGAAAAGGCACGGTAGAAGGTCGCGATTGTCAGATGCAATGCGAGCCTGATTAGGACCTTAGGCACTAGGCATGGAGGTACAACCATGCATGTCAAAAACCTTGAAGGCCCGTTTAAGTCCCCCAGTCGCAGTACTTATGTTGGAATGACCCTCTCAACCGCCAAGGCAGTAGCAAGCTAGGGCCCCAGTGATCCGAACTCCGCTTGGCTCTGTCAGCCGACGGCTAGATGACATGCTCTCCACACCGTTCGACCCTCATGTTATTAACTATAAGTCGTCTAGGGGGTACATAGTGCCAAAATTCACGACGTATAATGGAACAAGCGATCCATTTGATCACATCATGCACTTCAGGCAGCTAATGACCCTCAATATAGAGAATGATGCATTGTTGTACAAGGTCTTTCCGACCATCCTACACGGCTAAGTTCTTTCTTGGTTCCACTATCTTCTGTAGAATTCCGTGAACACTTTCTGGGATATATCGAAAGCCTTGATGGGCCAGTACTTATGTTCAGCTTGCCATAAGCAGAACATAAGCATACTGTAGAATATCAAGCTGTAGAAAAATGAGTTGTTCAAAGACTTCATGAAGCGGTTCAAGCAAGTCGTGCTCCAAGTGGAATCTTGCTATATGGATGTCATCCTGCAGATCTTCAAGCGAAGCATCGGCCCAAGCACGCCATTTTTTGAGTCTCTCACAAAGAAGCCATCTGCAACAATGGATGACCTGTTCAGGAGAGCAAACAAATACTTCATGCTCAAAGACGATGTCTGGACAACTACTCAATAGGTCTTGGTCACCAATCGTCTGACCAAGGATGACGAGGCAGGAAGTTCTAAGCCTTCAAACCAATTGAGGCAAGCTAGTAAAGGGCGAGCTAGCCAGTAGCAGCAAAATTAGGCGAGACTGACTCCCCTCAATATCTCATATGAGATACTCCTCCTGATGATCCACGATATGTCCAACTTCGGATGGCCAGAGTCGATCAAGATAGATCCAACTAGACTGGATTGGAACAGAAGGTGCTCCTTTCATAAGGATCACAACCATACCACCAAGCAATGCAAGAGTCTTCATTACTTGGTGGAGAAACTAATTAGAGTTGGGCACCTAAAATAGTATGTCTGCATAACTGGCGGGCAAAGAGAGATGGCGCAAGAGGCAATCGTCCAAGCCTCTGTATCTCCAGCAACTCCTAGAATTGTCATCAACTACATACATGGAGGCCCCGTAGACGACATACACGGTTCTAAATGGCAAAGGCAAAGATTGCTCTGCGCAGTCTCTATAAAAGAGTGAGTTAAATCCGTTCAGGTCAACTTTTCGGAAGGGAGTGTGGGCTCCATTATTGGCATAGTTACCTCCCCTTCAGTAGGTGCTAACCGAGTATTGCAATCGCATGAAAATGCCCTAGTCCTGACATTAGGGGTAGGCGGATTCGACGTGAGGAGGGTCCTGGTTGATTCGGGTAGCTCAACGAACCTCTTGCAAATATCAACCTTCAAGCAGACAGGTTACTCACCATCCGCCGTTGAGAACCCAGGGTGTTTGCTGCTCGGATTCAATGGAGCTAGGATGACTTCTCTGGGTGACGTTGTGCTGCCCGTCCAAGCTAGTCCAATCACCTTGAACGTATAATTCTCAATGGTCGATGATTTGTCCACATACAATGCCATTATAAGACATACATGGCTTCACAGAATGAAAATTATTCTCTCTACGTACCATCAGATGGTGAGCTACCTCATGAAGGAGGGACAAGTCGATCTCCTTGGTAACCAGCTAGCCGTGAGCCAATGCTATCAGGTGGTGTTAGACTCCAGACATCCAACCAGCGATGAGGCACGTCCGGAATCATCAAATATAAAAGAGTAATAGAAATTACTGAGCTCGGCGGAGAAAAATCCATCTGCAACTGATACACTCCAGTTGCTATGTCTCTCACATGGCATAGATCAAATCACCTATACCAACTCCCTTCTTATGCGGGAGAAACTAGAACTACTAGAGAGCATGCTCAAGCGCAATAAGGACATCTTCACCCAGACTCACTCAGACATGTCAGGGATTCATCCATCCCACAAACTTAACATCTCACTCATCTCGCGACCTGTCTGATAAAAGGTTCGGCATTTCCATTCGGACAGGAGAAAAATCATTCAGATGAAAATTGACAAACTATTGGCAGCCAGATTTATCAAAGAAGTCAAATATTCGAACCGGTTGGAAAACGTGGTGGTCATTCCAAATAAGGGTGGGAAGTGGTGAGTTTGTGTTGATTACACCAACCTGAATGACGCTTGACCAAAGGATAACTTTTCCTTACCCCGAATAGATCACATAGTTGATTCCACCACTGGGCATGGGATGCTCCCCTTTTTAAATGCCTTCTCTGGATATCATCAGATCCTTATGTTCCAACCAGATAAGGAGAAGACAACCTTTGTTACACCACATGGGTTGTACTACTACAAACTCATGTTGTTTTGCTACAAACTCATGTCATTAAAGCTTAAGAATGCTGGTGTTACTTATCAGAGACTAATGATGAAAATCTTCAAGCCCCTAATTGGTCGAACCGTGGAAGTCTACATTGACGACATTGTTGTAAGAAGTAAAACTCAAGTTGAGCACGTCCAGCACTTGGAAGAAACATTCCATTTGATGCGGGCATACAACATGAAGCTCAATCTAGCTAAGTGCGCCTTTGGCATTAGTGTGGGAAAGTTTCTAGGGTTTATGGTGACCCAAAGAGGATTTGAAGTTAACCCGAATCAAATAGAAGTTGTCCTTGAAACACCGCCCCAAGCAACAAAAAAGATTTGCAACGCCTCACAGGTCGTCTAGTAGCTTTGGGGTGTTTCATAGCCAGTTTCACGGACAAGCTAAGACTTTTCTTCCTCACGCTTAAGGGAGCAAACACGTTCAGCTGGACAAATGAATGCATGTAGGCATTTGAAGCAGTCAAGTGTTACCTCACTGAACGGCCCATTCTAAGCAGGTTCAAGTCTGATGAACAACTTTACATGTATTTGGCTATATCCGACTATGCTATTAGTGTCGTCCTGTTTCGGCACATACAAGATAAAGAGCAAAAACCTGTCTACTATGTGAGCAAAGCAATGGTAGACGTTGAGACTTAGTACTCCAGAATGGAGCAGACAACCCTAGCTCTAAAGAATGTCGCTTAGAAGCTCCGCCTATACTTCCAGGCTCATCAAGTAGCCATACTCACAAACCAACCACTTTGAGCTACCCTACACAAACCAAATCTATTCGGATGAATGTTGAAATGGGTCATCGAGTTGAGTGAGTATGAAATCAAGTATCAACCAAGGTTATCATTAAAGGGACAAGTTATGGCCGACTTTATAGCTGAACTACCTAAATAACAAACCCATCAATCTGATCACCCTGGAAAGTAGTGGTGGACACTGTATGTAGACAGGGCATCTAGAGTGTCCAAATCTGGTGTAGGTCTGATCCTACAATCAACAATTGGGAAACTAATGGAGCAAGTTATCCATCTCAACTTTTCTGCCTCCAATAACAAAGTTGAATATGAAGTTGTCCTAACCAGGCTAGATCTTGCCTTAGTATTAGTAGAAAACAAATTTGAAATCATGAGTGACTCTCAACTAATTGTTGGACATATTCAACGAGAGTATGAAGCAAAGGATGAACACATGGCTCTCTACCTCGCCATGGTGGAAAGTTGCCTAGAAAAGTTGGAGGAGTAGGTCATTAGACAAGTACCACGTAAAGAGAACGGGAAGGTAGATACACTAGCTAGAATAGGTGCCCTTCTTCCCATAAAAGAGGCAATGATGCTACTTGTTTACCTCAAAGTTACCCCCCTCAATCACACTCGATCTAGTGTGCAACACCAGTCAAACGGACTTAGGTTGGATGCTTAACATTGTGAAATATCTTCAGACAGGGGAGGTACCAGGAGACAAGAAGCAAGCGCACAAACTCCACATACAAGCAGCACGTTTCACTTTAATCAATAACCAACTGTATAGACGGTCATTTGGAGGTCCATAAAAGTTTGAAACTGCAAGGTTATGTAGATGTTGATTTTGCTGGTGATATTGATAGTAGAAAGAGTACTACTGGGTTTATTTTTACTCTAGGTGGTACAGCTATATCATGGGCTTCAAATCTATAGAAGATTGTTACTTTGTCTACTACATAAGCTAAGTATGTTGTAGCAACTGAAGCTGGAAAGGAGATGATTTTGCTACATGGTTTCTTAGATGAATTGGGTAAGAAGCAGGAGATGGGCATTCTACACAGTGATAGTCAGAGTGCAATTTTTCTTGCCAAAAATTAGGTTTTTCATTCAAAGTCGAAGCATATACAAACAAAATACCACTTTATCCGTTACCTTGTTGAAGATAAACTGGTAATACTTGAGAAGATTTGTGGATCTAAGAACCCGGCAGACATGTTGACTAAGGGTGTCACTATTGAGAAATTGAAGTTGTGCGTAGCTTCAATTGGTCTTCTAGCTTGAGGACAGGAGGATGAGTTGCAGGGATGAGGGATTGTTTCTTAGAGGATAACGGTTTGATGTTGGTGATTGAAATAGTCTCCAAGTGGGAGATTTGTTGGGCTTTGTGGAGCCTAGTTTTGTTTGATCCGGTTTGACGACCCAACCCGAATAATATTGCGTGGTTTTTTAATGAGAGATTTACTGAGGCTTAGTCCATGGAGAGAAAGCTTAGGCCAATAGGCCCGTTTAGCCCATTATGGAACTGCCTTTTGTAATTAAGGTTTTTTAGTGTGGTGTGGTTGCTGTGTTATATATAGAGAGAAAATATTGTAGCCGCAAGTTGTACTCTGTATTCTTCCCTAATAATAGTGATATCCCTGCAACTCCATGGACGTAGACAAATTGCTGAACCATGTAAATACTGTCTTGTGCATGTGATTGTTTTTCTTTGGCGTGTGTTTTCTCTATTTTTTTGTTTCTTATAGGTTGGGAATTTGGCTTAATTCTCTTCACCGCCCCATTAGCTAACTTCAAATTGTAGCTACTTTAAAAATCGAACTACTCATCCCTAACTTAAAAATCTGGCTACGCTTGTTCAAATGAGAGAGAGAGAGAGAAAAAAAAACCAAAAATACAACATAAATACCTATAAGGGACCTTATAGCATAAAAATCGAACTACTCTTTCCTAACTTAAAAATTTAGCTACTCTTGCTCAAATGAGAGGGAGAGACCCATAAATACAACATAAATACACTAAAAATGCTTTAAATAAGTTGAAGAGCAAACTTACTAATGTAGTTTCAAACAAGATTTAGCTATAAAGAAAGACCACACAAAAAAAAAAATCCAAGCTAAACAACAAGAAAGGAGAATTAAATCCTAAAAATAAATAAATAAAAGGTAAAACCATCAAAAATGGAGAAAATGTCCCTTTTTATAATTGCAAAATGGGATATTTATGTCAACCCCAAAATGTTTCCCTTGAAATGATCTTAGAACATCATTAGAAAAGACTTTGAAATATCTAATTATCAAAGTTGTTTTTCAACATAGAAGGCTCAAGATGGCATCTTAGCTAATGGGTGGCCTGGTTGAGTTATTCTTATTAAACTAAACTAATTTTAGATCAGTTATTCTTATTAAACTAAACTAAAACCAATTAATTGACCAATTTCCTCTTTAAGTTTAATTCTATTTTTCATGTAGAAAAGTGGTTAAATCGCTTTGGTTTATAAAATGGTCAAAATTGAATCAATCAAACAAGGGGCATCCCTAGGGAAACATCATGTTTATAAACATGTAAAATTTTGTTTGATAATTTTTCTATATCTATATTTATAGAAACTTTTATTAAAATGTTAGTATAAATTCTAAATAATATATAAATATAAAAATTATTAGTTGATGTTAAAGGTAGGGGATACTTATCCTCTTTATTTGTATGGTGGGAAAAAGTTTGTGTTGTTATTTCATATCTTTCAAGTCTATATTTGTCAATGTTTTAGTTGTGAAGTGTCCATATGGATCTTTTCACACTAAGGTTATATAATAAGAGTAGATAAACTATAAGAGATAAGGATGCGAATGGAGATATTTATGAGCCATTTTGAAGGCTTAAACTATTAAAGGTGGATCCCCCTTACTTAAAATTCATGCTACCCTATTCTATCCCACTAGCTAACCTCAAAATGTAGTTACTTCAAAAGATGGAGAATCATAAATGCAACCATCAATTGACGAGAGAGAGAGAGAGAACCATACATGCAAAACAAGTATACTACAAATGTTCCAGAGAAATTGAAAAGCAAGCTTACAAATGCAGTTTCAAACAAGATTTAGCCATAAAGAAAGGCTACACACAAAAAAAAAAAAAAAATCTAAACTAAACAAGGAAGAAAAAAATTAAATCCTATATAAAAAAAAAATGAACAACTCTTAAAAATGGAGAAAATGTCCCCTCTTATAATTGCAAAATGGGGTATTTATATCAACTCCAAAATGTTTCCCTTGAAATGATGTCATTACATTGTTAGAAAAGGCTTTGAAATACCCCATGGAAGTTGTTTTTCAACTTAGAAGGCTCAAGATGACATCATAGCTAATGGGTCGTTTGGTTGAGTGTATACATATATATTGGTAGGTTGATGGAAATGTTAGGTTCACTTGTATGTAGAAGCCTTTTTCAACATTTTTCCTATTTTTCATCAATGGCATCAAATTTTTTTGAACTAGAAAATTGATATCTAAATCTCATTGAATATTTTTTTATTTTTTTTATTTTTTAGGATCAATCAGACTTTTCTAACTCCAACAAACCTCAAACTTAATTGATAAAAGTGAGGCTTGTCGTTCCTAGTGTTATACAGTTTTGTCCATTGGCTCCAAGCTGGTCAAAGAAAATAGAGAACAATGCTTTGAACTTTATGAACATGGAAGACATTAGAAAAGAGGTCTTATTATTAAAGGTGTCATCCTAAGGCAAAAAATTGACTAGTCTCTCTAATTATCGAAAGCAAACTCTTTATGAAAATATTTCTTGATTTCCTTTGCATGTAATTATAATATATATATATATATAACCATTAAATATATTCGTAGCAAGTTGAAAAATGGTTTTTTAGATTTTTTTTAATAATTTTTTGTTTTGTTTTTTTTTTTTTTGTTGAAAAAACAACTTAATGTTTAAGTATCAATTGGAAAGAAATTTTGAACTCAATTGAACCAAATAGTTGTCAGACTCAATTGGGTAAGATTATTGAGGAATATGAGGGCTAAGCTTGGTTTTACGTATTGATGGACTAACATGATCATGAGATGTGTTCAAACAGTTTCATATTCTTGATGTTGAGAATCCCTATAGATTTATCTAACAGAGGCTTAGGCCACGTAAACCTAGGATCCGAGAAAGCTAGACCGGAGAGGGCAAAAGGTACTTATATCATCATCATAATAATAATAATATAAAAACCTAAAACATTTCTAGAACATAATGTTATCTACTACACGTTCGCATCCTCTGAAGTGGTCCAACACCTTAACCATGTCCTGCACCATATCTCACTTCCCTATAGTTAAGGAGCATGTTCCACAAACTGCTCATAGTGGTGGCAAATCAGATACAACATGGTTTGATGGAAGCCACAGTTGATATATATTAGTCTTGGTCCCGAACTCGTCTCTCTCTCTGTTGTTTTTCTTCTATAATACACCATATAACGAAGAGATATCAGAGTTTGGAAAACACAAGATCTACAATAACTAGTGAGTATACAATTCATAAACAATGGCTGGAGGTAAGTAAATGATCCTAAGTCTTTTTCAGATTTGATTCATATTGCATGTAAATTTCTTACATTTGGTATCAGAGCTACTCAAATCTTACCTCTACTTTGGTATTTCTGATCTCTTAAATCACTATATAAATGAAATACCTTGCTTGCTGACCGGAAAAATAACAGACAACAGTCAATCATACCGAACTAAATATTGAGTTAACGTGTTTCGTGGTGCAATTACTATGGTGGAGACTGTTAACCATAAATTAGGTGGAATGGTTCAACTCCTTGGTTACTACCCTTTCTAGGTAGTCATGTACTGCCTCTACCACCCAGTCGCCATCTTTTTTCGAACTCGGCATTGGCATCACGTACTTAGCATCCTCAACCCATGGAAAATGGTATGAACCTAGAGCCGGTCTTCCCCACCCGAAGTCCACCTTTGACGCCGGTGAAGAAAACGCTAGCATGGCATTGTCGGTGTAAGAAGCGTCGCGCTATAATCGATGCTCTTTATGCTGGTTGCAATGCCAGCATACACGCCACGCTAAAGGCTCCGGTGACATGTTGCCTATAGTGTATAGAGTCTCTGATACGCTTTCCTAATAGCATATTCAGCGTTGTATGTTGCCTACAGTGACACGGGGCGAAGATTCTGGCATTTGCCTCTTTATTTTCACTGGGTTTATGCATTCAGATGTTCCAAGATTGGGCTCGCGGGCGGACTGCTAGTGGAGCCTAGCATTGAGTCAGGGTTGCACTCCGGAAGAACCACCCGGTCCCTTTTGTGGTGGCCGCTGACGTCGCCATGGCCGACCATGATGATCTGGCCAGAGTGTATAGAGGGTGGCTGTTGGTGTTGCAGGCGGCCAAAAAGCACCGCATGAGGCTGTTCCTGGCTGGAGATGCCACCGATTGTGAAAGCACTCGTGAAGGCTCTTCCTGCCTATGTGATGCAGGCGGCTCCAAGGTTTGGACTGCAGCCGGTGATGGTGCAGTCCACGGGGGTGACAACGAGCACGTTGCTACCAGTGATGAAGTAGTCCACGGGGTGGCGAAAAAATAGGATCTTGGGTTTTGGTTATAGGTGATATTAAAATGACAAAGAACCTCGAGAGAGATTGGGTTCCACTAAGGTTTTGGGCCTTGTTATAAGTTGCTTTTGGGCCCATTAGGCTCAATACACGGCCAATGGCCCATTTTGGAAAACTAAAAAGCATTAAAAGTTGGGCCATGGGATAAATATGAAAATTGGGCCAGTTTAGGCCTTTATGGCCCGGTTTGAAATTGTTTTTTTTTAATTTTTTTTTATTGGGCTTGGAATTGATTGTGTTTTATATGGTCTTGGGCACTCAATCACAATCTGAATCCTTTTAAATTAATTTTAAATTATTATGTGATTTTTATATATGCAAATTAAATTATTTTGTTCTAATTTATATGTTTGTATGTGTAAAATGTAGCCTAAATTTGAGTTAAATAAATTAAAGTTGTAGCTTTAATTGCATGCAATTGTTGCCTAAATTTGTGATAGATATATTAAAGATTGTATCATATAGTTTTAATGTCTAGTGATCCATATAATTTTAAATAATTAAGGAATAGCCAGAGCATCCTTAATTATATAAAATTATATAGTAAGTATATATAAGGATCACATTATGGACATTAATTGTAATTAATTATATAAATATGACGATTTTACCCCCACAGGGATTTCATTATGTTTATATAATTAATTAGGATAAAATATTAAAATTATTTTTTCCTAATTTACCCACAGGAGTCAGGAAGAAATTAATTAATAGGTTTATCATAAAGGTTATAGATAGAAGATATCAAACTATATTCATAATAAATTATATAAATTCAGCAAAATAGTTTGATAAAATCTATCATAAAGATAATGAATCTGATTGAATTAAAGATTTAGCTCATAGGCAATTTTTAAGAAAAATTAGATTCAATTTTTAAGCATGTTCTACATTGGTAAAACATGATTTTTAATTAAAGTCTCAAATATTAATAAGCTTGTAATCTTTTGTGCAGTTTTATCTAGCATATTTGATATTCGTTGTGAGGTTCCCGAACTCAAGGGAGATAACTTTAAGATATGGAAGGAGAGAATTCTTCTTCAATTAGGGTGCATGGACATAGACTATGCCATAAGGAAAGACGAACCACATAAGATCACTGATACCAGCACACTTGATAAAATTCTATTGTACGAATGTTGGGAGAAATCTAATTGCCTCAGCGTGATGTACATTAAGACAAAAATTAGTGTCGGTATACGTGGTTCAATCGAGAACATGAGAATGTCCGCGAATTGCTAAAAGCTATTGATGAGCAATTTGTCACTTCAGATAAAGCTTTGACAAGCACCCTAATTATGAAGTTCACATCCTTGAAGCTCACCGGTATAAGAGGTGTACGTGAACACATCATGGAGATGAGGGACATAGTGGCTCAATTGAAGAAACTTGAGGTAGAAATGTCTGAATCCTTCTTGGTGCACTTTATCCTTAACAATCAGTATGGACCTTTCAAAATCTCTTACAACACACATAAGGATAAGTGGTCTATCAATGAATTGATGACCATGTGTGTTCAAGAGGAAGGAAGGTTATTGATAGAACAATGAGAAAGTGCCATGCTGGTGACACAAAAGAAAGGAAAATATCAAGCCAGTAAAAAAGGGAAACAACAAATTCCTTCCAAATCTGACATTAAGAAAGATGAAAAGTGTTTCTTCTATAAAAGGAAAGGACATGTGAAGAAGAAATGTTTGAAATTCCAGAAATGGCTTGAGAAGAAAGGTAACCCTACCTCATTTGTTTGTTATGAATCTAATATGGTTAATGTAAAAACCAACACATGGTGGATTGATTTTGGATCTACAATCCACATTTCAAATTCCTTGCAGGGTATGCAAAACCTAAGGAAGCCAGTGAGAAGTGAGCAATTCATCTTATCTAGAAACAAGATGGGCTCACATGTGGAAGCAATAGGGACATGTTATTTAAATTTAAATGGTGGTTTTGTTTTGGAATTTCAAAGGACCTTTTATGTACCAAGTTTCCCACGAAACTTTATTTCAGTTTCTAGACTTGTACCGTTTGGATATTCCTTTCATTTTTCAAAAACATCTTTCGGTTTGATTTATAAATCTGATTATGTTGGGAATGGTATTTTGTCTGATGGTCTTTATTGCATATTCTTACAAAATGATACCACTTATAATTCATTACATGTCCAAACTGGCATAAAAAGATGTGTTGTTAATGAGGATTCCTCTACATTGTGGCACTGGAGATTAGGTCATATCTCCATAGATAGAATCAAAAGATTGGTAAATGATGGAGTACTTAGTACTCTAGATTTTTCTAACTTTGAGACTTATGTGGACTACATTCAGGGAAAGCAGACCAACAAGTCAAAGAGAGGTGCTACTAAGAGTTTCACCATATTAGAGATTATACATACTGATATATGTAGTCTTGACATGGACTCTCATGGTTAGAAATACTTCATTTCTTTCATAGATGATTTCTCACGATACATGTATCTCTACATACTTCATAACAAAAATGAAGCATTAGACACCTTTAAGGTTTTCAAGGCAGAAGTAGAGAAACAATGTGGTAAACAAATTAAGATCGTGAGATCAAATAGAGGTGGAGAATATTATGGTAGATACTTGGAAAATGGACAAGCACCTGAGCCATTTGCGAAGTTTCTTCAAGAGCATGGGATTGTTGCCCAATACACCATGTCTAGTTCTCTAGACCAAAATGGTGTAGCAGAAAGAAGAAACCGAACTTTATTGGACATGGTGAGGAGTATGCTTAGCAACTCAAAACTTCCTAAATTCTTGTGGATTGAAGCACTTAAGACAACAGTGTATATTTTAAACCGAGTTCCAACCAAGGTTGTCCTAAAGATGCCATTTGAGTTATGGAAAGGTTGGAAACCGAGTTTGCAACATATGCACGTTTGGGGATGCTCGTCTGAAGTGAGAATTTATAATCCACAAGAGAAGAAATTGGACCCAAGGACTATAAGTGGGTATTTCATTGGATATGCTAAAAAGTCTAAGGGGTACAGATTTTACTATCCATAGTACTAGGATTGTGGAGTCAAGAAATGCTAAATTTCTTGAATATGACTTGGTCAGTGGGAGCGATCAATTCAGAAACATAGTTTCTAATATTGATCATACAAAGTCTCAACCTTCCACTTCGAGTGATAGATTGTTTATTGTTCATAACACCCCTCAAGTTCAAACGGGTGTAGAATGAACAATCGTTGAAGTTCAACCAATCATTGAAGTTCCACAAGCTGTTGACAACATTTCAGTAGATCAAGTTGATCAAGAGTTGTCTGACACTTCTGAACAACAAGTTGAACCTCATGCTTCACTAGAAGATAATGGTGCAACCTTAAGAAGGTCTACTCAAACTAAGAGGTCAGCATTTTCTAGTGATTATGTAGTGTATCTACAAGAATCTGACTATAATATAGGAGCCAAAAATGACCCCAAATCTTTTTCACAAGCCATGAGTTGCATAGAATCGGAATTGTGGTACAATGCCATGAAGGATGAGATGAGTTCCATAAGGTGCAACGGTATTTTGGACCTTGTTGAGTTGCCTAATGGTGCAAAAGTCATTGATTGTAAATGGGTTTTTAAGACAAAGAAAGACTCATTAGGCAACATTGAGATATACAAGGCCGCCAGACTTGTTGCAAAGGGGCTCACTCATAAAGAAGGAATCGATTACACGGAAACCTTTTCTCCTATATCTAAGAAAGATTCCTTGCGCATTATATTGGCATTAGTAACCCACTTTGATTTGGAATTGAAACAAATGGATGTGAAAACAACATTTCTTAATGGAGAGCTAGAGAAAGAGGTTTACATGAAACAACCTGAAGGATTCCCCTCTAGTGATGGTGAGCAATTAGTTTGTAAGCTTAAGAAATCCACATACGGTTTAAAACAAGCATCCCGCCAATGGTAATTAAAATTCCATAACATAGTTTCTTCACTTGGTTTTGTAGAAAATGTTATGGATCAATGCATATACCTTAAGGTCAGTGGGAGTAAAGTTTGTTTTCTTGTTTTATATGTGGATGACATCTTACTTGCAATCAATGGTAAGGGTTTACTTCATGAGGTGAAACAATTACTCTCTAAAAATTTTGACATGAAGGATATGGGTGAGGCATCTTATGTCATTGGCATTAAGATCCATAGAGACAGATTTCAAGGTATCTTAGGTCTGTCTTAGGAAACCTATATCAATAAAGTTTTAGAGAGATTTCGGATGAAGGATTGCTCACCTAGTGTTTCCCCTATAGTGAAGGGTGATAGGTTCAATCTAAACCAATGCCCAAAAAAACAATCTTGAGATAGAACAAATGAAGAACATTCCATATGCTTCTGCAGTCAGAAGTCTGATGTATGCTCGAGTCTGCACAAGGCCTGACATTGCATTTGTTGTTTGAATGTTAGGACGATATTAGAGTAACCTAGGTTTGGATCACTGGAAAGCTACAAAGAAAGTGATGAGATATCTTTAAGGAACCAAAGATTACAAGCTTATGTACAGACGGACAAGCAATTTACAGGTTGTTGGCTACTCAGATTCAGACTTTGCTGGTTGTGTTGATTCACGTAAATCAACATCTGGATACATTTTAATATTGGCCAATGGAGTTATATCTTGGAGGAACGTTAAGCAAACCTTGACTACTACTTTTACTATGGAAGTTGAGTTCATATCTTGTTTTGAGGCTACTTCGCATGGTGTATGGCTTAAAAGTTTCATTTCTGGGCTTAGAATTATGGATTCAATTTCTAGGCCATTGAGTATATATTGTGACAATTTAGTTGTAGTCTTTATGGAAAAGAACAATAAAAGTGGAAGTCAAAGCAAACAGATCAACATTAAGTATCTAGCCATAAGAGAACGTGTTAAAGAAAAGAAAGTGGTTATTGAGCATGGTAGCACTAAATTGATGATCACTGATCCTTTGACTAAGGGCATGCCCCCTTTGAAATTCAAGGATCATGTAGTGAACATGGGACTTAGTTCCCTTATGTAGTTTTTATTGTACAAACTCTTATTATGATGTTTTCTCATATTGATGTGCACCTTTATTTAATTTTGAGAAAATTTAACTTCATTGGACCAAGAATGAACATAGGGTTTATTCATTAAGTAATATTGCCACATAAAGTATAATGCTAAGAAATGAATACACTGTAATACATGGAAGGTAACACTCGTCGTATAGAGGACTTATCGCCATGATTCATGTATTTGTTACTTAATGCGGATAATTGATGGACTAAGATAGGACATTAGGTTAAAGGTGTGGACCAAGTAGGAGAATGTTATCTGCTACACGTTCACACATACGTTCACATCCTCTGAAGTGATCCAATACCTTGACCACGTCCTCCACCATATCTCACTTCCCTATAGTTAAGGAGCATGTTCCACAAACTGCTCATAGTGGTGGCAAATCAGATACAACATGGTTTGATGGAAGCCACAATTGATATATATTAGTCTTGGTCCCGAACCCGTCTCTCTCTCTCTGCTGTTTTTCGTCTGTAATACACCATCTAACGAAGAGAGATCAGAGTTTGGAAAAAAACAAGATCTGTAGCAACTAGTGAGTATACAATTCAGAAACAATGGTAAGTAAATGATCTTAAGTTTTTCTCATATTTGATTCATATTGCATGTAAATTTCTTACACATAACACATTGATTTTTATTCAAAATCATTTTCTTCATCTAATTCTTCAATAACCACTAGTTCCTCCTTAAACATTAACCTCTAAGCTCTTCAAAATCTCCGGTGTATATAGATAGCACCCCTTCTCTCATGTAATTGTTGTGGGATTTCTCATTTTAAATTATTATTATTTTTATTTTAAAAATCACAAACCAAATATATATATATATATATATATATATATTCTTACAAACAAAAAATGAGTTTCATAAGAATGAAGGTATTGTGAGATACAATATAGTTAGGCATACTACATAGCAAAATGGTGTTGTAGAATAAATGAATAGAACTCTTTTGGAGAGAGCACGATGCATGCTTTTGAATATAAGGTTGTCAAAGAAATTTTGGGTTGAAGTGATAAATTTATTATTATTTCTTTTTAACAAAATAAATCAATTAATGTTAAAATCTATATTTTATAATATTTATAAAAATATAATTTATGATTTTATTATACTATTAATATTTTTATTTTGTTAAAGCTATTTTAATTTATTTGTGATTGTTTTTGTTTTTAACAAGACGTGAATTAAATTTAGTTTACATTATTATATAAATTAAATTTACAATTTGTGTTTTTTTAAAAAAAATCAAAATAGCTTGCACTAGGGAATCATATTACCTCTTAGTTGAAATTAATTGAATTGAAATCATCTTTCATTCCATTCTCGTTAACATTTAAGTTATCCAAACATCTGAATGAAAGAGAAAAATAAATGAAATGCTCATTCCTACTCTTGATTCATGTACCAAACACACCCTAAGTCGTTCACTTTACCCCTTATATGGAAGTCATTGTAGAAAAGGTCATAGAAAGGGATTATGGACCCTTAACCTCAAGAGAGGCCTAGATAAACTTTCAAGTCTTTCTTAAAATGATATTAATTCAAGACGTTCTTAGAGAAGCAGAAGCAGATGAAGGTTTTCAAACATATAGCAATCCAAGAGTTGGATAGTGAGGATGAAAAATCAAATATATGAAAGTCATAGAGCTAGAGTTGGAAAGAGCTGGCCACTGAAAAGCCATGGACTCCTCTCATGCCTTCCACCATAGTGTAGAGATGTGTGGACATCTCTAGGCATCTCTAGAACCTTCCACACTCTTCCCACCAATGGCTTAGTGTAGATGGATCCAAGAGTCTCCAGAAGCTTCACTCCTTCTATATAAGCCCATGGGGAGGGTCATTTGAAGCATTTTGTGACACTCTCCCCTACTTATGCCATTGACGTCCTCGTCGTTGCCTTTCTGAAACCTCTTGATGTGTTTCCAGAATCTTCTCAAGGCATCCGCATATTCCCAGCTTGCTTGCCACTTAGGTAGTCTTTTCCATTGGACTAGATACTCTATCACTGGAGGGACCCCTTGTCTCCTAGTGACCCTTTCAGCCAGGATATTCTTCACCTCCTTCTCCCATGAGGCTTCAGATGGATGTAGACCCGTGCGCTTTCGATGCTTAGAGTGTTGCTTCCTCTTATCCATTGAGTTCACCTCTCCCTTGGTGACCTCTCCTATGTGTGTGTGAGCTACCTCAGCTCGCTCCCATTTTTCCTCCTTTACTTGCACCCCTGCTAATAAGGAGGTCTTAGACGTACTAGGCTTCGGGTTGAATTGGAGGGCACCTAGTAGCTGCATTAAGCCCATATGTACTTCATCCTCCTGCTCCCTTTCCTCTATCATGGCACTAAGCGCCTTCCTCTTTAGACAATCCTGTGCCCAATGTAGACCGTCACATAGGAAGCATTTGATTTTAGGCTTGAACTCCTTCCTTTCCGCCTTATCCCTTCCTTCTCGGATGTTAGGCGTCTTGCCTGATCCCTTTTTAGGAGCATTGTGGTCCCTTGAGACCTCATCTCCCCCACCCGTGGTGTGGCTATCCTCCAAAGACTCAACCTTAGATGAGTCTCCCCTCTGGTAATCCGTTAAAGACTTTGCTACTGCCATAACAGTGGCTAAGTCTTGAACACCTCGGCGCCTTAATTCCTGCTCGGCCCACCATTGTAGGTTATCCATGAAGTTGAATAGCAACTCCTCATCAGTCATGTTAGGAATCTCAAGCATGAGTGAAGAGAATTCCTTGACATAGTCACATATCGAGCCTATGTGCTTGAGACGCCTCATGTTTTTCCTAGCCAGGTAAGCCACGTCCTCGGGGTAGAACTACCTCTTGATCTCCCTCTTAAAGTCCTCCCACGTCTCTATGGTGCAAATATCTTTCTCCATATCGGTAAACCTCCGACGCCACCATAGAGTAGCTGTGTCAGTAAGGTAGAGGGTTACAGTTCTTACCTTAGTCGCCTCATCAGTCAATGCGATAGCCTCAAAGTATTGCTCCACATGCCATAAGAAGTTATCTAACTCCTTGGCATCCCGCTTGCCACTAAACCCATGTGGCTTCGGCACCTCTACCCTAGATGCCTCATGTGTGACCATGACCCGTGCCGACATAGCAGCCTTGTAGATAGCCAACTCCTGCCTAACCTCCTAGTCTCGGGACTCCATTCGAGTGGCCAAGGCCTCTATCCTTGACTCCATGCTAGCAAGCATGCTCAAGACCTTTCCTTGGAAGGACATAAACTCCTCGTGAGACACTGGTTGAACCTGTGAGACTAGCACCCTCTCATGAAGGTCTTGGATCTGCTCCCTTAGATCCTCTAAGCCCTTCTCCATGCCTTGCTCGATCAAGTCCAACCCCTCCTGAGTGTCTGCCATGGCTAGCTCCACCTTGGCTAACCTTGCCTCCATGTTGGCAACGACATCACAAGATTTATCCTTCTTGCCCCTACCCCATGTAGTAGGCTCGGTCTCCCTCCCACGGGTTTGTTCACTAGTCTCATCCACGTTGGAGCCTGACATGCTTCCTTTGCTATGCCCACTTCGTAACCGCGCTCTAATACCACTTGTCACGGACTTAGTCGTTCACTAAGCTCGTACGACACTTAGGCAAGTCAAGATTCTTGATCTTGCTAAGTCAACCTTTCTCCCAATGCTTAGCTTGCTAGGCTAAGACGCTCACGACTCGAAAGCTTAAGAAGCTTAGTAGGCAACTCTTTAAAGAATGGAAGCTCTTATTAACTCGAGGAAGCCTTTACAAGTGCTTGGAAGCTCACTTGCTTGGTTAGGAAGTGATTTGGGTGGTACCTTGGCCAAATGAGGCTCTCACCTATTTATAAGCACCAATGGAACTCTTTGGAACCTTGGAGGGTTCCTTACAAATCAAGAATATTCTAGAACTCCCTACACTAATCTATGTACAACCCTATGTACAAGAATATACAAAGATCTTTAGAATCTTCTAGAAAGCCTTGGACTCCTCTCATGCCTTCCACCATAGTGTAGAGATGTGTGGACATCTCTAGGCATCTCTAGAACCTTCCACACTCTTCCCACCAATGGCTTAGTGTAGATGGCTCCAGGAGTCTCTAGAAGCTTCCCTCCTCCTATATAAGCCCATGGGGAGGGTCATTTGAAGCATTTTGTGACATTAGGCTCACTTAGGCACCCTAGGCCCACTTAGGAACCTTAGACCCATTAGGCATACCCTAGGCTCACTTAGGCCCACTTAGGCACCTTAGGCCCATTTAGGCATCCTAGGCTCATTCAGATTTTTTTTTGCATGGATGCATAGTTTGCATGGCTTGCATGGTTTCATGGCTTGTATGGCTTGCATGTGCTTGATTTTGTTTTTTTTTCTTTTTTATCTCTCTCAATTTATTAGTTTTATTCATTTATTTACTTATTTTTAGAAAATTGCATGAGCGTAATGATTATATTAATTTTGTTTTTATTTATCTATTTATTAATTTATTTTGATATAAAGTTTCTCAAGTTGATAATTCATTTTAGTTTTGCATGTGATCAATATTTTAATTTCGTTTTAAATTGCATATTTTGGATTTTTTTTTAATTCTTAGTCACACGTTTTTTTTGTTATTAGTATTCTAACCCTTAGTTTTCTTTTATTTGTATTTTTTTATTATTTTTTTTGCATGGGATTCCACGTGCTTCATATGGGAAAGAAAGGGAGCATGCATGGGAAAGGAAGATACCATTTTAGAAAAGAAAATTGGGATAGTCGATTGGTGATTGGAGAAAGAAGGGAAGAAAGAACAGAAAAACTCACCAAAAAAGGAAGATGGAGCGTGAGTGAGGGGATTGAGTTGAAAAGGAAAATGGTGGTCTGAAAGAAAAGGAAAAACGAACCATTAAGGGAGAGATTGGCAGTTGCACGTAAGGAAGATTGAAAAGAAGACGATTAGAAAAGGAAAAGGTGTAGCCGCACCGAAGAGGAAAAAAAGATTTGAAAAAAAGAAAAGTTGTTTTCGTCTGAGGACGTCGGGGGGGATTTTCTATGGGGTTTTCTCTCATTTCCTGAGACAACAAACATCACAGCGACACCATACCACACTTCCACTTTTATCCCTCTCCATAAATATCTCTCATTCCTAGGGTTTTAGCCACATCTCAAACCCTATTCCATCGAGATTCTATTTCATTTTTTATTTTTTTTTTCCATTTAGTGTTCTCTCATTTTCGCAGACTCCAAGCAAGAATCGTAGTGGCGGCTGGGAGGCTTCTTTCTTCTTCAGCTTTTTCAGTGTAGATCAATTGAAGTTTCAAATAACTACTCTGAAAATCTCAAGTTCTGGAATGGGTAAGATCTGGTAGTGGCCGAGTGATTTATTGAGTAATTTTGAGTCATAAGTTTTTTTTTTCTTCCATTTCGACAATCATTGTTTTTGGATCAGTAGAGGGCTTAAATTTTGAAGAGTTTGGTATATTTTGTCGGAATCAATTTGGATTGGAGTTGTTTTTTTTTTCTTTAGGAGATGTTTGATGATTACAACATTTTTTTTATGTTGAAGTGCTTAATAGTGACTGAAAACTGAAAAGCACTAGAGTCTGCATCGAAAATGGTGGTCCCTGCCAATTGGCAAAGCCGACAAGCTGCCTTGTGGGGCCCTGTCATAGCTTGATATATCTTTTGAAAAAAAAAAAAACAAGGTTTTTTATTTTATTTAAATCTCTTATCATAAATGACATCATCCAAGACTAGTTTGGCAGGATCCCAAAACTCTTTAGAGAAAATGCTGAAGAGCTTTGCCTCAAAATCACGGTTTCAACCTTCCTCCCAGACCATCGAATCATTGCCTATTGGTTTTAAGTTTACAGGTTCACCTACGTCTAGTGTCTTTGGACAATCTGATGATGTAAATACAGAAAATAGTAATGTGATCTATGATAATATTCCTGAAAATGGTGATTTAAGTGGTGTAGTGGTTTGGGTAATTCTTGATGATAATGGAAAAGTTAGAATTTTTAAGTGTTTGGATAATTTTTTTTTATGATAGTTTAAAAGTTAAAATTTTGATTAGTATTATTTTTTTCTCTCAATTGGGAAATTCATAATTACATTTAGTTTAGTTTTAATTTATCTTTTAGTTTAGATGTTATTAAAATTCTAGTTTATTAGTTCAATTGATTGCATGCTACTATTTTCATATCCATAGTTTGTTAATTTTAATTCATGATTCATTTTTTTAGTTTATCAGTTTTAGAATTTAAGTTGGTTAATTTATTTCATTTCGTGTTGATATATTCATGTTTTAAAATAAAAATAATTAAAAAAAATTATTTATTTTTTACTGTAGTTTTGATTGATCCTGTTTTAGTTGTTATTTTTTAGAATTTTAATTAGTTTGATTAGTCTCATACTATTGGGTTCATGTTTTAAGGTTATTAATTTCAATTTTATATTAATTCTATGCTTTAGAATTGTAATCAATTAGTTTAATCTATTCCCATGTTATCATTTCATGTTTTAAAAATAGTTAATTTTAGTTTTTGACTAATTTTGTTTAGTTTATGTATTTGTTTTCTTTTATTCAATTGATTAGTTTAGTCGATTATATTTATGACTCCAAATCATCAGTATTAATTGATATGTGGTTTGTATTGTTGTAAAGGCCAAATAATATTTAGCGCTTGATTGAGTTCATCTTAAGTTTAAATGTTTTTAAAGTTCCAATGCTTGTAAGATCTAAAAGGTTTCGGTTTATCACTTTGGTCATCCTTTGTCAAATTCAATTTCAGAGGCCATTGGAAAATCATAAAGTTTGGCCTTTACCTTCACCTTTATCATTTTTGTTGATTACTACAAAAAAAAAATTTACTTTGTAATTTCATTTTCTTTTGTTTTGCTTAGTATTTTTTTTATTGTGTTATGTTGTTTTTCAAATTAATTTCTTTTATTTTAAAATAAAATACTTTTCTCAAAATGTTACTCATATAAATCTATTTAAAAAAAAATCCATTTAGAGTCCTTAGCATCCAAATCTCATTTTCTTAAAATAACATGCAACCATTTTTTTTTATCAGTTCGCATCTTTCTCGGTTTTAAATGAAAATTTTGGTTTTGAATAAAACATGAATCAAAGCTTGTGGTCCCAAATAAATGAGATGATTCTAGGCTAGATTTGTGTATACCAATTGGGGAATTGGTGAAACCCCTACATCAGAAAAATTTTCGAAACTCTTCCTTGCTACCAATTTTCACTCAGACACTAACCCTTTAGATTTAAAATTCATTTTAGCAACATTGGAATGTTTTTAAAAATTCACCAAAACTTTTATGACTTTTCTCACTTCTTGAACTTGAATTTAAAGTTTGGTTAAAGTTAGAAAGCCATTTTGGGATAGAAGATATAAACGAGTCTTTAGGGGGGCTCTGTTTTCACCTAGTTCTGGACATCCGAGATATTTTTGCAAAAATAAAATACCATACTACTTTTTAAATTTGATTCAATATTTTTTTTTTATCAATTCTAGGCTTCTTGAAATTGATTTTAAACACATAAAATATTAAAAAATATGCCTCTTTGAGGGGGATATGATTTTTCAAATTTGTACCTACTATGCATCATGGATTCTGGACATCTGATTAGCTTGAGTGTTTTAAAAATATTTTTAAGTACTATCCGACCCTGGATCTATTTTTAATATGATATAGACACTTTGAACTATGTGTGTGATTTTTTTATTTATGATTTTATGTGATCGTTTATTATTTTTTAAAAATTCGTTTATGCATGTCATTTTTTTTGTTATCTAATCTGAACTTTGTAGAACCTTTAGGTGTCTTTGCTGTAATATGTCCTTTGAATGCGTGTTTGGATTTCGGTATGTTGAACTAGATGTGTAGGAGTTGTTTTCTAAAAATTTTCATAATTAAATTCCACTCTAAGCCATTTTTTTAGAAATTGTTTTGTGATGCTTCCTTTTCTAACTACATGATGATGGTTTTATACTTTACTCAAAATTGTTTTTTATTTTTGGAGTCATTTGATTTATCTTAACTCAATTTTGGCTTTGGTACTGTATATCAGACATAACAAATATGTTATATAATATATACTTGTCATAACCATTCTAGTCTTTTTTGAGGAATCTTATAAATTATGCTTGCTACCCAGGTATGCCCTCTATCACCCACTTTCTAAATCCTGTGAATATGCTTAGCACTGTAAACTACGTCTATGTTTGATAGTACTTAGGTGTCTTGATATTTGTTTCATTGTTCAATTATTTATGATAAATCGCATGCTGGATGATATATTATTTGAACTAACTTTGGTGTCTTGTGATAGCGCATAAGAAGTAGTCCAGGTACACACCCTAAATTTTCTTTCTGATTTGTAATTGGTTTTCTTGTTTAGCATGTTATTTTTTTGAAATTACCTTAGTCTACCAAGGTACCCTCAATCAACCGATTAATTGTCACGTTCCCCTCAACTTAGTCAGTAGAGACCTCTTTAGGGCTTAGAGGGGTGTTGCCTCTTAGAGGTACCTTCCCAATAGGTAACCTGATCCCCAAACCTAAACTCGGGTTTTTCAAAGGCATGCTTTTTCCAAAACTGTGGAGTCACTTTTTTTTTAAGGTTTTCTTTCTTATTTTACTTTCCCTTTAAAATAAAAATAAAATAAGTGGCAACTTCGACTTTTCCAAAAATAATAAAATTTTCATGAAATAAAAGCGAGTCTTGCCGATCGAGTGGGAGCGCACATGAAAAATGTGGGTCTACAATGTGTTTATGCCAACAACTTATGATATTCTTGTCAGTCTCCATGAGATGTTTGGTGGCAAGGGTAGGTCAATAAAATAAGTTGCCTTTAAGACTATTATGAATATGTCAAAAGAAACTCTTATTAAAGATCATATGATTCATATGATGGGACTCTTTAACAAGATGAAGATCCTTAAATCTAATATTGATGGGGTAACCCAAGTTGACATGGTTCTAGAGACCTTATCGGATTTTTTCAAGTAGTTTAAGCTCAACTATTCTATGAATAAGATGGTGATGAGCTTAATTGAACTTATGAGAGAACTTTAGACAATAGAGGGTATTCTGAAGAAGTAGAGAGACATTCACATGGTGGTTAAGGGTTCTTTAGGTTCTTCTAACTATAAGAAGAAGAACACTATAGAGACACTAAGCAAAAAGAGGAGTTTAAGGGAAAAAGAAAAAAGAAGAGCAAGAGACAAGGCAAGTGTTTCCTTTGTGGTTGGAAAGGCTAATGAAATAAGGAATGCCTAAATTCCTAAAGAGATAGTCAGGTATGCATCATTCTCTTTTAGTTGAATCATGTTTAGTGGTGAATTTTACTAATTCTCGGTGGATAGATTTTGGGGCCACTGACTATGTTTATAATTCTTTCCAACAACTAAGGAGAAACCTGAATGATAGGGACATAAACCTAACATTAGCTTCTAAAGCAAGGGTTGTTATGTAAGTATTAGAAGATGTTACCCTTATCTTTGATGACAATAATCTTCTAGAGTTAAAAGATTGTCTTTATGTTCTTGAGGCTAGAAAGAATTTGATTTCAGTTTCCAATTTATGTAAATTGAATTATTCATTGGCTTTTGATAATAAATAGATTTTTATTAAGATGAATGATTTGTTTATATGCTTAGAATCACTTATAGATAATCTTTATTGTGTGACTTCATTATCTATTATACTAAGTATTGAGAATTGTCATATCTCACATAAAAGGAAGGAACCTAGCATTAATCAAACACAGCTTTAGCACTTATGCTTAGGTCATATTAATCTAAACAAGATCTAAAGACTAGTCAGATATAGAATATTACCTCCTTTGATTCCAAAAGATTTTCCAATCTGCAAATCTAGTATGAAATGTAAAATGACCAAGAGGCCCTTTACTACTAAAGAATATGGAGTCAAGGAGTGTTTGGAGTTAGTGCATATTGACGTGTGTGAACTTTTTAATGTCCATGTACAAGGAGGGTATGAGTACTTCATCACATTTATGGATGATTACTATAGGTTTGAATATGTTTACCTAATGCATAGGAAGTCCGATGCCTTGGATAAATTAATTGAATTGAGGTGAAATTGGAAAACCAATTAGGTAAACGTATCAAAGCACTTCGATCTAATCGAGGTGGAGAGTACATGTCTACTCAGTTTAATTCTTTCCTTAAGGAGCATGAGATTATATCCCAGTTGAGTGCACTTAGAATCTACAACATAATGGAGTAGCGAAAAAAAAATTGAATATTAAAAGACATGGTGAAATTTCTAATGGGTTTCTTATCACTTTTTATATCCTTTTGGGGATATGCCTTGGAAACTGTTGTGTACATTCTTCACCTAATGCCTTATAAGTCAGTACCTTTAACTCCTAGGGAGATGTGGAAAGGATGCAAACCTAGTTTGCAACACATTCACATCTGAGGGTGCCCAACACATGTGTTGAAACCAATGGTAGACAAGTTGGAAGCAAGGTTTGAGGTATGCTTGTTTGTAGGCTATCTAAAAGAGGTGAGAGGTTATTACTTTAATATTCAAATCAACCAAAAGGTAATTGTTATTACTTTTGCAAGAGGACTATATGATGAGTAATAAAGTAAAACGTGATACGGATTGGAAAACACTTGAAGACACTCCCATATTAGCATAGAGGACTATAGATCTAGAGGTTCCTACACCTACCATTCTATTAAGTTCTAATACACTAGTCCCTCATTGTGGTGAGAGGGTTGTTATACAACCAGATACGTTCATGTATTTAGGAGAGTCTTTTGAGGCAATTCTATATGAGTGTGAGATTGATCCCACAGATTACAATGAAGAAATGAGTAGTGATGATGTTATTCTATGGAAAGGAGCAATGATGGCAGAGTTAGAATCTATGTATTCTAATGTAGTCTAGGATCTTGTAAAAGCACTTGAAGGGATAAAACCCATAGGGTGCAAGTAGGTCTACAAGAGGAAGATAGGGGTAAATCAAAAGGTTGAGACATATAAGGCTAGGTTGGTAGTGAAAGTTTATAGTCAAAAACCTAGTTTTGACTATGAGGAGACCTTCTTATCGATATCTATGCTCAAATCCATCAGAATACTCTTATCAATTATGGCACATCTTGATTATAAGATATGAAAAATGGATATCAAGAAAATATTATTGAATGGTGACCTTGAAAAGAACATCTATATGATGCAACCAGATGGATTCATAGTAAAGGGTAAAGAGCACCTTATGTGAAAGTTGCATAAATCTATTTATAGATTAAAGCAAGCATCTCACTCATAGAATAGGCGTTTTGAATAGGCTATCAAGACTCTTGATTTTTATCAAAATGAGAATGAACCTTGTGCGTACAAGAAAAAGTAAGGAAACATGGTGTTTTTAGTCTTATACGTTGATGACATTCTACTCATTGATAATGATGTAGGGTTATTGTCATTAGTCATGATTTGACTATCTACTTAATTTCAAATGAAAGATCTAGGTGAGGGGTAATATATTGGGATTAAGGTCCCTTGGGATCATAAGAATAGGAAGATTGCGTTGTCACAAGCCACCTACATTGACAAACTTTTAATCAAGTATGTGATGCAGGACTCTAAGAAGGGTTTACTATCCTTCAAGCATAGAACACCTCTTTCTCAAGATTAATGTCTAAGACCACTAAGAAGAAAGATCGCATGAAGGCAATACCCAATGCTTTAGCATTGGATAAACTTATGTATGTAATGCTATATACTATATTGGATATTTGCTTTGTTGTAGGGATGGTGAGTTGATATCAGTCCAACCTAGGCATAGAACATTGGACAACAGTCAAGTATATACTTAATTATCTTATAAAAAAAAAAAAGGATTATATGCTAGTGTATCATTGTGATGAGTTATTAGCCCCTTGGGTGTATGGATCTGAACTTTCAGTTCGATAGAAACTCTTACAAGCCTACCTCAGGGTTTGTGTTCACTCTAAGTGGTGGGGTTGTTAGTTGGAGAAGTGTAAAGCAATCCTATATTGTTGACTCCACTATGGAAGCTAAGTATGTTATTGCTTCTAAAGTAGCAAAGGAAGTCGTTTGACTTTAAAAGTTCCTGATGGGACTTGGCATAGTACCTTTAGCTATATCCACTTTGGTACTATTTTGTGATAATAGTGGGGGAATGACACAATTTAAAGAACCAAGAAACCACTAGAAAGGTAAAGACATTGTGATGAAGTAGCACTTGATATGTGAGACAATAATTCATGAGAAGAGATGTGGTTGTATTGCTTCTATGGAGAACTTGATAGATCCCTTATGAAGATTTTGTCTACTAAAGTCTTTGATGATCATAGGGATAGCTTAGGTATTAGATGTATTCCCATCATGCTTTAAGGCTAGTGGGAGTTTGTTAGGATTAAGCACTAGAAAGTATGACATAGTGTAATAGATTGAGATTTGTTTATAAATTTATTTATCTATGTTTCTTGGTTTTCCATTTATTATCCCATATGCATTAATTGGTTATTTGAGCATACATGTCCATATCTCTTATATTGTACATGGCTTAAGGGCATTAGGGGTTGTAGTCATGGGTTTTTTGTAAGTAGATAAGTAGTCCACAGTCAATTCATGGATTTGGGCAATCCAGTAGTGAGTGTAATTCTCCACCTCCTAATTGGAGGGATAACTTGTCTTGGTCATTAGGATGAGTTTCCTATGGTGAATGTATTAGTGTGTATAGTTACACGTTAGACAAGACCTACGATAAATCATGATATAAGGTTATCAATTGCCATGATTCACCAATCTACTATACTGCATTGACTCTCAACATTGAGAAGATATCAAGTTTGTGCCTAAGTCAACAAAAGACTTTGACCTATGGGTGAGACCCTAAGGTGGTCATATATCCTTATGGAATGAGTCACTATTTATGGAGGTTGGTGGCATAATGTATTCTCAATAGAGGCACCATGATATCTCATGGGTTTGAGACAATGTAACCCATTGGGTGATCCAAAGAACATATGATCTAGAAGACTATGACTATGACATTTCATTTAGTGGAAATTTGACATATGTTCCTTAGAGGTAGAGTGTGTCAATTGATCGCATAATAAACAAAATATGTAACTTAAGAATTGGAAAGGTAATCTTAATAAGTGATAACACTACTTTGCTAGTTTATGAAAACCACATCATAAGGAGTCTGCATGTAGGGGATAGTAGGCCATAAACTTGAACTTAGTCTCATTGTTATTTATATAGGGTATTGAAGTATAGTTGATTCACTGTAGTGGGATGTTGAATCAACTTTAGAATTGGATTTTAAGGGAGTCAATACTCCTATGGGTTTCAATGGTCCCCACTTGAGCTCATATACCTTGATGACATGGGTTTTGAATTGGCTCAAGGTTCACTTTTGTACATAAAGGTGTTTTGGTAATTATGCAAGGTTGCATAGGGGTTAGTGAACAAGGTATTTGAATTGCGCTAATTGATTAATTGGACAACCCTATTAAGATAATTAATTAATTAAGACTCTTTTTGAGCTAGATCAAGTGACTTAAGCCCTTGATAGGCTCAAGTCACTTAAGCCTTGTAAGAAGCCCTATAACTACCCTCTGAAGGATTAGGCTTTTCTAGTTAGTCATCTTCTACCTTCAAAGAAAAAGAGAGAGGCATAGTCTCCACCCTCCCATCCTCCCCATAGGGAGAGTGCCAAGTTTGGGTTAGAACCATCAGGCGAAAGATATTGGGTATAAGAGACCTCAAGAGATTTTAAGTTTCTTCCTCACCACATAGATTTGATTTGGGTGTTAACTAAACTTTATGCTGAAATAATTATTTTGGAAAATCAAAATTGGATGCATAAAAAATAATAGATATAAGTACTAAAGCAATGATAAAACAATGATCATATTCTTACCTTGATCCATGATATCGATAACACTTTTGAAGTGAGCATGAGTCACCTTGTGAATTGTTTTGGTCAAGGTCTTAAACTCACTACTCTCATATAGTGGATGGGTCACTTATGTGGTGTATGTTGTTATAAGTAAAACAAAAAAAAAAGAAGACATAAGAATGAGAGTATTGTGGCTTGGGACAAACCTTAACCTCATATAAAAGATTTATATATCTCACTCTTCTCATCAAAGACTACATGGGAGTTGTACTTATTATTCAAAACCATTATGTACAAATTAATGGGTAATGGTGGGTTACCATCTTGAATGCATTCGTATAATTGCATAAGTTATAATTTTCCATTTTCTTCCATTACTCATAAACATTCTGTACAAATTAAATGTCATAATGGTGGGGTTACAAAAATTGTAACTCCATATTCATATGAATAAAATTTTCTAACTCCCCATTTATAATTTTAGTCTTCCATACGGAAGACTCTTGGATGCCTAATCAACTAATTCACCTACCTAGCAATTGAAACTCTTAAATAATATTTACACAAATATAATTATATATGACCACACATTATAGGAAAAAAAATGGAATAGCAGTAGTGTGCAAGGGTTATGGGTGGTAGTGTGACGTTAGTGGTAGGAGGGAGAGAGGAAAAAAATGGAAATGAGAGAAAAGAAAAGGAGGAGAAGAAAAAATGGGGGAGGAAATAAAAGGAAAGGAAAGAAATTAAAGGAATGAAAAACATAGAAAAATGGTGGGTTTGATAGTTAGTGGAGGTGCATGTGGAGAAGAGAAAAAGATGAAGATAGCAAAAAAGGGGAAAATAAATAAATAAATAAAATAAGAGCTAAGATTGAAACAAAAAATTAAGGAAAAAGTGAGATTTGATACACTAATATGAAAATATATGGTAAAAAGAATGCCAAATATTTTAAATTAGTATTATCTTCATTTATTTAAAAATAATTTGAAATATATGCACTTTTTACTAAGTCATCCAATAATTTCCAAAAATGTCCTTTTACATGTCATGTCATTCAAATCAATTGACAACTAAGACTCCTCCATATAAATGTTTCCTTTCTTTTTTAAATATTTTATGATTTTATTTTATTTTTTATTATTTTATTATTTTATTAGTTGAGATTTTTTTCCTTTAGAAACAAACGCCTCATAGGATTCTTATTTTAATTTTCTGAAAGTTTAGGAAATATTGTGCAAAAAAAATCCTATTTAAATAGGATTAAAAAATTTCTATTTCCTAAAATTTTAAGAGGAAATATTGCCAAAGAAATCCTATTTAATCATAATTACCAATTCAAAAAATAATAAGGTTGTTTATTAAATAATAAATAATAAATTTAATAATATACAACTATTTTAATTATGATCAATTTATTTAATATAAAATAATTATTCATTTATTTATTTTTATATTATATATCAAAGTACAACCATATTGTAAAACATTTTATATTTGAAAAACTCTTACAATAAATTTTATTCCCTATTATATTAAACAATTATTAATATTATACAATAAATATAAATTTATTATTAGTTTATTTATTATCAAGAATATGAATTTATTTTTAACTTATTAATACTATAATAAACTTTTTTTTTTCAAATTCTTATTTTATAATGTTTCTAGAGAAAAAAATTCCCAAATAATAAAATATCTAAAAAGAAGGGAAATATTTATATAAAGGAATCTAGTTGTCAATTAATTTAGATGACATGACAAATAAAGAGATGCATTTTTGGGATGGCATGACAAGTAAAAGGGCATTTTTGGGAATAATTAAATGACTTGTTAAAAAGTGCATGTATTTCAAATTATTTTTAAATAGATGAAGATAATACTAATTTAAAATATTTGAGGTTCTTTTTTCTATATATTTTCATATTAGTGAATCTAATCCCACTTTTCTCAAAAATTAAATTAGTAAAAAATAAAATAAAATATTTAATATTTTAAAGTGTTTGTATTTTAAAAAAAAAAATTGTATGGTTATAACAACTCTATCTATATATTTATTATGTAATAAAAAATATTAAATATCAAATTAAAAAATAATTAATTATGAAATTAAAATTAAAAAATATGTATATACTTTAATCACAATCTTAGAAAAAAAATATTAAAATTATGTATGAAAGCAGTGGTATTCATATTAACATCAAAAAAGGGGTACACTAGAATTTTATGAAAAAAAATTCTAACTTTGAGGGAAAAAAAAAACTGATTTTCATGTATAATTTGGATAAAGAGTTGAAAAACAATCATATAATAATATTCCGAAAATATATAAATTTCATAAGTAGACAAAAGAAGACAAAAATAATTGAATATTATTCATGAAATTAATACATCAATAAATGTTCTTACATATCCATACTAGACATCGAATTTTAATTAGGCATACTTAATTATGGTTAAAAGATTAAATTTCAATTTGTTTGTATTATTTTATATATTTTTTTTGTCCAATATTCTCATACATTTTTTTTTGTCTTATTTATAATTGTTTTAAACTATTAGTGTTTTGCTGCTCTTGCAATTACGAGTCTTATGACAACTATAGTACTGGAAAATATTCCAAAATACTCTTTTATTTATTTTTTGTCTACTCACTTTAGAATTTGGATATTCTTTGTGTTACATCCATAATATGCAAAAAAAAAAAATTAACCCTTATGCGGTCAATTCTCATGTACTCATTTTTACGAAAACAAATTTCTAAATTAGATGAAAAGCAAGATTTTGTTTCTCATCTCTGAGATGATAAATCTAATGCAATAGTAGTTTGTGTTTATTGCAATTGAAATAGTGCCTATAAAACGCGACCAATACAAATTTTTATTTAAATATATATATATATATATATTTAAGTTTTTTAAAATTTTAGCAAATAATTTTGTTTATTTTTTACTAAATTATTTTCTCATATTTTTTATTAATAATATTAAAAAAATATATAACATTAACTTTATCATCTAACTATCCACCTGCCTTACACATGGCCAAACCTAGTGTTTCCTTTTTTTTTTCATTTTTTTTTTCTTTTTTTTTATAAATAAAATAAAATAAAATAAAAAAGAATGCATTTTCAAGTACCCTATAAGAGATATTTTAAATTATATATATATTTAAAGAATGCATTCTCAACTCCTAACAAAGTCAGAGGTGTAAAAAGGATGGGTGTGATCGATTCTAGAGAGAAAAATTAGCCAAACTGATATTATGGGTTGACATTTGAAGAAAGTCAAGTCAAATTTGAAATATTCCACAATATAATCAAGAGAGTTATCTTGAAACATTGTACAAGAACAAAATTAAAATTCATTCACTTACCATATTCATTAATGGTCATACAAATACTACTTAATAGAACTAAAATAAACCCAAATGGCCAACAAGAAAAACATAAATCATAGGCTAAAAACCAAAGAAAAAATAAAAAAGATTTGGAGCTATCTTTTACCTTATTCTTGTTTTTAAAAATTAGCTCTTTGTTTTTTACTGTTGAAGTAAAGAGAGGATTATTGAGAAACAATGGCTTTACTTTTCCATTGATTAAGAATGAATATATATACACAAAACCTAAAACACAAAAATAGGAAACAATCTACCAAAAACATAGGAAACAATACTAGAATTAGGGAATTACAACAAAAATAGGAAGTTACAACTAATTACAAGAATTTGAAAATAGAAAGAAAATTTATTATAATGAATTCTCTAATATGCCCCCTCAAGATGGAGCTCCGGAGGATACGCCAATCTTGATTCGTAATTCTTGGAAGCGGCTTCGTGGAAGCGGTTTAGTAAGAGTGTCGGCAAGTTGATCTCTTGAGGAAACATGAGTAACATAAAGAGCACCTGATTGAACTTGATCCCGAATAAAGTGATAGTCAATTGCCACATGTTTCATGTGCAAATGAAAGATTGGATTAGAACAGAGATAGGTGGCACCAACATTGTCACAATAGATAATAGGCGGTGTAGGTAGAGTGACGCCAAGCTCTGTGAGAAGGGAACAAATCCAATTGATTTCTGAAGTAGTAGTGGCAACTGATCGATACTCAGCCTCTATGGATGACCGAGCAACTGTACGTTGTTTCTTGGATGAGGCTAAGGTTTGCCATGCATCAAGGGAAGTGGTGGTGCGAGCAATAAGTGGTTGTAGAGAAATGGAGATAGCACTAAGGAGAGCACTAAAGATGAGATGATCTTGACGCTTCCAGGTTGTGTATGCTGGATTTGGGAATGCAACACTAGTGACGGTGACGGTGGGTGGTGGTGGAGTATGAGTGCCATTAATGAAGTGATGAAGATCATAACCTTCAAGAAGAGATTGGATTTGAAGGCTCCATGTGAGATAATTGGTGGATGACAATTTGGTGATATTGGAGAGATTGATTAATGTAAGGAGGGGATGTTGAGGATCTTGAGAGTTTTGGATGGTGATAGGATCATTGGTGGAAGAGAAGGATGCATCAAAAGCCATTAAGGAGAAGGAAAAAGGAAAAAAAAAAAAAAGGAAGAAAATATGCCCAAGAAGATTAGGCTCTGATACCATGTTGAAATAGAGAGAGGATTATTGAGAAACAATGACTTCACTTTTCCATTGATTAAGAATGAATATATATACACAAAACCTAAAACACAAAAATAGGAAACAATCTACCAAAAACATAGGAAACAATCCTAGAATTAGCCCAAAACACAAAAATAAGAAACAATCCTAGAATTAGGGAATTACAACAAAAATAGGAAGTTACAACTAATTACAAGAATTTGAAAATAGAAAGAAAATATATTGTAATGAATTCTCTAATACTTACAACCATAGTTTTAAAAGGCATGCTTTAAGTGCACCTAGGTTCAAAGCGCAACCACTCCTTAGAATTAACACCTTGCTTGCCAAGCTGTGCACCCTATTGAAGAGGCATGCCTCGTTAACTTTACTCTTCATATTTTAAACACTTTTATTCTTGAAATTTCTAATTGTAAATTGAATTCCATATAATTTTATTACTTATTTATTAAATGCTTATTTTAAATGTTTGGAATTTTAATTATTTTATTGATTGTATTAGATTTTGAATCATATTTTATAGAATTAATGTGCATCTCAGGTTATATTTCACTTCACTCGGACGTGTGGCCTTTGTTGTGCCTTATGTCTAAGCTATAGGAGATTTTTGCACCTTAACTACACCTTGCGCCTTTTAAAACCATGCTTACAACCATAGTGCCTTCATTTTTTTGGCAATTGAGAACAGGCTTGTATGATTTTCCAAATAATGAATTCATTTAGCTATTTTGATACTACAAAAGTTGTCTTTGTTTCAGGCGTGGATCAAGTAATTTCGTAAACCATGGGAAGATGATTTTCCATGTAATAATTGTTTATTAGTTTCCACATGGAGTAAATGGAAATTAACATCACAATATGAGAGTATTTGTGAAAGACTGCATGTTAAATTTTGAGAAATGAGTGGATTTTCAGATGAAGCAAGCTGCATGCCCCTCTGCTAAATCCTGTGCGCTGAGCACCACCATCTATTTTAACTATAGAAAGATAGCAGTAGGATATGACCATGGGCGGGCACAATCAGATCCAAGACAAATCATTACCAACGTATTATTAATTAAAACACAAGCAAAGTCAATGTCAAGCATAGAAGGTAACACATAGTCGCTATCTGTGCAAAGACACAAACACAAGTCTTATAGCCACATTAGCCATCAACTTAAAGCATCATCCAGGCCTTTTCTGTTGCAACTAGATATATATAGCAGTCAGATATATTGTTTTCCATCTGCTCCTCACTGAATGTACAACTACTGTATTTTTATTCAAACTTGGTGCCTTTTCTGCCATTGAAAGAGAGTTGTAGAGATTGGAAACTCCCAGCCCCGTTTATAGAGCCTCATGCCAGTTTGGGGAGGGCAGTGGAAATGGAAAGCAGCAAGGGAGAAGCAACGATGATTGAAGAAGGTTGGTGTTGGCTTTCACGTACGGCATGGAAGAGCTCCTCTGATTGGTCTGATGAAGGCAATGATAGAGGAGAAATTGGGGGTTGATAGCCGTCATCATGAGGAACTGCAGCAGCGAAATCTCCATATCAGGGAGGATGCTCTTTTGTAGCGATGACGCTGCTGGTGGAGGTGGGGTGATTGTGGCGGTGCCATTGTCCCAGCTCCAAGATCGGAGTTGCCATCTTCAGGTCCTTGTTCAGCTTCTCCAATCCTCTACAAATCAGCACATACATATTGATCAAAACGAGGAAAATAAAACTACAATTTATAAAAATATCAAACTATTTTCCTGAAATCAATAATATTACAGCTCAAGGATACCACTGAAAACTTGAAGTAACGGTGCCATTTTAGCTGCATATAACTGAATCAGAACTTCAAGATTCAGGTATCATCTAGGAGCATCTGTTTTGCAGAACTTAATAATTGTGTTTGGACATTTTTTTTCCCGTGAAATTATGATATTTTGTGATGTCAGCATTATGATTAATGGTCACGTTCTACTACAATGCATCTCTCTGTATCCGAAAAAAAGAAACATATAATTTGCATTATTTTTCAAAGGAGTAGATATAATTCTGAATTTACCTTCCCGGGGTCACATCAAATGTTGCAGTGATTGTGGAGCTTCGCTTCCATCAACTCCTGCAGTTAAAACTGTTGCTTAAGTTCAAGAACATATGTGAACTATATTCCACAAAATTTTCTCCTGGAGAGAATTAGTGTATGAGGATATTTGAAGAAGGGGGTATGTAATCAGTGTTAGCCCCTTATGCCCAACGTACTGCACAATGATCACAAGCGGCACCTTGCACTCGCGCACATGGCTTGAGGCATGTGGGAGGACATGTCAAAGATAAGATAGGTGGCATTAAGGGTGTTAGAGGTTGTTATGAGGCGTGCAACATCGGCAGCAATTGGCCCATGACTTGGAAGAACATGTAGACAGTGTGAGAAACGTGTTCTGGAGATTGAAGGAGAACAAGCTTTGTGTGGAAAAGAAAATCGTGAGTTTGCACAGGAGACAATGTTCCTTAGGCATAAGATCAACAAGCGGAAAATCCATATATATGAGGCCAAGGTTAGGACAATGGATGAGGACACTTGCATTGCTAGAAAGGTCATTCCATTGACTAAAGATGGGAGAAGATATCCAAACCACTGGGAAGTCTTGCTTAGTTCGCTAGTTAGACAAGAATGTGAAGAAGGAAGTAGGGTTGCAACCCTCACATATTCTAGAGAACCTTGGGAGAATGTTTTAGGAATGTCATTGAAGAAGCTCCAAAGGTGCATGATTTTAGATCAATTTTTGATTGTTGATTGATTTTCAAAGTGTGCTTCCTTTGCCATCGCTCCACATTCTTGCACTGAAATGAAGATAGGTTTTTTTTTTTTTTTTTTTCCTTTAATGTGGCCCACGTGGCTTATTTTGTTATTAATTATCTTTTTTTTTTTTTAATTTAAAGGACAATTATGGTTAGTAGTATCAAGTGCTAGAATCCTATTGGTCAATTGAGGATATATTTTCCAAATAACCGTTTACGTTGATGATACATGATAGGTTACTCTATTTAGATTTGGTCCTTTCTTTACCCATTATATACTCATCTTTCTCTCCATCAAGAAAGGTACGCCAAACTAAAGGGGTTAAGAGAGAGAAACCAAGTTTTCTGTAATTTATTCTTCTCCACAAGGAATTTCTCTTCAAGATCAATCTCCTGGATTAAGGTATGTTTTCTTGATTATTTATTTTATTTGTAAAAATAAAAAAGTTCTAAGATTCGGAATTAAGGTTATATTGTTTAGCAAGAATTAGGGTTATGATTATTTTGCATAAATAAAAGAAACCCTAACATGTGGTATTAGAGCACATGGTTTAGGAACTTGTGATTTTCCTCTAAAGAGATTATTATATGTTTCTCTTTTATAATATCAAATTTTTGACAAGAGAATTAAATTTATTGATTATATTTTCTGTTGCAATGAAAAGATTTTGTTGATATTTTTGCAGTCGTTTCTTTCTAAAATCATCACAGTGCTTTCAAGTTCTTGT
This sequence comes from Vitis cinerea var. helleri x Vitis rupestris, assembly GCA_945999865.1. NCBI lineage: Eukaryota > Viridiplantae > Streptophyta > Magnoliopsida > Vitales > Vitaceae > Vitis > Vitis cinerea var. helleri x Vitis rupestris. The sequence goes on along the minus strand of OX253931.1, from coordinate 2,197,235 downwards.
TTGCAATCTTTATTAGATGGCCTTTTTATTGAGTTTTTTAATATTTCGGAATTGTTTTATCTTTCTTTGCAAAATTCTTGATGAACCATATAATTAAAATTGCTATGAATATATAATGGAGAGTATAAAGTTTTGACATTCAATATTGGATCTACCAATCTCTTTTAACGCATATATTGATGATTGTTAGAGTTTGGTGACTTGAATTCTTTTTTGGTCTAACTTGAAAAGCTCGGAGTGCAACATATGTGGATAAACTAAAATTATAAGATTTTTTTGGGGGTTTGTGGTGGTAGCGAAGGGCAAAGCCCTTATGGTATGGACTTGCTTTGCTTATTACTCTCACATATATATATAATGTTGTATAGTTTTAGGGTTATGATGATGATTATGCTTTTGTTGTAGCCACTCACAACTCTTCCCTCTTGTACAAATTTTTGACATAGTGGATTTTTTTCTCCTTTACTCGTGGTTTTTCTCATCTAGGGTTTTTCATGTAAATTTGTGTGTTCTTATTATGTTTTTCTTATTTCATATTCTTATTATTCCATAAAAAATTGGCATCGAAGCATGTCGGGCTTAGTCTCGACAATGGCAACTATGAAATATGATATTCCACTTTTGGATCGCAACACCAAATTTTTGCTATGATAGGTCAAGATGTGGGTTGTGCTCACACAAATAGATTTGGATGATGCACTGTTAAGGTTTGATAAGATGCCCTCATTGTGGACATCGTAGGAAAAACAACATAGGAATCGAAAGACCTATCTCAAATTCATCTTCATTTGTTAATTCAAATTCTATAGGACGTTCTAAAAAATAAAACTGCCATTGTGTTCCAGTAAGTTGCATTTGAAATAACGATTGTATTCTCACCATATGATAGAAGGAACGTTTTTAGAAGATCAATTAACTATCTTTAAGGAAATTGGCTCTTAGCTAAAGACCATGGAGGTTAAGTATAATGGAAATGATTTAGGGTTGATTTTATTATGTTCGCTACCCTCTTCATATGTGACTTTCAGAGATACTATTTTATATAGTCATGACACTCTTACTTTAAAGGAAGTATTTGATGCTTTATTCTCTAGGGAGAAAATAAAGCTGCTTATTGTTGGATCTAAGGCTCAAACAGAGGGCCTTGTTGTTAGAGAGAAGACACAGGAAAGGAATTTTAGGTGGTGATGTGAGGGGTAGATCAAAATCCAATAATAAAGACAAAATCTATAAGTATTGCAAGAAAAAAGGGCAAATCAAATCTGAATGTTATAAGTTGGAAAATAAGAATAAGAAAACTATTGCTAATCAAATGAGAAAACAACCAGAAAATTCCAGTGAAGCCAATGTTGCAAAAGATGACTACAGTGATGGAGAACTCCTAGTTGTTTCTGAAGGTGACTCTAAACCTTACAAGGATTAGATTCTTGATTCAGGTTGCATGCTTCATATGTGTCCTAATTGGGACTAGTTTTCAACATATAAAATGTCTAAATGTGGTATGTTGATGGGAAATAATGCATCTTGTAAGATAGTTGGTATTGGAATGGCCAGAATTAAAATGTTTGATAGGGTTAGTAGGACACTTGGTGATGTGAGACATGTCCTAGATCTAAGCAGGAATCTTATCTCTTTGAGTACTCTTGATTCAAAAAGGTACAAATACACTGGTGTAGGTAGAGTCTTGAAGCTTAGCAAATGAGCTTTTGTTGTGATGAAAGGGTAGAAAAGGTTTGTCAAATTATATGTCTTATAGGGTTCTACGATTATAGGTGATATAACTGTTGCTACTCCTTCCTTATCAGATGGTGATGTTACTAGACTCTAGCATAAACATCCTGGGCATATGAGTGAGAATGGGATGGTTGAACAGAAAAGAAGAGGACTTTGAAGCTTCAAGAAGGGTTGACATGATAGAAGCTTCTAGAAGAGCTTACATGGTAAATATTCTCTTCACATGCTCCTTCAAACAAAAATGAATTTTTCACCTTGAGTTTGGCCTTGAGCTTTAAGAACTGATTGATTGAAAGTGGTTTTGTAGAAAAATCTACTACTCGGTCAACTAAAGGTATAAACCGTATATCCAACTCTTTTTGAAGTACTTTATCATAAAAAAAATGCATATCAATTTTGATATCCTTGATTCTAGCATGATAAATAGAATTAGCAGCAAATGAGGTTGTACCTTGGTTATAACACCAAATAACTGGTTTAAACCTCAATTGAAGTCCCAACTCTATTGCCAAGGATTTGAGCCAAGTTAACTCAACTATTGCATGCACTAAGGCTCGATATTCCAATTCCATGCTGGATCAAGCAACAATACTCTGTTTCTTTAAACTCCAAGAGATAAGATTACCCCTTAGATAGATATAATAACCATTAGTTGATCTTCTATCATTCGGGCAACTAGCCTAATCTACATCTATGAATCTTATAAGATTTAAAGATTTGTTTCACTAGAAATGTAAACCATGAGTGATTATGCATTTTAAATAGCGTAATACCCTTTTACAATCTTTCCAATGTATCTCTATTGAACTTTGCAGGAACTGTCTAACTTGCTAACCATATATGATATATTAGGTCTTGTGACTAACAAATTGTAAAGCTCCAATTGCGCTTCTATATAAGATTGGATTGTCCATAAGATCACCATTTGATTTAGAGAGTATTTTTCCAGAAGGGGCTAATGTTGGTAAAGGCTTTGTTGCATCCTTCTTTATCTTTTAGAGCAAGTTAGCAATATACTTGGATTGAGTTAAATAAAGAGTTGTTTTATCTCTAAATGTTTCAATTCCTAGGAAGAAATACAACAAACCAAGATCCTTTAGAAAAAAAAACTCTTATTGAGGTCATTAACTAATTCCGAAATTACTATACTATTATTTCTAATAATAAAAATTTCATCCATATATACCAATAACATTAAAACTACTCCTTTGGACTGTAGAGGAACAAAGTTACATTAGACTTTGAGTCTTGAAAACCCTAGTGAATAATGCATCTTTTAGTCCATCAAACCAAGCCTTTAGGGACTATTTCAAACCATATGAAGCTTTTCTCAATTTGCAAATATGATATAGCTTGGTAGGATGAATGAAGCCTTCAGGTTGACACAAAAACACATCTTCTGATAGATAGCCATTGAGAAAGGCATTGTTGATGTCCCATTGCTTAATTTCCCAACATTAAGCTATTGTTAGAGATAATACAACTCTAATGGTGGTAGGTTTAATCACTTAACTATAAGTTTATGAAAAACCAACACCTAAAGTTTGATGGAATTCCTTGGCAACTAACCTAGCCTTGTGCTTATTAAGGGTACTATTATGGGTGAAACTTCAACTTAAACACTCATTTATTACTAACTACATTATATTGGGATTGATAAGGTACCAATTCCCATGTATGATTCTTCATTAAAGCCTTGTATTCTTCTTCCATTGATATCTTCCAATTTGGATCAACAAGAGCTTGCTTTATACACATAGGTTCAATAGGACTGGGTGAGATACTTAATGGATGTACGAGGGTAGAACACACTTTTAGCTTAACAATACCAGATTTGGCTTGGGTAATCATAAGGTGACATGGAATTGGAGCATGAGCAAGTAAAGACTTAGATGGATGTGAAGAAGTGGTAAATTCATGAGGCAAAGTAGGTGAGGTATGAATATTTGAGAGTGGAGTTTGAGTTAGTTCTAGAAATTGATCAATTGCTGGTGGTAAACCAAATGGGATGTCAAAAGCTATAGGCAATGAGACTACACTAAGCCTGATCATGTCTCTCACTATAGTTGCATCACTCGAAAAAAAGGTTATGGACAATGATGAAGAATCTTGAAGAGATATTAGATAAAAAAAAACACCATATTTGGGACCAAATTCAGAATAAGGCAATTCAAGCTCATTAATTACATCATGAGAGATGTAGACTTTTCCAAAAGGATGTAGACAAAGGTAGCCTTTATGAGCTAAACTTTAGCCCCAAAACAAGCATTTGGAAGAATGAAATTGCAACTTATGAGAATTATAAGGTCTTAAATGAGGAAAATAAATACATACAAATGTTTTGAGGAAGGGATAATCTGGTGTATGATGACATAGTTTCTAAAATGGTGAAATATTAGAAAGAATAGGAGTGGGAATCCTATCAATCAAGTAAATAGAGGTTGAAAATGCTTCCCACTAAAAAGAGAGTGACATAAATGCTTGAGCTAGTAAGGTAAGACCAAGTTCTACAATATGACGATGCTTTCTCTCTACTTTACCATTTTGTTGATGAGTGTAGGGACAAGGATGACGAAATTGTATTCCATTTTGAGTAAGAAAATTTTGTAAAGGCCTATATTCTCCACCCTAATCTATTTGGACACATTTGATGGATTTATTCAAGGATTTTTCAATTAAAAGCTTGAACTATTCAAAGACTGAAATTGCTTCAAATTAAATTAAAGAGGATAAATCCATGTGTACCTAGTATAATCATCCAAGAAGTGGATGTAGTACTTATAACCAACAGTGGAATTTATAGGTGTTGCTCCCCATATATTTGCGTGAATAAGCTCAAGAGGGGTAGTAGTTTTAGTTTCTAAACTTGGAAAGGTTAACACATGACTCTTACCATATTGGCAAGCTGAACAAAAATTTGGAGTTTTCTTTATTAAAGAACTATAAGCCTTTAGCACTTGATCAAAATCTATTAGAAGAATGACCAAGCCTTCTATGCCATACGTTGGAATCGATATTGGAAACAGTTACTAACAAATATGAGTGAGTTTTGTGAGTAATATTAAGATTCTTGTCATTCCCAATCTTCAGCTTCTCTAATCTTCATACGACGTCTTCAAATTTAGATTATTCATCTCAATTGTGACGTGGTTTGTAGCACCACTATCAACATACCAACTTTGATCAATCATTATCACTGGTGTAGCCATATAGACTACTATCTTATAGTTACCATTACTATTGATAGGACATGTTGTAGGCTAAAAGTTTTCATCCATTCTATGCCAACAAGTGAGAGTTACATGACCTTAAATCCCACAAATTTGACAAATAGGTTTACTATTATATTTGAGACCAAAAACACCTCCATTCCTTCCTCCACCTCAGCCTTGAGTTTCCTTTTCAACGACCAAGGTTTCCTCCATCTATATGAGTGATTCGTGCCCAATTGGTGTATCAGCTGATTCATGTCCAGCTTGTGCTCCTTGATTGAGGGAGTAATCAACAAAATTTATAACCTATTACACCATGTACTAGGGTAGCAAAGACAAAGCTACTATAGCATAGTGACTCTAGGATCGTTCACTGGGATGGGTTTTCACTTCACAACTGATACCAATTCAAAGTAAATTGGTGCTTTTTCGTTTCAAGGTTAGCTTTAAAAGAAAACATAAAGATGGTTGAGTGAAAAAGGTTTGGTTTTAAACTAACCAAAAATAGTAACTGATTTTACTTACAAAGAAAAGTGTCTCTTGGAGTTTCAGAACACTAGGCTCAGATTCCTCATACAAAAAGGAGAATTCTGGTCACTTGTTTCTTTTCCTCGCATTAGAGAATTAACATATAGTTAATTCTCTAACCGGTGTGGTACAGATGCTTCCCTTTAATGGGTTCAAATGCTAAATCCCTCTCACTGATGCAACTTGCAATGGCTCGTGTCTCTCACCTAGCACTTGCCATTCAAGGTGATCCTTAACCTTGGATTTCCCTTCACAAGCTCGCAAGAGATAACTAATGGATGTCTCCTTAGAGTCCAAAAGCTTACCAAGTGTTGGCAATTCTAGAAAATCCTACCTTCAAACCACCTCCCAAAAGCTCGCAAGAGGTAAACTAGTGAATCTCCATGGACGAAGATCACTTGCCTTACCAAGTGTTGGCCCAGGTGATTTAAAGGCTTTTTAAGTTAACTAAAAAGATAAAAACCATTAACGGGTCACACTTTCTCTTCATTAAAAACCAAAACAACAAAACTTCCAATTTATGCATGAGGAAACTTACCCGGCTTTCTTCACTCCAAGAGACGAAGAGCCTAGCCTCTCATCATCTGAGGAAAAACCCTCAGAGTTTGATTGGCTAGAAATAAGAACGAGAAAACAGAAATATGAAGAAGAAACAGAGCAAGTGCTCTGTTCGTTTATTACATATATGATATATGATGATCTATCGATGATGATCTATCGATCATATCATTGTAAAGGAAATTACAAACTATATATAAGAGGTTATTCACCCCTCTGTTCTTACTTAAGGACTAAGGAATCCTATGATAGGTGGGTTACAAGGAGAGTTTGGGGATTTAGACATCAAATATCTAAAACAAAATATCTCCAACTGTTGGTCGAAATATCTCAAAATGTCGGTCGCAAATATCGGGATGCTTCAGGAGAATACCGCGGCACTGTGCACAATTCTGCCTTCAGCTTGGAGTGATCCGGGTACGTACTATCAGAAGATCCGGACATGCCTGTCCGAGGAAGTTGAAACGCCTCCTCTCACATCCGGCGTCAGGGGATCCGGGTGTGAAATATCCGATCAAAGGATCTGGACATGTCTGACTGGACATAATTCCGGATGAGATATCCGGACGTCGCAAGGGGGACCGTCTGCGTGTATAAGGTGTAGGGACCCATCCGGATTCCCCAAGAGGACATGCGCCGCCATGCTATCCGGCTCAACTCCATCCGGATTTCCCAAGAGGATACGCACCACCATGCTATCCGGCACTCGTGAACATCACACTCCGGATGATAGCATATCCTATCCGAATATGTTGTCCAGATCATTGACTAAAGCGAGCAAGCCTTGCTACAGCCCATGTTTCGCTGCTCTCCAATGGTGTGTCCGGACGCCCTGTCCGGACATCTTTTGCCATGGATTCCAAAGAACTCTCCTCAATCTCGGATTGCTTTGGTGATCAAAAAGCTATCAAAACACCAAAACTTAACACAATTTGATTAGAATTGATTGCAAAGGTCCTTAACATGTTAATTGGGTTAAAAGGTGATAACTGCTACTCAAAAGTGTTTAAAAGAGTTAATCACAAGCTATCAAATAGCACTTTTTGAGTAGTAATCAATGAGCAAAATTGGCAAACAGATGACATGAATATGAAATCGTTGCATACAGTTACTCAATTCTACTTTCTTGATTGAGTAGTAAAGCATGGATTTAATTATCCTTTAGACAAAGATGATTAGCTCTATCGTGAGTGGTAATACTGCACACAATTGGATCATACTCTGATCCAAATATAAAGCACCAAATCTTCTTCACTAACAAAATAGTCAGCCATTGCATATTGATTTGCAATATTTTCCATTTTAGCAAAATAATCACTAATTGCAATAGATCCTTTTCTCAATTACTGCAATAGCATCTTTAGCTGTATTAATTTTGCCTTTGATTTTGAGATAAACAAATGCTCTAAAACCATCTAGAGTTCGTGTGAAGTAGTGCATCGATCAACTTGGCTTAGAATCACATTTGATAAAGATGAAAGCAACCAACTCAACAATAGGTGATTTTCTCTATTCCATTGTTCGAATTCAGGATTAATATTTCTGACATTGTTTCCATCTTCATCCTGAGACTCCAAAAATTCAGGTGGATGTGGCTATTGTTGAGGCTTGCGTTACCAAGACCATTGCAATTGCCTAACGTACACGCCTCCTCAACTGAAGATGATGCTTCCTTCCTTTGACCTGCAAAAGATGTCCGGACAGGTGGTCCGAACACACCCTCCGATGGTTTTGTTAGTTTTACTCTCTAACATTTTGATATTCTCTCTTGGGCCCTTCTCCTTAGGAATGCTTACCTTCTTTTACTGTGTGAGGGCCTTTTATAGTGCCAGGAGCTTTGTCCCCTTTAATGGTGGGAAGACTTGTTGGCTTGTCATGATGGTGCTTAGATGGTGGCAGAGCCATCATTATCCTGCAGGCGGCTGTCAGAGATTGTGGGAGGGATGACTTGCTGTCATCCTTGTCTTTTTGCTTTACAGGCGACGCAGGGCAGGTGGTGGCAGGTCGCCTGAAGTGACCCAAGAAGGTCCCATTGAGCATGCTTTTGGTAAAATGAATAATGATTGCCCGCGAGACGCAGTCAAGACTCCTGTTTGAGACGCTATCCACTGAGTCCAGATAGGACATCCGGATAGGGGAGGTGTGTGTCAGTCCCATGGTAGTCCGAATGGAGGGTTGGACGTGCCACGTGTCCAATGGAGGAGTGCTTTGTGAGGCTGCCACGTGTTCGTTTAGGGGTGGTCCCCATAGCTATGTGCCAAATAAGTAGCCTCCGATGCCATGGCCTCAAACAATAGGTAATACTTGAGATTTCCATAGAAGAAAATTATCACAATCGAGTTTGATTGAGAGCGTCGTGCTAAGGGTGGTTGTAAATGAAGAACACAAATTTCTCTTTTGCAACAAGTTTGGAATTGATGCAGCAGAAGCAATGCTTAACTATGATTGAGACATTCTCTTGCTTGAAGAGAAAATAGAGCTCTGATACCATGAAAAGAAACATGTTTGGTAATAAATAAAAAAAGAGGGAAAAATAATGGAATCAAGAGATGGACATTTGATGAACTGCATTTTCTATTCTGTTTCTAAACAGAGGTGGTATCTTGCATACAAAAGAAGAAATGAATTGAATATACTAACCAATGTATATATATATATATATATTCAGTTTTGATGCTAACTAATCTACCGGAGGTGGTTTGATACCAACAGATTTCTAACTTAATGAAGCTTCAAGAAAGGTTGACATGATAGAAGCTTCTGGAAGTGCTTACATGGCAGATATTGTCTTCACAAGGTAGAAGGCCCTTAGAGTTCCTGATTAGAGACAAGGTCTTGCTGCAATTGTCCCTTTAGATTTGGAAGATGATCAATAGCAGAACAGTGCAATGTGGGTTGATTCTGTAGTATAATAGAAACTCTGAAGTATTAAAGAGGGTTGGTCAGGTTGCTTATCAGCTAAAGTTCCTAGACTAGTTGAAGATCCATCAAAGATTCCATGTCAGCTTCTTGAAACTCAACATTGAATATGTTGATCAAGGAAGGGTGCAGGCTAAGCATGCTCCACCTATCATTAGAAAGCAATTTGACAGGGAGGTTGCTAATATCCTTGATCATCACGCAATGAGAGGAGCCAAGATAATGCATTAGACAAATTATCTAGTTCCACGCAAAGGGAGTTTTGAATCTGACGCCAGTTGGGAACATGATACGGCACAATGATAGTTTAAGGATGTTGTCAAGAATTACTAGCTAGGGGGTTAAGTTGACAAGGGTGTCATTATTTTTTTAGTGGGGATGATTTGTTAGCTCCTGATGCTCAACTTACTGCATAAGGCTTGTGAGTAGCACTTGCACACAACACATGGGCTGAAACAACGCATGGGCCAAAGGCAAGACGAGACCAAGGTATTGCAAGTTCCTAAGGAGGAGACAAGATGTTGGATCTGGTCTAAGGAGCAAAATAGGCAGGCCAAACTTGTCACTTGGGTTGTTAGCAAACAAGGGAATGTTTGGCATGCACATTTAACGACAGCAGCATGACACAAAGGTCTTTTGTAGCCAGCTAACTCAGACAAAGGTTTGCCAAGACAACATTAGAGGAGAGACTCATTTGATGCATGATGCAAGAGTAGAGGCGGGTGGTTTAGCAGTTGGGTAGTCATAGGGGTTATATAACTACCCTGAATTTCTCAGCAATCTACTTGAATTCATGTAGGATATTTGAATTCAAGTGGGCCGATGCAAGAGGGGAGATAAGGAATACGTATAGGCCTCTGCATATACAAAGAGATGATGTTTTCTGCAGTAGGCTAAGTGTTGAGACACTTAACAAAATTTAGAATGTTGATGAGAGCAATACAAGTTGGGTGTTTCCTTCCCGTGAGAACAAAAGATTGAGGGCTGGCTAAGTAGACACTTAGCGCCACACATTCATAGTATGCACACACACACACACACACACACGTGGTTGTAACAGTTACTAACCTCTGCAGCATGAAATATGACTATACCAATGAGCTGAAGATGGCCTTGGCTTTGGCAAATCTGGGGTTGAACATACATCAGTGGACTCCACCTCTAGATCAGGGACGTGCATGATCTTTGGCCAATCCTGGCCTCCTCCCTTCTTGTTTCTGCATCGCTCCATCAACAGTGGGCATCCTCAAATCACCAAATGTTGAAGGGAGGGGGAGATACCTTCCTCAGGCAAGGACTTGAGTTTTGGGCAGTCCTCAATATAAAGATCAGTGAGGGAGGAGAGACTCTTCAGCACATCCTTTGGGCCAAGGGACTCAAGGCTGGGGCAACGACTGATGGTCAAGCATTCAAGCGTTTTGGGGAGTCCTTCATGCGGCAATTTCACAAGGCTGGGGCAGCATTGAATGGACAATAGTTTCAGGAAGGTCAAACCTTGGAATGGTGCTTCTTCTTCACACAAAGACATTAGATCTTTGCAATGCCGAATATGCAAGGCCTTGAGACGGGGCAGGTAAGGCCACTTTGGGAAGGAGGTGGCGTTTGAGATGTTGGAAATTACCAAAGAGCATAGAGAACTGTTGTCCGGTATTGCCCCCACTAGTTTTCCACCCTGACATTCTTGGTCAACTGCCAAATGCTGAAGATGTCGGAAGCACTCCGGATTTGGAAGGTCTCTCAATAATTCACACCTATTAATTTCCAACTTCAGTGGGGCAAAGACCTGTGGCAGTGCATGCAGCTTTGGGCAACAATCAACCTTCAATTCCAATAGCTTAGAAAAGGAAGAATTCACTTCATTCCAATCTTGTAGAACCAGATTGTCCACGAGTACCAGAAACATCAGAGACTGGGTTGCTGGAAGGGTCTCCAGGGAAACGCACTTTTTGATCTTCAATTTTCTTAGCTTAGGGAAAGAGGGTAACTTTGCTAGCTTTGGGCAGTTACGAATCTTTAGTTTCTCCAGGGAAACATTATTACCCTGGGGACATTTGTCTTGCAATTCCTCTACCTCCTGTAACTCCTGCATTCCTTTAAGGTAGAGCCGTTGAAGGTGGGGTAACTGACCAAGTGAGAGAATTTTTCAGTTTGTGCAACCATTTAGGGAAAGAGTCAACAGATTTTGAAGCCACCCATCTGTCATCCAATGTGGAAATTCGGAACCCCTGAAGTGACAAATGCGGAGCTCCTTGAGGTTTGAGTGAGGCTGTAGATCTTCAAGCACCCGCCCATGAGTAACTGCGTCTTGGGGCCCAGCAACATCTCGGTCACTCCATTCTAAAACAAGCTTCACAAGGCTTTCTTTCTCCTTCAACATTGCATCCACTGCATTTTTCACTGCATTCTCAAGCTTTGAAATGTGCAACGTTCCTGTAAGGTAGGCCATACCCTTTAGTTCTTCAATGCCATAACCATTCTCACAGCCAATTGGAAGCACATGCAAGTTATGCAGGCTGGTTAAGCTCCCCATCCTCGGTGGCAGCTTGGTGCATGAGTACCAGAACCTTTCATCTAGCTCCAGATGTCGCAGGTTGATCAAGTTGGCAAAGTCCTTGGGCAATTGGGAAAGTGAAAGACACCCTAAGAGTTTCAGCGTTTGCAAATTGTAGAGGTTACATAAGGAGTCGGGAAGCCTAGTGACTTCAGTTTTGCTGAGGTCCAGATAGCGCAACAGCTCCAACTGCTCGATTGATTCTGGCACTATGGAGATTGTGCTTGAACTCAGATCCAACACCCGGATGCATGTCAAAGCCTGAAACATCTTCTCTAGAGCACTCCCAATATTTTTCAAGTATCCACAGGGGAACAGAAGTGTACGTAACTGCCTAGATTTATCAATAATCTGTCTAACAGGTTGCTCTACATCTTTGCCCAGCAGTGACACATGACGGGTTTTCGGAGGTAGATAACACTGCTCGCTGAGGTAGATAACACTGCTCGCTGTCTTTCGCTTGCAAGAAAAGTGGGCTGGCAACTAGCTGTGCCAACTCGTGGATAAGATCATGCATCCTATATTGGTCACCGCCAACATCGGAAGGTTGAAAGAAGGACCTCATTAACAACTCATCAAAATACTGACTTCCGGTTTCCTCTGGGCTTTCTTGTCCAGTGTATTGAATGAATTCTTCTGCCATCCATAAATTGACCAAGTCTTTTTTATCAAACACATACGCCTTGGGAAATAAGGAGCAGTACGCAAAGCACTGCTTTATATGAGAAGGTAGATGGTCATAACTCAATTTTAGGGCAGGCAAAAAATTATGCTTCTCTGCTTTGCAGATATCATTCTTTGAGATTTTCTGCCATTTGTTTACATCCGTGTTGCCTCGCAACAGGCCTGCCAATGCCGTCACGGCCAAAGGCAAACCTCCGCACTTGGCTACGATTTTCATACCAATTTTTTGAAGGTCCCTCCGTGTTCTATCTGACATCTTACAATGTTTAAAAGCGATTCTTCTGAACAACTCCCAACAGTGATTGTCGGACAGAAAGCCCAAGCAATAAGGATCTTGGGTGCCCATGATATGAGAAACTTTAATTGTTCTGCTGGTAACCAGGACTCTGCTTCCTCTTCCCCCATGCCTCAAGACTTTCTCAAGCGACTCCCACTGAAAGTAATTGTCAGTCCAAACATCGTCTAGGACAATTAGAATTCTTTTTCCAGCCAACAATTCGACAACACGAGACTCTAGCATGCTTGTAGATAAACCTCCAAGTTCACAATTCATGTGGGAGAGAGATGTAATGATGCCTTCAAGAATTCTAGGGAAGTTAAAATCAACCGTGACACAAACCCAGCTCCTACAATCAAAATGTTGGACTGCTTTAGGATGATTGAAGATGAGTTGAGCAAGAGTTGTTTTGCCCAGACCAGCCATCCCAATTATGGAAATGACAGAAAAGTGGGACTCTTCTCCCTGGTCGGATTCATGGGATAGAAGCATATCTAATATCTCAGATGCATCATCTTCCCTACCAACAATATCACCTGCAGAAGAACTTGTATGGTGTAGAGGCCGTGGGTAGGGAATCTTTTGCCTTGCAACAGATTCAGATCTTAACCTTTGTGTCGTATGTGAAATCAAATCTATCCTGGCTACGATGTCCTTGATCTTAAGGAAGCAAACATTAAATCGAAGGGAAGCTTTACCTGGACATAGCTGCTACCGCTGTTCCTTTCTTCTAATGCTCCTGTAAACTTTAATTAAAAAAGCCTCCAATACATCTTGCGCATCCGAAGCTGCATCTTGAAGATCTCCCAGCGAATATTTCAAGAGTGGATCAGCCTCTTGCATGTCCTCCTTATCCATCAGTTCTGCTTTGAATGGGATTAAGGCTCGTAAAAGCTTTTCCAAGTCATCCTTCACCTTTGCTAATGATGATACGTCTTCTACTATCATCAACAACAACCGTATCTTAACTAAGAGGCTGCTCGCGATGGGGCTGATGACAATTGAATCTGGGTCACACATGGCTTGCTTCTCTCTGTCGAATTGTGGGCAACGAACTCAGGGATGTTGTGAAGCTTGTGATATCATTTTTTCCACCTTGCCAACCATGTTAATTTATCTAAGGTAAGCTAGACGATGAATCAGATGGGAATCTGTCTTGTTCAACTTCTTTTTTTTTTTTTCTTTTTTAATTTTTAATATTATATATATAAAGAAAACTTGTTGAAAAATACATTGCTTGCTTTCCTGTCAGAGTTGTGGGGCTTGCTTTCCTGTCAGATTTGTGGAAGACGAACTCAGGGCTGTAATGAAATTTGTTATAGCAATTCAGTCTCTGTTTCCTCTTTGCCAACTAAGTTGACTCTTCATAAATGGTGGATGAAAATGTTGGTTTTGAGGAAATATATATTTGAAGGGTGTTTTTAAGTGTTAAGAATTTTTCAATGTAATTAGAATGTATGATATAAATATATACATGAAGATGTGATATTATTTTTTTAATGGAAGCTAATATTTATGCATATATATTCATAACATGCATAAGGTGCCTTATATAACCAACCCTAAAAATAATTTTGAACATTCTCATCACACTTGTGTTTTATTTGGTTCTCATAAATTATTAAAGAAAAAAAATATTGAAGAAAATGATTTTCTTATATTTGATTGTATTATGAAAAATTTCAAAGAAAAGAAAATATAATTAAAATTAATTAGAAACTTATACATTTTCAAATTATTTAATATTTATATTGATGAGTTAAAATAAATAATTTAAGTTTGAACTAATAAATAAAAATAATTTGTTAACTTTAACTTTATCTTTTATTTTCCTTCACCTCTTCTTTCTTTCTATTTTCTTTTCATTACATTTTTTTCTCAAATTTTATGAGAATCAAACATAACCTTTATTTTTCTTGGAAAAATTGTATATAATAAGGCAAAGCTACTACAGTGACTTACAATATAAGTCAATATGACATGATAAAACACCTCCAAAAAAATTAAATTTATTAAAAGAGATAAATATGAGGTAAATATACTTAGAGACACCTTCTATAATTTCAGAAAATTTGATTTATATTAAAGGTGTCTCTTGAAAAAACACTTTTCACGTGGCAAAAAATCCAATATGCATTAAAGGTGTCTCTTGAAGAAACACCTTCCACAAAAGAAAAAAAAAATTCTATCTCTTAATTAGTATTACCTACTGTACAACCAAATGTTTAAAGTTTATCACCTGTATACATTATAATCAATATTTTGACATTCAATCCAAAACCAATGAAAACAAGTAAACCAAATGTCAAAATCAGCACCTTTCCAAAATAGTAACAATACTATTTTGTGTAAAATAAGTCCAAAATAGATAGAATACTATAGAACTTACGTTAATAAAAAGTTAGTTAATCCAAGATATAACAAGTAAAAACATACATCTTGAGTATTTGTCCAAAATAATGATATGCAAAATACTAATAGTATCCAAAATATAAGTCATATGTAGTAACATCCTCAATGTGTACGGCACGAAGGAGCCTTCCTCTTCCGTAGTGGACGTCTATGATGTGCATGCTCCACTATTGGCTCTATGGGGCTAACATGTAACCCTCCATGAGCTCCACGGCAACGTCTCCTACCACATCCTCGACCACGATTAGTCTTTTGTCCTTTTTTATCATCATTTGCTATATGAACTAACTCCTCATGAACCAATGTAGCCTCTATCGATGGTGGTGATGATGTAACAAGTGGTACTACAGGTGGGGTGGATGGCACCTCCATAGGTGTAATAGGAGTCTCCTGAACAGGTGGCAGGCTAATGTCAGTCGATGGTGCATCTCTAAGAACAGATGTATGCCCAGTCCCTCTCGTATGAGCCCCTCGCCCTCTAGTCTGTACACCTCCTGATTGAGTAATGGATGATATCGGCTGCTGATGAGGTGGTGGACTACTCCTCATATGAGGCCCTCCTCCCCTAGTCCGTACACCTCCTGATCGAGTAATGGATGATATTGACTGCTGATGAGGTAGTGGACTACTCCTCGTATGAGGCCCTCCCCCTTTAGTCCGTACACCTCTTGATCGAGTAATGGATGATGTCGGCTGCTGATGAGGTGGTGGACTAATGTCAGTCGATGGTTGCACTCGGGCAACAACTGGTGTATGCCTAATCTCCCTCGTACGAGGCCTTCGTCGTGTAGGTCGTACATCTCCTGATGGAGGCTCGAGCTGTGTAGTAGCATCAACACTAAATGGAGCATCTAAGCGATCCATCTCATGTATGGCCTCTAATACAGTAGTACATAGCCTACGAATGCGAAAATCATCTGGAGGTGCAATATCATATATCTGGTGTATGCTGGTAGTCAGTAAGTCAAATAAGAGTTAAATTAAATTCTTATAAAAATAAAATGAACTTTAATAAAAAGATAAAACATGAAAATTACCAATAGCTCGTGGAAGGACCCAGTCCAAGTAAGAAACCGAATAGTAATGGAGCGATACCACACCATGTATGGATCATGATACCCCAATGAACCTATAGCCATCTCGCCTCTAGCAATATGCTCACACCTAGAGCTCCAACGTCTTGTTTTAATATGATTTCATTCACGACTTGTGATGAAAAATTAAACGATAAAACAACTATTATTTTTTTTATATTAAGCATTTGAGAAAAGTAATATGAAGTTTTCCTACAACAACCGATCCCTCCTCCTTGATTGTTGCCTTGTTTTTCCAATTGTTGTTGGGAAATAGGTGGGTCAGTAGGCATCTAAAAAGTTTAGGTTGTCGAAGCATCGGAGCGCTGGAGACGAATTTTTTTTCACAGATCTTTCCATTCACATGTGGTCACGTTTTATTTTATTAATATAAAGCTGTCCCGAATTCCACGAAACCCACTATCACTTTTTTAAAAAAATAAAATAAAAAATTATTATTTAATAAAGGGGTGGCATCAACAACCATTTTCAATTGTCAGAAATTCAATACCATTGGCTTTTCCATGGCAAAGCCAGCTGTCAAGATTGTTTTATTCGCAACTTTCTATAAAGAAGGATTATTTTAACGCCAATTATTGCCTGATTTGATGACTTGGGAACCATCCTCTATATAATCTAATATCATATATCGGTTTTCTATCATACTTTACTTTAAAATTGTCTCAATGACTATGACTTGGGAACCAACCTGTATATCGGTACTTGTTTTGATGCCACATGCATACACACTAAACAAATATTAACAAATTTATGAATATATATCAATTTTAATGAAGTAGTTCAACTTCATAATTATAACAAAATATCGATAAAAATTTTAACAAATTCAATGAAATATAAATCAATGAAAACTCATAAAAATATCAAAAATTAAAAAGATAATAAAAAAATTTAAGTTGTTTTATTGAACAAGTTGATATATGTATATCAAAATTAGTGACGTTGATCAAACCTAAAATAATATTAATATGAAAATAAATATTTTAATTTCACTGAAAACAAATTATATTTCAATATTCAAAAATTAGAAGGCATTAGATTTATATTTATAAAATAATTTTTCTAGAACCTAAATAATTAAATATTGACAATATTTTGTTAAAATGAGATTTTATTACAAGCAATTTGTTGTAAAATTTGAGAATATGTTGTATTGTGGGAACTTGTGATGATCTTGATAGAATCACTGACCTTACCAAATCAAGCAAAATGGAGATTGATCCCACAAATAAAGTCAGAATGAGAGTCATTGGGCTTGCTACAAATAAAGAAAATCTTTTGAGAGCTAATTAATTTCACCTTTACATCCACATGATTTCCTTCCTCATGAAATCACATCTCCATACATAGTTTTGTTACCGTTAGACCTTAGTGTATATATACTTGGACAAGTCAACAAGTTTTTGTATTGAAACAAATCATTAGAACTATTTTATTCTGCTCTTGATCTGCTGGAGTTTACTATGCAATCAGAGCTTTCTTCCATCAGCTGCAAAATGCCATCCCATGAAGAGCCTAAACTGTCTATCCAATCATTCCATCAAAGTGCTAGCCCAGTCTCAATCAAACTAAATTCATCAAATCTTCTCCTTTGGAAATCCTAAATCCTACCTTTGATTCGCAGCCTTGGCATTTCCCATCATCTCACCAATTCTGAATACCAACATAAGAGATTATTAACTCTTCTAGAAATAGGGTTACAAATCAATATTATGGTGATTGGATCAACAACAATGGCCTCCTTACATCCTGGCTTCTTGGAAATATGACCGAAGAAGTTCTCAGCATGACAATTAGTGTGGATACAGCCGATCAAGTTTGGTGCTCATTAGAAGAACAGTTGTTGCCTAACACCAAGGAAAATGAAGCACAATTAAAGGACAACCTGTATGCCTTGACCAAGGGATCATTGGCTCTTGAAGAATACATCAGAAAATTCAAAAATATCTGTGACAAATCATCAACAATTGGAAAACTAGTGACAGACATAGACAAATTTTTCCAACAATCAAGAGGCCTTGGTCCATGGTACAAAGATTTTAGAGTGGCAATGCTTTCTAAGCCTCCATATCCCACTTTTAATCAGTTTATTTTATCTTTGTAGAATCATGAGCAAGTCTATTCACAAAAGGAGGAATAAAAGGTAGACTACAATTAGTTTTTTTTTTTTATTTGCCAAAAGAGGTCGTGGAAGAAGACGCTCACCACGTAGGTTCAATAGCAAGGAGAGAGGCTTCAACCCAACAAGTCGACCAAACACTCAACTCTCTTCTCAACCTAAGGGAAATGCCATTAGCAACAATTCTTGGAAAGGAAATGGCCAACATTTCAAGCAAAGTGTAGAATAGAAAGTTTCTTGTCAAATATGTGGCAGAACTAACCACACCGCGATAAACTGTTATTATAGATATGACTATGCAACACAAGATGATGAAAATCAGCAGGCCTTTGCAGTTATGACTAAAAAGGGAAGTTGATCCAAATTTTTATGCTGATTCTAGTGCTTCAACACACATGACAAATCATGTCACACCCTAGGTTTCAGACTTAATAATTAATACTCAATTACAACATAAGTGCTCCCAAAATTGGGGATACAAAATTTTAAATATT
Organism: Vitis cinerea var. helleri x Vitis rupestris; assembly: GCA_945999865.1. Lineage (NCBI taxonomy): Eukaryota > Viridiplantae > Streptophyta > Magnoliopsida > Vitales > Vitaceae > Vitis > Vitis cinerea var. helleri x Vitis rupestris. The sequence goes on along the minus strand of OX253931.1, from coordinate 2,178,653 downwards.
AAGTTCCTGGTTGATTTTGTACAAAAAGAGAATGTGGAAACCTATTATAAAGAGGTATTCATCCTGTAATAAACTTTGTAACTATTAGTTAACAAAATATGATCTGTTTCACAAAGAGAACTTGTACCACATTACTTTGCATATACCAATACTAAGGGTAGCTCATACTACAAGTGTACATGACAAATATACATTACATCATTCCTTCAAAAAGATTTAGTCTTCATAAGATACAAAGGCAAAGCCTCAAAACACTTTCAATGCGATAAAACAACATCCAATCAACAGAAAAACAATGCTCAAGCATTATTTCCAACATAGGTCTTCTAATCTGCATCTAAAGGTGGAAGGGATGGGGTGAGTTCACAACTCAGTAGGAAAGTTTATAACCATCCTATGCATATCCTTAAAAAAAAAAAAACCTTGAATTAAATATATAATAGCATGCATGATAAACAATTTATAACCATTAACAAATATGCAATAATGTCAAACATGTATGCATGTTGTTGATGGTTTTGTCTTTGTTTTTTCTGATTCATCCTTTCACACTTGATAAACTACTAACCCCCACCAATGTACACATCAGATATCAATGCTCCACAAGATACTCGATCATAATAATGACTATTCTAGGACTATCACCCAAGGGTAAGTTATACCCTATCTTTTGGGACTCATACCCAAAGGCAAGACCAACCCCATACACCCATATCGGAGTGTCTTCCTCGAGGGCTTTAGGGACTTTCACCCAAGGACCCACGATCCCACATAAACAATATATCAAAGGATAGTGCCTGTAGCTTCACATAAACACTTCCCACATATCAATCAATTCTTTGGATATCATCTATCATTATTCCATATCGTTCTTGAAATGCAACCACACCATGAACCATTTCCTCAATACTGAACCATGAATCCTCATACCAATATATGTTCAAATATCATTGCAACATTTCAATACAATAAATTGAGATATAGCGACATTAAAACACTTCATGAAATCATAGAAATGACATGAAATTTCCATAAATGTTTCAAGAAAAGAAACCAAGATACACCATGGAATGACATAAAATTCCCTACCTTTCACCGACCTTCCATTTGTGATTCTTCTATGTAGGCGATCTTTACCTATTACAAGGAACAGAAATGAAATAATATAATTTAGATTTCCTAACCATGAAAATTTATACAATTAAAACTTATGGCATTTTCTTTCTTGCTAATTTTACCAATTTACTGTTGCTAATTTTAATTTTCATATTCTTTAATCTACATGCCCACAGGTTTTCAAATCAAGTTTAAAAATGAATTAAACAATCTTTACAATGCATATTAATATTCCCCCATTAATTACCAAACACTAATTATTTTTATTTTCCTTAAGTCCAATCAATTAGCAAGTCCCAAGTGTCCAAATAAACCTAATTAATCACATGCTTTACTAATCTATTTTTCAATCAAAGCAAACTAAACAAACATGTATGTTGATTCTTCCATCAAAGATACTTAAGTTAAAACTCTTTAAACCTTAATTAATTATGATTTATAACTAAAACATGTTTATAACTAATTACACTCAACTTTTAAACAAACTTTACCATTAATTCATTTCAAAATACCATTAGGAACCCAAATATACCAAAATCATTAAATTTACCTTCTTCCTTACCTTAATTCTTCACTTTCTCTCTCTAGATTCTTTCTCTAACCCAAGTTGCTACAGAGACAAGGCTGCAAACGAGGGTTGCAACCTTTATAAAGGGTCCCCAAGCTGCCAAGCAAGAGGTGGCAGACCATAAGGCTACCACCAATCTCAAATCTCCCAAAATTGCCATTTAGTCCTTCTAGTTATCCACTATTAAACCTACAATTGCCCATTAGTCCTTTAGGTTTTCATAATTCTAATCAGTACTTAAGAACCTAATAAGCATGCTTAAGTCATTAACTAATCCCGCTTAACCTTAATCAAGGTTTAATTCATAATTAAATAAGATTAACATTAAATTAGTTTTAACATCTAATTAAGCACATTTAAGGTTAAGTACTGAAATAATCATTATTTCCTATTTAATTCATTAGTACTAAGTATTACATCCTCTCCCCCTAACAAAAATTTTGTCCTCTTAATTTAAAGAAGCAAACATGTGAAGAGTTTCGGGTACTTGTTTCTCATATCTGATTCTAATTCCCTTTAACTCATTCCACTCCATGATGATCCCATAACACTTTCACTAGAGGTATGGTTTTGGTTCGTAGTACTTGCTTTTTCTTATCTAAAATCTTTCTCATCCCTTCCCCATACGTTACATCTTCTTGCAAATTCAAATCATGCCAATCTAGTACATTTGTGGTATCAGACTCATACTTCCGCAACATGGAGACATGGAACACATCATGTATACCTGATAGTTGTGGTGGTAAGGCTAGTTTGTATGCAACCTCTCCAACCTTTTGAAGGATTTCAAAGGGCCCAATATATCTTAGAGCAAGCTTTCCCCTTTTACCAAATCGAAATACGCCTTTCCGAGGTGTCATACGTAAAAACACATGATCTCCTATCTGGAATTCTAGGGATCTGGTCTCCTTTTGTGATCAACATAACTTTTTTATCTACTTTGTGCTACCAACAACCTGTCACCTATAACTCGAATCTTGTCAGTAGTCTCTTGCACCAATTCTAAGCTAATCAAACTAGCTTCACCAGATTCCATCCAACACATAGGGGATCTACAAGGCCTCCCATAGAGTGCTTCATATGGTGCCATTCCAATATTGCTTTGGAAGCTGTTATTTTAAGCAAATTTGATCAAAGGCAAATGTTCCACCCAATTTCCTTTAAAACCCATCACACATGCTTATAGCATATCTTCCAAAATTTGAATAACTCTCTCTAATTGCCCATCAATATGAGAATGAAATGTCGAACTCAACCTTATTTCTGTTCCCAGGGCTTTTTGTATGGATTTGCAAAACTGCGATGTAAATCTAAGATCTCTATCTGAAACAATAGAGAGTGGTACTTGGTGCAACCTCACAATTTCCTTCACATACAATTTACTTAAAGAAAGGATTAAATCATTGATCCTCATTCCTAAGAAAAGTGCTGATTTCGTTAGTCTATCAACTATCACCCATACACTATCCTTACTTTAGGGAGTTCTTGGCAATCCTGTCACAATGTCCATGGTCACATGATCCCACTTCCATTTTACTATAGGTGATGGTTGTAACAACCCTACTTGCTTATGATTTTCAACTTTCACTTGTTGACAGGTTAAGCACCTGGAAACGAATTGAGCTACTTCCTACTTCATACCTTGCCACCAATAGTGACGCCTCAAATCATGGTACAATTTAGTTTCTCTAGGGTGTACTGTGAACCGAAAATGATGAGCTCCCTTCATTACCTCCTCTTTCAGTTTCAATAACTTTACGCAATATTGTTGGTTGAGCTACCAAAGTACAAAAGCATACATCAGAATCATGTACATCAAAACAAAGGTTGAACTCACTGATGTAATCATACATTTTCCACTCAAAAACCACCAACTCAGATAACACACATTGAGTTTTTCTACTTAGGGCATCAGCAACCACCTTGGCTTTTCCTGGATGATACTGCAAAGTAAAGTTAAAATCTTCAAGGGTTCCATCCATCTCCTTTGCCTTGCATTCAAATCTTTTTGAGAGAAAATGTACTTCAAACTTTTGTGATCAGAAAACACCTCAAAATTTTCACCATATAAGTAATGTCTCCATAACTTCAAAACAAAGACAATGGTTTCTAGTTCGAGATCATGCATAGGATAGTTTTGCTTATGGTTTTTCAATTGCCTAGAAGCATAAGCAACCACTCTTCTTTTTTGCATCAAAACACATCCCAAACCATTTCTTGAAGCATCACAATAAACTATATATCTTTCCCCACTAATAGGAGTAATTAGCATAGGTGTTGTGGTTGGCCTTCTTTTTAGCTCTTGAAAAGATTCTTCACACTTGTCATCCCAATCAAAGTTCACTCCCTTACGTGTCAATCTAGTCATTAGGCATGCAATTCAAGAAAAGGTTTCAACAAACCTTCTGTAGTACCCAACTAATCCAAGAAAACTATGTACTTCAAAAACATTCTTGGGTCTTTCCCACTTTGTCACAACTTCCACTTTTGTTGGATCCATTGAGATACCCTCTTTAGAAACCATGTGTCCTAAAAATTGAATGTCCTGTAATGAAAGTCACATTTCTCTAATTTGGCATATAATTGGTGTTCTCTAAGTGTTAGAAGTGCCAAATGCAAATGATGACCATGCTTTTCTCGACTCTTAGAATATATCAAAATATCATCCACAAATACCACCACAAAATGATCCAAGTAAGGCTGATAAATATGATTCATCATGTCCATGAATGCAGTTGAAGCATTGGTTAATCCAAATGGCATGACAACAAACTCTTTTGGTTTTGTTCTTAAGAATGAAAACCAGCATGTTCTAGCCAATGGACATAGAAAAGGCAACCTTTATGCACTTGAGGAAGGAAACTTGGTGGCTCTCATCGCTACTCGATCATAGGTTGCTCCCTCTGTTATTTGGCATAGTAAATTAGGGCATCCAAATCTCAAATTTCTTCAAGAATTAAAAAAACAATATGCTATTAGTGTGTCTAGTTAGCTAAGCAAAAATATCATCTGTGGTAGTTGTCAACTTGGAAAAAGGTGTAAACTTATTTTTAATAAGTCTTAGTCAACTAGTAAATTTCCTCTTAATAATATTCACAGTGATTTATGGGGGCCTACCCTAACTTTATCCTCTAAAAAAATTCCAATATTATGTGATATTTGTTGATGATTATACTCGTTACACATGGCTATATTCTTTACAATCCAAATATGATTTTTTTTAGTTGCTTTCTCAAATTTCAAGTCTTTGTTGAAAAGCATTTTGACAGGAAAATAAAGACATTTCAAAGTGATGGTGATGGTGAATTCATCTCTGTTGCTTTCACTTCTCATTTGGCTGAGTGTGGTATTTCAAAACAACTTTCATCTCCTCATACACCAAAACAAAATGGATTAATTAAAAGAAAGCATAGGCATATTGTGGAAATAAGAATCACAATGCTTTTTCATGCCAACTTACATATGAAATTTTGGGTTGACACTTTTCTCACAACAACCTACCTTATAAACAGATTACCATCTTCTTCTCTTGGTATGAATAATTCATACTTCAAGATTTATGGTAAGAATCCCAACTATTCTAGTTTACATACCTTTGGATGCCAATGCTTTCCATCTTTAAAACATCAAGGTATGAATAAATTTCCCATAAAGAATAAGTCATTTGTTTTCATTAGGTATAGTCCCTTGGACAAGGGTTATCGATGTCTTGATCCCCAAACCCACAAAGTATTTATTTCATGACATGTCGTTTTCAATGAAAGTTTTTTTCCCTTATACTCACAAAGAGACATCTTCTTGTTCCTTACCAAAAAAAATCTTGTTATTACTTCTTTTTTTTATTTTGATGAACAAGTTTCACTAACTAACTCAATTTAGCCTAATTTTAGAGGTCTTGCACCTACTTCCCAGACCTCCACACATGTGATATCATACTGTAATAAGTTGGACACTCCTAGTGCTACACTAGTAACCACACCATATCAACATCCCACAACAACATCTACTGACATTCAACATTGACATACACTAGCAACTATGGCACACAATCCACAATCCTACGATTTTATTCCACAGTTCTCTTGCTCACCTTTTTCTACCTCCAACACTCTTGAAACATCACCTTCCCATGCTATCCAGGTTAAACCTAAATTACAGAACAACATATCCATTGAATTACCATTGTCTCCAATTATTTCCTCTCAATCTCAACCTTCCTTAACCCTTCCTAATATTTATGTTAATGAACATCCCATGATCTCTAGATAAAAAATTTCCAAAACATAAACCTCCATAATGATATGACCTTTAGTGCAACTACAAACATCTCTCTTATTGAACCTAAAACCATTAAAATAGCCCTCAAGTTTGATAATTGGGTTCAAGCTATGAAAGAAGAATTCACTGCCCTTAAACTCAACTCAACATGCATGAAGCTTGGTCCCAAAACCACAAAATGCCAATGTTATAGGTTCCAAATGGGTCTATGAGACTAAGTATCATGAGGATGACACTATTGATAGGTTCAAAGCCTGACTAGTAGCGAAGGGGTTCGCACAAATTCCTAGTCTAGACTTTGGTCAAACTTTTAGTCCCATAGTCAAGCAAACCACCATTCGCGTCATTCTTTCTCTTGTGGTCCATTTCAAGTGGGTCTTTAAACAACTTGATGTCAAGAATGCTTTTCTTCATGGCTTTCTTCAAGAACAAGTCTACATGGAACAACTTCCAAGATTTGTGAATCTTCATTTTCCTAACCATGTTTGTCTTCTTCACAAATATCTTTATGGTCTTAAATAAGCACCTCATGCTTGGTTTGAAAGGCTTTCTACATGCTTACTAACTAGTGTTTTTTCATGCAATAACGCAGATCCTTCTCTATTTATTTATAATCATAACACTAAAATAATTTTACTCTTGGTTTATGTCGATGATGTTATTCTTACCTAAAATAGTCCACAACTGATCAATAAGTTGGTCTCTCATCTAAGCAAGGAATTTGTTCTCAGAGACCTTGGAAAACTTCATTATTTTTTAGGCATTGAAGTTAAGCATTTTCCAGCTGGTCTCATCTTATCCTACAAATATGCCAAAGATCTCCTTACGAAAAGTCTTCAAATAACCATGAACCCACTTATGCCAGTAAATACTGTCAACTTTGTGGTGCCCTTCAGTACCTCACTTTGATAAGACTTGATCTTACTCATGTTGTAAACTTAGCCTGTCAACAATTTCAAAACCCAACCAAGAAGGATTTTCGTGTTGTAAAATGCATACTTCGCTACATTAAAGGAACTTTAGAATATGGCCTTCGCCTTCACTTCCTTTCTCAATCTACACTAACATTATCTGCTTTTTATGACACAGATTGGGCTGGTTGTCCAACCACAAGAAGAAGTACCATAGGGTATTATATTTTCTTGGGATCAAATCGCATATCCTAGTCATCTAAGAAGCAAGCCATAGTATCACGCTTAAGTACAGAAACTGAATATAGAGATTTAGCTTCTACAACAACCGAAGTGACATGGATCACTTATCTTCTTCATGATCTTCGCATTCCTCTATCTCGCACACCTCAACTACTTTGTGAAAATATTAGTGCTTTTCATGTGACTCTAAACCCCGTTCTCCATGCTTGTACTAAACATATTGAACTTGATTACCATTTCATTCAAGAAAAAGTTACTAAGGAGATTTGATCACTCACTATATGCCATCCTCTCTCCAAATAATTGATATTCTCATGAAGCCATTACCATGAGAATCGTTCTTGAACTTTTGATTTAAGTTGGGCGTTCATCCTTTTCCACTTCCCAACTTGAGGTGGCCTGATAGAATCATTGACCTTACCAAGTCAAGCAAAATGTAGATTGATGCCACAAATCAAGTAAATTCGGAATGAGAATCATTGACCTTGCTACTAATAAAGAAAATCTTTTGACAACTAATTTCAACTTCATATCCATGTGATTTCCTTCCTTATGAAATTACATCTCCTTACATAGTTTTGTTACCATTAGACCTTAGTGTATATATATTTGGATAAGTCAACAAGTTTTTATATTGAGACATATCCTTAGAAATATTTTATTATGCTCTTGATCTACTTGAATTTATTAATCTTCCATATTATTGTTAATCTCTTTATATAAAAAGGAAGACCTATAATGAAATATTCATTCATTTTCTTTGTTAACATTCTATTTTCTCCTTTCTTTATTTGCTTCTCTATCTACTTTATTTTCTCCTTCCTCGATTTCTTCTCTTTCTACTTTATTTTCTACAATACATTATTAACACGAGCAAAATAGAGAGGAATGAGGTTATAACAAAGTCCAAAACCTAATTTATTTTCAAATACTCTTATGTAATAAGGTGAGTCATGATATAACTTTTTTTTTTTTTCATTTTCCATAATTTTTATATGCTTTAATTTTATGTTATCATCCGAATTTTCATAACCTAAAGTTATATAAAAGAAAAAAAAAGGGCTAGTAATTGAACAAATATTAAACTCATATAGTCATAAGCTATGTAATTATTATTTATGTTAAACTTATATACTCTAAAGCTATATGCTACAAATTAAAATCATACATAGCCAAAAGCTATGTAATTATTATTCATAACCAGAAGTTATAAAAACAACAATTTTAATATATTTTGTACAAATCAAAATCATACATAGCCAAAAGTTATGTAATTATTATTTATTCATAACCAAAAGTTATGAAAATAAAATATTAACACTCTTTTTTACTATTTACAGGTTGTCAATTTTATTTTTTTTATATTTATTATTGTATAATATTTTTTAGATGTTTATCATTGAAAATTGAAAAAAAAAAATTGTAACTTAAACTCATGATAGGGTTGCTAGGAATCTTAAATTGCTCTATTTCTTGGCCTTAGATCACATAGGGTGCATGCATCTATCCTAAGCTTCTCTAGATCTGAAGTAGTAGAAACCTATGACTATAAAAACCATAACAATACTAGATATAGAGGAGAAAGTTTCATACCTATGATATGGATGTTACTAGATCAATTTCCATCTAATGAAGATGTCGAGGAATATTTTTAAATCGTAGAGAATGCTATAGAGCTCATTTACCTAAAAATCTTCTACTTGGTCTCTCTGTCATGGATCCTAGCACGAGAGAAGGGTGGGCTTCTCCTTCTCTCTCTCTCTTTCTAGAAGGTGGTTAGGGTTCTTCTATATGGAATTTTAGAACACTAAATAAGAAGAATGAAGCTCTGACCCCTTTAGGTCACCTAATCTAGTCCACTTAGATCCTAATTAATTAATTAGCTCGAATGAGCTTTAATTAATTAATTAGCCCAATTTAAAAAGACTATCCATAAGATCCGATGTAACCTAATGTTTTACCAAAACACTCTTATACACACTTATGAATTACATACCTAAAATACCCTCAAAATATGTCTCACCGTGAACTAAAAGCTCAAGTGAGGACCATTAGGACCCATAGGAATATATTGACTCCCTCAAAATCCAATATGAAGTTGACTCAACACTCCACTGAAGAGAGTTAATTGTACTCCAATATCCTATGAAATTATAACAAGCAAGGTTCAGGTTTATAATCTACTCTTCATTGCATGTGGACTCCCATGAATTGGTGTCTATAATCTAATAAAGTAGTGTTATCCACCTATTAAGATTACCTCTCCAATCCTTAAGTTATAGATCTTCCTATTATGTGATTAATTGACATACTTTAACTTTAAGGAACATATGCCAAATTTCATTAAAAGAATTACTGCAATCATAAATTTCATGATCACATGTTCATTAGATCACCTAGGGGGACACTCATCCCAGTCCCATGAGATATCATGGTGCATCTATTGAGAAAAAAAGTTGTTACCACTAGCATCTATCAATAGTGACCTAATTAATAGGAAATATATGACCACTTTAAAGTCTTACCCATAGGTAAAAAACTCCTATTAATTTCAGCACATGCTCAATATCCTCTTAAGGTTGAGAGTCCATACAATATAGTAGTTTAGTGAATTATGACAATCTGATAACCTTACGTTATAATTCATCATAAGTCTTGTCTAATATGTAATCATACACACTAGTGCAACTACCACAACAGCCCCATCAGAATGGCCATGACAAGTCATCCCTCCAATTAAGAGGTAGTGCACTACAGTCCTTACTAGATTGCCCAAATCCATGAATCGACTGTGAACAACTTATTATTTTGCAAAGAACTCATAACTTGTATCATTCGTGCAACTCCTAATGCACTAAAGTCATATACACTATAAGTGATATCAGCTAAATGATTAAATCAATATCAATGCATAAAAAATGAGATAGGTTAGGGATAATGAAGTCTAACTTTATTACATTATGTATTTCTTTTAGGGGCTCAATCCCAACAAGGACATTCTTGTAGATTTTTTTTTTTTTTTTTCAAATTTTATAAGTCAACTAATTTTAAATTATGAAGTTTGATTGGAAAGAGTATTTTTTTTATTATATATATTTGAATTTATCCTAACAATGCATAATATCTATTATAAAAAATAACATTATTATTACTTACATTATATATATTCATAAACCATAATGAATGAATAAGATTAAATAATAGTAGGATTGAATAATAATATTATATTTATTTTTATATATTAAAGTTAATTTTAATATTAAATTAAAGAAATAAATAATGAAAGAGACAGGAGTGAGGTGTTAGAGTGTGGGCTCTTTTCCTTTCACTCTAGCACTTAATACTAAAAGAGAAAATAATATAAAAAAAAAAGTGGAACAAGGCTAAGGCTCAAACTCAATTCTTCCATATGTAAAGGAAAGCTCTTTGCCAAATGAGCAAGTTTATATTTTTATAAATTCATGAAGTATTAAATGTTTTCCCCTCTACCATAAATTTATAAATTTCTTTTACATATATTATTTATTATTTATACTTCAAGTTTATATATGCTTCTGATTAAATTATTTCATATGTAGTTCTTAAACAATGTCACACCTCACCGAATTTAAGTTTGTCGACCTTGATATCTTGGGAAAAAATTACTTATCATGGATATTGGATGTTGAAATCCATTTAGATCATCTTCAAAATATTTAATTGATTCATTAGAGAATCACTTCTAAGTTTTCTAATAGTTTTAGCTAGTGGTTTTGTACCGTAGTTTTATGAATTTTAAACTTTTCTAAAGCTTCATCTTTGTTTTTTATTTAATACACAAGTAAATTTTGAATGATGATCAACAAATATAATAAAATATGTTTTTCCACTTATAGTTTCTATATTCTTATCATCAATATGGTAGTATGTACCAATTATGGCTATGTTTGGTTCTCAGAAAATTTGAGGGAAAATGCAAGGGAAAGAAAATACAAAGGAAAAATAGAAGGAAAGAAAAAGTGAAGGAAAATAAAAAATGGATTAAAAGTTGATACGTTATTTTTATTTTTTACTTCAAACTCATTTTATTTATTTTAACTCATTAATATAAAGATTAAATAATTTTAAAATACATAAGTTTTTAATTAGTTTTAATTATATTTGATTTTCTTTTATATTTTTCATAGGACAACCAAACATGAAAAAATCATTTTCCTTTGCATTTTTTTTCTTTCCTTAGTATTTTCCGGGAACCAAACATAACCTATAGGATTTAATCATTGATAACCACTAATTTAAAAGGCTTTTTAGTGAGCTTTTCTTTACACTCGACTTTTACATTAACTAAAGATAAATGAATGGTTCTTTTTTGTATTAATTCTAAACTTTTCGCTCTATCTAAAATATTTTTGTTTATATGGCTTAATTTACATAGCCAAGTATTATTCACATTTAAATCATCACATAAGAATTATTATTATTATTATTATTATTATTATTATTATTATTATTATTATTATTATTGTTATTCATAATCCTTAAAGATACATCTTATCTTTACATAGCATTTCTCTAATAAATGTTCTAGATTTTATATGATCATTTCATCAGATTCAAATACAATAAGAAAATCATGATAACAAAAATGCAAAATGAAATTATTTTTGGTGCTTGTAACTAAAGCACATTTTGAAAGGCAAGAGTCTTTCTAGAAGAAAGTTGAACATCAGTTGTTCCTTTGATAACTATGTTTGTTCTAGTTTTATTCCTATGTAAGCATTTTACACACTCGCATGAAGAGTCACATGTGAAGGTGAATCTCAATGTTGATTACACCTAGAGGGGGATATGGGTGAATAGGTGTTTTTGAACAATTTAAAAAAGTCTTCCAACACAATTTATCTAATTATAGAGTTTTTCACAATGTTTTCCTTCTCTTCAAATTCTGTCCAACATAGAGTAACAATCACATACAAATATAAATGCAACAACTCTCTCCCAATAATTTTCAAATGCAAGTCATATGCAAGTGTTTCAACACTCCTCAACACAATTCATAAAAGCAATTTCTCATTAACATAATTTTCGATCTCTATTGAATATCTATATCAAAATAAACCAAAAAACATACTCAAGATGTCCAATGGATAATCACACCTATTTTAACTCATTTTTCTTCCATTCAACATATATTCATAAGTATCAAATGAAAAGCTAACTTAAAATTAATCAAGCATTAGAATAAGAGAAAGAGAAACAATGAAACTAGGATTTACATGGAAAACCTTCAAAGTGATAAAAAAACCACGGGCCTACCACTGATCGAAAATGTCCACTATGAAGAACAAAAACTGAATACAAGATTTTACCTAACTCAAGCCTATTAAACCTTTCCGGACCACTTGACTAGCACCTTTCCACTTTCTACTTCACACCTTCTTCGTTTGGAGTACACTTGGAGTCCATACCAAGCTCAATCTCGACCTTTTCTTGAAACCACACAAAAAGAAAATGGGTTTTCACCCAAACCTAATCAATTGAGTAAATGGGAGATGAATGAATGGCAAGAATCAACCAATTTTTTTTAAGAAAATCCTTTTGGAAATCAAAGTGAAAAGAAGGGATTTTCTTGGCAACGAAACACCCTAAATTTGGAAAGAAAGGAGAGCACAAAGGGAATGACTACTGGTTTTTCTAGTGTTCTCTTTGCAGAATAGGAAGCAAGTTTTAGGTTTTTAAATGAAAGAAGCCCTTGATCCAATGGATGAGATATCATCAAGAAAGTGCAACCTGGATTGATTTGACTTGAAGCTAGATCGATCTTGGAATAGGGCATTTTGAAAACTTAGTAAAATAATGCTTCCCAAGCCTTCTTAACTCTTTAAAAAATATTTCAAGAAAAAACTTTTAAATAATATGATCGATTCAATTTCATCCAACTCCAACCTCAACTACATACCTTGGTCTCTTTAGCAAATTCAATAACTTGATCTTCATTAGGCAAGTAGTTTGAAGAAGGATTGAAAAATCGAGTTAGGAGACACTTAAGAATTTTGTCCGAAATTGCCAACCTATCTAAACACTCACAACATGGATGTGGTATTGGAGTGAACCATCATCTACCATCTACATCCAAATTAAAGGTTTCTTATAGCACTACTAGAGCTAGTCTTCTTCCACATTATTCCTTTCTTACGGATTTGGTTAGTCATTCTCCTGGCCCTTAGGATATCCACATATTTTAGCCTTTTAACCAATTTATTCATAGAAAAAGGGCTCTTGTTCCTTTACTCTTCTTAAAGTTTTCTTTCTTTCTAAAATCAACTTTACACTTTGAATTGTAGCACGAAAAATAATACCTCCACCAATGTTGTCATCATCCCTTCACTTGAATTGCTCTTAAGTATACCAACCATTTTTCATGTAAATTGTTTATGAATGATACGGTGAAGAACATTAGCAACCTTTTTTTTGGATGGAAATAAAAATAACTTTCCTATTAAAACATTCCAATTTTCCAGCTTCGAAGAAAAGATATCCTTCATAAAGGGAATAATGTGACTGGAGAAGAATGGGCTCGGTTTGTTAATGAAGACATTGTATAAATTAAAGACAAATATTCTTTTGTAAAACATCGCATGGAGTTTGTCAGTATTCATCCCATGTTATGATTATTTATCATATTTTATTTAAAAATAAAATATGTCTTTGTATCGTGTAATCAAGCTATGTATGGAGTTGGTCAGTATCCATCACATGGACTTGTCCTCCAATCATAATTAAAAATTTTAGGATGCGCGGATGTCGAAGTGCTGGAAGCCACGCGTGGTTTCAAAGTTTTCCTTTAAACCAGCTCCCCAAGGCATCACATGCACGATGTCTCAAACTGCACGACATCCACCGCCCTTTTTGGTGGCAATGTAAACAGTCGAGGGAGGTTGTTTTATTAGTACTTTTAGGATAAAAGAAGGGATTATTTTCTATGATTATCCACAGTCCTATTTTGATTTTTTTTTTAAAATCCTAAAATGAAATAGAATCAATCTCACATCATATACTAGTATTATGTGATATTTTACTTAGAAATAGCCTATGTAACTTGTTACCCCAAGCTATGCATCATCTACAATATCATGTTGTTTGTTATTATACCACATGCAAATACATTAAAGGATAAAAGTAATTACAGATATATTAGTATTTTGATTTTATGGATATATTAAAAATATATTAATTAATATTTTGACACAAAACATTGATAAATAAAAAAGTAATCAAAACTCATTAAAATGTTGAGAAAAAATTCAAAAAATGATATGAGAAGTAATGATAAATATTTTGAAATTGTTTCATTAAAGAAATTAATATATATATGTAATGTACCATTTCATATTCGATAATAGTATCGTGTGTGTCGATAAAAAATATAAATTTTATAAGTATGTATTTATTATTAAGTTATATTAAATATTATTAAACAATAATATTTTGACATTTTATTATAATATGTCTAATTTTAAAATATAATTAATATTAAAATTACGATCCATTTAATTCAATTATATTCAATTATATAAAATAAATGATAACATATGTATATATATTTTTAATATTTATGTTTTTTATATTTAATTAATATATAAATGATATAAAAAAAATGTTAAGAAAATTTTTATGATAATTTTTATATTTTTAGTGATTAATTAATTAAAATTTTAAAATAAAATAATTAAAATTAATTTATTTATTAAAATATCCTTTTAATATTTTGTTTTTGCGATGGTTTTAATATATATTTTGGTGCACTTAGTAAAATGAAAGTGCAGTTTGGGCCACTGGTGAGCCAAGGCAGCGTTTGTAAGTTTTGGCTTTTTTGTACCCAAAAAGTAAATGATATATTTTTAATTACTTTTTAACCCTATATTTAGTTCTTGTAAAATTTGGAATATATATATATATATATATATATATATATATATATATATATATATATATATATATTTTGGTTATGTTTGATTGGAAGAAAATAGGAGAAAAAAATAGAAAAGAAAAGTAGAAGAGAATAAAAAATGAATGAATATTATACAAAAATAGGTCTAAAATTAATAAATATTTTTATATGTTATTACAAATTCATTTGATTTATTTTAATTCTATCATATAAAAATGTAAAGTACACAATTTTATTTATATTTAATTTTTAAAAATATTTTTTATAGTAAAATCAAATAAGAGAAAATAGTTTTTATTTATCATTTCTTTAATATTTTCTTGAAACTAAAAGTAGTTGAAAATTTATAAATTATTTTTATATATTTTTCAAAGTTAATTTATTTTTTATCTTTATGTTAGGATTGAATGATTTTAAAATTATAATAAAAAACAATTATATTTTATTTTAGAACATTAATTAAATTATTTAGGCTAGCCAAGCATATAGGAAGAAATTAAAAAAGTCCATGTACGTTCTCGGAGAAGACTAATTCCACCCAAGTTAAAGCCTGGCGGCCAAGGTCATTATTTTCTTTGCAAGACGCTTCTTATAAATAGAAACTATCCTGACCACACAATTAAGAATAATCTACCTGTAGTTTAGCCTCTTCATTCCAACAAAATTTATTCTTTATTTTTTGTTCTTTTCTTTTTTATTTTTTTTGTTTTTTTCAATATCTGCTAATCCCCAAAACAGGCATTCATCAGCTCATGCCTCACAAACAAAAAAATTTACACTATGCAGCTCATTTATCACAAGGGTGGAGTCAGGTTTTTGGCCTGACAATTGCGCTTTTAAGGACGAGCCCCTTTTTATCATGTGCTTCATCTTGGAGAAGTTCGAAGCTCACTTGTCTTGTTTCTCCCACTTTGATGACAATTGAAAAAATTGGGTATTGCTTTGAATACCACTAATAATAATCGAAAGTCCAATAGGAAACACCTAGATGGGGATGAATGGGTGATTTAAAATTTTTAAATCAATATTTATATGTTATAATCAATTTTCTTATCCCAAGATATTATAGGGATGAATAGGATTTCACCCTAATTAAAAATATGATTGTTATGGTTAATTGATATCCAAAGATTAACAATATATGCTGATATATGTTATGGAAAATAATAATCACTACCAAAATAACCAACCTAATAAACTCAACGATAATTCCAACAAATCAATAATTAGTCATAGGTACAACCACCACAAGATAACCAATTCAATAAACTCAAAAACCAATTAACCAATCAATCCAATATATTGAATATTTTCAACCAGAATATATGCAGGAATAAATATAAACCTTTTAGAATAGCCCTGCAAGATATTAGGTTAAAAAAAAAATAACCTATACTAAGCAATTCAAATGTAACATCAAAGATATGTAATGGGGCACACAATTTTTACGTGAAAACCCCCCAAAAGTTGTGGAGATAAAAAAGCACGAGGACTAAGACCTATCAATCGAAATCCACTATTTGAAATCAAGTCACATAGATTTACCTACCTACTTTACCTTAAAGACTTACTCTCCAATACTTATAGCTTGATCCACGTTCGCAATGGAGCAACTACCTGTTGCTTCCTAGTAGATCCTTCGGTCCCTCCAAAGGGATTACAATCTTTAAACAATAATTCAAAGAATCAAATCCTTGAATGAGAGAATGAGAATGGTGTGATAATAAGGCTTTCCCCTCAAAGAGTACCTCTAAAGAATAAGAGATCTCCAACAAACTCTAATATCTTTATAATCTTTCTAATCTTTGATCTCTAACCCACAAAAGCTATAAGGATTTTGGTATCTTAAGTTTCCAAATTAGAGTTTGATTGAAATTCATTCAAAATACATTTCTAAATTCAACAGGATTGTAATGACCTCTTGAGCGGACTTACACCGCTTGAGTGGCCCCTAATTTTTGAAAAAACATTTTAAAACCAAAAATGATACCAAACCTTTTACACCTCAAATAATCCTTTATATGCCACGAGCCAAACCTTTTTAGATGTATCTGTGACTTCTTGACTGGATGAACAATAACTCTTGATCTTCAAAGGAGAGCAAGACACAATCTAAAAAGACTTCTATGACCAAACATATATTGGAACAAAATTGTGAACAAATAAACAAGACTCAATGTCCTAACAAAAGAGACTAGGATGGTAAATGAGATCTCAATTGTTGTTGAGTAGTATGTAGGATTTCAAGGTGATGGTGCTCAATATGAACAATCATATGCTTTGGGGTAGAATAGAAATCAAAACATTTTTTTTTTTGTAACATTTACAACTCATCTTAGGAACACCACCCTAATTTGAGTTGAAAAATTTAATCCCCACCATAGCCTCCTATTGCAAATGCTTATCCTTATAAACTAATCTAAATTCAATAACCTCAGTTCCACCACCCACCACATCCTCCTTAGTATTAGCCTAATCAACAACACTACATACTTACTAATAGAAGAGATTTTCAAGAGACGATCACTACATTCATGCAAGAGACATTCAACACTCTTAGTTAGCATGCACAATTGCTTATTGAATTGAAAACTTAACTAACTCATTTAACTGAGGCTCTAACTGTGCATGACAAGGTGAAGCTTCTAGCTTAACCTCAACTAAATCTTAAGTGGCAATATAGAGTGGAAGAAGGGTTAACCATAAAGGAAGCAAAAGCTATAACTCTTAGGAGCAAGAAGGAATTAAATGAATAGAAGAAGACATTTGAGCAAGCCTCAAAACATTGGTGAGTATTTAATCCTTAGAATAATGGGCTTTCAAAACCTAGAAAAGAATCATGTGAAGAAAGTGAAAATAAAGGAGAACAAGTGAATCCTGAAGAATCTAATTTGAACCCTCCCTCATTTCCACTAGCTTTGCATCCTAAGAAAAAAAGAGTTTAATGAGGAAATCTTGGAAATTTTCAAGCAAGTAAAGATAAACATCTCTTTGTTAGATGCCATAAAACAAATCCCCTCATATGCCAAATTTTTGAAAAACCTTTGCACTCTAAAAAGAGGGATGGACATTCAAAAGAAATCTTTTATGGAAAAATAGGTGAGTGTTATTTGTCAAAACATAACTTCCATGACATATAAAGACCTTGGTTATCCTACTATAAAAGTTTCAATAGGATAGGATTATGAAAGAAAGGCTTTGTTAGACCTAAGTGCTAGCGTTAATTTGTTGCCTTTTTCTTTCTATAAGAAGCTAGACTTAAGAGATTTAAAACCCACTTTTGTTACTTTATGCCTAGCTAATAGGTCATTAAAAGTTCCCAAAGAGAGTTGTTAAGCATGTCCTCATTCAAGTGGACAAGTTTCTCTACCAGTAGATTTTATTATCTTGGATATAGAGAGAAGAGAGGAAGAGAACCTCGTTCCCATCATTCTTGCACAACCATTTTTAGCCACCTTAAATGTTATAATCAACTACATAAATGGTCACATGCAGTTGACATTTGGTAACATGACTCTTGAGTTGAATGTTTTCAAATTGATGAGATGACAATTTAAGCCAGATGAGCTTTTTAACAATGAATGTTGTTTAATTGAATCAGTAATATAAGATCACAAAGTGAATACTCTTGAAGCTAGTAATGAACTTCTTGAGGAAGAGATTGAAAGTTCGAATACTTCACGGATTCAAGAGCATTTCATCGAAGCAAATCAAAGAACTAAAGTATGAAATTTCAAGAGCACACAATTCAAGGAGTTCGTGTCTGATAAGTAGTCACATCGACATTTGATGATAGCCGCCCACATAATTGTACATGTCATCATTATTGCTATGCACATTTTCGATTGATGAGACCTTGTCGACTGACTTTTGACAAGCACGTGCACCATAGAAAGAATAGTTATATAAGTCAGTGTGGAAAGAAAAAGAGAGGTGTGAAGGGGAGGGAGTACTTTTTTCCTTTATATAGAATTTTTATTTTGGGGAAGAAAAGAATACCTTGTTAAGGGATATTGACTAATTTCCTTGACAAAACTATCTTGTACTCTTAGTTGCAATCTACTTAGCATTTTTTTTCCTATTGTGTTTCTTTCTTTATCTTACGATGCCTAGTTAAATTAGCTAGGTGTCATGAGTGAAAAAAAGAAAAGGATGAGTTTTCCTACTTTAATGAAACCCTTAGTCTATTAATGTTATGGGGGAAGGGCATGGTTAAACTAATGGTTATAGCAAATGTGTATTGCACTTATTGTCAAGACCACAAGTCAAGCAGTCTTAGGAATATGTTTGAACCTAAATTGAAATGGCTTGAATATTCCTTGGGACCTACGATTCTAGAGATGGTAAAAGTAGGTCCTTGCCAAGATAAAAGCTCACTACAATAGTTGTAGGGGCCATTGACCCAGTAATTTTAAGAGTGACTTGAGCGAGGGAAGTGGAAGTCATGGCCTAGCTTGACCTAATACAGAACTTGAGTACCTCAAGTAGATCAAAGGATTCAACAAGGATGGTATGATAAATGACGAAGGATTTTTTGAACAAGGAAGATTCTCCCCTGCCTTTTTACTTATGGCGTTGTTTTTATTGTAATTCTCTCAATATGCCATTTACATCCAATTTATAAACTTTATAAACTCAGATTTTGTTAATTGCACTATTGAAAGTTTGAAGGATCCATATGGGATCAACCCTAGTATCTACTAGGCTACAATTGAAACCCTTGCACTTGGGGATTCGGCACTCTAGTGTTCACTTAACACCCCATCATCCACATACTTAGAATTTTCCTTTTTGGATGAGAACCTTGACTCTTACCTTAGGAGAAAAGTCTTTGCCCTCAATTTGAACTCGAGTAGCAACTTATTCTATTCCTAAGACTATTTCAAAGTTTGATCCAATAACTTTAACCCAAATTTTAGTATGTACTTGTAACGACTGACTCATTCTCATGTAGATATCGCCCACTTTTGGCTTAATGGGCACTTATGACTTTAAAACATATTTACATAGTTAAGAGGAACCTGTTATATATATAGTATCAAGAACTTCTTCATCTAATCAATGTGAGACACCAGGTTTAGGGATTAACTTTGTAACATTTTGTAATGACTTACTCTATATGTAGAAATTGTCCACTTTGAGCTGAATGCATACTCACAACTTAAGAATGTGTCTACTTAATTAAGAGATGTCTACTACATATATAGTATTAGGAGATTTTTTTTCCTTGAAGGATGTGGGATGTCACAATATTATACAATATTTTGGTGTATTTTACCATCATCTTCAAAATATTTAATTGATTCATTAGAGAATCATTTCTAAGTTTTCTAATAGTTTTAGCTAGTGGTTTTGTACCATAGTTTTATTAATTTTAAACTTTTCTAAAGCTTCATCTTTGTTTTTTATTTAATACACAAGTAAATTTTGAATGATGATCAACAAATATAATAAAATATGTTTTTCCACTTATAGTTTCTATATTCTTATCATCAATATGGTATTATGTACTAATTATAGGATTTAATCATTGATAACCACGAATTTAAAAGGCTTTTTAGTGAGCTTTTCTTTACGTTCAACTTTTACATTTAACTGAAGATAAATGAATGGTTCTTTTTTGTATTAATTCTGAACTTTTCGCTCTATCTAAAATATATTTTTATATGGCTTAATTTACATAGCCAAGTATTATTCACATTTAAATCATCACATAAGAAGAATTTATATTATTATTATTATTCATAATCCTTAAAGATACATTTTATTTTTATATAGCATTTCTCTAATAAATGTTCTAGTTTTTATATGATCATTTCATCAGATTCAAATACAATAAGAAAATCATGATAACAAAAATGCAAAATGAAATTATTTTTGGTACTTGTATCTAAAGCACATTTTGAAAGGAAAGAGTCTTTCTAGAAGAAAGTTGAACATCAGTTGTTCATTTGATAACTATGTTTGTTCTAGTTTTATTCCCATGTAAGCATTTTATCTTCTTTAGTGGTTTTATATGATTTAAACACACTTGCATGAAGAGTCACATGTGAAGGTGAATCTCAATGTTGGATTACACCTAAAGGGGGAGGGGGAATAAGTGTTTTTGAACAATTTAAAAAGGTCTTCCAACACAATTTATCTAACTGTAGAATTTTTCATAATTTTTTTCTTCTCTTCAAATTCTGTCCAACACAGAGTAACAATCACATACAAATGTAAATGCAACAACACTCTCCCAACAATTTTCAAATGCAAATCATATGAAAATGCTTCAACACTCAACACAATTCATAAAAGCAATTTCTCATTAACATAATTTTCGATCTCTATTGAATATCCATATCAAAATAAGCCAAAAAAACATACTCAAGATGTCCAATGGATAATCATACCTATTTTAACTCATTTTTCTTCCACTCAACATATATGCATAAGTATCAAATGAAAAACTAAACTTAAAATTAATAAATCATTAGAATAAGAGAAAGAGAGACAATGAAACTAGGATTTACATGGAAAACCTTCAAAGATATAAAAAACCATGGGCCTACCACCGATCAAAAATGTCCACTATGAAGAACAAAAACTGAATACAAGATTTTACCTAGCTCAAGCCTACTAAACCTTTCCGGACCCCTTGACTAGCACCTTTCCACTTTTTGCTTCACACCTTCTTCGTTCGGAGTACACTTAGAGTCTATACCAAGCTCAATCTCGACCTTTGCTTGAATCCACATAAGAAGAAAATGGGTTTTCACCCAAACCTAATCAATTGAGTAAATGAGAGATGAATGAATAGCAAGAATCAACCAATTTTTTTTTTTAAGAAAATCCATTTGGAAATCAAAGTGAAAAAAAGGGATTTTCTTGGCAACCAAACACCTTAAATTTGGAAAGAAAGGAGAACACAAGGGGAATGACTACTGGTCTTTCTAGTGTTCTCTTTATAGAATAGGAAGCAAGTTTTAGGTTTTTAAATAAGAGAAGCCCTTGATCTAATGGATGAGATATCATCAAGAAAGTGCAACCTGGATCGATTTGACTTGAAGCTAGATCAATCTTGGAACAAGGCATTTTGAACACTTAGTAAAAAATGCTTCCCAAACCTTCCTAACTCTTTAAAAAAATATTTCACGAAAAAACATTTAAATAATATGATTGATTCAATTCAATCCAACTACATACTTTCGTCTCTTTAGCAAATTCGATAACTTGATCTTCATTAAGCAAGTAGTTTGAAGAAGGATTGAAAAATCAAGTTAGGAGACACTTAGAAATTTTGTCTAGAATTACCAACCTATCTAAACACTCACAACATGGATGTGGTATTAGAGTGAACCATCATCTACCATCTACATCCAAACTAAAGGTTTCTTATCACACTACTAGAGCTAGTCTTCTTCCACATTATTCCTTTCTTATGGATTTGGTTAGTCCTTCTGATGCGAACCTCAATTGACATGCTTTGAGACCCAACAAACAGTATTGGAATAATTTCCCAAGAAAGCTAAAATATAGATTTTTGATAGAACCCTAACCCAACGTTTATAAGTGAAACGCAAACCAAAAGTATAAGTAACAGACCTTGACCCAATGATTACAATGGAATCACGAACCAAAGGTATAAAGTTTGAACGCCACAAGGAAGAATCCCTGATAAGTTCACAGTTCTTGAAGAACCAAAAGAAGAGCAACGCCTCACCTTTTCTGATTTTTTATTCAATAAATTATCCCTATTACAATGAGTGCATGTTATTTATATGTCATGAAAAAAAAACTTACTAAATATTAAAACCCTAAATAAAAGTTGATTTGGTCTGAAATTAGCAGATCCAAAATAGGAAAATAGCTAAAAAAAAACGTTATAAATAATAAAAGCCTAAAATTAAGGTAGATTTAGCCTGAAATTAGAAGCTCTAGAATATGAAAAATGTCTATTAACTGATATGGTGTTGGAAAGTCAATCAATCATTAATCCACGCCATAAATCACTCTCAATCAAGACAGATTAGCCCTCAATAGCTTGGATTAAATTTATTACACCTTCATCTTCCTTTCGGCCAATCTTGGAATGTCCAGCATTAGAATCAACCCAAATCTCTTGAATTAGCCCATTAAGTGCTTCTTTGATCTTCTTGGATCTTGATTTAGTAATAGGCCCAACTGGAACATGCAATGGATCCTTGAATGCTTGTTGATTCTCATCATTCCCCCTCTCTTCAAAAGGATTCGTCCTCGAATCGTCACATTTTTCTCCTCGGAGTAGTTATGGCACTCAAAGATGAACTCCACCTTCTTCTCCCACTCTAAGTACACTTCTGGATCATTTTTCCCTTGGAACGATGGTACCATCTGATCCCGAATATCATTAAACACCACGTTCATGCGTTCAAACTGTTGTTGCATAGCCTGCAACACGAGGGATGACTCCTCCCCTCCTTCCTTATTTGATGTTTCGCCCCTAGAAGACATATTTTTTAAACTACAAAAAAATGTTAGAAATAATTCCTCACAACACTCTCTCACGTGTTTGCACTCACACTCGTGTTTCACTCTTAAATTGGCTTTTTCCCGATATTAGTCTCACACTCTCTTGCCTTTTTCCACTCGTAGCTTCTCCTTTTCAGTTCTCCTTAAACTAATAAACTTGATCAAGAAATTCAACTTGTAGTATTTAAACTAATACCAATGGCAAGAAAATATGACAGAAACACTAAATCAAAGGAAGAGGACAAAAGAAAATAATATTTTGATTTGAGAGAATTGAAACTAAACACAATATATATATATATATTTGCTATTTTCTATTTCTTTTCTAAAGTTTTTTTTTTTCAAAGCTTGGTGCACGATTTTAACCTAGTGCACGTCAAAAAAATAAGAACGAGGAATAAAGAACACAAAAGGAACAAGATAGGATGATAACAAGAAACAAAAAGATAAAGGGATAGAAAACTGATTTTAGAACCTGTGCTCTGATACCAAATGATGCGAACCTCAATCGACATGCTTTGAGACCCAACAAACAGTATTGGAATAATTACCCAAGAAAGCTAAAATACAGATTTTTGATAGAACCCTGACCCAACGTTTATAAGTGAAACGCAAACCAAAAGTATAAGTAACAGACCTTGACCCAATGATTACAATGGAATCATGAACTGAAGGTATAAAGTTTAAACGCCATAAGGAAGAATCCTTGATAAGTTCACAGTTCTTGAAGAACCAAGAGAAGAGCAAAGCCTCACCTTTTCTGATTTTTTATTCAATAAATTATCCCCTATTACAATGAGTGCATGTTATTTATATGCCATGAAAAAAAAACATACTAAATATTAAAACCCTAAATAAAAGTTGTTTTGGTCTGAAATTAGCAAATTCAAAATAGGAAAATAGCTAAAAAAAACGTTCCAAATAATAAAAGCCTAAAATTAAGGTAGATTTGGCCTGAAATTAGAAGCTTTAGAATAGGAAAAATGTTTATTAATTGATATGGAGTTGGAAAGTCAATCAATCATTAATTCACGTCATAAATCACGCCCAATCAAGACAGATTAGCCCTCAATAGCTTGGATTAAATTTATTACACCTTCATCTTCCTTTCGACCAATTTTGGAATGTCCTGCATTAGAATCAACCCATATCTCTTGAATTAACCCATTAAGTGCTTCTTTGATCTTCTTGGATCTTGCTTTAGTAATAGGCCCAACTGGAACATGCAATGGATCCTTGAATGCTTGTTGATTCTCATCACCTTCTCCTGCCCCTTAGGATATCCCCATATTTTAGCCTTTTAACCAATTTATTCATAGAAAAAAGGCTCTTGTTCCCTTACTCTTCTTAAAGTTTTCTTTCTTTCTAAAATCAACTTTACACTTTGAATTATAGCGCGAAAAATAATACCTCCACCAATGTTGTCATCATCCCTTCACTTGAATTGATCTTAAGTATACCAGCCATTTTTCATATAAATTGTTTATGAATGATACGGTGAAGAACATCAGCAACCTTTTTTTGGATGGAAATAAAATTAACTTTCCTATTAAAACATTCCAATTTTCCAGCTTCGAAGAAAAGACATCCTTCATAAAGGGAATAATGTGACTGGAGAAGAATGGGCTCGGTTTGTTAATGAAGACAAATATTCTTTTGTAAAATATCACATGGAGTTTGTTAGTATTCATCTCATGTGTTACGATTATTTATCATATTTTATTTAAAATTTATCATATTATATTTAAAAATAAAATATGTCTTTGTATCATGTAATCAAGCTATGTATGGAGTTCACATGGACTTGTCCCCTAACCATAATTAAAAATTTTAGGATGCGTAGATGTCCAAGTTATGGAACCCACGCGTACAACATATAAAAATAAAAATAAATATAATATGATAAGATCTAATTTCAAAGTTTCCCTTTAAACATTGAAACTGCACGATATACTTACCACTACCAGCTCCCCAAGGCGTCACATGCACGGTATCTCAAACTGCACGATACCCACCCCCTTTTTCGTGGCAATGTAATCAGGCGAGGGTGGTTGTGTTATTAGTACTTTTTGGAGAAAAGAAGGGATTATTTTTTATTATTATTCAGAGTCTTATTTTGATTAAATATATATATATATATATATAATGAAATGGAATCAAATTAAATTGATGAGTTGGAAGAGACCAATGTTCCATAATATTACGAAAAAATGATAATACACAAGAAAAACAAAATAGGATAAGAATACACAAGTTTACGTAGAAAACCCTAAACCGGAAAAACCACTGATAGAAGAGAAGAAAATCTATTATGTCAAAAAATTGGTATAAAAGGGGAAAGATTCGTGTGACTATGTATAAACATAAAAGTCTCATAATTTTTATTCGTCATATATGTCGCATTGCGAGCTTTTCAGGTTTGACCAAATAAAATTTGTGTCACCAAACTCTAACACATAATTTTAGTTATGTTTTATTTTCTTTAATATTTTTATAGTGAAATCAAATAAGAAAAAATAATTTTTATTATTATTATTTTAATATTTTCTTGAAACCAAACATAGTTGAAAATTAATAAATTATTTTTACATATTTTTCAAACTTTATTTATTTTTATCCTTCATGTTAAGATTGGATAATTTTAAAATTTATAATAAAAAAATTAATTATATTTTTAATTTGAGAACATTAAATTATTCATCCTAGCCAAACCACTACTACAAAAATTGAAATTAATGACGTTTTATTTTATGACGCTTTCTAAAAGCGTCATTATTGACGGTATACAATGACGCTTATAAGAAGTGTCATAGTTGTATTATTTATCTTGATACTTATTATAAGTGTCATTATTTGATGTCATCTTTTTCCTTATAACTGTGTATATAATGACGCTTATAAGAAGCATCATAGTTTTATTATTTACCTTGATACTTATTATAAGCATCATTATTTGATGGGTATGTAATGACGCTCCTGATAAGTGTCATAGTTGTATTGACTTTTAAAATTTTTGTTTTTAAGTTAACTTATACAAATTTTGATATTAGAATTTTATTCTATAAATTAATTATGGTAAATTGACATTAATATTAATGACATAAAGTTGCTACATTAAGGTTTTTTTAAAAAAATTGGATATAAATAAAATAAAATCCTAATAAATTATTTTTTAATTATTTGATATTAATTTTTTTATAGTTTGTATCAATACAATCTATTTTCATAAACTATTTTTCATTTTTATTAAATTAGAAATTATCTTACATTTCATTTAAAAATAATTTGTTAATTTATTTGTGGACCACAAAAAAGTGGCCTATACATTTATTGGGTTTAACCCTTTTATTTGAGAAGGTTTTATAGTTAATGAATATAAATTTGAAATTATTTAACTAAAATGAAATAAATTAATATTTAAATTAATTTAATGATGATTAGACTCACAATAAAACTAAATGCAATAAGAATATTTATAAAAATTTTCTAATATTTATGGGAATTAAGCTCATTCTATTAAATTAGTTTTTTTTTAAAATATCAATATTCAAATTAAACCAACATCAACCTAAAATATCAAATAATTAAACAATATAAATTCATTATGAGTTCAGTATATAAAAATTATTATTGAAAGATGAAATAAAGAATACTATTTTTAATTTATTGAAAAAGGACATGCATGGTATTTTAGAATTTGTTATAAAGTCTCCATTGAAAACCCTAACTTTTGGAAGACAAGAAAGAAGGGAGAGAGCCACCGTTTTTAGTGAGAAAGAAGAGAAGAGAGAAAAACGCAAGTTTTTCTCATCATGCCCAGATTTCATCAAAGGTCCGATCCCACTTCGTCTGTGGTCCGATTGAGCTGAAATTTGGAGGGGAGTTTCGTGACTCATTTATCTTAAATCGGAACGGTGAAGATCGGATTTGGAGTTTCGGAAAGTCATTAGAAAGAAAGAGGAGAAGAGAGAAAAACGCAGGTTTTTCTCATCATGCCCAGATTTCATCAAATGTCCGATCCAGCTTCGTCCGTGGTCCGATCGAGTTGAAATTTGAAGGAGAGGTTCGTGGCTCATGTATCTTCAATATTAAAGGTGGAGATCGGATTTGGAGTTTCGGACAGTCATTAGAGAGAAAGAGGAGAAGAGAGAAAAACAGCGGTTTTTTACATCATGCCCAGATTTCATCAAAGGTCCGATGCCGCTTTGTTCATGGTCTGATTGAGCTGAAATTTGGAGGAGAGGTTCATAAGTCATTAATCTTAAATTTGAACGGTGAAGATCGGATTTAGAGTTTTGTAAAGTCATCTTTCAACCAAAAACAGAACCTTTATTTTGGTGGGCTTTTTTCAGCCAAAGATGGCGCTTCCTGAAAGTGTCATTGTTGCCTAAGACATACAATGACAGAGGCGAAGAGGACGCTTTAGAGAAGCGTCATCTGTTACCTTTCTTGACGCTTAAAAAACGTCATTGTTTCCCATTTTTCTTGTAGTGTATATTTATATATTTAAAAGGATAAATAAAGAAACAGACAACCCTCGATTATAGGAGAACAATTACTAAGGTACTCGAAAATCTACAGCCTTTTTCAAGCCTTAAAAGAGCTCTGAATTTTTCAGTTAGGGGTACCAGATTTCCACCATGACTGACAGATGGGCGGTTTCAAAATCTGGTGTCCCTTTTCTTGAAGCATTGCAGTACAAAAGGCAGAACGCTCTCAATTGTTGTTACAACCCCAACAAACCCAAATAAAGGATCCTGGGATCCCTCAATCTTTTGTTTCTATTCTTAATTAGTTTCTATTTAATTTAGGGAATAAAGTATCCTTGAGATTAGTTTTTATTTTATTTAGATTCTACTTTATTCAATTTCTCTTTCTATTTAGTAGCCTATATAAAATAGGGAGAGTATAATGGGAAAGACATGGAAAAATATTCCCAAAAAGAAAATTTTGTTCTCTCAATTTTGCATCTTCTCCTTGGGTCATTAGAATCGGTATCCGAGCATGGTATTTGGCACCAATCATGGCGGAAGGGACTAGAGTGCAAGAACAACGTAGACTTGAAGATATTGATAAACAACTGAAGGACTCATTGGATAAACAAATAGCCACCTTATCAGTACTATCAAAGATGGTTGCAGCCATAAACCTGAAATTTGAACCTGACTTCAAGAATAGAGGAATCAAGTAATGGGGACAATGCTTCAATCAATAGAAGCAGTATAGGCTATCACTCATACGATACAAACTCCTTTCAAACCAAGTTTTCCAAACTCAATTTTCCAAATTTTGAAGGTGAGAATCCTTTTGGATGGATTTACAAATATGATAGATTTTTTAAAATTAATGGAATTGGAACCAAGAGAAGGTAGGATTGGCTTCTTTACATTTAGAAGGAAGGGCCTTGGAATGGTTTCAAGGGTACAAGGCTAGTAACATGATGGAAATCAATCGGACACAATTTTCTATAGATATTGTTTCTAAGTTTGGTCCTAGTGTTTATGACTTATTGGGCAAATAACCAAATTGAAATAGGTTTCTACAATTAAGGCATACCAAGAGCAGTTTGAAGCATTGATAGCTAGAACTAGTAGGTTGTCAAAGGTATTTTTTGTTCGATGTTTCATTAGTGGCTTGAAAGAGGCAATTAAAAAATCAAGTCACCATGTTTCGACCGTACACACTAGCCCAAACCATTGGGTTGGCCTTGTTGTAGGAGAGAACAGGGTTGGCCTTGTTGTAGGAGAGGACAATGGAGGCAATTCTCAAGGAAGTCAAGAACTCTAACAAAAGCGAAGAAGATACAATCAAGGATGAAAATATCAGTAATCATGGATATATCGGTACTTCGATTTTACGGATATATCGGAGATATATCAGCGGATATTTTGGAAAAAAATATCGGTAGACTTAAAATTGTTAAAAACTCATGAAAATACAAGGAAAATCTCATAATAATATAATTAGAAGTATAATGAACATTTTAAAGTTGTTTTATTGAAAAATTTGATATACATATGATATAATTTGCGATATTAGATGTAATTATATCATGTCGATCTATAAGAAATGTTAATTTTGTAATTGTTCTCATTATAAAGTCACATAAAATACTTCATTTCATTAAATATCAATAATTTGTACACATTAAATTCATTAAATAAACATATTTCATATTCAAAATATACTAGTTCATGTTAATTAAATAATTTAGCATGTTAATTAAATTAATTAAAAAATTTAGTTAAGTTAACTAGTTTAATTTAATTTTAAATGTGAAAATAAATCACAAATAATCATCTAAAATAAACATATCAATTTATAATTAAATAATTAAATTAACCTAAGTTAATTCAATAAAAATATAAAAATTAATTACAATTGAATGTAAAAATAGCATTAAATCATCCATATTGCAAACATACTAATTAATTGAAAATACATGAATTAATTACAATTGTAAACAAAATTAATTACAATTTAAAACAAATATACCTTAAAATGATTAAATAATTGAGCAACCTTAATAAAAATTGGAGTAATAAGAGAGCAAATGAAGAATGAAAGTAAAAATGGATGAAATAGATGAAATTTGGGCTATTTATAGAAGAAATTTGGGTCAAAATAGCCATTGGAACATTAATTTATCGTTGAAAATCAATTTTGGTTGTTGGATAAAAAACTGGGAGCAATCTGGTCGTTGGATCGCCATATTACCATTGGAATCACATCTAGGCCGTCGGATCAACACGGGCGTGATCTGGGCCGTCAGATCACGTTGCATGAAGGAGAGGAAATATCACCAAAAAATCGGTGATTTATCTACGATATATCGCCGATATTTTGCCACCAAAGGCGTTTTTTTTCAAAAAATCGCTGATATATCTTCCCAAGCCGATATATCACCAATATTTTGGCGATTTTTGCTGAAATATCTCCCCTTCGATTTTTCTCTACGAAATATCGTGTCGACCCCTCTCGATACACGATAAATCGGTGATATATCGCCAATATATCCCGACATTTTCCTCCTTGGATACAATGAACTCTATGAGAATCAGAATAACCAATTACCGCCTATTAAGAGGATTTCAGCTACAAAAATGCAAGAGAGACTAGAAAAAAAAGTCTTTGTTATTATTGTGATGAGAAGTATGAACCTAGTCATAAATGCAAAAGGAAGCAAAATTTTCTATTATTACTGAAAGTGAAGTGGAAGTAACATGTGAAGCTGAAAATAATATCAAGGAGGATGATCTTGTGGTTTCAATCAAGCAATATTTGGTTCAACATCTCATCAAACCATGAGAATCCATGGCAACATTAAGAAGAAGGTCATCACCATACTAATTGACTTAGGAAGCACCCATGATTGCCTCAATCCCATAGTGGCCAAAAGAACAAGATGATCAATATAAACTACCAAACCCATGAAGGTGGCAATAGCGGATGGAACTCTTATTACTTGTGATGCAATTTGTAGACAATTGACATGGAACATGCAAGGGAAGGAATTTTAGGCGGATTTGACACTCATACCTTTGGGTGGATGTGATATGGTATCGGAAATTCAATGGCTAGCTAAATTGGGACCCATATTGTGAGATTTCAAGAATTTGAGAATGGAATTTGTTGTTGATGGAAGGAAATTCATGTTAAGAAGTGCAACTATAAGTCCCAAGAAGTTAGTTTCAACAAATCAGATTTAAAAGGATTCAAGGCGTATGTCTTAAGCATCTATAGTTCAATTTTTCTCTATACAAGGGGATAAGGAAAATAAAGTTGAAAATGAATAAAACAGGGTAGTTGTCCAACTATTTCCAAAAGACGCGACATGGGAATATGATAACAAGATTCAATAAAAGTTTCCACAATTTTAGCCCTAAGGACAAGGCTTCTTTGATAGGGGATGGAATGCTACAACCCGAATAAAGATCCCTCAGATCCCTCAATCTTTGGTTTTTATTCCTAATTAGTTTCTATTTAATTTAGAGAATAAAGGATCCTTAGGATTAGTCTTTATTTTATTTAGATTCTATTTTATTCAATTTCTATTTCTATTTAGTAGCCTATATAAAATAGGGAGAGTGTAATGGGAAAGACATGGAAAAATATTCTCAATAAGAAAAATTTATTCTCTCAATTTTGCATCTTCTCCTTAGGTCATTAGAATTGTTTAGTTACCCTATCTTTAGTGACTTTGTCTGAAAAGGATGCAGGAGTTAGTGCAACTCCCTCAAGTCTCTCCAAGGAACCCAATCTCTGATATTCCTGGAACTTGTTGATAGTCTTGTTTTGGAATATTTGAATGAAGTGAATTCTACCTTCTCTGATATCTTGGTATTGAAAATTGTTTCTTGTCCAAAGCTGCAACCAGTGTCACTAGTCTTTGTAACAAAGTTCTAAAATTTCTGTTTTTATGTATCTTTGGTCTTTCTTTACATTCTAATTTATACAAGTAAAATGACGGAGAAAATAAACATATGATCCTAAACTAAATGAGGAATTTACGGGATTGTACAGTTACAATAAGGTTGACTATATTTTGTATGGAAAGGATTATGGATCAGATTGTGCTATAAAAGGAGAAGATTGTAGGCTTGATTTTGTTAAGAAATTCAATTGTCTCTATTTGCTTGATTTGTTGTTTGTACCAGAGATTATAATGCATTGATGGGCTGTAATTTCTAGAGATGGAGATGATTGAGACTCTTCTTTAGGAGATTGAAATTCTTCTCTAACATTCCCCATAAGATGGTGATTATGTTGGAAACACCAATCTTGGACCATAGAAAGAGAAAATGCTGACAAGATAACGATTAAACATTTGCAAGTTGATCTTGAGAAGAGTAATGTGACAGTCGAAGTTGTTCAGCTGCTACTTTACCACATGCAAAATAAAAATTGATGGCAACATATATCAGCGTTTTAAAAATCGGACCAAACTGGCTGCTCTGACCACCGACCGATCACCAGTTCGATCCGGTTCACCCCTTTGAACCGGCCAGCCTCTGAGCCGGCCTCGAATCACCGGAACCGACGGTTAGACTGGTGAATCGGTTGACCGGCAGGTTTTTAACGAACTGAACGGTTCAAATGAATTTTTTCCTTTTTGTTTTTTGCCTTCCCTTTCTTCTTCGGTCTTCCAATCCGTTCTCCCTCCACCTACAATTGTTGCCCCGCCCACTTCTTCCAGCCCGTTCTCTCTCTCTCTCTCTCTCTCTCTCTCCCCTCCAAAACAATCGCTGCCCCGCCCACAGCAAAACAGTCCACATGACTCCATAAACCACCCCTTAGTTGTTGCCCCGTAGCCCGTTCTCCCCTCCGCAGTCGTAGCCCTGCCCACACCAAAACAGTCCACCGGACTCCACAAACCACTCCCCGGCCACCCCGCCCCCTCTTTCCAGCTTGTGTGCTGCTGCTCCCATCAAACTCCCACCTCCAGCCCATCCAACGCGACATTATTGACCTATGAGGACGCCATTCCGACGGCCATAAGTCCATCTTCAGATTTTCTTTTATTTCTTTTATTCTATTACCTTATTTCCTTATTTATCTTAATTCAACATTTGTAATTCTTTTGACTTTATGATTCAGATTTTCTTTATTTCTTTTACTCTATTACCTTATTTTCTTATTTATCTTAATTTTTTACATTTGTAATTCTTTTGACTTTATGACTTTAAAATTTATGATTTTAGTCTAAATTAATGAAACATTATGATATTAAATAAATTTTTGAAAATATTGTGTCCTCATATTTTAAATAAATAAATTTTTGTTTTAAAATAATTTTATGATTTAAAACTAAAATTTAAAATTTCTAATTTTAAATTAAACTTTCTAATTTTAAATTAAAATTCCTATTTTTATCTAAATTTATTATTTGAAACTAATTTTCTAATTTTTAAATATTTTTATCATTGTTAGTTTATTGCTCATTTGTGGATATAGGATAGTAATGATTTGATAAAAGTATTATATTGATTTACATTTTCATCTTATATTGTATTAGAAATATGATATATGATGACTTAGTAGAATTTATTATTTTTATTTTTTATAATTATTTTTAAATTTAATAATATAAAATATATATTTATGACGTCATCGATTCGACCGTAATTTGACCGTCGATCTGACCAATGAACCATAAATCGATAACTTTTTCGGTTCGATCACTGGTCTGATTCTGAAAACATTAATAAATATGCTTTATATGCCACTACAAGAAAAATGGGAAACAATGACGCTTTTTACGTGTCAAGAAAGGTAAAAGATGGTGTTTCTGTAAAGCGTCATCTCCTCCACGGTCATTATATGTTTTAGCCTACATTGACGTTTTTAGGAAGCGTCATCTTTGATTGATGCTTTCAATGACACTTAAAAAGATGTCATCTTTGAATAACATTAACAATAACACTTTTAAAAAGCGTCATTTTTTCAAACATTTTCTAGTGAAATGATTTCTACAAAATTGGTAATCTTGACACTTATAGGAGTGTCATCTTTAATATATTTTATCATGACACTTTTAGAAGCGTCATCTTTGAACATTTCATATTAAAAATAGTTTTTATATTTTTGTTATTAAAATAGTGATTTCCTAGATAATTAAATAAAAAGAAAAAAAACAAGCCCCAAAATTAAATTGGATTTTACTAATAAAAATACCTTCAAATATTAATATACAATAACTTAATTCAAACCATTAATGTACTACTTATAAATGATAATTACATACAAATTTGTTAATTATATCAAAATATTTGAATAACAATTTCTAATTCTTTCAATAAAAAAACAAATATCAGTGCAACTATTAACATCTATATTTTACAAAAAATATAGTTCAACCTCCAAATAACTTTATTGATGTAATCTTCATGGTTTTCAAGATCACCTCCTTCAACACAATGGTTATCTTCTTTTGGCTAATCAGTTTCTCTTGCAATCTGTAAACAAATATAGAAAGAATAGAAAAACTCTAAATCATACATGTAACAACTAAAAAGTACAAATGAAACTATGTATAAAACTTTCACAAAAATTTGAAGAAAAAAAAAACACTAGAACCAATATATAATGAAATGTAGAAAAATTTGAGAAAAATAAATATGAGTTAGAGAAAAATATGTAGTTAAAGCTTATCACTTAAGGATAAAATGTCTTTCACTAATTGAATAGAGAAACTTTGTAATAAAATAGTGTTTAATTAGTAAAAAAAAAAAAAAAAATTCTTGAAGAGTAACATATTTCTAAATATGATATAACATCAAAAAGTTAAAAATAATGATTCATGGTACCCTATAACAATAAGAGGATAAATGAAACATGACATAAACAATTAACTAAAAATAAATATTATGCACACAAAGCAGTGAATATAAAAAAATTCAAATACACAAAGAAAATACCAAAGGAATATAAGTCTAGGCGGATGACTTCTCAAGAAATTTAAAACCATAAATAAGGGAGAAAAATAAATAAAAGAGATGTAAAAAGAAATTTTCCTTACCATTATTTTTCATGCTATATTTTCTTAGAAATTTTCAAATCCAAAAATCATGACATGTTAGACTTTAAACAGGGCATTTCTTTCATTAACCTTTTTATAAGCTGCTTTCTTATAGAAGTAACATTTCTCATTCAATCATCGGTCCTCATTTTTTATTGGTCAGATGGGAAAAAAGGAAAAAAAGACATGCACATATTTAAAAATAGACTATTTCAATGTATAGAGGCCAATTATTTATTAGTATTAAAAATATTTCTTATTTCGAAAAAGAAAAGAAAAAAATATGAAAAATTGTTACATTTTTTTAGTTATACATATACATATTCTATAGTATGTTATTGATATATTATAATAACCAATATGCATTTTATTTAAGCCTATAAACAAATAAAACTAATTATAAGTCAGAACATGAATATAATAACCAATATATAGTTTATTTAAGCCTATAAACAAATAAAAATACTTTTTTTTATAATTTAATATTATTTATCTTTTTTAATCATTAATTATTCATTATATTAAATATCAATATCTATCTATCAACACTTTTTATTATTCCTTTTAATTTTTAGAAAGATAGTATATTCAAATTAAATAAATAAAAATCAAATCATTATTATATTTTTTGACAATATAATATATCAAACGAAGATCCCAATGCTCCAAAACATTATATGGGTCTTTCGGTTTAGTTTTTATAGTTATCAAAGCTATAACAGTATCAATTTCAAGATAAAAAAGAAGGGTCAATACTATATACTATTTCGAGTATAAATCTTTTTCTTATGAATAAATAAATCATAACACATATTTTGTAGTGAAAAATGTATTTAATTGATAAAAAAATATCAAACATAAAACCAGAAATTATAATAATGCTAAAATTTGGGTTGCTTGAATATTCTTGTGGACCATCAAAGGTCTTGTATTTAGAGTGGTGCAACACATTAGACCACAAAGTGAGCAAGTTTGGAAGTACCTTTCCACGAAGTTCATGCTTGTGTAGCCTCCAACAACCCTCCTCTTTCAAGTCACTGGTTAACCACCAAATCTTGCCAAATTCAAAAGCTAAGAGGTGAAAGAAATCATTAACATTGTATGGGATTCACACCAACATTTAGGAATTCAACAATTGGACTTACAATTAAAATTGTTCTCTGTAGTGTGCTAGGCCTTATCTAATCCACAACAAAATCACAAAATACCTGCAATAAATTAGTTAGTATGCTTTTTTCAGATTTATTAACTTAAATATACTTATCATTTATAAAAATAAAGAGTGAAAATCTAAAAACAACAAGGTTTTGTTGATTTTAGAAAAAATGAATATGTTACAAGAAATAGCAATCCAAAATTTAATATACAATAATTAAATTTTACTACACTAATAATAAAAATCATAATAGTTTTCATACTAGCTAGAAGAATTGGAGATAGTTAATAGAAGAAAGAAGAAAAGACATAGATTAAGTTGGATATATAATTAATAAGAATAATCTATATAGTTAAAACCTTTAGAGTAATTTATTTGTGCATACACATTAATTGAAATTACTATACTTATAATGAAATCAAATTTAATTAAATTGTTGTCTTAAATTAAGTTAGATTAATGAGCATTTCTTAGGTTGTAATTTATCTTTGCTATTATTCTGGTGTAATTACTCCATATACATATGAATGAAACATATATAGCATTGCCATAGCTAAGGTTATTACAATATAAAAGAGAAAAATGAAAAAGCTTACATAGCAACACGTTTTCTTTTTTAGTTTCATATTAAAAATCTAACATGTGTACAATAACCAAGTTTCATATGCATTCCCCCTCCATGCATAAAATCATTCTGAAAGAAAAAACGAAACGTAAAATAAAGGTCTCAAATCTATAATGAAATACATTAAAATAAAATGATAAAAGAAAAAACAAAAGAAAATACTGAAATTATAAATTATGCATATAGAGAATATATAATTTAGAACCATGTTCTGTCCATATAAACAAAGCCTAAAAAACCTAGGAATTCCCACCAGCATGAGACACCAAAAACATCACTTCTTAAATATGTTCATGTATGTGATATACAAATATACAATAAATGGGAAAATGGGTAGAGGACAAGAAAATAAAATATCACAATAAATGGGTCATGATATAGATATCAATAAATACGAAAGGAGTTGACAAGTTGGGTTGAAAAGATTAACCTGTGTCTCTTCTTCATCATAGCAAAACTTAGATTCTCCTGATTGATAAGCCAAAGAAAGTGGTTACAGATCTCACGTGATCTTTACCTGATTTCTGTTATGACAGCTGTAGTGCTTCTTGTAATAGAGTTCCTAAGACAATATATATAAAAACCCCTCTTTCACTCTGGTTCTCAAGAACAGAGAGAGTGAGAACAGAGTTAAGCCTTCTCAAATTCTAACTTGGTATCAGAGCCTCTCGATCAAAGGTGTGAGTATTCTCCTTCCTTTTTTCTCAGTTTTCCATCTCTTTCCTCAAGATCCAATCATGGCTTCCGCTTCCACTCAATCCTCTTCATCCTCTGACTCGATTGGATCTGGACAAAGCATTACATTGGCATCTCATCCTTCTTATCAGATGCTCAATCATACTCTACCTGTGAAACTTGATCGGACTAATTACATTCTGTGGAAATCTCAGATTGATAATGTTGTTTTTGCCAATGGATTTGAAGATTTCATAGACGGATCTTCCATCTGTCCAGATAAAGAACTCAGTTCAGGATTGATCAACCCTGCCTTTGTTGCTTGGAGAAGACAAGATCGAACGATCCTCAGCTGGCTCTACTCGTCTCTCACACCAGCGATCATGGCACAAATCATTGGTCACAACTCTTCTCACTCTGCTTGGAATGCATTGGAGAAAACCTTCTCATCTTCCTCCAGAGCCAGAATTATGCAGCTAAGGCTCGAGTTACAGTCAACCAAGAAAGGTTCTCTGTCTATGATCGATTATATCATGAAGGTTAAAGGAGCAGCAGATAGTCTAGCAGCAATTGGAGAACCTGTCTCAGAACAAGACCAGGTTATGAATCTCCTTGGCGGACTTGGATCCGACTATAATGCAGTTGTAACTGCTATTAATATTAGAGATGACAAGATCTCTATTGAAGCTGTCCATAGCATGCTTCTTGCGTTTGAACATCGCCTTGAGCAACAAAGCTCGATTGAACAATTCTCTCCTATATCAGCCAATTATGCCTCTTCATCTAATAGCAGAGGTGGTGGAAGGAGGTATAATGGCGGTCGAGGACAGAATTATACCCCAAACACCAGCAACTATACCTACAGAGGTCGTGGTCGAGGGGGTCGATATGGTCAAAATGGGAGGCACAATTCCAACAGCTCTGAGAAGCCACAATGCCAGTTGTGTGGCAAGTTTGGTCATACTGTTCAGATCTGTTATCACAGATTTGATATCTCCTATCAAAGCTCTCAGAACAGTAATACTTCTCCCTCAAATGCTGGTAATCCAAACTCTGTACCTGCTATGGTTGCCTCTTCTAATAATCTTGCAGATGACACTTGGTATCTTGACTCTGGAGCCAGTCATCATCTGACTCAGAGTGTGGGCAATCTGACCAATTCTTCACCATACATGGGCACAGATAAGGTGACAATTGGTAATGGTAAGCACCTATCCATTTCTAACACTGGTTCTCATCGTCTATTTTCTGATTCACATTCTTTTCATCTCAAAAAGGTGTTTCATGTCCCCTTTATATCAGCAAACTTGATAAGTGTTGCTAAATTCTGCTCAGACAATAATGCCTTAATTGAGTTTCGGTCTAATAGTTTCTTTGTGAAGGATCTACATACGAAGAAGGTGCTTGCTCAAGGCCAGCTTGAGAATGGACTTTACCGATTCCCTGTTATGAACAGCAAGAAGGTAGCCTTTGTTGGTGCTACTAATTCTTCTACGTTTTACTCTCATAATTCCAGTATCTTGGATAATAAAGTGAAGTTATGGCATCACAGACTAGGCCATGCTTCTACTGACATTGTAACCCAAATTATGCAGAGTTGTAATGTCTCATTTGAAAAGAATAAAAATACTGTTTGCTCCTCTTGTCAGCTTGCTAAAAGTCACAGATTACCTACTCATCTTTCACTTTCTCGTGCTTCCAAACCTTTGGAACTTGTTCACACTGACCTTTGGGGACCTGCCTCAGTCAAGTCTACCTCTGGTGCTAGATATTTCATCTTGTTTCTAGATGACTACTCACGGTACACCTGGTTCTATCCTCTTCAAACAAAAGACCAAGCCCTTCCTGTTTTTAAGAAGTTCAAACTCCAAGTAGAAAATCAATTTGATGCTAAAATCAAATGCCTACAGTCTGATAATGGTGGTGAGTTCAGATCTTTCAAGACGTTTCTTCAGCAAACAGGCATTTTTCATCGGTTTTCTTGTCCGTATAACTCAGCTCAGAATGGGAGAGTTGAACGAAAGCATAGGCATGTTGTTGAAACCGGGTTGGCCTTGTTGGCTCATGCCTCCTTACCAATGGAATTCTGGCAATATGCTTTCCAGACAGCTACATTTCTCATCAATAGAATGCCAAGTAAGGTACTCCAAAATAACTCCCCTTATTTCACCCTTTTTCAAAAGGTTCCGGATTACAAATCCCTTAGAGTCTTTGGCTGCTTGTGTTACCCATTCATCCGTCCTTACAACAGTCACAAACTTCAATATCGTTCTGTTCAAAGTCTATTTCTTGGTTATAGTCTTCACAACAAAGGGTTTTTGTGTCTTGACTTTCTGACTGGACGAGTTTACATCACTCCTCATGTTGTTTTTGATGAGGGACAATTTCCTCTAGCTAAAACTC
Source organism: Vitis cinerea var. helleri x Vitis rupestris (assembly GCA_945999865.1). Lineage (NCBI taxonomy): Eukaryota > Viridiplantae > Streptophyta > Magnoliopsida > Vitales > Vitaceae > Vitis > Vitis cinerea var. helleri x Vitis rupestris. The sequence goes on along the minus strand of OX253931.1, from coordinate 2,138,737 downwards.
ACCCTCTCTCCCCAACCAAAGACACTTCAACAGATACTTTAACTCCAGCCATTATAACTTCCTTTCCTTCTCCAACCTTCTGTTCTAATGGCAGCCACACATCTTCACTTTCTTCCTCTCCTTCCACGAGTGAAGCTTCTGATTCTGTGAGTAGTCCTACTGTTACTCCTGCCTTTAGCACCTTACCCGAAGCTATACATGAGGATCAACCTCCTTCTCCTTCCCCTGCTCCACGCATGACAACAAGGTTAATGCGAGGTATAACCAAGAAGAAGACCATTTTTGATCTCTCTGCTGTAAAGATCTCAGAACCGTATACACTCAAACAAGCTCTCAAGGATCCAAATTGGATTCAAGCTATGGATTTAGAAATTGCTGCTCTTCATCGGAATCAAACTTGGGATCTTGTTGAACAGCCTTCTGACGTGAATCTAATAGGCTATAAGTGGGTGTACAAGTTGAAACACAAGCCAGATGGGAGCATAGAGAGATATAAAGCCCGACTTGTGGCTAAGGGGTATAACCAAACTCATGGTCTTGATTATTTTGAGACCTTTAGTCCGGTGGTTAAGGCTGCAACCATTCGAATCATACTAACTGTGGCTCTCAGTTTTCAATGGGAAATTAGGCAGCTTGATGTTCACAATGCTTTTCTCAATGGTGAGTTAGAAGAGCAAGTCTACATGTCTCAACCTCCTGGCTACTTGGATACTAAATTCCCAACCAAAGTGTGTCGATTGAAGAAGGCTCTATATGGTTTGAAACAAGCACCACGAGCCTGGTTTCAACGACTCAGTTCTGCCCTTATACGGTGGGGATTCAGCAACTCTAGAACTGATAGTTCTATGTTTCTACACTTTAGTGAGTCTACTATTTTGATTGTTCTTGTCTATGTTGATGATATAATCATCACTGGCAGCTCCTCAACACAGATTTCCTCACTCATTGCTAAGCTTGATTCTACTTTTGCTTTGAGAGATTTGGGACAGCTATCATACTTCCTTGGTATAGAGGTCTCTTACCATGAAGGCTCTATGAATTTAAGCCAAACCAAATACGTTTCTGATCTGCTTCATCGAACTGAAATGTTTGATACCAAACCAGCAAAAACACCCGGAACTGTTGGGAAGAATTTGTCCAAGTTTGATGGAGATCCTCTGGACGACGTCACTCAATATCGAAGTGTGGTAGGGGCACTTCAGTATCTAACAATAACAAGGCCTGATATAGCTTTTGCAGTTAATAAGGCATGTCAATTCATGCAACAGCCTACCTCAGCTCATTGGCTTTCAGTCAAAAGAATCCTTCGTTATCTTAAAGGAACAATGCAGGATGGGTTATTGCTGAGTCCTTCAACCAATTTGACAATTGAAGGCTTCTCAGATGCAGATTGGGGTGCTCAACCTGATGATAGGCGAAGTTCCAGTGGCTATTTGGTGTATCTGGGAGGTAACTTAGTCTCTTGGTCCTCTACCAAACAAAAGGTGGTGTCTCGCAGCAGTGCCGAGTCTGAATATCGTGCTCTTGCCTCAGCTACTGCAGATATTATATGGATGCAAGCCTTGTTGCAAGAATTATGTGTTCCTATACCTGCGATTCCCCTGCTCTGGTATGATAATATCAGTGCTTATCATATGGCAAAGAACCCTGTGTTTCATGCTAGAACGAAGCATATTGAAATAGATCTTCACTTCATCCGAGATCAAGTCATACGAGGCAAGATACAGCTGCATTTTGTACCTACTGAAGCTCAGCCAGCTGATCTTTTGACTAAGCATCTTACAAGTTCTCGGTTCTTGTCTCTTAAGTCACAGCTTTGCATAGCTCCAAGACCCTTTCACTTGAGGGGGGATGATAAGCCAAAGAAAGTGGTTACAGATCTCACGTGATCTTTACCTGATTTCTGTTATGACAGCTGTAGTGCTTCTTGTAATAGAGTTCCTAAGACAATATATATAAAAACCCCTCTTTCACTCTGGTTCTCAAGAACAGAGAGAGTGAGAACAGAGTTAAGCCTTCTCAAATTCTAACTCTGATTGCATCCCATATCTGTTGCTCACTGAAACCCCATTATATATGATCCATGATCATTGATAGCCTACAAAACAATTATAAAAAAACACCAGCATAGAACATATATCATTATCTAAGTTCCTTTATTAGTTTCCTTTGTTTTTTTAATAAAATTTTATAATTTGTAAATTTATGGAAGTAAAATATCATTGTCCAATAGTTAAGGAGTCTCAATTAAAAGGGTTTTTTTTCTAATATATATATATATATATAAATATAAAATTTTCTCATAAAATATTTTGTATTTTTTGTACGTAAACTTAGTAAGTATTTGTTACTGATATTGAATAATTTTAACTTTCCAAGTTATGCAAACCACTTTCTTATTTTAATAAAAATTGAAATGCCAAAAACAATTCTCCTGTGGCAAAACAAAAGGAAAGAAAAATTCTCTTTCCATTCACGCACCTTGGAAATTTTCTTTTACAAATAACATGTTGGGTCACATAACCCTTCTCAACTCAAGAGAGAAATATGGGTTGTTTTAGTTCTAAGGTTGCTTCCTCTGGTATAATCTTCAACCTTTTTTTTTATTATCATTGGTTTGTGGTTTTTTCTGTTACTTTTAAATTTATTCTAATTTTTTTGAAAGGTAACATTAGTATTCACCTTTTTTTTTTCTACAAAGAAAAAAGAAGCGGTGAAAAACAGAGTATTTAGAAGGGGTGAAAAGTGAATGATCCATAAAGAATTTGGTAGATTCAACCACTTTGTCAACGGAATTTGATAATGATATGAGGTGGAGGGCCAAACCAAAAAAAAAAGAAAGCAAGCTAAAGAAATGACAAATTAAAAAAACGAATTAGAAGTAAAAAAAAAAGGCAGACTTCATCTCAGTTTCTTGTGCAGAAACACAAGAACAAAGAAAAAGACAATTTAAAATATCAAGAGACTTACCAATTGAATGCAGAAATTACAACTCCAGCCCAAAACGGCAAAAACCCACGGCTAAGAATTAGCTCCTAGATATTAGCCTCAATCTGGGCAAAAACCCATGACAAAAAAGACCCATGTGATACTCTTTCATTACAGATCTGAGCAAGATGATGGCCCATGGCCACCCCAACCCTCGCTGACAATAACTGGATCAAGAACCCCATAACCATTACCCACATCAATAACCATAACAATGAATATCCTATAGTGGCTCTAGCCTTAAGATCCCTTTCTAAGTTTCCAGGATCAAGAAATGGAGTACTCATCCGTGAATAGCCACAACTTCTTCCACCAGAAGGACCAAGTCGGGAAAACATCAAGAGAATCTAGGGTTTCATGATCGATATCAAGATTGAAGTTTTCTCTCTATGATGGTAACGATAATAGTGATAAAGGGGATTTTGGGAAAGTAATAAGAAGGATGTGTTTGGTGGATGAGAGATCCTATTCGGTTTTGTACACAGGTTTATTTGGTATGGGCATTTGGGGGGGTTTGAAATGGCAGAGGGAATGTTTGGTGGATGAGAGATCGTGGAAGGGGGAATATTTTAGGGAGGTATATTTATACCTATAATTCAATGACATTTCTCTAAAGCGCCAAGTTATGGGATTAATGTTATCACGCTTTGAATAAGCGCCATTATGTACTGAATAATATTCAAATAAGCCTTATCAAACGATGATACTTCTAATAAGCGCCATGGATTGGAAAATACTATAGTAAACAATGATGCTTCTAATAAGCGCCATTGAATCTCATATTATAATCTAAATAATGACGTTTTTTAAAAGTGTCAAGGAATCAAGCGTCATTAATTTTGATTTTTGTAGTAGTGATGGGGGTGAAACACGAGGTTGATGCATAAGTAGTTTGCACCAACATTATCAGAAAATATTGTGGGAGATTGATTAAGGGAGGTGCCTAGTTCATGGAGTAAAAATTGTACCCATGTGAGTTGAGTTGTAGTTGAAGCAATTGTTTTTTATTCAGCTTTGGTTGAGGAGTGAGCAACAAACCATTGTTTCTAAGAACTCCAAGAGAATGGGTTGTTGTTAAGATATACAACATAAGCAGTGGTTGAGGTTCGATCATCTTGATTACCTGCTCAATCAAGATCTAAAAAAGCATACAGGGGAAGAGGTAATCCTTTTTTCAAGCAAAGATCATGAAAGATAGTATGTTTTGAGTACAACAACCTATTGGCCTAAGTAGGTTGATTCATATACTGCAAATGCTTGGTCACCGCAAATGAAATATTGGGTCAAGTGATAGATAAGTATTAAAGTGCTCCAACAACTTGGCAATATTAAGTAGCATCCAATGGTTGAGTATCATCATGTAAGGTTAAGGGTGTTGTGGTGGATAGGGGAGTAGTCATTCCTTAGCCTCTGACATATTGTGGAACTCCAATAAATCCCGAATGTATTTGTGTTGGGATAAAAATACTCCTTTTGTAGTGGGAACAACTTCAACACCTAAGAAATAGTGCAGACGACCGAGATCTTTAGTTGAGAATTTATTGGAGAGTTGAGTAATGAACTATGAGATGAAGTTATCGTCATTGCCAATGATAATATGATCATCAATGTATACAAGAAAGTGGACTATGATTTTGTGCCATGATTACATGAAGAGGAAGGAGTCTGACTTACAGGTGTGAAAATCGAACTAAATAAAAAATTTGCCTTGCATAACCTAGAAACATGAGTAGGATGGGTAGTATCGGCAAAGTCTAGTGATTAGGACATGAAAACCTCTTTGTTAATAGAACTATGAATAAAAGAATTGTTGACATTCGTTTGTCTTAAATGCCACCTAGAAAATAGAGTTGTTGGGATTTAGCCCCTAAAAGCATGACATGATATAGCAGAGTTAGACTTAACTGTACCCTTGCTATCCCTTTAGTGTATTGACATTGATTTGAGCATTCAGCTCATGCTTCTTACATTGTAAATAAGTTGGGTATATTAGGAGTTGCACAAAAGATACAATTAAAGGAAATGTTATGACCATAGTCTTCTAAATCACATATCTTTTGGATCACCTAAGGGGACATACTGGCTCAATCCATGAGATATCATGGTTCCTCTATTGAGAATACCTATTACCACCAGCCTTCATCAATAGTAACCCAATCCATAGAGATATATGACCACTTTAGGGTCTCACCCATAGTTCAAAACCCCTTATTAACTTTGGTACAAGCTCAATATACTCTCAAGGTTGAGAGTCCATGCAGTATAATAGCTTGGTGAATCATGACAATTGATAGCTTTATGTTGTGATTCACCATAAGTCTTGTCCAATGTGCATCACATGCACTAGTACACTCACCATGGGAAAACCATCCCGACAGCTAAGACAAGTTATCCCTCCAATTAGGAGGTAGTGTACTACAGTCTTAGATGGAAAACCCAAATTCATGAACCAATTGAGGACAACTTGTCACTCTACAAGGAACCCATGACTTAGATCTTCTATGCAACTCCTTATGCACCCAAGTCATGTACAATGTAAGTGATGTAGGGCGTGTATGCTCAAATAATTTAATACAAATGAGATATTTAAGGGAAACCAAGAAACATAAATAAATAAATTTATAAATGAATCTTAATATGTTACATCATGTCATGATTTCCAAGACCCAATCCCAATAAGTAGTCTTAGACTCATCTTCCTCATAAATGCAAACTTGCCAATATCTCGATCGTAGATCCAGCTTTGTGAAGTATTCAGCCTTAGTCAGCCTATCAAACAAGTTTGCAGCCAACAAAATCGGATACTTGTTCTTGATAGTGACTTTATTCAAAGCACAATAGTCAACACACATCCATAGTGACCCATCGTGTACGGTGCCCTTGATGGTTGGATCAACCTTGTATCCAACAACTTAGTTAATTGTTTCTTCAATTCCACCAGCACCAGAGGAGTCATACGATAAGGAACTTGTGCAAGTGACTTAGCCCCTGACACCAGCTCAATCTAATGGTCAGTGGGCCTCCTTAGTGGAAGCTTCTTTGGCATCCGGAGCTATCATGTCTGCATACTCCTACAAAATTGGCACAATCTCATCAGGAACTTCCACCATCTTTTCTGGTTTGATCTTTATCAAAGCAGCGACATAAGTAAGTTGTCCCTTCCTTAGACCCTTCTCCACCTATAGGGAAGAGATGGTCCATTCCTTGGATGGCTTCTTAAGTGGCTTGCTTAGTCTATGCACGTAGCAAGGTTGTGTCTCATCTATTATGAACATTCCATTCAGATATGGCAATAGTGCTACCTTGCCCTCTGGAAGAAGTCATTGCCCAATATGAAGTCCAAAATCATCCAATGGCAAACTTAGGAAGTTGATGGTGCCTTTCCAGTTCCCTAATTGCACCATCACATTCTTTGTTAAACCATGGGTCTCCTATGCTTGGTTGTTTACGGATTTCAACTTACTATCATCCTTGCTAAGCTTCAAACCCATATTGGCTACTTCCCGCATCGAAATAAAGTTGTGGTTGTCCTATTGTCCACTAAAGCCACCACTTTCTGTCCACCTATAGCCATCACGACATACAACAAACCCTTATTAGTCTTTGCTTGAATTACATTCAGAAGCTGAAGAGGGCTAACTCTCGTAGGGGTCTTCGACTCATTGTTTGTGAGGAATTTGCCTTCTCCTCCACCTTAGCCTAAGAAGGCTTAGACTTTTTGTTTGGTTTGCAGCCATTCTTCTTGGAGGGTTTAGACTCCCCCTTTTTACTCGATTGTTACTACTAGTTGTTCTCTTTATGGGTTGTAGTGAAGAAAGAACTTAGCTTGTAGTCCACTAAGCAATCAACAGCTACCATAGACGGGTAAGTCTTGCACACCTTGCCTCCTCAATTTCTTTTGAGCCCATCCCTGTAGTCCAAACATAAAGTTGAACAACTTATCAACTTCAGACATGTCTTTAATGTCAAGGATCAACGAGCTAAATTCCTTTACATAGTCTCTGACATAACCCATTTACTTGAGTTTCTTCAGAGAATCCCGAGCCACCCACGTCGTATTCGTAGGAAGAAACTAACCCTGTAGTTCATTTTTCAACATTTCTCAAGTGTTGATTCGTGGTCTCCTAACCGCAGCATCATCATTGGTTCTCGTATGCCACTAAAGATTTGCATCTCCAAAGAGATACATGGATGTGATTGTTACTTGTTCATTCGTAGGGATATGGGCAGCACTAAAATACTGTTCCATGTCCTAGAGGAAATTCTCCAAATCATTGGCATTCCGAGCACCACCAAAGGGTTTGGGCTTAGGCACTTGGACCTTTGCAGGGGCTGGTTTTGAAGTGGATGGTGTGCCCTAGAACACTGCCTGCTTTAGCAACGTGATCTCATCCTTAAGAAATATAACTTGTCCAGAAAATTCCTCTACTATCAATTTGATCATGGTTGTGAGGGATTCTATCCGTTCCTCCACATATTTATCCTGACTTTTTGCGAGTCCACGCTGTACTCTGAGTTCCTCAATGAATTCTGCCATTCTTACAAATAGAGTGGAGCCTGCATCGTAATTACCAACAGTTGCTTCCAATCGAGAAACCTGCTCACGCAGTGCCTTCAAGGAGTTGTTCTTCGAAGTCATAGGCTCTGATACCAATTGTCACACGCACAATTTTGGTTCTAAGTTTTTGCTTTGGTGTAGTACCTAGGCACGCTCTAGGGCAGCCTTCCTCCAAGCCACAAGGTACACACACAAATTATTGGCCTTTCCCCAACTCGTATTTTATTGTTTTCCAACATAATACAAGAGGTTCTCTACAAGGACTCCCACATTAATCACCGGGTAGTTCACTTGCTTTCTGAAGACATGTAGACCTTTTATAAAGGTTGCACCAAGAAATCCTAATTCTATTAGGGAACCAACTTTTGAGTCCTAGTCCAACTCTAACTCAAGCTCACCATATGCCACCTTGAGTAGGACTCTGAGTCTTAATCTCAAATTCCCATGCCACAACTCTTTTCCTCCTTATGCATGAAGACTCAGTTTCTCATCTCGATTAGGAGTCTTTGTGGGTCAGGAGTTTCTCTCTTCCTGCATCACATCTCAATCCCCTACTCTGACTAAAAGTCCCATACGATAGGAGTCGTGTTCATGAGATGCATCAATTCACTGTGTTTCTTGCTGCTGGAGACCACACCTTGCTCAGGCTCATCCTAATGCCAAGTCATGTCTAACTCAAGTTTGCTTGCACATGACTCATGCTACTACATCCGTACGTGCTTGGCTCATGCATTAAGGCCCTTGCTGCTGAGGCTGTGCTCATACTTGTTGCAGCATGGCCTCTTAGTCTGAGGCATCCGTCCCACACATTGCAACTTGCATTGCTCATAGGTCACTTAAGGGTGCCAACAAGCTCAGTTTGACGGGCTAACAATTCACTACTATTCTACCCTTACAAGATAGAAATTAATCAGCTATACAACATGATTCCTAATTCTCAATCCCTACTAATAACATTGATTCTAATGGAGTGGATGAGTTAATTCCTTAGTTTGGGCTAATGTGGAAACATATTTAAGTTAGAGAACTATTCATTTCTCGATATGAAAATCATGAAAATTGCTTACATTTGGATTGTTTCATCTCTCAAAAAATGTTTCTTTTTCAAAATTGTGAAAAATACTACATTTATGATTCTTGCAAACTGCCCATTGTTGATAAAGAAAAACAGGTCCTCTGACAAGATGTGGGGATCTCCATTCCCTTGGAGAAAGAACTAAGTAAATAGAAACATAGCTCACTGTAAATTATGAAAAACCCAGATGAGTATTGGGTTTAGGTCCTTCAAAAATCAAAGAGAGTCGTGCACCATATATAAGTTGCCCGGATGAGGATTGGATCTAGGTCTTTCAAAATTTATGTCATAAAATATGATATTGTTAATTCCTAGCTAGTTTGTAGCAAAAGAATCAAAAGCTAGCCATACATAAGATTATTACCATGATCTTCATGTTGAATTATATTCAAAACCACTAATCATAAAAGTATGAGAGGAAAACAGGGACTGACCTTTCTCTTTCTGTTAAGGAAGACTACAGCGTTGTTGCTAAGGTTTGGTGCCTTCTCCATGATTGAACGGGAAGCTGTAGCCAAACGTCCTTCCACAGATACTACTCTCCACATATATCACTAACTAACTAATAATAAAATTAAAAGCTCAACCACAACCTCCTTTTGACCATTAGAAGTAGCAAAGAGGCAGCCTTTAATTTCTTGTTCTCTTTCCAAATGTGATTAATTCAACTTGAGAGTCGAGGGCGTATATGGAAAAAAAAGAAGTTTTGGAAACAAAAATAATTAAAATGGCAAACCATCACTTGACTCGTAACTGGAGTTTGGTACAAAAATAGAAGTGGAATAGAATGAGAATTAAGGTAGATTAGAATATATACCAAGGGAAGAGAGGAGTCAAAATAATAATAAGAGTGCCTTCTGGTTTCCATGAGAAATGAATATTTGATTCCTATTGTCATTTCTAATAAGTAAATCAAATGAATAATAAATGAGAAATGTAATGAATTTCTCATTTTCATTGTTCTGACATCCCAAACAAGACCTAATAGTGATAAAATAAAATGACAGTAAGCACTCCTGATGAATAATAAAGTGTTGATTGTTTGAGAAACCTACATAAAACTCTTGTCCATAGAATCTTGAGATGGGAGACAGACTCTCTCTCTATCTCATTTCTTTGATAATTAATGGATTTGGGCGAATATTTGGCTTGTCGCAGGCCTGAGGCTCGAACCTAGACTAAACGTCCAAACGCAGCCTTGGCTCACCACTAGGCATACCTAATACTGAGTGCACCAAAAAAACATATATTAAAACTCATCATAAAAACAAAATATTAATAGAATATTTTAATAAAAAAATTAATTCTAATTATTTTATTTTTAAATTTCATTTAATTGATGACCAAAAATATAAAAATTATCGTCATAATTTTCTTAATGGATTTTTTTATATCATTTATATATTAATTAAATATAAAAAACATAAATATTATAAAATAAAAAAAATTATACATATGTTATCATTTATTTTATATCATTAAATGCATCTGACTTGAATAAATCTTAGTTTTAATATTAATTATATTTTAAAGTTAGACGTGCTATAATAAAATGTCATAATATTATTGTCTAATAATGTTTAATATAACTTAATAATGAATGTATACTTACAAAATATATATTTTTTTATTAACGCTCACCGTATTATTATCAAATACAACAATGTATATCATAAATATATTAATTTTTTAATAAACAACTTCAAAATATTTATTATTACTTCTTATATCATTATTTTATCATTTTCTCAATATTTTAATAAGTTCTAATCAATTTTTGTTCTATCGATATTTTGTATCATAATAACCACCAATATTTTCTAATATATCTTGATATATCCGTAAAATCAAGTTATCAATATATCCGTTAAAACCGATATTTTCATCCTTATTTGTAACTACGATCTTCAAGTCTAGTTCCTAACTTAGGCATTAAACAATGATCCCTAATTTTGCCCCTTAGTCATGAAATAGTTATTATATATAACATGAAGGTGCTATGTCAAAATTAATATACTCCGAAGAGGGTATAAAAGTCATCATGCAATAAACATCTTAGAGCTGAATTGGACATGTTGGTGAGGTAATATGATGTCCAGGACATGTCATATTTATAATGCCTCACACCTAATTTAGGCTTTTTGGTAGTTTAATAATTCATTGTGTCTCCAAGTTGATTCACTCATTTGAACATTCTTAAATTAATGAAAAAATAAATGGTTTTATTTAAAAATTAGTCTATTCATTTCATTAAAAATTATTAATAATTAATTAATTAACAACCTTCTTTTTTTTTTTTAATTAATTCATGTGTTGTCGTCTTCTTCGACACCCAAATTAACCTAAAAAACCTTTAAACCTAAATCTCTATCTCCTTCCCTTGTTTACCATTTTCTCCCATACTTCCACCTTCCATTCCCATCACTTTATCATCGCCTACATTTTTAATCTTTTTTCTTTTAGAAAAAAAGAGAAAAATAGAAAGTGAAGATCAATTCATAATACTTTTTAAAACTTTAAAATATTGAAACAAGGAAATAAATGAAAGATGAAGTTGTAACGTAAATCCTAAACATAATGACCGTCTGTGCCTATTGAAAACTAAATTTAGTCAAGAAAAAGAAAAGTATCACTTAAAAAAAAAAAAAAAAAAAAAGTCATACAGAAAATAAAGATAGTGGTTACTTCGAGGAACCTTTCTATGGTATTATATTTCATTTAGAAAGCTTTACTTGTGGACATGTTAATGGGTGTTTAGTAAACCAACTTTATAACTTAAAAGCGACTTAATAATTTAATTTAAGTATGTTTGATAAAATAACTTAATGATGAACTTAAATAAAAAATAACTTTAAGTAATAACTAAAAATAATTAATTTATTCTTAAGTCCACATCTTTATTTTACCTTTTTACCCTTATTTACTCTCATTACCTTTATGATCTCCTTTGCTACTCCACAACCTCTAATTTTATTCAACCTTTTTTACCCTAATTATGATATATGAAGATAAATAAGTTAATTTGATGATTTAGAATAAGTTTAAAGTTAATTTTATGAAACAACTTTAATACTTAAAATAAAAATTAAATAATAAGTTTTAAGTCAATAATTGAAATATAATTTAACTTAAAGTCAACTTAAGTCATTAAGTAATAAGTATAAAGTTTTACCAAACACCCTTAGTCATAGACTGATAACATCTTTTTTTCCAGAAGAGAAAATGATAGTAACTTGATATTTAAGATTTACCATAAAAAGATAATAATTTTTAAAGAGTATTTTGAAAAAATTGGGGTATCAAATTTTTTTTTAATACCTCAAATTTTAAAAATTTTAAAAGTGATTTTTGAACATATAAGGTGAGTACTCCATATATTTTATATAAAAAGTTTGCACATTTTATATAAAAAAATTTAATATTTTTTTATTTTCAAATATAGGAAACTTGAAGTGAATTTGAACCGATACTTTGTTTATTATAATCAATTTTAAGCTAATCATAATTCCCAACCTTTTTCATTTTATTCTCCTCTAGTAGAAGAAACCACAACATATAAAGATTGAAAAATAAATCTTCTTGGATTTGGGGATATTTAGATTATCTTCTTAGAATTTTTTAGATTTGTATAAAACATACATATGAGATTCAGGAGGTTGTATAGTATTTATTTGTTTATTTCAATGAGAAATCCATTTATATGTGGTAGGTTTCTTCACATTGTTACACTGTTACAGACCTTTTCTTATTCTTTTTTTCTTTTTCTTTTAATTCCATGTTTGTAAGTCCATGTAACCAGGGGTCTCATAGCCATGGTTAAACAAATTTTACTAGGTGGGTATGTGAAGAAATCCTAGCTAGGTATGCCATGCAAATTTTTGGGTGTGTGAAGGAATTCAATGAATCCTTGATTAAATTTTTTAAAACATATTTTTGATACCATGCTGAATAACTTATCCAATATTACTAGGAAAATTGTATAATTAAAAAGTATGACAAAATTAAAGAAAATCGATCAGAAATACAAAGAATGTGATCAAGGTGTAAAAAAGTGATCGGGATATGAATAATGTGACTAGGTACCCAAAAAAAATGATAAAAAAGGGAAAAAAAATATTAATATGGATTTGGTTTTCAAAAGGCTACTATTAAAATAAATTCTTAAAATGAAAAGAAAGCGATAAAAAAAAATCAATTGTTACAACTAAAATAAGTTTTGGATCAAAATAAACTTTTAAATAAAAAAAATAATAAAATAAAATAAAAAGAAGAAGAAAATAAAATAAGATGGTGCTAAAAAAGTGAACTTTCTACCACAAGAAGTCATTCTTGTGGGAAAAAAAAAATCATGTTGAAAATTTACTTTCAGACATAAAAATCCATAAAATTGTGCAAAACTGCCCCAAAGTAAAAGCCCATTAGGTTTAAACTAAAACAAAAATCGAAATGGAAAAAAAAAATGCAAGAGCTCCAAAAGGCCTGAAAGAGTTTCTAAAATGAAAATTTAAGTGAATAAGTCTTCTACATTTTTAAATATAATTAATATTGTGAAATAAATGAAGTTTGAAGATGGAGCAATGACATATATATTAATTAGCGGAAGCTTCAATATTGTGCTATAAGGATTAATATAAACCCTCGACACAAAGCCGCATGAGGTTTTAACATGATTCTGCCTTTAAAGAACTTCTAAATTATAGAGCAAAACTATTCACTCCACCTTTAACCAAATTAAATTCCTTTTATAATCTTCTTGTGTGTTTCATTTTATTTTACTTTTCTAAAAATCCTTTTACCCATCATGTTGGTGAATGTCTCAAGGTTTTAATACGTTTCTTAACTAATTGTGCTTATATCCACAAATGAAAGAGAATAAATTCACTGTATATAATTACAAGGGAAAAAATATATATATATATAACTTACGAGCTCTCAAAGGATTGCACGTTTCCTTTATCCTAACATTGACAACATGAACCGGGAGTTTTTCTTTTCCAGTAGACGTCTTCCCTTTCTATCACATCTATCAGGATTCATTGCATGTTTGATTTGGACATAAGAGTTTGAGTAATATGCAAAATCCATTTGATAGTGTTAGATGGTATATATTAACATTATTTTATTGCAAATTTGTTGAAAAGATTATTATTGTACTAGACTAGTTAGTTTAAGTTGAAAATTTGATCCAAACATTCATAGCTTTGGAGATATGAGATTGTTGTAAATTCAATTGTAAGACAATTTTGGTAAGTACAGTTGAGATGTTCAAACTATAATGACAAGCATAAGGTACATTGTGGACATAGTTTTTAATGGGTGTGATTTTAAAATGAAAAGAAAAAATAAAAATAAAAGTGATACTCAAGTTGTCACTCCCCAAAACCCACTTTAAGAATATGACAGTCATTTCATACCTCAAGCCCGGAAATGACAAAAACAAAAATTTACCAATTACCAAATTCCTATTCAGAGTAGTAGGACAAAATTCTAAAATCTCCAAGTATCAACTTTAAAAAAACTAATACATCAACCAAAATGTTATCGTCCAAATAACTCCAAACTCAAAATAATTCAAACGAGAATTAAGTTTTAACATCTAAACAATGTCCAAAATAAAGAGAGTTTAAACAAATGTCCTAATAAAGCCAAATTTTCGTCCTAACGGTCACTCCTCGCCTGAACTGAGCTTACCTGAAAGATTATCAACAAAGGGGGATGAGCTCAAAGCCCAATAAGGAACATTAATACTGTTTCATGGATCAAGCATTTTCAATCATGCTTGCAAATAGGAGATATAATATATAATTATTTTCATAAAAACTTTTGAGTTCAAAATGCTAATACATTCAAACTTTTCAACAAAACTTTCTCATATCCATTTCAAAACAATTTCTCATCAAACAATTTTTCATCAAAACCAAATCGAATACTTTCAAAATATCTTTACTCTGGTTATCGTATGACAAATGGTGCCTAATTAGGTGGGAATTCACAATTGAGTAATTAGTTTCAAATTTGTTCCATTTAAGGTGAACAAAACCAAATGTCAACAATTATAACCCGTTGACTATGGCCATAAGATCAACTATTATAACCGTTGATTATGACCATAAGATCAACTATTATAACCCATTGACTAGGGTCATATAATATCAACTATTATAATATGTTGATTATGGTTGAAAATGTCAACAATTATAACCCGTTGAATATGATCATATAATCCAAAGTCAAACACTTTATTTCATTATTTCAAACTTACAAAACAAAACATCATATCTCAATTTTTCATTTTTCATAAACAAAGAAAATTCTCAAGTATACTTTCCATACAAAACACATATTTGATCCATGCATAAAGATAAAAATAATATTTTTACACATTTCAAAATACAATATAAAAAACAAAATTATTTTCTTTTATAGAAATCTGCATTAATTTCGTTACCTTGAAGAAGTACTCAAAATCTTGAATTATTTAACTCTAAAGAATTTCTTCCTCACCTAACATAATATCATACACAATATTGATTATTGATTATTTATCTAAATATATAAATTTGACAATCCTAAAAATGTTTTATTTAGTATTAATGATCCTAATTAATTTATCATGTTAATATTATTACCATCCAATATTATTTTCAATTTCCTAAACAATAATTTATTTCTCTTTTCTAACTTATCTAAATTAAATCTTTTAAGAATATTTATTCGCATTAAGCTATTATTACTATTATTTAAATCTCCTATTGAAACTTAACAAATGCCCCATGCATTTTTTTTTTCCAACAACTCTATACCAACCCCATTCATTATTATTCTTTCTTTTATTATTATTAATTTCAATACCCAACAACACCTTAACCTATTTCTCTTCCAAGCCATCAATGTGCTTTTCTTCCTCATTGTTTACCAAAATACTATTTACTTCCTTTCCTAGGTCCGTGTAGGCCATTTCTTAGTTTTTTTTTTTTCAACATGCCTAATCCTTCCTACTTACACCCATCTTTCATCATTTTTTTTCTCCTCTCTAAAGTCAAAACTTTTAACCTCCATACTCACAAATTTTATGTAATTTTCACATCCAAAACTATATAATTTTTTTTCTTTTTTATCTAGATCTATTCATTTGAGTAATCAAAATTTATCGATCTCCATTAATAGATCAAACTATGTTCATAAATTTTTAATCTTTTTGACCTAGAAATTAATTAAACGAACTCTAATCAAAATTGAGATATTCCAAAGAATATCTAAAGTGTTCAAAACTAATTAACAAATATAAGATGTTAATTTAAGGATTAAAAATCTTACTTGAAAAATTGATCTTCAAACCCTAAACCTTCAAATCTTCAACTTTATGCTCTCTGATATTTCTGATCTCTATGTAAAAGGGTTTTCGGAATAGAGAGGATAGGAAAAATCTAATTTATACCTAGGGGTTTTAAATAGGAAAAAAAAAACCTTTTTACCCTTATTAAATTACTTTAATTAATTATTAATTTCTAAATTACAATTTTACCCTTAAATTGGGTTTGGGGCATTACATCATTTCCCCCCTTAACAGAAGTTTAATCCTTTAAACTTGACATACATGAGTCTTGAAATAAATGAAAATGTTTTTCTCTTATCTCTTCATTTAATTCCTAAATGACCTCTTGAATACTAAGATTGCTTCACTAGACCTTTATCAACTTGGCAATAATAGATTGTAATTTTATTTTATTTTTCTATCACGCACTGCATAAGCATAAAACCCTTAACAACCCTTTCTAATTAAGGAACTAGCTCATAAAGCTAAGATCATACATAATGATCTAATCACATGTTTTCCCTCAAAACTAAATGCAGGTTAGCTAGGAATATGGATAGTCACATTTTTTACCAAAATAATTAATATAAACATAGAAGGAAACTGACTAATCCATCTCCAAAATCACATCAAAATCCTAATGGTCAAGAAGTACTAAGTCAAGTAACATCTCCATATAACTGGTCATCATAAGATAACCTCTAAACATTATATTATCCACAATAGAATGTCCCATAGGAAAAGCAATAGTCAAATCAAAGTTTAAGCTACCAACAAGCATACCCGACAAACCAACAAAAGATATTAAAACAAAGAGTGTGTTGAGTTTAGGTCAATCAAGGCTCTAGCAATAAATTGCAAATTCGAATAGTATCTATCGCCACATTAGAAGTGGCTCGAGCATCTTGATAAGTCATAGCAAACATCCACCCTTGGACTTTGGGTTTTTGTTTATCCTCCTTATTCTCCTCCTTAGGCTTCCCAATCATAAACTTCTTATTCTCTGGACAATCTCGAATCATATGTCTATGCTTCCCACAACCAAAGCAAGCTCCAAACTCTTTATTTACCCCAATATTTCTTACCACAAATAGAACAAGTCAAATCTGAATTTTGCATTGTTTCCCCTTTATTCTGGCTCTCAACTGAAACGAACCTTTTTGGGTCTTGGTTATTATGGGAACCATCACTCATATTCATCTTCCTTTGTTGTTCTTTATACTATTGAAGTTCCTTATTATCCTTTTCTGCTATAAGGGCTCTATCTACAACCTTTGAATAAACACTAAGCTTTAAAATAGATATTTTGTTCTTTAAATAAGGCTTCAATCCATCCTAAAAGTTTAATGCCTTTTCCTCCTCTGTAGCTATCAATTGTGTAGCAAAACATGACAACTCTATAAATTTAGCCTCATAATGGGCCACCATCATATCCCCATGTTCCAAACGAACAAACTCTTCTACTTTTTGTCGTCTAACATTGTCGAGGAAGTACATTTTGAAAAATGCCTCCTTAAACTGTCTCCAAACTATAGGTCCCTGATCCTTGAAAAGCCTTTTGGTCATACGCCACCAATGATCTGCTTCTTTATCTAACATAAATGTTGCATAAGAGGCTTTTTGCTCCTCAAATCAATCTATAACATCAAAGAATTTCTCTATCTTAAGAATCCAAGCTTCTACTTCCGTTAGGTCTGAAGTACCAGAAAAGTAAGGAGGACCTAATTTCTTAAAGTCATCAAATGAGCTACCCTTGGAAGATGAGTGTTGTCCAAGAGCTTGAGTCTCAATAGTTCTAGCTTGACACTCAACCAAACTAGCTAAAGTCTCAAGATACCTATAAAGCCCTTCTACATTCGTAGGAGGCAAACCCTCAAGTGGAGGAGGTACATCATTATTAGCCTGACTGTTAAGGGAAGATGTTGTTCTTCTTGGTGCCATATTGTCCTATAAAGCATTAGGTATAATTAAATTAGTCACTAAGAAACCAATTAGACAATTGAGATTCATAAGTAAGAATAGGAATTTATTGAAGATGAAACTGAAACTTAAACTAATGTGTCACTCATTTATCCTTAAAGTAAACTAAAATAAGTTCCCAACAAAATCATAACTTGGTGCTCTGATACCACTCTGTCACTCCCCAAAACCCATTCCAAGGGCATGACGGTCATTTCATACCTCAAGCTCAAGGGTTCAAAGTAGAAACGACACAAACATTCGTATTGTAACTAGAAATTACCAATTACCAATTACCAAATTCCTATTCAAGGTAGGTAGGACAAAATTCTAAAATATCCAAGTGTCAACTTTAAAAAAAAACTAATACATCAACCAAAGTGTTATTGTCCAAATAACTTCAAACTCAAAATAATTCAAACGAGAATTAAGTTTTAACATCTAAACAATGTCAAAAATAGAGAGTTTAAACAAATGTCCTAATAAAGCCAAATTTCTCTCCTAACTATCACTCCTCGCCTGAACTGAGCTTACCTGAAAGATTATCAACAAAGGGGGATGAGCTCAAAGCCCAATAAGGAACATTAATACAGTTTCATAGATCAAACATTTTCAATCATGCTTGCAAATAGGAGATATAACATATACTTATTTTCATAAAAACTTTTTAGTTCAAAATGCTAATACATTCAAACTTTTCAACAAAACTTTCTCATATCCATTTCAAAACAATTTCTCATCAAACAATTTTTCATCAAAACCAAATCGAATACTTTCGAAATATCTTTACTCTAGTTATCGTATGACAAATGGTGCCCAATTAGGTTGGAATTCACAATTGAGTAATTAGTTTCAAATTTTTTCCATTTAAGGTGAACAAAACCAAATGTCAACAATTATAGCCCGTTGATTATGGCCATAAGATCAACTATTATAACCAGTTGATTATGGCCATAAGGTCAACTATTATAACCTGTTGACTAAGGTCATATAATATCAACTATCATAACCCATTTATTAGGGTCGAAAATGTCAACAATTATAACCCGTTGAGTAGGGTCATATAATCCAAAGTCAAACACTTTATTTCATTAATTCAAACTTACAAAATAAAACATCATATCTCCCCAATTTTTCATTTTTCATAAACAAAGAAAATTCTCAAATATGCTTTCCATACAAAACACATGTTTGATCCATGCATAAAGATAAAAATAATATTTTTACACATTTCAAAATACAATATAAAAAGGAAAATTATTTTCTTTTATAAAAATTTGCATTAATTTCATTTACCTTGAAGAAGCACTCAAAATCTTGAAGTATTTAACTTTGAAGAATTTCCTCCTCACCCAACATAATATCATACACAATATTGATTATTGATTATTTATCTAAATATATAAATTTGACGATCCTAAAAATATTTTATTTAGTATTAAGGATCCTAATTAATTTATCATATTAATATTATTACCATCCAATATTATTTTCAACTTCCTAAACAATAATTTATTTCTCTTTTCTAACTTATCTAAATTAAATCTTTTAAGAATATTTATTTGCATTAAACTATTATTACTATTATTTAAATCTCTTACTGAAACTTAACAAATACCCCATGCTTTTTTTTTCCAACAACTCTATACCAACTCCATTCATTATTATTCTTTCTTTTATTATTATTAATTTCAATACCCAACAACACCTTAACCTATTTCTCTTCCAAGCCATCAACGTCCTTTTCTTCCTCGTTGTTTACCAAAATACTATTTACTTCCTTTCCTAGGTCAACGTGCAGGCCATTTCTTAGTTTTTTTTTTTTCAACATGCCTAATCCTTCCTACCTACACCCATCTTTCATCATTTTTTTTTCTCCTCTCTAAAGTCAAAATTTTTAACCTCCATACCCACAAATTTTATGTAATTTTCACATCCGAAACTATATAATTTTTTTTTCTTTTTTATCTAGATATATTCATTTGAGTAATCAAAATTTATCAATCTCCATTAATAGATCAAACTATGTTCATAAATTTTTAATCTTTTTGACCTAGAAATTAATTAAACGAACTCTAATCAAAATTGAGATATTCCAAAGAATATCTAAAGTGTTCAAAACTAATTAACGAATATAAGATGTTAATTTAAGGATTAAAAATCTTACCTAAAAAATTGATCTTCAAACCCTAAACCTCCAAATCTTCAACTCTATGCTCTCTGATCTTTCTAATCTCTATGTAAAAGGGTTTTCTTAATAGAGAGGATAGGAAAAATCTAATTTATACCTAGGGGTTTTAAATACAAAAAAAAAAAAAAACCTTTTTACCCTTATTAAATTACTTTAATTAATTATTAATTTCTAAATTACAATTTTACCCTTAAATTGGGTTTAGGGCATTACACAAGCACCCTCATAGAGTGCTCAAGCACTCTTAGCGCCTAACTGACCTTGCAGAACACTCA
The DNA here is from genome assembly GCA_945999865.1 of Vitis cinerea var. helleri x Vitis rupestris. Lineage (NCBI taxonomy): Eukaryota > Viridiplantae > Streptophyta > Magnoliopsida > Vitales > Vitaceae > Vitis > Vitis cinerea var. helleri x Vitis rupestris. Next base: position 2,118,376 of record OX253931.1, on the reverse strand, counting down.
AGGCATGTCTATTTTTGTGCAATTTTCTATTTTTGATTAGATTTTTGAACTAGTATGTTTTTGTTAAGTTAATTTATTACTATAATTTGCCATGACGATGATGGTTTTTCATCTACAAATACACCTATTGGTTAAGTTATTACAATCCCTCCTAGAATTTATTATTGTTATTTCTATCCATCTCCAACATTTTTAAAGCCTATTATTAATTTGATCAATTATGGTAGTTGATTGATTACATCCCTTGAATTCATTGAGGTGGTCACTAAGGAGCCCATGGGTGTTGCATCATAGATGTGAAGAGGAGTTTATGTGTCAATCAATGTAAGACCCTTGGGAAAAAATAACATCTAGTTAAAGTAAAAGTATGTACATGTTCTTTTAGAATTAGCGAATTTTCTCTATTTCCGATTGATTTGCTGCATTTACAATAATTTGTTTTAGGGAGACTCTATAAATGGTTTTCCACATACATCATCTATTAAAGTGTGAGATTGTTTGTTGTTGTATTATTCATTTAGTATATATAAGTAAAAAAACTTTTTAAATGTTTAAAAAAATTTAAATATTTTTAGTTATAACAAGGATAAAAATATTGATATTGACGAAACATCAATAACTTAATTTTACGGATATATAGATAACTTGATTTTATGGATATATCGATAAATATTGGTGGATATTTTAATACAAAATAATGATAAACAAAAATTAATCAAAACTCATGAAATTGTCGAGAAAAACTCTAATAAATAATTTAAGAATAATACTAGAAAATTTGAAATTGTTTTGTTAAAGAAATTAATATATTTGTGGACCTGCAGTTTTCACTTGCATCCTCACTTGAACAGTGAGACTCGTTTTTTATTTGTGAAATCGATTTTTTTGAAAATTGTTTTTAGAGTTTAAAGGGAAAAAAAAAACCCCCTAAGTGTGACTCTTAAAGGAAAAACAAGTTTGCGAAAAATCGAGTCTAGGTCCAGGGGTCAGGTTACCTATTGGGAAGGTACGGTGGTAAGTCATAGCACCCCTTTAAACCCATATACTTATGGTATCTACTAAACAAATGGAATAAACTATGACAATTAATTAATTAATTATAGATACTAAGAAAAAAAAAAATCATACAAATGAATCTGTACAAGTCATGGTAAAATTAAATTACAAGAATATGCAAAATAAATAAAAAGAAAAAGACATAAATCAATTTATTAAGTTAATTAAAAAAATTATTAATTCAAATGTCACGAAGCAATTTTGAGAAATTTTAAAAGAATTTATTTGCATTAAAAAAATAATTTTTAGTTGATGACTTCAATTTATTTACCCAAAAGAACTTTGAATTTACTTTTAATATTGATTCAATTTTGTTTGTATTTAATTTTCAAGAAAGTCATTTACACTTACTCTATTATAAGAATTTTTTTTTACAAAATTTCAATTTGGTGATAAAAATTATTTTTACTTGCTTTTTCTAAAGAATAATGAATTTTTACAATTTTATTTACAAAAGTATCTCTATTTGATTTTTATTTACAAAGGAATTTGTTTTTTTTTTAATAAACTTTATTTACAAAAATATTTTCAATTCAATTTTATCAAATAAAAAAAAATTCTACAACTTCAATTTGCAAATTGCATTCTTATTAAATATATATATATATATATATATATATATATATATATATATATATATATATATATATGTAATTGGCTTACCTTATTTTAATTGCATAATTCTGTTTCTGAATTTTCAATTATATCATTCTTACTTTAGTTTTAATGATATGTTTTTGTATGAGATCATGGATCGTGCACGAACTAAATCTGAGCACTCCTATGGGTTGATTTTTAATAAGAAAATATTGCAGTTGTATGAGAGATTCTTTGGGAGGACAGAATTAGGGACTTCATACACGGGCAGCCATACTTTCCATTCTGAAGAAGCCATCACGCGCATAATTAAAAAGGTAAGGCATCGAAGAAAGAAAAAGAAAAAAAATGGAGGAAGAAAGGAAAGTTTCCTTTCGGAAAAGCTGATAAAAAAAAATATATAGGAAAGATTTTTTTTTTTTTTTTTTTTTTGAGGGGTTCGGTGAGAAGAAGGGGAACAAAGGTTCACTGTTTTCTAGTGGGTTTTGGAGAAGGAGAACCGATCTCACTTTCAGCCAAGCAATACTTCTCAAAGGGAGGTTCTTCCAGGGCTACTGAATGAAGCGCGTACTTACTTAAGCTCGATGTTAGAACTTCATGGAGTGGTCCCATGTTTAGAACACTATGCTTGAATGATAGACTTATTTAGACGAGTTGGACTCCTGGAAGATCCAAGGAGGACAATTCTAACTCATCATGGGGCCTCCTTCAGCATAGAGAATCTCGAAAAACAGAAGAGAAAATTGTATGAAAGGTTCAATTGTCAGCACACAAATAGAGATTAAGTAGCATAGTCACGGGTTTCAGAATGTGAACACTTTGAAATCCCAGGTTGGAGATATCGGAATAAGGTCTTTGCTAGAATCTAAAAATGGTTGGAGTCAAGGAATTGTTATTGTTTTTAGTTTTGGGAGGAGCATTAATGGATTGTTGGAGCATGCAATTTCGAACTCCTATGCTCACGCTGACTCAATAGAGAATCCAACTGCCATAATATTTTTTTTTTCCTGATCACACCAGAGACTTAGAGATGATGTCCGAAGGCTTCAGAATCTGCTAGAGGACTAAACTGGCCCTTTTATGGCAATCTCATTGGTATCTTCCCCACTCTCAGGCCAAGAACACTTCTATTTGGAGACGCACAACAATTTAATGCAGACAATAAATATCCTCGATGAGGCTCCTATGTTCCATCCAGCTGTGGTCAATTCAGAAACCTCTCTACAGCAACCAGAAAATGGACAGAAAATTGCATATGCACAGCTTTTGATTAAGTTACTGAAATTGTGTGATTAGAGAAACTTATAAGCATTAGGTCAGGGAATGGACAAGTAATCACGGGTTTGGAGAATGTTGACTTCAGAATGTATATGTTTTCGAGTTCCTCAGCTGCTTCAAATCATTTTCAGATCCCGCATGTCTTCTCATTATCCTCATGCTGGAATTTAACATTTTTCTACATTGAAGCCGAATCACCCAGTTTCTGTTTTGATTTTAAGATTTTCTAAATCTTAATTCTATCAACAACCATAGTGAATTTGTGGAAATGGCAGCATACATCAAGAACAAATGTGGACATGCTTGCCTCCCACGATGAAGCTTTCACCATCTATTGCAGCGATAGAGCACATATCATCAAAGCATTCACTTGGGAAAAGTTATTGGATTCCAGAATCCCTCCAAATTGTTCTCTTCCAGCCGACTTCAGCCATAACCAAATGCGATCTGGTTATCTGTTCTGGAGCCACCGTGAGGAAACTGGCTTCAGAGCTACTGGAACTCTTCATCCCTCACCAAAAATCACCAAAACTTTGAACAACAGGGAGCCCCGGAAAGTTCCAAAAGAGAGTAGTAAGGGATTCAACACCAGTAAGGCAGTCTCAGTCACGTCTCCAAGCTCCACCCATATAGTTACTACCTTGGTCCACACCATCCTCCTCTTATTACTTTATTTCTTGTGAACTTACACATTTTTTTTAATCTGGGTTTCAAAATCTTTTCTATTAAATAACTCTAATTTTCTTTAAAATCCCATCCTTAGGAATTCATAGACATTAAAATCCAGATTTCAATAAATCTTTTGCTGCCACCTTCCTTCGGGCATGCATTTTCACTATTTTATTTGATTTTTAACTCTTTTCACAATTTTGTTGATTTTTAACAAGCATGAACAAACTTTATGATTCCAAATAATGGAATTCATAGAATCAAATTGTGCAAACTTAATTAGGGCTTTGGTGGGGCCCAACATCCCTTCAATATTGTTTATTTGATATTTGATTGATTGTACTTCCTCTTTGTGGTATATGAGATAATTTTACATCTGTTATTGAGCTAACCTTATTTTCCATAGAAGTGCTTAGCTTGTTGTCTGGGTACGCTTTCTCTCGCTTACTTTCAAAAATTCTATGAACATGTATACTATTGAAGACTATATTTGTGTTTGATGTAATCCTTGGGTGTTTAGATGTATGCTTGATTTGCTTGGATATAATACATATTGCGCACTATATTTCTGAACTAACTTTAATGTCTTATGATAGCACTTGAGAGGCAGTCCAAGTATGCATCCTAGCCCTCTTTTGTGATTGTGATTTGATTTCATTTTTAGCATGCTAGTTTTGAAATCACTTTAGCCCACCTAGTTACCTTCAATCAATTGATTAATTGCTACTTTTCCCTCGACTTAGTCAATAGAGATCTTTTTAGGGCTTAGAGGGGTGCTACCTCTTAGAGGTACCTTCCCAATAAATAACTTGATCTCCATACTAAGTCTCGGGTTTTTCAAGACTTGCTCTTTCAAAATATGGAGTCACTTATTTAGGGTTTTCTTTCTTATTTTATTTACCCTTTCAAAATAAAATAAAATAAGTGGCGACTCCAACTTTTCCAAAAATATTTTTTTCACTTTTAAAACAAAAGCGAGTCTCGCCGATTGAGTGGGAACGCACATGAAAAATGCGGGTCCAAAGTAGACAAGTAAATGCATGTATTCTCTTGCTCATAAATGAAGTGGAGCTCTCAATTTATAGGTTTCTAGCCTTGAGAGAAAAAATGCCAAAAAGTAGCCTCGATCGGTTAACCCTTAGGTTGACCGGTTAACTAGCCATTAGGCAATAAATGCGTGGAGGGTGACCGTTAGTCCTCGACTGGACCTTGACCAGGAAGACATATCCCTCAATTGGGAAAGAAAGGTTATTGGAAGAGAGAGAAGATTTTTTGCATTTCTCAACCGGACCTCGACCGGGAAAGTGTAATCGATCGATCGGTACCCTAGTCGGTTGAGTCAGTTGGTCACTGTCTCGACTAATTCACCCTTTTTTGGCCTGAAAACCTATATTTTTCTGTTTTTTTCTCTTCTAACCCTTAGACAAGGGCTTTAGGTAAATTAATATGCCAATTTTGAAATGCTTTGCCTAAGATTCATTTGATAAAACTCGATTTTTGATGGAAATGTAACTTTAATGCATAAACTGAGTTTTTTAAAATGCATGAAAATATATGAAAATCCTAAGTGCACCCATACATTCATCTTACATATGTTTCCTATGATTAAAGGTCTTCCAAATGTCTTAATCTTGCATCCATTAGGTCATGTGATGAATTTCCAAACTAACACCTGAAATTCTTTATAATTCAAACCAATTAGCCACTTAACCATGGTTTGTTATCATCAAAACGCGATTAGGAGAACCCTTGGTCTAACAGTAAATATTTGTATTTTGATGAAATGAATTGTATTTCTTTATTAAAAATAATTGAGTATTACATCCTGGAATATATATATATATATGAGAGGTCTCCTTGTTACACAATAACTTAATTGTTACATGGTATCTTAATATAAACTAAGAAATTATAGGAATTATTCATGCAGTCCACCAATAGCTTCCTTTGATATCATCTTGATTTCTTAATCAATGACAACTCCAAAATCCAATAGGATTGTTTCCCTTATCGAATTAGATTATTTCCTTTATCATGTCCCCTCAAGCTAGAGGGGTAATGAGAGTGGGCACCCAACTTGTCTTGAAGTGTGAGGAAGAAATGTTTGGGTGATAACTTAGAAAAAATATTTCAAGCTGAGAATGGGTAGAGACATACAAAGCAACAATATTGCCCATGACGACTTGCTCCCTAACAAATTGATAATCAAGCATGATCTATTTGGATTAAGCATGAAGCATGGGATTAACCATCATATAAAGAACACTAATATTGTCACAAAACAATTGTGGAAGCTTAGAGATAAACACTCTGATGTCCTTAAAAAAATAGGTGATCCATTGTTAATTTAGCAGTGGTGTAAGGTATAAAACGATATTCCACCTTGGTACTTGAGTGAGCAACCATTGGTTTCTTCTTGAAACATCAAGAAATGCAATTAACCCTGATTTGGTTGGGCAGCCAACCTAGTCAACATCACTAAAGTCATAAAAGGAAATAGGACTTTTGTAGAGATATCGTAGACTAAAGTGTTGTATCCTTGTAGGTATCCGAGCATTCACTTGATTGCCTTTAAGTTTGTCAAAGTAGGATTGCTAATGTGTTGGCATACTTTATTTATAGCATGGATATTATCTAGTTTGGTGAAAGCAAAGTATTGTAGGGCACTTACAATACTTTGAAAAATAGTGGCATCAACCATGGTAGTGTCTAGTACTAGAGATAGCTTCTATTGAAGAACTAGTGGTGTGGCAATGTCATTACTTTCTAACATCTCTGCCTTGGCTAATAAGTCATACATATATTTTTGTTGGGTAAGAAAAATTCCTTTATTGAAACATGAAACTAAAAAATAATGTAAAAGATTAAGATCTTTTATTGCAAATTCATAACTAAGTTGCATGAGAAGGTCTGCAATAAAGGGGCGATTATTTCCTATAAGCAAAACATCATCAACATAAGAACAATTGTAATAATGTTGGTGGTTCAAAAATAAACAAAGATGAGTTAGTTCTACTATAATGAAAACCAAGATGAAATAGAAACTATGAAAAGTGATCAAATCAAGCATGGGGTGCTTGCTTTAAACCATACAAGGACTTTGTGATAAACATACTTGATTAGGTGAAAATTTGTCAACAAATCCCAAAGATTGCTTCATGTACACAATTCCTTGAGATGTCTATGTAGGAAGAAATTTTTTATATCAAGTTGCCTCAAGGTCTAATTGAGGGATATAGAGAGTACTATAACCAAACAAATTGTTGTTGGTTTAACAACAAGAGTAAACATTTGATCATAGTCTACCCTTGGTATTTATGTGAAGCCTTTTGCTACTAGTCAACTTTAAAGTGTTCAATATTAAAATATTAAAATAATTTATGGAGGTACGAAGAATGTGAGTAAGGTACAAGAAATGTGAGAAGTTTCATTTCTTGTACCCCCACATTTCCCGTACCCTCCTCACATTTCTTTTACCATCCTCGCATTTCTTGTACCCCTAGATTTTTTGAAATTTTTAATCTTTTTTTTTCCACTTCAAATATTGTGTAAAATTATTAAATAGACTTGAAATTAAAGCAAATAATGTTTGAAAAAAAATTAAAAGATTAAAATATTCAAAAATTGGTGAGGGTACGAAGAATGTGAGGATGGTACGAGAAATGTGAGAATGGCATAAGATTTTTTTTTTTCATTTCCTATATCCCACATTTCTCGTACATTCTCCACATTCCTTATACTATCTTCACATTCCTTTTACTGTGCTCATATTTCTTGTACCCTTAAATTTTTTGAAATTTTTAATCTTTTTAACTTTTATTTTTCATTTTACTGGACTATAATATTATGCACAAGGACTAAGTAGACTTGAAATTGAAGCAAATAATGTTCGATAAAATCAAAAGATTAAAATATTCAAAAATTGATTGAGGTATGAAGAATATGAGAAGGGTACAAAAAATGTGAGAAGGGTATGAGAATTTTTTTTTTCATTTCTTGTACTCCCACATTTCTCATACCCTCCTTACAATCCTTGTATCATCCTCACATTCCTTGTACCCCTAATTTAAAAAAAAAAATTAATTTTTTAATTTTCTTTTTACTTCACTGAACAATAATATTATGTAAAATTACTAAATAGATTAGAAGTTGAAGCAAATAATGTTTGAAAAAAATTACAAGATTAAAATATTCAAAAATTTGTGTAAGTACAAAGAATGTGAGAAGGGTACAAGAAATGCTTATACCCTCACATTTCACGTACTCTCTTTACATTCCTTGTATTTTCCTCAGATTTCTTATACCCTTCTTACTTTCTTTGTAGCCTAGTCACATTTCTTGTACACCTAAATTTTTTGAAATTTTAAATTGTTTTAATTTTCTTTTCACTTAATTGAACAATAAGATTGTGTAAAAAGACTAAATAAACTTGAAATTCAAACAAATAATTTTGGAAAATAATTAAAAAAAATTAAAATAATTAAAGGGCATATAATTAAGAATATTTTTCTTTATCATAAGTTTATCATTTGCAACAATTTTTTTTATCATTCTTGAAAAGTTTATCATTTCACAAAAATCTTTTTCCCCAAATTTTCTTTATTACTCTTTGATAAAAAATAAAAAAATTCCAAAACAGATTTTACATAGTTGGTTATTGTAAAAGTTTATAGTAATGTGTGGTGCATGGGATTAACTCCAGTGGCAATTGGTTGGTAACAGTGTTGAACCTCAAGAATTGTTTTTTGTTTTAATTGCACATCCATGTGTCCTAACCTTATTGACCTAAAAAGGTAAGTATGGTACCAAAAAGTGAATTTCCAAGCCCTCTAGTGTATGGGTGTTATGAATTTCAAAATTAATTATGTGAGAAAGACAGTGGCAGGGGATGTGTATCATGAAGCATCTTGAAAGGTAGAAAACTCATGTTGTCACTCCTTAAGTTTGTTTTTTCTATCCAAACTGATAGGTAGGTTGTCACGACCCAAATTCTGGGCGACCCAGAATTTGGCCCATGACCCTAGGTCAAAGGTTTGACCCTAAGGGTTCCTCCTAATCCAAACTGGTACTCAACCAAAATGTTTTGAATTTTTTTTTTTTTCTAAACATAAATCACTAGAGCCCCCTCCAACTAACATTCCAATTTATCAATATACAGATAACTACTCAAGAGCAACAAGAAAACTCACTAACAATAAGATCTTCAACTTGAGTCTAAAATGAAAGTCCACAATATGAGCAAATTTAATCCAAAACAAGTCCATATATGATTACATAGTTTAACAATACACTAGAACATGTTTTCAATTAACCAAACACAACAAAATATGACCAAGTCCTCTAAGCTACTCCAAAATCTCTTGGGACATCTTGAAGTCCTCCCTATCCCATCTACTGATCATCAGGAACTACATCTACATCTAAAAAGATTTAAGAAGAAAGGAGTGAGCATTCCACATTACTCAGTAGGGTACCTTACACCCAAGGGGGTTAATTGAGATTACTAAGGTTCAAGTAAACACAAAATAAATATTCCACCATAATTAATCAACCCAAACATTTTAATTTCTATAATTATAACAATTCAATAATTTTAAGTAATTAAGTAAAAGGCATGTGGATATGTGACACACAATCATACAATGCACTGTCATTCTCGAGCTTTCACCAAATGTTACGCGTCCATACCCAAATACAGTCCTCATTTGGAGTCTTCCCGGGGTAGATTTTTGGGTCTTTCACCCTAGGGATCTCACTCCCTTCTTAATTCGCCTCACACGGGCCTTTACTTTTAATTACTATTTTATTTTTCTTTTTTTCTCCATTTCATGCACTTTTCATAATTTTTATTTTTCTTCATACAACCATAATGCAAATGAAATGCAATGAAGTTAATTATCTTCATTCACAAGTATCACAAATATCAAATAAAATTCTCACTAGTTCAAATATCATTAAAATTACAATTTATACCAAAATTCCATAATTTTTCAACAATTTCAATAATCAAATATAATTATTTCTCCACAATCAGACTATCAAAACACAACGAAATAAATTTTCAATAATTCAAATATCAATTAAACATAATCTATACCAAAATTCTATAATTTTTCAATACCCCCAATAATTTCAATAATCAAATATAATTATTTCTTCATAATAAAATTACCAAAAACAACCAAATAAATTTTCAATAATTCAAATATCAATTAAACATAATCCATACCAAAATTCCATAATTTTTCAATAACCCCAATAATTCCAATAATCAAATATAATTATTTCTCCACAATTAAATTACCAAAAACAACCAAATAAATTTTCAATAATTCAAATATCAATTAAACATAATCTATACCAAAATTCTATAATTTTTCAACAACCCCAATAATTCCAATAATCAAATATAATTATTTCTCCACAATAAAATTACCAAAAACAACCAAATAAAATTTCAATAATGCAAATATCAATTAAACATAATCCATACCAAAATTCCATAATTTTTCGATAACCCCAATAATTCCAATAATCAAATATAATTATTTCTCCATAATAAAATTACCAAAAACAACCAAATAAATTTTAAATAATTCAAATATCAATTAAACATAATCCATACCAAAATTCCATAATTTTTCGACAACCCAATAATTCCAATAATCAAATATAATTATTTCTCCACAATAAAATTACCAAAAACAACCAAATAAATTTTCAATAATTCAAATATCAATTAAACATAATCCATACCAAAATTCCATAATTTTTCGACAACCTCAATAATTCCAATAATCAAATATAATTATATCTCCACAATAAAATTACCTAATTATCATATAAATTTCAAGAAAAAAAATCCTAAATCACCCAATAAACTTTCTCATATCACAAATATCACTTATTTAACTTCCAACAATGAGATTTATAATTTTTTTTAAAATAAAAATGCATTAAATAAAAATTTTAGGGTTAATTCTCTTTACCATAGATCTAACAATCCAAACTTTGAAAACAAAATCCGCCACAGTAGGAATGTTCCTCACGCCAAGTAAAACTTTCTCTCAAAATTTCACACGAAATGGATGACATTTAGCCGTCCAAACGCCCTACCAAGGAATGGCAACGTCACTTCCCCTACAACCGAGAGCCATTGCCCTTCCTCCTTTCTTTTTCTCCTCCTTTTCTCTATTTAATTTTCTTTCCTTGCTTTTTAATCCTCCCAAAGACCAAACGGCCACTAAAGGTGGCGGCAACCCAACCCAACAATATATATATATATATATATATATTAATTTAGCTCTTTTTTTTTTTCAATTCAATTCATTTTCTTTTCTTAATTCATTTTTTTAAACAACACATAAAATAAATTATCAAACACCATCCCAAAAATTTTAATTTTCTCAAATTTATTATTAAGTAATTTAATTTAATTTTTTTACTTAATTAGTTCGAATTAATTTTAATTATTTCATTTTTCATTTTTCATTTCCAGTTTTTTTTTTTTTTTTTTTTTCGCTTTTTGTTTTCAAAAATTTTCAATTTCTACAATCCAAAATTTTTTTTTACCATAAAGCTGACGTGCCACAAAAATTCAACTCGCTTAATTGGCCAGTAAAATCTTTCAAATTTCATCAATCTAAAATTAACACGTGTTTTCAATTATCTTTTTGAATTTTCAACCACCATCTAATAAAAGACTTTTCAAACTTGAAATTTCAATGTGACCTAAAATACCCTATCATTACACATGTGGATTGAAAAGTGTTTGGAAGATAGTTGGAAATAAAGGGACAACTTTGGTTCACCTTCTGAAGGGTCGAGAAGAAGAAGGATTAATGCTTTAATTTACAAATAGAGAATAGTGGTTACTGGATTAAGGCATTGAGTTGATTTTATCATTCAATCATGAAGAAGAAAGCAGATGCTAGCAACAAGACTGAAAAGTTCCTTGAACACGAGATTAATGGTCAGTGCCCCCTTTTCTTTCAACCCTTTTTGGTTTATTGATCTTCAGTTTATGAGAAGAGTTGTTGCAGTAATCTTTTATCTGTATGGCTCGCTCTGCTACTTATTCACCTTCTTTCTCTAAGGACGACCGGGTCTCAATATATATATATATATATATATATATACATATATGCACACACAAATACACAAATTAACGGGGAAGCTGAAAATGTACATGATCAGAAATGGTCTTGCAGAAGAAATGGACTGACGAGAAATCTGGCGCTGAGTGCTACATGTTATATGCAAGGGCACTTAATATAGCTTGGGGTGGTAATAGCGAGTACTGGACTTGGAATTGTTACAAAGAAACTGAGTGAGACTTGTTTCCTTTCATTTACATATATGTTAAATACTGTTCTTGTTGACAAGCCCCTTCCATTTGCTACAATTAACATCTCTTTCATTTCAACTTGCAGTAAAGAAAACTTTGAAGTAGCCAAACTTAGGAAGTGTGTTGGCTGGATGTGAGTGGGAAATTGGAGATGTCGGAGCTGTCACCAGGAATTGTTTACCACATATTCTATGTGGTTAAGTTGACAAAAGGTGCATCAGCTGGCTGGGAACTCCCAATAACTCTCAGGCTATCACTCCCAGATGGAAGAGTTCTATGTCGCCAACTGAGCCTTCTAATGAAGCCCAGAGGAGAATGGATAGAGCTGAATGTTGGCAGTTTCCAAACAGAGAAAGGAAAAACGGGGGAAGTGTGCTTTGGTCTTTGCGATCAAAGAGGACCCTGGAAAAGAGGTCTTATTATTAAAGGCGCCATCCTCAGGGCAAGAAATTGAGCAATCTCTCTAATAAACGAATGCAAACTCTCTATGAACATATTTCTTATTTTCCTTTACATGAAATTCTAAAAATTTATATTTAGCCCTTAAATATATTTGTAGCAATTTGGCAAACAGTTTTTTAAGTTATATTTTGTTAATAAATTTTTTTATTTGTTGGAAGTCAATGTTAAAGTACCAATTTAAAAAAAAATAAAAAAAATAAAAACTCAATTGAACCAAATAGTTGTGTCAGTATCATCAATCATGTGGTTGAATTTTATTTTATTTTTGTACTCTTAGCTATTTATTGGATCCATTACATTATTATTATTTTTTTAAAAATTATACAATTTTTGAAGCATATATATATATATATATATATATATATATATATATTGGGAGCATATCTTTAACATCCTAAGTTAGTCCAAAACTATAATTTTGGGCTCATAGGCTTAAATTTTTAGCCCTATAAGCTTGCATTTTTAGTTGTGGTCCAATATATACAAACCTAAAACATGTTTTGAATGCTAATCAAAATCAATCATTTTGCATAGACCATCCAATATATGGACATTGAAAGATTATTTGGGCTTTATGAACATGAAAGACTCATGAAATGAAGATCTTAATTTCTATTCAAGGGGTTATTCTCAGACTACGAAATTAAGCGTGCCTAATTAATGAAAACAAATTCTATGTGAAATTAGAAAAACGAAAAGCTATATATATTTTGTTTGAGAAGTGTTTCTGAAAATAGTAGCAACATGCAAATAAATATTGTGAAATAGTAATAAAAACCTATACATGCATATAAAAAGAAGTTCCTCCTATAAATTGTGAATATTGACTTTAAAATCAAATGCATATCTAAAAGAAAATAAATCAATCTATCAATTATTAATATTTCTAATTTAAATTACTCACTATGTTCTATAAATCTTGATGATAATCTTCTCTTTCTAAGGACAAAACTAAAAGAAAAGTATAACAATGAGTTATTTATGAACTATTCTTATTATAACATTGGGCACTCACTGGTTGTACTAATATTGGTGGTTTTTCTTGTTCCTTCCTATTTGAAGTTCCTTTTATTTTTTCTTACTCTTTTCTCTTGAATGTCCTTTTTTAAATTCCCATTGTATTTAAAATAAAAAGCATATCTCACTGGAAATAGATCAATTTATCAACTATTCTTATTTGTATTGAATAACACTAACTATGTCATGCAAATCTTAGTTATAATATTTTCTTTCAATCTAAAGAAAGGATTGAACAAAAAAAATGCCAATGGTCTGTCTATGAACTGCTCTTATTATAACAATGAGCACTCACTATGTTATACGAAATTTGATGGTTTTTCTAGTCCTTTCCCCTTTCAAGTTCCTTTTGTAAACATTATGAATATTCATTTTAAAATCACATGCATATCCAATTGAAAATAGATCAATTTCTAAGCTATTGTTATTTGTATTATAAAGTACTCAATCTGCTCTATAGATCTTGATGCTAAGTGCTCTATAAATCTTGATGATAATCTTCTCTTTCCATATCAAGAGCGAAGACTAAAGGAAAAACATAAAAATGGCTCATCTATGAACTAATTTCATTATAACAATGAGCATTTATTGTGTTGTACTACAATTGATTATATATTTAGTTCCTTCTTCTTTAATGTTTTGGCTTTAAATATTATGAATATTTACTTTTAACATCGAATACATATCTCAATGGAAATAAATCAATCTATCAACTATTGTTATTTGTATTGTATAAAACTTATTGTGCTTTACAAATATTAATGATAATCTTTTTTTTCTTCCCCAAGATAGGACTAGGATAAGAACATAACAATGGCTCATCTATAAGCTATTGCTTATTATAACAATGCGAACTCACTTTGATGTACTAAAATTGATGGTTTTTCTAGCTTTTTTCCGTTTGAAGTTCCCCCTGTAAACACTACAAATATTCACTTTGGAAATCAAATGCATATCTAAATGAAAGTAGATCAATCTATCAAATATTATGTACTGAAATTGATGTTTTTTCTATCTCCTTTCCATTTGAAATTCCTTCTACAAACATTATGAATATTCACTTTGAAAATCAAATGCATATATAAATGAAAATAGATCAATCTATTTACTTTAAAAATAAAATGCATATCTAAATGAAAATAGATCAATCTATCAAATATTATGTACTAAAATTGATGCTTTTTCTAGCTCATTTCTCTTTGAAATTCCTTCTATAAACATTATGAATATTCACTTTGAAAATAAAATGCATATCTAAAAGAAAATAGATCAATCTATCAACTCTTATAGCACTTTTTATTATAGAAACCTTACTATGTTCTATAAATCTTAATGATAATCTTGTCTTTCTATCTAAAAATAGGACTAAAATAAAAAATAGCAATGAGTTGTCTATGAACTACTCTTATTATAACAGTGAATACTCACTATGTTGTACCAAAATTGATGGTTTCTTTGGCTCTTTCCTCTTTGAAGTTTCCCCTATATATATTGTGAATATGTTAAGATAGAGCCCTTAAAATAATGACATGATTTTGAGTTTATTATTTGTTTAATAAAGTTCTTATTTCATCTTAATCTATCATTTTTCCATGTATTAGACTTTATGAGCATTTAGGCTTGCATCTCTTGCATTGTACATGATTTGGGTGAATTGGGAGTTGGGTGAAAGATCCAAGTCATGTGTTCCTTGCTAGTAGATGATTTCTTCACAACCAATTTATGGAGTTAAGCAACCCTTTTAAGGTTATAGTGAACTACCTTCTAATTGGAGGGATGATTGATATTGGCCATTGAGATGGGGTTCCTATGGTGTGTGCACTAGTTTGTATGGTTATATCTTAGACATGACCTAAGGTGAGTCATGATTTAAGGCTATCGGGTAGTCATCACTTGACCAAGCTGCTATGTTGTTGTGCCAAAGTTAGTAGTAGCTTTGATCTATGGGTGAGATCCTAAAGTGACATATATTCCATATGGATTAGGTCACTATTGATGGAAGCCGTTAGCTATGATATCTCACGGGATTGAGATAATGAATCCCCTTAGGGTATCCTAAGGATGTGTGTTCAGGTAAACTATAGTCATAATAGTTCTTTAAGTGCAACTTGACATTAACTCTTGGTGAACTAAGATATGTCAATTGATCACACTATAAAAGGATTTGGAACTCAAGGATGGTTTCACCTCATTAGATTATGTACACCAATTCATGAGGAGACTATATACAACAAATAGTAACTCACAGACTAGAGCACTTAGTGTCTCGTTGTTATTTATGTAGGGTACTAAATTGCAATTGGCTCTTTGTAGTGGGATGTTAAGTCAACTTTATAATTGGATTTTGAGTGAGCTAGTACTATCCTATAGGTCCCAGTGGTTCCATTCAAGCTCATATATCTTGATGACACATTTTATAAGGATTAGATCCACTCTTAGTTAACTTATGTGCATAAGGGCATTTTGGTGATTACATAAGATTGCATAAAGGTTAGTGAACGATATCACTAGATGAGGCTAATTAATTAATTGAATAGTCCTATTGGGTTAATTAATCAATTAGGGCCTTTTTTTTGGGTTAGATTGAGTGACCTAAGCCCACGGTGGGCTCAAGTCACTTGAACCTAGTAGGAACCTTGTATATACCCCCTTAAGAGTTAGAGTCTTAAGGTCTTCAATTCATTCTCTACATTATAAACAGAGAGCCTTAGCCTCTACCTTCCAAACTTCCATTATTTGGGTGTCAAGCATCAAGGGAGAGTCATTGATTGGAAGGTCACAGATTTATAGGATCTCCAGTAACTTCGACATCATTCTTCACTGAAAGGAAATGATTTAGGAAAATCTAAATCATTGGTATATATGGTTTTCTTATTCAAATATCTAGATCTGTTTTTGTTAAGAAAAAAATGTCTTCACTTTAGTTGCTAGGATTTAGATGGCCTAGAAAGTCATTGCATGCACCTAACCTAATTCTAGAATAAGGAATAGAGTAATTTGACATTCCTTACAATTGGTATCAGAGCCCTGTGTTAGGAAAAAGAATGTTAGATTCTTTTTGGGTTGTGTTAATTTTTGTTTTTGCTAGGTTTGTTATTTATCCTATGACCCCGAGGATGAATGTTTGTGCATGAGATCTTTTAATCTTTATTTGTCATTTTTTTTATTATAATCATTGATTTGTTTTACTTTTCCTAGATGGGTTGTAAACCCCAAAAAGAGTAAGATTTTTTACTTAATATAAAAATCTCATTTTTACTCATAGATTGGTTTGTAAACTCCAAATTATTGGAGTATAGGATTTTGATGTAAAAATTCAGTTTTTATCAGTCTATATAATCTATGGAGAGTATGGACATATTTTAGACAATTACTAGGTGTTCTTGCACATTCTCCTACTAGAGAAAAAAGTCTTTTCAAAGAAAACAATGATCAAAGATGAAGAAATCCATCCTTTGATTCTATAAATTCTTGAGCAGCTATATTAGCACTTGAGCTATCATCAAAGGCTTAAGTTGTCCATCCAACACTCAAAGTTACATGAAGTGCCTGAAGCACTTCAAGTGCTCCAAGTTTCCTTCAAGTGCTCTAGGCGATTTCAATGACCTTTTTAGGTTTTTTTAGGGGTACTTTCAATCTTTTATAAAGCCACTAACCTTATTATTATTATAGATTCATTTTGGTATGTTTGGATTTTGAAAATCCAAATATTTGGGTTACCAAATAAGAAATAAGATCCCTAAGGCCATGAGATTCCCTCTTTTATTTTATTTCCTTTTACGCTCTTATTCTATATTACATATGATAAGGAATTGAATTAAAAGTTTTTCAAAAAATAGTAATTTTGGATTTTCTTATAGAAAATAAATTTTTATGAGGATTTTTTTGAAGTATTATTTATTTTAGAATTGGATGTTGCTATTATAGGATTACCATTCATTTTGGAACTTTCCTATTATTGGCGGTTCTCTACTCTCCTTCCTTCCTCGAGAAAAGAAGAAAAACAAGTAAGGTGGTCCTCTATGCTCTCCCACCCTAAGAGAAGGAAGATGGCACCAAAATTTCCAAAATTCTTCAAACTCTCCCCTGAGATAAGAAGAGTTATGTTTAGGAACAAAAAGTTCAAGGACAAAGAATATGAGAGCAATTCCTATTTAGCACAAAAATTTTAATTCAAGTACTAAATAAAGGTTTTTGGAAAACCTCTTGATAAATAATTTATTTTAAGAAGGTTACCAAAATTACCTAAAGTCTCTCATCTCAAAATATTAAGTGGGATAGGGCTATAGGCAAGCCTGATACCTCCACATTCAAGCTCATCTTGATTTTAGGTCCATCACCATCCTAAAGATGAGGTGACACAAGGAATCAAGGGATATGGACTATCCTAATAGGACAAGACTATATATGTCTATAGTGGAGTGACCAATCCTAAAGATGAAACTCTTCACTTGGTAACATTGACGCCAAGGATCTTGGTTACATACTTGACTTAAACATGAAGTGGTTGAATCACCTAGAGTGGTCCCACTTGCATGGGTTAAGGTAAACACAAAGGTATATTAATAGATGCCTTAAGATAACCTTTTGAGATTTAAGACAAGTTGATTAATTGAAGAGGGTCTCTACCCTAGTAATAAGAGTCATGACTTGCCTAAAATAGACTTAATTCTTGTGATACTAGGATACCTTGCATAGATATATGTAGTTTGGGAGCACTCCATTTTTTATAAATTTATTATCATTTTGCATTGAATGCTTAGTTTCCTCCATGAATGCATGGAATGTTTTATTTGTTACAGGAATAATGTCTTATAACCTATCACCCTTATTCTAAATGATAATAAGATTACTAGACCTAATTTTGTTAATTGGAAAAGAAACTTGGACATAGTGCTTATAATAGAACACTTGAATTAAATAGGTAACTTGGGAACTTGCTTGCTCCACCCATTCCCAATGAGCTTTCCACATAGGATGGCAAAGATGCTCATTCCTAATGACAAAACATGAATAAGAAGGCTCATTTTATCATGCTAAGGTCTCTTAATAATCTATTGCTATGGCAACACATGGGCACCAAAACTACCTATGAGATTCTCATGAGCATGTATGAGATGTTTGGTGCTAAGGGCAGGGTAGATAGGTAAGCAACTCTAAGATCCATTATGAACACTAGGACGATAGGAGAAACTCTTATTAGAGATCATATTATTCATACGTACATTCTTTAATGAGATAGAGATCCTTGGACCTGAGATTGATGGGGAAACTTTGGTCGATATGATCTTAGAGACCTTAACAAATTCCTTTAATTAGTTTAAGCTCAATGATAACATGAATAAGTTAATGATTAGCTAGCCTTAACTGATAAGGGAAGTCTAAATGGCTGAGGGGATTCTCAAGGATGTTAGAGGTGTTCACATGGCAGGGAAAAATTCTTTAGATTCTTCTCATAATAAGAAGAAGAATAATAATTTCAAGAAAACCAAGCAAGGAAAGGCCAAGGTTGGGAAATGCAAAAGCAAGGGAAAGGGCAAGTGTTTCCTTTATAGCAAGAAGGGCCATTGGAAGAAGAAATGTCCTATATTCCTAAACAAATTAGAAGGTATGTTTGATTCAATTTTAGTTGAATCATGTTTAGTGGTGGATTACACCAGTTTATGGTGGATAGATTCCGAGGCCATTGACCATATTTGTAATTCTTTACAAAGGTTTCAACTAAGAAAAAGGTTGAATGAATGAGAGATATACCTAACTTTGTCGTCTACTAGTAGGATAGTTGTGCAAGAAGTGGGAGACATTACCCTAATATTAGAGAATAACAATCATCTAGAACTCAAAGATTGCCTTTGTATACTTGAGTCCAAAAAGAACTTGATTTTAGTTTCTAGTTTAAATAACTCATTTATTCATTTTATTTCAATGAAAGTGTTTTTATTAGAAAGAATTATTCACTTATTTGCTCAAGTCCATTAGTTGACAATCTTTTTCATATCACTTCTATTTTTGTTTAGCCTATTGTTGAAAATCATCATGTCTCACTCAAGAGAAAAATACCTAGCACTAATCAGACATATTTCTATATAAAAGCCAGATTTTTGGAAGACGACCATGTGATGAGTAAAAAGATGGGGAGTGAGGTCAGTTTAAGAACACTATATGAGATTCCCATAATAGCACAAGAAACTATAGATTCATTACCAACCAATCATGTTTCTAGTACACCAGTACCTCGTCATAATAGAAGGGTCATTATATAACCAAACCAATTAATGTATTTAGGAGTCTTTCAAGGCTATTCCAAAAGAACATGAGGTTGATCTCACAGATTATGACAAAGCAATGATTGATGTGGATACACATCTTTGGTAAAAGGCTATGGAGGTGGATTTAAAATTCATGTATTCTAACCAAGTTTGGGAACTAGTAGAAGCATCTAAAGGGATCAAACTTATAAGGTGCAAGTAGGACGACACGAGAAAGAGAAAAGTAGATAGAAAGGTTGAGAATTATAAGGCTAGGCTTTTAGTGAAGGGTTATAATTAGAAACTTGGTTTCAACTGTGGAAACCTCCTTGCCGATAGCCATGCTCAAGTCCATCAAAATACTCTTACACATTACAACACACCTCAACTATGAGATATTGTAAATGGATGTCAAGGCTGCATTCTTGAAAGGTAATCTTGATGAGACCATCCATATGATGCAACCAAATAGTTTCATAGAAATGGGCCAAGAGCATATGGTATGCAAGTGGCATAAATCCATTTATGGGTTAAGTTAAGCATCTCTCTCATGGAACAAACATTTCAATCAGGCAATCAGGACCATTGACTTTGACCAAAATGATGATGAACCTTACATGTATAAGAAGGTGTAAGGAAGCATGGTGGTCTTCATGATCTAGTACATAAATGGAATTCTACTCATTGGTAATGATGAAAGGTTATTGTTTCATCAGTCTAGATCTTGTTATCTACTTAGTTCCAAATGAAAGATTTGAGAGAAGTACAGTATATTCTTGGGATTAAGGCCTTACATTGACAAGCTTTTGGTCAAGTATGTGATGTCGAATTCCAAAAAAGGTTTGCTACCCTTCAGTCATGGAATTCCTTCTTCCCAAGATCAGTGTCCAAAGACACCAGAGGAGAAATAGTGCATCTAGGCAATACACCATGCCTCAATAAGGCATAGCCTTATGTATGTGATGTTATGCACTAAATATTTGCTTTATGATAGGCATGGTGAGTGGATACTAGTCAAATCTAAGACTAAAACATTAGATAACTATCAAACATATACTCAAGTTTCTTAGGAGAACGAGGGATTATATGTTTGTGTTTCAAAGTGATAAGTTAGTAACCAAAGGGAACACAAATATGAACTTCCAATCTGATACAGATTCTCATTAGTCTACCTCTAGTTTTGCATTTAATTTTGGTGGTGCAACTATTAGTTAGAGAAGTGTGAAGCAATCTTGTAACTTTGACTTCATTAGGGAAGCCAAGTACGTTGCAGCTTTTGAAGTAGCAAAGGAAGTTGTTTGTCTTAAGAAGTTCCTTATGGAACTTGTGGGTCGTACAACCATGATACTATTTTGTGTGAACAATGGAGTTGTAGCACTGTCCAAAGAAATAAGAAACCATCGCAAAGGTAAACACATTGAGAAGAAGTGCCACTTGATTCGTGAGATAGTTCCAAAGGGTAATGTAGTGGTAGAAAAGATACCTTTTACAAAGAACCTGGTGGATCCATTCATTGAGACATTGATAGGAAGAGTCTTTGATGGTCACAAGGATAACATAGGTGTTAGATGTGTACCTTGTTAGCTTTAGTAGCATGATGTTTTTAGGGGTAGTGGGAGTTTGTTACCATAGAGCCCTAAAATACATGACATGATGTGACAAATTCAAAATTTATTATTTATTAAATAAATTTTTAATTAACTTTAATCTATCCTTGTTCCATGCATTGTACCCTATAAGCATTCAGACTTGTATCTCTTTTAGTTATATGACTTAGGTGTATTAGGAGTTGGGTGGAAGATCTAAGTCATAGGTTCCTTACAAGTAGATGATTTGTTCACCACCAATTCGCGGACTTAGGCAACCCATTTAATTGGAGGGATGAGACTTATGGTAAGTCACAACATAAGGCTATTAGGTAGTTATGACTTCACTAAAGTACTATGTTGTGTTTTCTCTCAACCTTGAGAGAATACTGAGATGAGCTTGTGCCAAAGTTAGCAGTAGGTTTGACTTATGAGTGAGATCTTGAAGTGTTCATATATTTCCTATGGATTGAGTTAATGTTGATGGAAGTCAACAATAGATATTCTCAAAAGAGACATTATGATATCTCATGGGATTAAGATAGTGTGTCATTTGGATGATCCTAAGGATGTGTGTTCGAGTAAATTATGGTAAAAATAGTTCCTTAAATGGAACTTGACCTTTGCTTTTAGTGAGCTAAGATATGTAAATTGATCATATTATAAGAGGATTTTGAACTCAAAGATGGAAGAAGTAATCTTGAGGTGATAACTTTCACTTCATTATATTATAAATACCAATTCATGGAGAGAGTGTATACAATGAATAACAGGTCACAAACTTGAGCACTTATTGTCTTATTGTTATTTACATAGGGTACCAAAGTGCACTTAACTCTCTATAGTGGGATGTTAAGTGAACTTTAGAATTGGATTTTAAAGGAGCTAATACTGTCCTATGGGTCCCAGTGGTCCCCGTTCAAGCTCATATACCTTGATGATATGGTTTATAAGGGTTGGATCAACTTTTAGTTAACTTATATGCATAAGGCCATTTTGTTAATTATGCAAGATTGCTCAAGGGTTAGTGAACGGTATCTCTAGAGTAGGCTAATTGATTAATTTGGTAGCTCCGTTGGGTTAATTAATCAATTATAACACTTTTTGGGCTAGATTAAGTGAACTAAACCCATGATTGGCTTACATCACTTAAATCTAGTATGAACCTTATGTATACCTCCTTAAGGGTTAGGGTTTTAAGTTCTTTTATTCATTCTCTATATTCTAGAGATAGAGCCCTAGTCTCCACCCTCCAAACTTCCATTATTTAGTACCTAACGTCAAGGGAGAGTCATCTAGTGAAAGATTGTAGGTTTATGAGATCTCTAATAACTTTGGCATTGTTCTTCATTGAAAGGAAATGATTTGGGGAATATTAAAATCATTGATAAGGTTTTTGATTTAAAGATCTAGATCATATATATATATGTGTGTGTGTGTGTGTGTGTGTGTGTGTGTGTGTGTGTGTGTGTGTGTGCATGTTTGTTTTTGCTTTCATTGGTAGGATCTAAATGGCCTAGAAAGTCATTATATACACCTAACCAGATTCTGAGATAGGGATCAGAGTAATCCTACATTCCCTATAGAATATTCGGTTTAAAATCATTTGCATATCTTAATGAAAATAAATCTTCTTTAAACTATTGTTCTTTAGATTGAAAAACACTCAATGTACTCTACAAATTTTGAAAATAATATATATATATATATATCCAAAGACAAATCTAAAAGAAAAACATAAAAATAACTCATTCATGAACTACTCTTATTATAATAATGAAAACTCACCATGTTGTACTGAAATTGATTGTTTCTTTATCTTTTCCCCCTTTGAAGTTCCTTCTGTAAACATTATGAATATTAACTTCAAATCAAGTGCATATCTCAAGGAAAAAAATTCAATCTACCAACTATTGTTATTTGTATTATATAACACTCACTATACTCTACAAATCTTAATGATAATATTCTCTTCTATCCAAAGATAGGAATAAAAGAAAAACATTACAATGGCTCATTTATAAACCATTCTTATTATCAAAAGAAAATTCACTTGTATACTAAAATTGATGGTTTCTCTAGCTCCTTCCCCTTTGAAGTTCCTCCAATAAACATTATGAATATTCACGTTAAAATCAAATACATATCTCAATGAAAATAGATCTGCTAACTATTGTTATTTGCATTGTAGAGAACTCATTGTGCTTTGCAAATTTTAATAACAATTTTCTCTTTCTATCCAAAGACAAGATTAAAAGAAAAACATAACAAAAGATCAATCTATAAACTATTCTTATTATCACAATCGACACTCACTCTGTTGTAATAACATTGATGGGGTCTCTTGTTCCTTCCCCTTTGAAGTTCTTCCTGTAAACATTATGAATATTCACATTAAAATCAAATATAAATCTTAATGAAAATAGATCAATCTACCAAATATTGTTATTTGTAGTGTAGAGCACTCATTGTGCTTTTGAAATCTTGATGATAATCCTCTATTTTTATCATGGATTGAAAGAGAAACATAACAATATCTCATCTATGAACTACTCTTATAATAACAATGAGCACTCACTATGTTGTACTAAATTTGATGGCTTCTTTGTCTCCTTCCCCTTTGAAGTTCCTATTGTAAATATTACAAACATTAACTTTAAAATCAAATGCATATCTAAAAGAAAATAGATCAATCTATCAATGATTATTATTTCTATTTTAGATCACTCACTATGTTCTACAAATCTTAATGAAAATCTTCTCTTTCTTTCTAAGGACAAGACTAAAAGAAAAGGATAACTGATTAAAAGTGACAAAATCAACATGAAATTGCAAATTTAACCTTCCACTTTTTCCACATAGAAAAATACCCATTTTGGACAAGAATGTCCTCATTTTTTTTCCTTGCTAAAATAATCTTTTCTTTTAAAACACACATGTAACTAATCGAAATATTGAAGGGTATTTATATCAAAAAAGGGTTACTCTTCAAGTTCAAAAATGGGAGAGGTTGGTTTTACAAATTTGAGATCTTTTAATCAACTAATCTTAAAAAAAAAAAAGCATAACAATGAGTTATTTATGAATTATTCTTATTATTACATTGAGCACTCACTATGTTGTACCAAAATTGGTGGTTTTTCTTGCTCTTTCTTGTTTGATATTTCTCTTGGTTTTCCTTTCTGCTTCCCCTTTGAATGTTCTCCTGCAAACATTATGAATATTCTCTTTAAAATAAAATGCATATCTCGATAGTAATAGATCAATATATCAACTATTATAATTATTAGTATTGTATAACACTATGCCATGCAAATCTTAGTGATAATATTTTCTTTCTAAGTAGTATTGAAAGAAAAACATGATAATGGTATGTCTATGACATATTCTTATTATAACAATGAGCACTCACTATGTTGTATTAAATTTGATAGTTTTCATTCTCCTTCCTTTTTGAAATTCCTCTTATAAACATTATGAATATTCATTTTAAAATCACATGCATATCTAAATGAAAATATATCAATATATAAACTATTGTTATTTGTATTGTAGAGTACTCAATGTGTTCTAGAAATGTTGATGATAAGTGCTTTATAGATCCTTATGATAATTTTCTCTTTCTACATCAAAAGAGTGGACTCAGGAAAAAACATAAAATTGGCTTGACCATGAACTACTTTAATTTAACAAGGAGCACTCACTGTGTTATATTAAAATTGATTGTTTCTTTAGCTTCTTTTTCATTGGAGTTCTTTTTCTAAGCATTCTGAATATTCACTTTAACATCAAGTGCATATCTTAATGAAAATAAATTAATCTATTAACTAGTGTTATTTGTATTCTAAATCATTATTATGCTTTACAAATATTGATGATTATGTTCTCTTTCTTTTCCAAGATAGGACTATGAGAAAACCATAACAATGACTCCTCTATAAGTTATTTTTATTATAATAATGTGCACTCACTATGACATACTAAAATTGATGGTTTTTCTGGCTCCTTCATTAAAGTTTGTCTTATAAACAGTATGAATATTCACTTTAAACATCAAATGCATATCTAAATGAAAATAAATCAATCTATCAACTATATTTTCATTGTAGATCACTCACTATGTTGTATGAAGCTTGATGATAATTTTCTATTTCTATCTAAATATAGGACTAAAATAACTTGTCTATGAACTACTCTTACTATAACAATGAGTATTCACCTTGTTTTACCAAAATTGATGGTTTCTCTAACTCCTTCCCCTTTGAAGTTCCCCTTGTATATATTATGAATATTTTAAGTTTAAAATTACATGCATATCTTAATGAAAATATATCTTCTACAAACTATTGTTCTTTCGATTATAAAGCACTCACTATGCTCTAAATATTTTGACGATGATCTTCTCTTTCTATATCCAAAGATATATAAAACTAAAATAAAAACATTAAAAGAAAAAATAATCATTCATGAACTACTCTTATTAAAAATGGTCACTCACTATGTTGTACTAAAATTGATTGTTTCTTTGGCTCCTGTCCCCTTGAAGTTCCTCTTATAAACATTATGAATATTAACTTTAAAATCAAGTGTTATCTCATTGATAACAAATCAATCTGTTAACTATTGTTATTTGTATCACTTTGCTCTACAATTCTTGATGATAATATTCTTCATTTTCTATCCACAAATAAGACTAAAAGAAAAACATAATAATAACTTATCTATAAGCTATTCTTATTACACAAGAAGCACTCACTCTTGTGTACTAAAATTGATGGTTCCTCTAGCTCCTTCTCTTTTGAAGTTCCTCCTATAAAGATTACGAATATTCACTTTAAAATCAAATACATATCTTAATGAATTAAAATTAATCTGCCAACTATTATTATTTATATTGTAAAACACTCATTATGGTTTGGAATTTTTTATGATAATCTTCTTTTTCTATCCAATGATAGGATTGGGAGAAAAACATAAAAAAGATCAATCTATAAACTATTCTTATTATCAAGATGAACACTCATTCTATTGTACTAAAATTGATGGTTTCACTTGCTCCTTCCCCTTTGAAGTTCCTCTTATAAACGTACAATATTCACTTTAAAATCAAATGCATATCTCAATGAAAATAAATCAACTATTAACTATTATTTTTTGTATCATATAACATTGATTGTGTTATTTCTATTGTATAACACTCATTATAATTTGCAAATCTTCATGATTCTCTCTATCAAATACAATCATAAAAGAAAAACATAATAATGGAGAATCTATGAACTACACTTATTATAATGATGAGCACTGATTGTATTGTAATAATATTTATGGTTTTTCTAGCTCCTTCCCCTTTGAAGTTCTTCCTATACACATTATGAATATTAATTTTAAAATAATACTCATATCTTAGTGAAAAATATATCAATCCACCAACTATTGTTATTTCTATTACATAATACCTTTTATAATTTGCAAATGTTCATGATAATCCTCTCTTTATATCTAAAGAGAGTCTTAAAAAGAAAAATACAATAGTGGTTCACCTATGAACTACTCTTATTATATCAATGAGCACTCACCATTTTTTACTAAAATTGACGCTTTTTCTAGCTCCTCATTTAAAGTTTGCCCTACAAACATTATGAAAATTCACTTTAAAATTTAATGTATATCTCAATGAATTTGGATTTATATCTAAATATAGAACTAAAAGAAAAACCATTAGAAAGACTCATCCATGAAGTACGTACTCTTATTATAACAATGAGCACTCACCATGTTGTACTAAAATTGATGGTGTCTTGGGTTCCTTCCCCTTTGAAGTTCCTCCTATAAATATTATGAATATCCACTTTCAAATCAAATTCAAATCTCAATCAAAATAGATCAAACTATCAACTATTGTTATTTCTATTGTATAGCACACACTATGCTCTTTCTTAATAATAATCTTCTTTTTGTATCCAAAGACAATCGAAAATTGATGGTCTTTTTATTGTATAACACACACTATGCTCTTTCTTAATAATAATCTTCTTTTTATATCAACTATTGTATAGAACTACTCTTATTATAACAATGAGCACTCACCGTGTTGTACTAAAATTGATGGTGTCTTGGGTTCCTTCCCCTTTGATGTTCCTCCTGTAAATATTATGAATATCCACTTTCAAATCAAATTCAAATCTCAATGAAAATAGATCAAACTATCAACTATTGTTATTTCAATTGTATAGCACACACTATACTCTTTCATAATAATAATTTTTTTTTTGTATCTAAAGACAATCGAAAATTGATGGTCTTTCTATTGTATAACACACACTATGCTCTTTCTTAATAATAATCTTCTTTTTATATCAACTATTATATAAAACCACTCTTATTATAACAATGAGCACTCACCGTGTTGTACTAAAATTGATGGTGTCTCAGGTTCCTTCCCCATTGAAGTTCTTGCTGTAAATATTATGAATACCCACTTTCAAATCAAATTCAAATCTCAGTGAAAATAGATCAAACTATCAACTATTGTTATTTCTATTGTATAGCACACACTATGCTCTTTCTTAATAATAATCTTCTTTTTCTATCTAAAGACAATCGAAAATTGATGGTCTTTCTATTGTATAACACACACTATGCTCTTTCATAATAATAATCTTCTTTTTATATCAACTATTGTATAGAACCACTCTTATTATAACAATGAACACTCACCGTGTTGTACTAAAATTGATGGTGTCTCGGGTTCCTTCCCCTTTGAAGTTCCTCCTATAAATATTATGAATATTCACTTTCAAATCAAATTCAAATCTCGATGAAAATGGATCAAACTATCAACTGTTGTTATTTCTATTATATAGAAAACGCTATGCTCTTTCTTAATAATAATCTTCTTTTTCTATCCGAAGACAATAGAAAAAGAAAAACATAACAATGTCTCATTTATGAAATACTTCTATTATAAAATTGAGAACTCGTTGTGTTGTACTAAAATTGATGGTTTCTTAGACTTTCTCCATTTAAAGTTCCCTCAATAAAAATTATGAATAATCACTTTAAAATAAAATGCATATGTCGATGAAAATACATCAATCAATCAACTATTGTTATTTGTATTTTAAAGCACTCACTATGTTACACAAATCTTATTGATAATTTTCTCTCTCTATCTAAAGATATGATTGAAAGAAAAACATAACAATAGTTCATTCATTAACTACTCTTATGATAAGAAACTGTACTCACTATGTTGTACTAAAATTGATAGTTTCTTTGGCTCCTTCCTCTTTGAAATTCCTGCTATGAACGCTATGAATATTCATTTTAAAATCAAATTCATATCTCCATGAAAATAGATTAATCCAACAACTAGTGTTTTTTGTATTGTAGAACACTCGTTGTGCTTTGTAAGTCTGAATGATAATCTTTTTTGTGGATGTAGGCAAACTATTGAATCACATAAATTTTTGTTTTTTTGTGGACTTGTTTTTCTGTAATTCTTCTTCTGTATCATATTTGGATATTTTCATAGATCTATAAGTTTTTGCACAACGAACACCAAAGCTCAAGTCAATACAATCATGGGTTTACTTCTAAGATCAACATCAAATCCCTAACACATGAAATGTTAAGGCTAATACTGTCCCTTGGCAAAACATAATCTTGGGCTATTTCCTAGAGAAGTAGCATTGTTGCAAATCTAGCAATTATGAAAATGGATTTTCCAGCCTAATGCATATCCAAAAGAATGAGGCAAAATATAATTAAACTATTAACTGCTATTATTCTATGAACTTACGATGTTCTTCAGCTAAATTTGATGGTTCTGCATGTTCCTTGCCTTTAGAAGTTCCTCCTGCAAAAAATATGAATCTTTGGTTCTTACCCCAAAATGTTTAAAACAAAAATTAATGGTCGTCTGTGAAATACAGCTATTGTATTGCTAAGCACTTGTTGAACACTGTTATCCTTGATGGTTTTTCTGGCCCCTTCATTAAAGTTTGTCTAACATTATGAATATTCACTTTAAACATCAAATGCATATCTAAATGAAAATAGATCAATCTATCAACTATATTTTCATTGTAGATCACTCACTATGTTGTATGAAGCTTGATGATAATTTTCTCTTTCTATCTAAATATAGGACTAAAATAACTTGTCTATGAACTACTCTTACTATAACAATGAGTATTCACCTTGTTTTGCCAAAATTGATGGTTTCTCTAACTCCTTCCCCTTTGAAGTTCCCCTTGTATATATTATGAATATTTTAAGTTTAAAATTACATGCATATCTCAATGAAAATATATCTTCAACAAACTCTTGTTCTTTCGATTATAAAGCACTCACTATGCTCTAAATATTTTGACGATAATCTTCTCTTTCTATATCCAAAGATATATTAAACTAAAATAAAAACATTAAAAGAAAAAATAATCATTCATGAACTACTCTTATAAAAAATGGTCACTCACTGTGTTGTACTAAAATTGATCGTTTCTCTGGCTCCTGTCCCCTTGAAGTTCCTCTTATAAACATTATGAATATTAACTTTAAAATCAAGTGTTATCTCATTGATAACAAATCAATCTGTTAACTATTGTTATTTGTATCACTTTGCTCTACAATTCTTGATGATAATATTCTTCATTTTCTATCCACAAATAAGACTAAAAGAAAAACATAATAATAACTTATGTATAAGCTATTCTTATTATCACAAGAAGCACTCACTCTTGTATACTAAAATTGATGGTTCCTCTAGTTCCTTCTCTTTTGAAGTTCCTCCTATAAAGATTACGAATATTCATTTTAAAATCAAATACATATCTTAATGAATTAAAATTAATCTGCCAACTATTATTATTTATATTGTAAAGCACTCATTGTGCTTTGGAATTTTTTATGATAATCTTCTTTTTCTATCCAATGATGGGATTGGGAGAAAAACATAAAAAAAGATCAATCTATAAACTATTCTCATTATCAAGATGAACACTCATTCTATTGTACTAAAATTGATGGTTTCACTTGCTCCTTCCCCTTTGAAATTCCTCTTATAAACGTACAATATTCACTTTAAAATCAAATGCATATCTCAATGAAAATAAATCAACTATTAACTATTATTTTTTGTATCATATAACATTGATTGTGTTATTTCTATTGTATAACACTCATTATAATTTGCAAATCTTCATGATTCTCTCTATCAAATACAATCATAAAAGAAAAACATAATAATGGAGAATCTATGAACTACACTTATTATAATGATGAGCACTGATTGTATTGTAATAATATTTATGGTTTTTCTAGCTCCTTCCCCTTTGAAGTTCTTCCTATACACATTATGAATATTAATTTTAAAATAATACTCATATCTTAGTGAAAAATATATCAATCCACCAACTATTGTTATTTCTATTACATAATACCTTTTATAATTTGCAAATGTTCATGATAATCCTCTCTTTATATCTAAAGAGAGTCTTAAAAAGAAAAATACAATAGTGGTTCACCTATGAACTACTCTTATTATATCAATGAGCACTCACCATTTTTTACTAAAATTTACGCTTTTTCTAGCTCCTCATTTAAAGTTTGGCCTACAAACATGATGAAAATTCACTTTAAAATTTAATGTATATCTCAATGAATTTTGATTTATATCTAAAGATAGAACTAAAAGAAAAACCATTAGAAAGACTCATCCATGAACTACGTACTCTTATTATAACAATGAGCACTCACCGTGTTGTACTAAAATTGATGTTGTCTTGGGCTCCTTCCCCTTTGAAGTTCCTCCTGTAAATATTATGAATATCCACTTTCAAATCAAATTCAAATCTCAATCAAAATAGATCAAACTATCAACTATTGTTATTTCTATTGTATAGCACACACTATGCTCTTTCTTAATAATAATCTTCTTTTTGTATCCAAAGACAATCGAAAATTGATGGTCTTTTTATTGTATAACACACACTGTGCTCTTTCTTAATAATAATCTTCTTTTTATATCAACTATTGTATAGAACTACTCTTATTATAACAATGAGCACTCACCGTGTTGTACTAAAATTGATGGTGTCTCGGGTTCCTTCCCCTTTGATGTTCCTCCTGTAAATATTATGAATATCCACTTTCAAATCAAATTCAAATCTCAATGAAAATAGATCAAACTATCAACTATTGTTATTTCTATTGTATAGCACACACTATGCTCTTTCTTAATAATAATCTCCTTTTTCTATCTAAAGACAATCGAAAATTGATGGTATTTCTATTGTATAACACACACTATGCTCTTTCTTAATAATAATCTTCTTTTTATATCAACTATTGTATAGAACCACTCTTATTATAACAATGAACACTCAGCTTGTTGTACTAAAATGGATGGTGTCTCAGGTTCCTTCCCCATTGAAGTTCCTGCTGTAAATATTATGAATATCCACTTTCAAATCAAATTCAAATCTCAGTGAAAATAGATCAAACTATCAACTATTGTTATTTCTATTGTATAGCACACACTATGCTCTTTCTTAATAATAATCTCCTTTTTCTATCTAAAGACAATAGAAAAAGAAAAACATAACAATGTCTCATCTATGAAATACTTCTATTATAAAAATGAGAACTCCTTGTGTTGTACTAAAATTGATGGTTTCTTAGACTTTCTCCCTTTAAAGTTCCCTCAATAAAAATTATGAATAATCACTTTAAAATAAAATGCATATGTCAATGAAAATACATCAATCAATCAACTATTGTTATTTGTATTTTAGAGCACTCACTATGTTACACAAATCTTATTGATAATTTTCTCTCTCTATCTAAAGATATGATTAAAAGAAAAACATAACAATAGTTCATTCATTAACTACTCTTATGATAAGAAACTGTACTCACTATGTTGTACTAAAATTGATAGTTTCTTTGGCTCCTTCCCCTTTGAAATTCCTCCTATGAACGTTATGAATATTCATTTTAAAATCAAATTCACATCTCCATGAAAATAGATTAATCCAACAACTAGTGTTTTTTGTATTGTAGAACACTCGTTGTGCTTTGTAAGTCTGAATGATAATCTTTTTTTTTTTTTTTTTTTGGTCTAGGATGAAAAGAAAAATATAATAATGGTTTATCTATAAATTTTGTGGATGTAGGCAAAATATTGAATCACATAAATTTTTGTTTTTTTGTGGACTTGTTTTTCTGTAATTCTTCTGCTGTATCATATTTGGATATTTTCATAGATCTATAAGCTTTTGCACAACGAACACCAAAGCTCAAGTCAATACAATCATGGGTTTACTTCTAAGATCAACATCAAATCCCTAACACATTAAATGTTAAGGCTAATACTGTCCCTTGGCAAAACATAATCCTGGGCTATTTCCTAGAGAAGTAGCATTGTTGCAAATCTAGCAATTATGAATATGGATTTTCCAGCCAAATGCATATCCAAAATAATGAGGCAAAATATAATTAAACTATTAACTGCTATTATTCTATGAACTTACGATGTTCTTCAGCTAAATTTGATGGTTCTGCATGTTCCTTGCCTTTAGAAGTTCCTCCTGCAAAAAATATGAATCTTTGGTTCTTACCCAAAATGTTTCAAAACAAAAATTAATGGTCCGTCTGTGAAATACAGCTATTGTATTGCTAAGCACTTGTTGAACACTGTTATCCTTGATGGTTTTTCTGGCTCTTCACTTTTAAAATTTTGCCCTAGAGATGATGTGAATTTTCAATTTCTACCCACACACATGAATAAGAAAAAAGTTCAATAGTTATCATCTATGAAGTATAGTTCTATTGATGAGCACTAAGCCTCTTCTATAAACTTGATATATCTTCTTACGAACTACAGTTGTCATCTTTGGTTTTACCAAAAACATGTCTAAAAGAAATATCAATAATTGAGGTCACGAAGCACCACGGTACTTTGCTAAGCTTGATTGTTCTGCTGATTCCTTCCCTTTACAATTTGCTCCTGCAACTATTATGTCTTCACTTTCTATTTAAATACATTTCTACAAGAACAAAAGAAATTTGATTTTCATAGTGTCTCATTCCTGTCAGAAGTTCCTGCTGCAAACATTATGAATCTTCATTTTCTACCCAAATGCACAAGCATGTCAAAAGAAAAAGACAGAAAACAAAAATGGACATTTCACTTTCTTGTTGCATGAAAACCATGTAAATTCTGCTGTTGTGATAATTTCCCAGAAGATTTCTAGTTGCTCTGCACAATAGAGGTAATAAAACCAAGGGAAAAAGAAGTTTAATTCATGTTCTTTGGAAGGATGCTTCACTTAAAAAATAGCAGCAATCAAAGATATATATATATATATTTTTTAATTTCTGACAAGATTTAACTGTCACACGGAAGAGAAGTCTTCATTTTTATTATAAAATCTTGGCAAATTTTAGGCTGATGAAATGGTAGCTAGAAGTTTATCAGTGAGGAAGGAAAGTCACTATAAACGAAATGAATTCAGATCACACAATATTTTCAGCCGAACTTCCAATGTTGGAACAATTTTAGATTTGATAGTTCTTACCATCTGAAGATGATTTGAAAATGACCCTATGATTTTCAGTTTTTATAGTTTGGGCACACAGACAAAAAAGGAAAACATTATCTCCAAATGGATGGACAAGGAGCTAGAAAATTATGCTACTCATAGTAATGAAATTCCACGGGGATATAGCAAATACTAACCTTTCCAGTACTTCACAAAAGGATGATGCCAACGAGTTGAAGATGCTTTTGGGTGATCTTGAATTTGGTTTGACAAATCGAGGGATGATGATACTTCAGTAGAACCAATCTCTCGGTCAGTTATGTCCTTGATCTTTCCCCAATCTGGTCCTCCTCCATCATCCTCTGTGCAGCGCTCCACTAGTACGGGACATCCTTGAATTACCAAATGTTGAAGGGAAATAGAAACACCCTCCTCCGGTAATGAGGGGAGTTTGGGGCAGTCCTTGATGTAAAGATCCTTGAGGGAGGTGAGGCTCTTCAACGCATCATCAGGACCAAGGGACTGGAGATTGTGGCAGGAACCAAGACTCAAACATTCTAGGGATTTGGGGAGCCCTTCATCAGGCAATGTTACAAGTTGGGAGCACCATTGGATGGACAGAAGTTTAAGTGAGGTCAAACTTTGGAATGGTGATGCTTCTTGGGAAAAATAAACTAGGTCTCTGCTATGAAGGATGTGCAAAGCCCTGAGACCAGGAAGATGAGGCCACTTTGGGAAAGAAACTGCGTTTGAGATGTTTGAAATGACCAAAGAGTTTAGAGAACTGGTCTTTGGTATTGTGCCCACTAGTGTTCCATCCTCACATTCGTCCAGAAGTAAGTGCTGAAGTTGTTGGCAGGACTCTGGGGCTGGGAGCGCTCTCAGTAACTTGCAGCCACCAATCTCTACCTTCTTTGGTGTGAATGTTTTTGGTAAGGTCTCCAGCTTTGGGCAACCATAAATCTTCAATTCCAAGAGACTAGAGAAGGAACAATTCACTTCATTCAAACCTTCCAGAACAATATTGCCAACAAGTACTAGGACTTTCAGAAATGGGGTTACGGCAAGGACCTTGAGAGAGTTGCAACCTTTGATCTTCAGATCTTCTAGCTTACGAAAGTGGGATGGCAACTTTGTCAGCTTGGGGCAATTACTGATCTTTAAGGAAGCCAGGGATGGGTACTCCCCTGATTGCTTTAGTTCCTCCAACTCCTGCATCCCTTTAATGTTGAGTTTTTGAAGGTGGGGTAGCGCACCGAGTGAAAGGGCTTTACATCTTTCACAATATTTCAAGGAAACAGTTACCAGATTTTGGAGCTGCCCGTCTGTCATCCAAAGTGGAAATGTGGTACCCCAAAAATTAGAAATGTGGAGCTCTTTGAGGTCTGAGTGGGGCCGTAAATCTTCAAGCACCTTCACTTCTGCTGCTTCATCTACTGCGGAAGCAATTCGGCTGCTCCATTCCAGCACAAGTTTATCAAGGCTTTCTTTTTCATTCAATTTTGCCTCACCTGCATTCTCAAGGTTTGAAATACGCAATGATCCCGTAAGCTTTGCCATGCCTTTTAGTTCTTCAATCCCATATCCATCGTCGCACCCAACTGGAAATGCATGCAAGTTATGCAGACTGGTTAAGCTCCCAATTCTTGGTGGCAACTTTGTGGTTTTGTGCCAGAACACTTCATCTAGTTCAAGATCTCTCAAGTTTATTAGCTTGGCAATGTTCTTGGGCAATTTTGAAAGAAAAACACACCCTAACAGTAGTAGGGTTTGCAGATTATGGAGTTTGCAGAGGAAGGCGGGGAGACTTCTGATTTCAGTTTTGGAGAGGTTGAGATAGCGCAACAGCTTCAACTCTTGGATTGAATTTGGTACATCAAGAATTGTACTTGAACTCAGATCCAACACACGGATGTATTTCATTCTGCCAAACCTTTTATCTAGAGCTTGGACAAAATCTGTCAAATAATTGCTGGGGAGTAGAAGTGTGCGCACTTTCTTTGATTTATCAATCATATCCAGGACAGGTTTCTCCACATTTCTACACATCAATGACACATGACGAGTTTGTTCAGAGAAATCATATTGCGTGTTATCCTCCTTCACCAGGCAAGAATAGGGACCAGAAATTGAGTGTGCCAGATTGTGGAAAAGATCATGCATCCTGTAACTTTTCCTGTCTACGTCTGGACTTTGAAAGAAGGACCTGGTTAGCAACTCATTGAAATATTCACCTGCAATCTCCTCCATCCTTTTTTGTCCTTGGAACTGGATTAAATCTTCCGCCATCCATAATTGAACCAACTCCTTCTTATCGAATGAATACCCCTTTGGAAATATGGAACAGTAGCAAAACAGTGGCTTTAAATGAGAAGGGACATGATTATAACTCACTTTCAGCGCGGGGAAAATGCTGGGGCTCTTAGATTTGGACTCCCCCTTCTCAGCTTCCCATATGTCAAGTTCTGAGATTCTTCGCCATTTTTTGGGATCAAGATTGCGGCCCAGAAAGCTAGGAATGGTCTTCCAAGTATGATAGGAACATAATTAGTTCCTTTGACAACCGGATCCGTATCAAGAACAACAAAATCCACTGGATAGTAGAATTTGTCAACTTGAACCAAGACATCTTTGATCATCCCTCTTGGAATCTTCACTGATCTATCTGCCAGAGATAGAGTGATGGATGTTGGCTTTAACTCTCCAAGTCCCAACTGCTTGTAGATAGAGTAGGGTAGCAAATTCACACTTGCTTCCAAGTCTAACAAAGCTTTCTCCACACAAGTCCCTCCAATACTCACTGAGATGGTAGGGCAACCCTAACCTTTGTACTTCACTGGAGACTTGCACTGTATGATGGCACTCACTTGCTCAATCAAGAAGGCTTTCTTGTTCACATTAAACCCTCTCTTTACAATGCATAAGTCCATTAAGAATTTTGCATATGTCGGCACTTGTTTGATCATGTGTAGCAAAGGGATATTGACCTTCACTTACCTCAACACTTCAAAAAATTCTGATGCCTTATTGGTTCCCTTTTAGCCATGCAAAGCTTGGGGGAAAGGTGGAGGCATGTGTTTCTTCATCATATCTTCCTTAATGACTATCCTCTCAGGTTCTTCATCCACACTAGAATCATGGTCATTTTTCTTTGTACTTTTACCTTTTCTCTTTCCTTTAATTTCCTCACTTTTTCCTTTTTCTGCTACACTCTCTCCATCATGCTTTGGCTTGGATGTGGGCTGATCAACCTCTTTACCACTCCTCAAGGTGATAACTGCTTTGACTTCTCTCACCTTTGAAGATTCTCCCTCTTGAGCCTCCACTTCATGGATACCCTTAGGATTTTGATGAGGTTGAGAAGGAAACTTTCCTTTCTCTTACACTGTGTTGAGGTTGATAAGCCTTGAGATTGCATATTGGACATTGTCTATCTTCTGAGATAGAACATTTTGCATCTCATCCATCCTTTTGTTCAATGTACTCTCCAGACTATCAATTCTCTTATTCAATTTAGCATTGATGGACTTCTGATCTCCCACAAAGTCTCCCACAACCTTGCTAAGGTTCATAATAGCTTGTTCAAGATTCGAGACTTGCTGAGGTGTTTGAGCAGGTTGTGTGTACTGAGGTGGCTTTGGTTTCCAAGAGAAATTTGGATGGTTCCTCCAATTTGAATTGTAGGTGTTGCCATATGAAGCATTGATATTGAGCTTGAATTGACCAATAACATTTGCTTGATCACCAAACATCTCTCTCACTTCTAGAATGGTAGGACACTCCTCCACTAAGTGCTAATAAGATTGACAAATGGAACAAGGCATAGCTTGCACTGATGTCTTAGAAATGGCTTGCACTTCTTGTACCTTCTTCATTTCTAGCTCTTCCAATCTTCTTACCATAGCCGCAACCTTTGCCTTCATGTCAATGTCTTCATTCAAAACATACATCCCACCCTTAGCATTAGGTTGAGACTTCATTCTTCCCACCTCTCTAGCGTTTGGTTCATCCCATCCTCTTGAAACTTCAGCCACATAACTCAAAAAGTCCATGGCTTCCTTCGGATTCGCACTCATGAAGTCTTCTCCACACATAGTTTCTAGTAGTTGCTTTATTGAAGAAAACATACCATCGTAAAAATAGCTCACTAAGAGCCATGTGTCAAAGCCATGGTGAGGACAAGCATTAATAGCTTCCATGTACCTCTCCCAACACTCATAGAATTTCTCATTCTCTTTAGCTGAGAAGTCCAAAATTTGCCTTTTGAAACCATTGGTCCTATGAGTAGGGAAGAACTTCTTGAGAAACTTGGCTTGCAAATCAGTCCAAGTTCGGATACTCCTTAGCCTTAAAGAATTGAGCCAAATCTTGGCCTTATCCTTCAAGGTGAAAGGAAATAGCTTGAGCCTCATCAAGGTAATTGAAGCTCCTCCTTCTTGGAATGCATTACAAACCTCCTCGAATTCCTTAATATGCGAGTAGGGATTCTCACTTTCCATCCCATGGAAAGTAGGTAGGAGTGGCACAACATGAGGTCGGATTACTAGCTGCTCAGTGGGAGGCACTATGCATGAAGGTGCACTCATACGAGGTGGATGCATGTGGTCCCTCATGGATCGGTATGCATTGAAATTATCCTCTTGACCATGTTAGCTATTTTAGTCTTCAAGTGGAACATCCATGATGTTCAAGCACACTTCCAACTCAGTTTCTTGAGGAGTTTCAATCTTCACAAGTCTTCCCTCAATATCTTTTATCCAATAGGGCATGCACAACTAGAGATCACTGAAACAAAAACAAAGAAAACAAAAGAAATACAATTCTAGGAAGAAGTTAAGGTTAGCTAAAAACTAAATAAAAGATAAGCTAAAGTAGAGACAAAGAAAAAGAATTTGTAAAAGAAAAATCACCAAACTTGTGATGAAGATCACAAGTGTTCACCAAAAGTAATGTCAATGTACTTTAGCACCATCCCCGACAAAGGCACCATTTGATTATTGCGCCAGACGGGTGTTATCAACAAAATTTATAAAACCTAAATCACCTTACACTAGGGTAGAATGGCTACTATAGTATAATGGCTCTAAGATCGTCCACAGAGATGGGTTTTCTTCATACAAGTGACTTTAGTGAAGGTAATGAAATGGTGTTTTTCCTTATGAAAATTAGCTTTTAAAGAAAATGGAATGGTGGTTGAAAAAGTTGATTTTAAGTTAAGCAAAAATAGCAATTGAAGTTAACTACAAAGAGAATGTCTCTTGGAGCTTTAGGTCACTAGGATCGGGTTCCTTAGGCAAATGGGGAGATTCCGGATCTTCTCCTCGCATTGGGGACAATAACATAAAGGATGGTTATCTCTCGAACCGGTTTTGTATTTAGCAATTAAGATTTGATCCAAAGGGTTCATAAAAAAATGGTAGTTGCTTCCCATTAATGGCTTCAAACACTAAAGACCCTCACCTTGAACCACCTTCCAATGGCTTGTACTTGATAACTAATGAACATCCATGGATCTAACAATAAGCATCCATAGAATCCAGAAAGCTTACCAAGTATTGGCCATTCAAGGTGATTCTCACCTTGAACCACCTTCCAATGGCTCATACTTGATAACTAATGGACATCCATGGATCTAGCAATAAGCATCCATAAAATCCGGAAAGCTTACCAAGTATTGGCCATTCAAGGTGATTCTAAGGGATTTAAAGCTAAACCTTGAAATAAAAACCATTAATGGTTAACAACTACCTTCATTTAAAGCAAGGAAAACTCCCACCTTTGTATCCAGGTCCTTCACCTAGTTTCCATCACTCCAAAAAAGCATAAAACTTGGCCACTCATCCCCTGAGAAATCATCCTTAGAGGTTGTTTGGCTAGAAAGAAAAATGAAAACAAAATGAGAAGGAAATGCAGAGCAAGGGCTCTGTATATTTCTTCCTACGAGAATTACAAGTGTCGTCCTTAAAATATTATACAAAAAGATATTTCTAGAGAGGTCTTTCCAACCCCCCTTTATAGTTCCTAACCAAGAAATCCTATCATTGGTTGATCACAAGGAGAAAATAGTAATTTACACAAAAATCTGGAGATAAAAATCTAACGGGGTCGGTGCACAGGAAGATTTCGCAGACCATGCGAAATTTCGCATGGTGTGCGAAATTCATTTTTTTCTGCATCTTCTGGTTTCGCAGGGTGTGCAAAATTGTCCTTCACTTAGTCCTGCAGCTGCTCCTCCTCTTGATTTCGCATGCTATGCAAAATTTTCGCATAGACATGCGAAATTGCTACATGTTGGATTTCTTCCTTTGGTTTTCTTCCTTGCATCTCTGATTGGCTTGGCATCCTATTGCCAAGCTTGGCAAAGGGCTATGAAGTGCTCCAAAACTTGGATTCTTCATGTATTTAAGCTTCAACTTGCATTGCCATGGATTGCACAAAATTCTCCCTCATTCTTTGCTTGTTTCAATGATAAAAAAGCTATCAAAAACACCAAAACTAGCCAAAAATTGATTAGTAACCCTTGCCAGGTTCCTTAATGTGCCAATTAAGTTAAAAAGTATTAACTACTACTCAAAAGTGTTTAAAACGGTTAATTTCAAGCTATAAAAGAGCACTTTTTGAGTAGTAATCAATCACCTTCCCATGCTATCCAAGGTAAACCTGAATTACAGAACAATATATCCATTGAATTACCATTGTCTCCAATTATTTCCTCTCAATCTCAACTTTGCTTAATCCTTCCTAATATTTTAGTTAATGAACATCCCATGATCTCTAGACAAAAACTTTGTCAAAACCTAAACCTCCATAATGATATGACCTTTACTGCAACTACAAACATCTCTCTTGTTGAACCTAAAACCATTAAAATAGCCCTCAAGTTTGATAATTGGGTTCAAGCTATGAAAGAAGAACTCACTACCCTTAAACACAACTAGACATGCATGGAGCTTGGTCCCAAAACCACAAAATGCCAATGTTATAGGTTCCAAACGGGTTTATAAGACTAAGTATCAGGAGGATGACACTATTGATAGGTTCAAAGCCTGACTAGTAGTGAAGGGGTTTATACAAATTCCTAGGCTAGACTTTGGTGAAACTTTTAGTCCTGTAATCAAGCAAACCACCATTTGCCTCATTATTTCTCTTGTAGTCCATTTCAAGGGGGCCCTTAAACAACTTGATGTCAAGAATGCTTTTCTTCATGGCTTCCTTCAAAAACAAGTCTACATGGAACAACCTCCAAGATTTGTGAATCTTCATTTTCCTAACCATGTTTGTCTTCTTCACAAATCTCTTTATGGTCTTAAATAAGCACCTCATGCTTAGTTTAAAAGGTTTTCTACATGCTTACTAACTAGTGGTTTTTCATGCAATAAGGCAGATCCTTCTCTATTTATTTATGATCATAACACTAAAATAATTTTACTCTTGGTTTATGTC
Source organism: Vitis cinerea var. helleri x Vitis rupestris (assembly GCA_945999865.1). Taxonomy (NCBI): domain Eukaryota; kingdom Viridiplantae; phylum Streptophyta; class Magnoliopsida; order Vitales; family Vitaceae; genus Vitis; species Vitis cinerea var. helleri x Vitis rupestris. The sequence continues at coordinate 2,077,125 of OX253931.1, read as the reverse complement.
GATGATGTTATTCTTACCTAAAATAGTCTACAACTAATCAATAAGTTGGTCTCTCATCTAAGCAAGGAATTTGCTCTCAAAGACCTTGGAAAACTTCATTATTTTTTAAGCATTGAAGTTAAGCATTTTCCAACTGGTCTCATCTTATCCTACAAATATGCCAAAGATCTCCTTACGTAAACCCTTCAAATGACCATGAACCCACTGATGCCACTAAATACCATCAACTTTGTGGTGCCCTTCAGTACCTCACTTTGATAAGACCTGATCTTACTCATGTTGTAAACTTAGCCTGTCAACAATTTCAAAACCCAACCAAGAAGGTTTTTCGTGTTATAAAATGCATACTTCGCTACATTAAAGGAACTTTAGAATATGGCCTTCCCCTTCGCTTCCTTTCTTAATTTACACAAACATTATCTGCTTTTTATGACGTAGATTGGGCTGGTTGTCCAACCATAAAAGAAGTACCATAGGGTATTATATTTTCTTGAGATCAAATTGCATATCCTAGTCATCTAAGAAGCAACCCATAGTATCACGTTTAAGTACAGAAACTGAATATAGAGATTTAGCTTCTACAGCAGCCAAAGTGACATGGATCACTTATCTTCTTCATGATCTTTGCATTCCTCTATCTCACACACCTCAGCTACTTTGTGAAAATATTAGTGCTTTTCATTTGACTCTAAACCCCATTCTCCATACTCATACTAAATATATTGAACTTGATTACCATTTCATTCAAGAAAAAGTTGCTAAGGAGATTTGATCACTCACTATATGCCATACTTTCTCCAAATTATTGATATTCTCACGAAGCCATTACCATGAGAATTGTTCTTGAACTTTCAATTTAAGTTGGGCGTTCATCATTTTCCACTTCCCAACTTGAGGTGGCTTGATAGAATCATTGACCTTACCAAATCAAGCAAAATGTAGATTGATGCCACAAATCAAGTAAATTTGGAATGAGAATCATTGACCTTGCTACAAATAAAGAAAATCTTTTGACAGCTAATTTCACCTTCATATCCATGTGATTTCCTTCCTTATAAAATTACATCTCCTTACATAGTTTTGTTACCATTAGACCTTAGTGTATATATATTTGGATAAGTCAACAAGTTTTTATATTGAGACATATCATTAGAAATATTTTATTCTACTCTTGATCTACTTGAATTTATTAATCTTCCATATTATTGTTAATCTCTTTATATAAAAAGGAAGACATATAATGAAATATTCATTCATTTTCTTTGTTAAAATTCTATTTTCTCCTTTCTTTATTTGCTTCTCTATCTACTTTATTTTCCCCTTCCTCGATTTCTTCTCTTTCTACTTTATTTTCTACAATACATTATTAACACAAGCATAATAGAGAGGAACGAGGCTATAACAAAGTCGAAAACCTAATTTATTTTCAAAGACTCTTATGTAATAAGGTGAGTCATGATATAACTGTTTTTTTTTTCATTTTCCATAATTTTTATATGCTTTAATTTTATGTTATCATCCAATTTTTCATAACCTAAAGTTATATAAAAGAAAAAAAAAAGGCTAGTAATTGAACAAATATTAACCTCATATAGTCATAAGCTATGTAATTATTATTTATGTTAAACTTATATACTCTAAAGCTATATGTTACAAATTAAAATCATACATAGCCAAAAGCTATGTAATTATTATTCATAACCAGAAGTTATAAAAACAACAATTTTAATATATTTTGTACAAATCAAAATCATACATAGCCAAAAATTATGTAATTATTATTTATTCATAACTAGAAGTTATGAAAATAAAATATTAACACTCTTTTCTACTATTTACAGGTTGCCGATTTTTTATTTATTATTATATAATATTTTTTAGATGTTTATCATTGAAAATTGAAAAAAAAAAAATGTAATGATAAAGACTTCTCATGATAGGGTTGCTAGGAATCTTAAATTGCTCTATTCCTTGGCCCTAGGGTGCATGCATCTATCCTAAGCTTCTCTAGATCTGAAGTAGTGGAAACCTATGACTATACAAACCATAACAATACTAGATATAGAGGAGAAAGTTACATACCTATGATATGGATGTTCTTGGATCAATTTCCATATGATGAAGATGTCGAGGAAGATTTTTAAACTGTAGAGAACGCTATAGAGCTCATTTACTCAACAATCTTCTACTTAGTCTCTCCCATCATGGATCCTAGCATGAGAGAAGAGTGGGCTTCTCCTTCTCTCTCTCTCTTTCTAGAAGGTGGCTAGAGTTCTTCTATATGGAATTTTAGAACACTAAATAAGAAGAATGAAGCTCTGACCCCTTTGGGTCACCTAATCTAGTCCACTTAGATCCTAATTAATTAATTAGCTCGAATGAGCTTCAATTAATTAATTAGCCCAATTCAAAAAGACTATCCATAAGATCCTGTGTAACCTAATGTTTTGCCAAAACGCTCTTATACACACTTATGAATTACATACCTAAAATACCCTCAAAATATGTCTCACCATGAACTAGAAGCTCAAGTGAGGACCATTGGGACCCATAGGAAAATATTGACTCCCTCAAAATCCAATATGAAGTTGACTCAGCACTCCACTGAAGAGAGTTAATTGTACTCCAATATCCTATGAAATTACAATAAGCAAAGTTCAAGTCAATAACCTACTATTCATTGCATGTGGACTCCTATGAACTGGTGTCTATAATCTAATAAGGTAGTGCTATCAACCTGTTAAGATTACCTCTCCAATCCTTAAGTTATAGATCCTCCTATTATGTGATTAATTGACATACTTTAACTTTAAGGAACATATGTCAAATTTCATTAAAGTAATTACTGCAATTATAAATTTTATGATCACATGTTCATTAGATCACCCAAGGGGACACTCATCTCAGTCCCATGAGATATCATGGTGCCTCTATTGAGAAAAAAAAAGTTGTTGCGACTAGCATCTATCAATAGTGACCTAATTCATAGGAAATATATGACCACTATAGAGTCTTACTCATAGTAAAAAACTCCTATTAATTTTGGCACATGCTCAATACCTCTTAAGGTTAAGAATCCATGTAATATAGTATGTTTGTTGAAGTATGACAATCTTATAACCTTACGTTATGATTCATCATAAGTCCTGTCTAATATGTAATCATACACACTAGTGCAACTACCACGACAGCCCCATCCAGATGGCCAAGACAAGTCATCCCTCCAATTAGGAGGCAATGCACTACAGTCCTTACTAGATTGCCCAAATCCATGAATCGACTGTGAATAACTCATTATTTTGCAAAGAACTTATAACTTGTATCTTTCGTGCAACTCCTAATGCACCAAAGTCTTATACACTACAAGTGATATGAGCTAAATGATTAAATCAATGCCAATGCATAAAAAGTGAGATAGCTTAGGGACAATGAAGTCTAACTTTGTTACATTATGTTTTTTTTTTGGGGGCTCAATCCCAATGAGGACATTCTTGTAGATTTTTGTTTTTCAAATTTTATAAGTTAACTAATTTTGAATTATGAAGTTCGATTGGAAAGAGTATTATATATATATATATATATATATATATATATATATATATATATTTGAATTTATCCTAACAGTGAATAATATCTATTATAAAAAAATAATAATATTATTACTTGCATTATAGATATTCATAAACCATAATAAATGGATAAGATTAAATAATAGTAAGATTGAATAATAACAATATTTTTATTTCTATATATTAAAGTTAATTTTAATATTAAATTAAAGAAATAAATAATGAGAGAGACAGAAGTGGGGTGTTAGAGTGTGGGTTCTTTTCCTTGCACTTTAGCACTTAATACTAAAAGAGAATATAATAAATAAAAATGTGGAACAAGGCTAAGGCTCAAACTCAATTCTTCCATATGTAAAGGAAAGCTCTTTGCCAAATGAGCAAGTTTATATTTTTATAAATTCATGAAGTATTAAATGTTGTCCCCCTTTACTATAAATTTATGAATTTCTTTTACATATATTATTTATTGTTTATACTTCAAGTTTATATATGCTTCTGATTAAATTATTTCATATGTAGTTCTTAAACAATGTCAAACCTCACCAAATTTAAGTTTGTCGACCTTGATATCTTGGGAAAAAATTACTTATCATGGATATTGGATGTTGAAATCCATTTAGATCATCTTCAAAATATTTAATTGATTCATTAGAGAATCACTTCTAAGTTTTCTAATAGTTTTAGCTAGTGGTTTTGTAACGTAGTTTTATGAATTTTAAACTTTTCTAAAGCTTCATCTTTGTTTTTTATTTATTACACACGTAAATTTTGAATGATGATCAATAAATATAATAAAATATGTTTTTCCACTTATAGTTTCTATATTCTGATCATTAATATGGTAGTATGTACTAATTATAAGATTTAATCATTGATAACCACTAATTTAAAAGGCTTTTTAGTGAGCTTTTCTTTACGCTCAACTTTTACATTAACTAAAGATAAATGAATCGTTCTTTTTTGTATTAATTCTAAACTTTTCGCTCTATCTAAAATATTTTTGTTTATATGGTTTAATTTACATAGCCAAGTATTATTCACATTTAAATCATCACATAAGAAGAATTTATATTATTATTATTATTATTCATAATCCTTAAAGATACATCTTATCTTTATATAGCATTTCTCTAATAAATGTTCTAGTTTTTATATGATCATTTGATCAGATTCAAATACAATAAGAAAATCATGATAACAAAAATGCAAAATGAAATTCTTTTTGGTGCTTGTAACTAAAGCACATTTTGAAAGGCAAAAGTCTTTCTAGAAGAAAGTTGAACATCAGTTGTTCCTTTGATAATATGTTTGTTCTAGTTTTATTCCTATGTAAGCATTTTATCTTCTTTAGTGGTTTTATATGATTTAAACACACTCACATGAAGAGCCACATGTGAAGCTGAATCTCAATGCTGGATTACACCTAGAGGGGGAGGGGGGTGAAAAGGTGTTTTTGAACAATTAGAAAGGTCTCCCAATACAATTTATCTAATTGTAGAATTTTTCACAATTTTTTCTTTCTCTTCAAATTCTATCTAACACAGAGTAACAATCACATACAAATATAAATGCAACAACACTCTCCCAACAATTTTCAAATGCAAATGCTTCATCACTCCTCAACACAATTCATAAAAGCAATTTCTCATTAACATAATTTTCGATCTCTATTGAATATCTATATCAAAATAAACCAAAAAGCATACTGAAGATGTCCAATGGATAATCACACTTATTTTAACTCATTTTTCTTCCATTTAACATATATGCATAAGTATCAAATGAAAAGCTAAACTTAAAATTAATCAAGCATTAGAATAAGAGAAAGAGAGACAATGAAACTAGGATTTACATGGAAAACCTTCAAAGTGATAAAAAAAACCATGGGCCTACCACTGATAAAAAATGTCCACTATGAAGAACAAAAACTGAATACAAGATTTTACCTAGCTCAAGCCTACTAAACCTTTCCAGACCACTTGACTAGCACCTTTCCACTTTCTGCTTCACACCTTCTTCTTTCAAGAGTACACTGGAGTCCATACCAAGCTCAATCTCGACCTTTTCTTGAATCCACACAAGAAGAAAATGGGTTTTCACCCAACCCTAATCAATTGAGTAAATGGGAGATGAATGAATAGCAAGAATCAACCAATTTTTTTTTTTTTTTTTAAGAAAATCCGTTTGGAAATCAAGGTGAAAAGAAGGGATTTTCTTGGCAACCAAATACCCTAAATTTGGAAAGAAAGGAGAGCACAAAGGGAATGACTACTGGTCTTTCTAGTGTTCTCTTTGCAAAATAGGAAGCCAATTTTAGGTTTTTAAATGAAAGAAGCCCTTAATCCAATGGATGTGATATCATCAAGAAAGTGCAACCTGGATCGATTTGACTTGAGGCTAGATCGATCTGGGAACAGGGCATTTTGAACACTTAGTAAAAAATGCTTCCCAAGCTTTCCTAACTCTTTAAAAAATATTTCAAGAAAAAAAATTTAAATAATATGATTGATTCAATTCCATCCAACTCCAACCTCAACTACATACCTTGGTCTCTTTAGCAAATTCAATAACTTGATATTCATTAGGCAAGTAGTTTGAAGAATGATTGAAAAATCGAGTTAGAAGACACTTAAAAATTTTGTCTGGAATTGCCAACCTATCTAAGCACTCACAACATGGATGTGGTATTGGAGTGTACCATCATCTACCATCTACATCCAAATTAAAGGTTTCTTATAGCTCTACTAAAGCTAGTCTTCTTCCACATTATTCCTTTCTTACAGATTTGGTTAGTCCTTCTACTGGCCCTCAGGATATCCACATATTTTAGCCTTTTAACCAATTTATTCATAGAAAAAGGGCTCTTGTTCCTTTACTCTTCTTAAAGTTTTCTTTCTTTCGAAAACCAACTTTACACTTTGAATTATAGCACGAAAAATAATACCTCCACCAATGTTGTCATCATCCCTTCACTTGAATTGCTCTTAAGTATACCAACCATTTTTCATGTAAATTGTTTATGAATGATACGGTGAAGAACATCAGCAACCTTTTTTTGGATGGAAATAAAATTAACTTTCCTATTAAAACATTCCGATTTTCCAGCTTCGAAGAAAAGAATGGGCTCGGTTTGTAAATGAAGACATTGTATAAATTAAAGACAAATATTCTTTTGTAAAACATCACATGGAGTTTGTCAGTATTCCTCTCATGTTATGATTATTTATCATATTTTATTTAAAAATAAAATATGTCGAAGTGCTGGAACCCACGCGTGGTTTCAAAGTTTTCCTTTAAACCAGCTCCCCAAGGCGTCACATGCACGATATCCACCGCCCTTTTTCGTGGCAATGTAAACAGTCGAGGGAGGTTGTTTTATTAGTACTTTTAGGATAAAAGAAGGGATTATTTTCTATGATTATCCACAGTCCTATTTTGATTTTTTTTAAAAATCCTAAAATGAAATAGAATCAATCTCACATCATATACGAGTATTATGTGATATTTTACTTAGAAATAGTCTATGTAACTTGTTACTCCAAGCTATGCATCATCTACATCATGTTGTCTATTATTATACCACATGCAAATAGATAAAAGTAATTACAGATATATTAATATTTTGGTTTTATGGATATACTAAAAATATATTAATTAATATTTTGACACAAATTGTCAATAAATAAAAAAGTAATCAAAACTCATTAAAATGTTGAGAAAAAATTTAAAAAATGATATGAGAAGTAATGATAAATATTTTGAAATTGTTTCATTAAAGAAATTAATATATATGTGATGTACCATTTCATATTCGATAATAGTATCGTGTGTATCGATAAAAAATATAAATTTTATAAGTATGTATTTATTATTAAGTTATATTAAATATTATTAAACAATAATATTTTGATATTTTATTATAATATGTCTAATTTTAAAATATAATTAATATTAAAATTACGATCCATTTAATTCAATTATATTCAATCATATAAAATAAATGATAACATATGTATATACATTTTTAATATTTATGTTTTTGATATTTAATTAATATATAAATGATATAAAAATGTTAAGAAAATTTTTATGATAATTTTTATATTTTTAGTGATTAATTAATTAAAATTTTAAAATAAAATAATTAAAATTAATTTATTTATTAAAATATTTTTTTAATATTTTGTTTCTGCGATGGTTTTAATATATATTTTGGTGCACTTAGCAAAATGAAAGGGCAGTTTGGGCCACGGCAGCGTTTGTAAGTTTTGGCTTTTTTGTACCCAAAAGTAAATAATATATTTTTAATTACTTTTTAACCCTATATTTAGTTCTTGTAAAATTTGGAAAAATATATATATAAAAAAATATATTTTGGTTATGTTTGATTGGAAGAAAATAGGAGAAAAAAATGGAAAAGAAAAATATAAGAGAATAAAAAAATGAATGAATATTATACAAAAATAGATCTAAAATTAATAAATATTTTTATATGTTATTACAAATTCATTTGATTTATTTTAATTTTATCATATAAAAATGTAAAGTACACAATTTTATTTATATTTAATTTTTAAAAATATTTTTTATAGTAAAATCAAATAAGAGAAAATAGTTTTTATTTATCATTTTTTTAATATTTTCTTGAAACTAAAAGTAGTTGAAAATTTATAAATTATTTTTACATATTTTTCAAAGTTAATTTAATTTTTATCTTTATGTTAGGATCGGGTGATTTTAAAATTATAATAAAAAAATAATTATATTTTATTTAAGAACATTAAATTATTTAGCATAGCGAGTAAACCATAGGAAGAAATTAAAGAAGTCCATGTACGTTCTCGGAGAAGACTAATTCCACCCAAGTTAAAGCATGGCGGCCAAGGTCATTATTTTCTTTGCAAGACGCTTCTTATAAAGAGAAACTATCCTGACCACACAAGTAAGAATAATCTACCTGTAGTTTAGCCTCTTCATTCCAACAAAATTTATTCTTTATTTTTTGTTCTTTTGTTTTTTATTTTTTTTGTTTTTTTCAATATCTGCTAATCCCCAAAACAGGCAGTCAGCAGCTCATGCCTCACAAACAAAAAAATTTACACTAGGCAGCTCATTTATCACAAGGGTGGAGTCAGGTTTTTGGCCTGACAACTGCGCTTTTAAGCACGAGTCCCTTTTTATCATGTGCTTCATCTTGGAGAAGTTCGAAGCTCACTTATCTGGTTTCTCCAGGCCTTGTTTTGAATTCGCCAACTTTCACCTCTATCCACTCTCCTTTGGGCAGCTCATAAAAGTTTACTCGGCGACTTCTGGCTCTTTCACCTGGGACTGATAGCGTCAGTGTAACTAGGTGTTCCCACCCACATCCCCCACGTTTCAGTTTAATTTCATATACAGCTTCATATAGAACTCTTGGTGTCAGCTCCCGCATGCTAATAGCTCTTTTCACATGGAGGCGACGGGTTTTCTTAAGTTCCGCCAGTTCAATGTTCCCAACGCTGCTGCACATTGAAGATAAAACTTATATATTGGTGGTGATGAAGACATCAAAACAAATTTAATCAATATGCCCTAGAAATTTGTCTCATCACCTCATTGATCGTTCAAAACCAAAGCTTCAAGACTCTTGTCCGGCACCAGAACTTTCAATCAGTAATCTCGCATGAAATAAATAATCTACCTGTAGTTTAGCCTCTTCATTCCAACAATTTTTTGTTCTTTTGTTTTTTTTGTTTTTTTGTTTTTTATTTTTTTTTTGTTTTTTTGTTTTTTTGTTTTTTTTGTTTTTTTTGTTTTTTATTTTTTATTTTTTTTTTGTTTTTTTTGTTTTTTTGTTTTTTTTTTGTTTTTTTATTTTTTTTGTTTTTTTGTTTTTTGTTTTTTTTTGTTTTTTGTTTTTTTTTTGTTTTTTTTGTTTTTTATTTTTTTTGTTTTTTTGTTTTTTTTTTGTTTTTTTGTTTTTTATTTTTTTTTGTTTTTTTGTTTTTTATTTTTTTGTTTTTTATTTTTATTTTTTTTATTTTTTTTTGTTTTTGATTTTTTTTTGTTTATTTGTTTTTTATTTTTTTTGTTTTTTTGTTTTTTATTTTTTTTGTTTTTTTCTTTTTTTGTTTTTTTTTTGTTTTTTTGTTTTTTTTTTTTGTTTTTTTGTTTTTTTTTTATTTTTTTTTTTTTGTTTTTTTGTTTTTTTATTTTTTTTTTGTTTTTTTTTTTTTTTTTTTTGTTTTTTTGTTTTTTATTTTTTTTTTTTTGTTTTTTTGTTTTTTTTTTTTTTTTTGTTTTTTTGTTTTTTATTTTTATTTATTTATTTATTTTTTATTTTTTTTGTTTTTTTTCAATATCTACTAATCCCCAAAACAGGCATTCAGCAGCTCATGCCTCACAAACAAAAAAATTTGCACTATGCAGCTCATTTATCACAAGGGTGGAGTCAGGTTGTTGGCCTGACAACTGCGCTTTTAAGCACGAGTCCCTCTGTATCATATTTTTCATCTTGGAGAAGTTCGAAGCTCACTTGTCTGGTTTCTCCCTGCCTTGTGAATTCGCCAACTTTCACCTCTATCCACTCTCCTTTGGGCAGCTCATAAAAGTTTACTCGGCGACTTCTGGCTCTTTCACCTTGGACTGATAGCGTCAGTGTAACTGGGTATTCCCACCCACATCCCCAACGTTTCAGTTTAATTTCATATACAGCTTCATATAGAACGTCTGGTGTCAGCTCCCGCATACTAATAGCTCCTTTCACATGGAGGCGACGGGTTTTCTTAAGTTCCGCCGTTTCAATGTTCCCGACGCTGCTGCACGTTGAAGATAAAACTTATATATTGGTGGTGATGAAGACATCAAAACAAGTTTAATCAATATGCCCTAGAAATTTGTCTCATCACCTTGTTGTTTCCCTATGACTAAGGTTCCAGCATTCTTGTCCGGCACCAGAACTTTCAATCAGTGATCTCGCATGAAGTAAATAGGTGATTTTGCCGGATCTTCTGTCTACCCGTCGCTCCTGCAAAACCATGAATGAAGGGGAAAAATTCATTAGGATCACTTGTTTGTGGGAAACTCAATGATGGAAAAACAATAACCCACAAAACTTGTCTCTCCCTTCTTTTTCTTTGCTGCATCTGTTTTTCAATGAATGAAAAGAAACACATGAACCAATGTGTGCAATTGAAAAAGAGACAAGGCATCTGAAAATATCAATGACTTCCTAAAGAAAAAAGCAGTTGCTGGTTCTTTGAGCCACTGGAATCCCCGTCAACTAATATTCATGTAACCACACATGATAAAAATCCTCTAGCAACAGTTACCATTTCCTCGTTAAGCCAGCAACACACTATATTTCATAATATAGGCACATAAATTCAAGCAAGAATAAAATATAATAACATGAAATGTTAACGCATGTAGAGATTAGAGACATGGACACAGATTTTTATATGAAAAATCTCCAAAGAGAGACAACCACACAATCTGGAATTTACTCACCACTGCCTTTCGCTACCTTCCCTAGACACATTGACATTTTGTCAAAACAAGCAATCCAAGGGAGGATTTGGAACGTATCAACAATTTCCATATCTAGGACTCTATATATGCAATGTATCAACAAGATATACTTAAGTTAAAACACATTCAATGTAGCAACAATTTCCATATCTAGGACTCTATATATGCAATACATCAACAAGATATACTTCTATCATCAAAAACAACAACGTATCAACAAATACAACAATATCCACGCCCACCCCCCAAAGAAAAAAAAAGGATAAGATAATGGGAAGAATGTCTATGAATAATGCTGTATCCAGAATAAGCACAAATAGTACACAAAAAGGGAAACATCAAAAGAAACAACTTCCGCTATGGATAAATATGTGAACTATCTGCAAGAATAATTCTCACACAGAACACCATATACCCAATAGAAATACTAGAAGAAAGATTAAAATGTGGTTAACTAGAGCTCAATACTAGCTAATTAAATATATATATATATATATATCCAAAAGTAGCTCACCAGTGTGCTCAAGTCAACATATGTCCAAAAGTAGAAAGTGAATTAACAAATGGGTAGAACACAACTCAAGCAACTAATTGAAGTGCACAAAGGTGGCAAATAATAAAGGTCACCACAGGCCACAAGCTTTGGCCAAGAAAGGCAAACATTGAATACCACTTATGGAAGACTTTTTCAAGGCTCCAGGACTGGAGAATGAATGTGTAGAGCATACTTCCCTGACCCTGGTTGTGGGAGCTAGACAGATCCAAAAATAGGAGCTCTACCACCTTATCCTTTTGGACAAATGGTCAAAACAAAATTAAGCACAAAGATGCCAACACAACACCACAACCTAGCTTTAATACTAATACAGAAAAGACAGAAAAAGCCAACATCTATTCATAGAAAACCACAATCTATTCATACATGAACTCAAATGAATGAAATAATGATGAGTATAAAATTTAATTTTGATTTGAGATAACCAAAGATGCCCAAATAACAATCTTCCCCAAATTTTAGGGAATCAAATGGAGAAACCAAACTAGAAGAATGGGAATGAGGGAATTTTTTGAGTAAAAGAGATTGGTTAAAATAACCATGCTGATTGGAAGATACACAAAGTGACTGGAAATTTTTTTTCAAGACCAGAGAAGATCAGAGGAAGGCTTCAACAATGATGACTATAGAGAAGAACCAAGGACTCCTACATCTAAAATGAGAAATTAGGGCTCAAGAATGAAAAAAAAAAAAAGTTCCACAATGATTTAAGACACTAATTGATGATTTTTGAGGGAAAAAAAGTGCCATCAATTGACATAGATCAATAAATATTTCAATAAGAAACATTAAGTGTATTAAAAATAATGAGGAAGAAGAACATTTCATCTTATCTTTTTAATGAATCAGTACAAGATATATATACTGGACTCCACTACACTAACAAGGAAAGAATTACAATTCTCTAATTGTACAACTCCTAAAATTAAGAGATTAGATTGCTTAGATTTACAACAAAGGAAAAAGATAATCACTATATCATAATCTAGCCTAAAATAAATACAAAAAATATACAACTCATTTTCACTCTACAGCTATAGCTCATTCTGATTTTCCAACAAAAAAAATTGTAAGATGGCCCAACTATTCCTTCAAAACTTGTTGATGGGGTCATGGTTCCAAAACCCAAATAAGAATAGGATGGGCGTGATAGAAGAAATGTTCAATTGAATGCTAAAGTCGTTTATACTTAACAATGTGATATAGATAGAAATGAATACAATAGAGTTTGTCAATGCTAATCGGCTAAAGAAATTTGGAGATTCCTTAAAGTAACTCATGAAGGAACAAATCAAGTCAAAGAGTCAAAATTTAATTTACTAGTTCATAGTTATGAATTATTTTTTATGAAAGATAATGAAACTATTGTTGAGATGATTACTAGGTTCACTAACATGGTCAATGGTCTTGAAGCCTTGGGAAAGACCTACAAGGAATTGGAGAAGGTGATGAAGATCTTAAGGTCACTTCCATCAAAGTGGGATGCAAAGGTCACCACAATTCAAGAAGCCAAAGACTTAACTAAGCTACCTTTGGAGGAACTCATAGGGACATTGATAACATATGAGATCACTTTGGCAAAGAAGCAATAAGAACGGGAAGATAAAAAGAAGAGCATAGCTCTCAAGGCTACTACTAAGGAAGAAGAAGAAGTTGAAGAAGAAAAAGAAAGTGAAGAAGATGAAGACTTTGCCCTCATCACAAGAAAGTTCAACAAGTTCATGAGGGGTGAAAAGTTTAGAGGAAGAAGGTTCACTCCTAGAAGAAACTTCTTTAAAAAGGAACCTTCATCTAATGGTGTCAAGGACAAATGGGAGGAGAAGAGTACTTGGACTAATTTAAGTGCAAGAAATTGGGGCACCTTAAATATGATTGTCCCGTTTGCAAAAATGAAGCCAAGAAGAGAAAGAAAAAGGCAATGATGGCCACTTGGAGTGAAAGTGAAGATGAATCCTTTGAAGAAAAAAATGAGAAAGAAGTGGCAAACATGTGTTTCATGGTAATCAATGAACTTGATGAGGATGCTATTTGCCATATCCTAGGAGTGTCGGTTGTTGGATTGAGGATATATGAGTCCAAGGTGTGGCATATTATTCCGGGATTAGAGCCTAAAGAGGCTATTAAGAGGATTTGCGGTATGCTAAATGCCCATGGGATGGGCAAGTTGTCGGCACATAGAAATTAATTAGCACAAAGATGCCAACACAAACACCACATCCTAACTCTAATACTAATACAAAAAAGACAGAAAAAGCCAACATCTATTCATAGAAAACCACAATCTATTCATACATGAACTCAAATGAATGAAATAATGATGAGATTAAAATTTAATTTTGATTTGAGATAACCAAAGATGCCAAAATAACAATCTTCCCCAAATTTTAGGGAATGAAATGGAGAAACCTAACTAGAAGAATGGGAACGAGGGAATTTTTTGAGTAAACAAAGATGCACAGTCACATTATAAAAAATAAAAAAAATGCTAACAAGAGAGCTAAAAGAATGAAGCAATGAAAATAAGAAGCTTACCAATTCATTATAAGCATGGACAAACAAAAAAAAAAAATATATTGATTCTCTATCAAGCAACATGAAGCTATTAGATAATGACCATCTCCCAACCATGCAAATATTGTCCACTTTGGATCTAATGGATCCTCACAGCTTTAAAACTCATCTACAAGGTTAAGAGAAGTCCACACTTCTATAGTGCTAGAAATTTTCTCTCTTATCCGATTGAGACATCACAAACACCCCCCTCTCCCCATTATAGACACAATGTCCTCATTGTGTCCCATGAGATTGCGGGGCCAAATAGACAAACATTTCTCACGAGACCAAACAAACTCCTATACCGAAGTCAAGGATTGACTCTAATACCATTTGTAATGACTCACACCCAACCATGTAGATATTGTCCTCTTTGGATCCATAAGGGCCCTTATGACTTTAAAACACACTTAAAGGGTAAAGAGGAGTCCATACTTATGTAGCGCTAAGAACTTTCTCCCTCATCCGATATGGGACATGGGTTCCCTTTAACTACGTAGAAGCATTTTAAAGTCATAAGGGCCCTTTAGACCCAAAGCGAGTAATATTTACATGGTTGGGTGCGGGTCATTACAAATAGTATCGAAGTCAATCCCTAACCCTAGTATGGGGGTTTGTTTGGCTTCATGAGAGGTGTTTGTCTATTTGGCCCAATAATTGAAGCGGACCATATACAATGTGATCGACTAGGTTGAATACTTACAAAGACAATATATGGTAAGTACATATATCCATAAATATTGTGCACAAGAAAATCAAAGAAGAGTACTCCATTTCATTTATTATTGTTTCAAAATGTCTTTCTTTCCAAGGATATTCCAATAATTTTACTTATAGTCATTGTAATAAAATGGTTCATACTATTGATATATATTATATAAGTGCTAGCCAAAGGGTTCTCCTAATCATGTTTTGATGATAACAAACCATGGTTAAGTTGCTAATTATTTGAATTAAAAGAATTTCAGTTTAGTTTGAAAATTCAAAAGAATATCCTAGAAATTTGTCAAATGACACCTAATGGATGCAAGGTCATGATATATAGAAGACCTTATAATATTAGGAAACATATGTAAGATGAAGGCATGGGTACACTTAGGATTTTCATATCTTTTCATGCATCTTTAAAAACTCGGTTTATACATTAAAGTTTAATTTCGATTAAAATCCAAGCTTTTGTATACAAACCTTAGGCAAATTGTTTTAAATTCAACTTATTAATACTCCAAAAGACCTTGTCGAAGTGTTATAAGTGAAAGGAATAGAAAAATATAAGTTTTTGGGCCAAAATATGTGAATTGGTCAACCAACTCAATCGATTAAGGTACTGGTCAACCGATTAAGGTACTAGTCAATCAGTTAAGGCTTCCTAATCGAGGACCGGTCAAGGGATGCAAAAAAAATTTTCTTTTTCTAGTAGCTATGTATTCTAGGTTGATAATTTAGCCTTCCCGATCAAGGTCAGGTTGAAGTCTAACGGTCACTTGCCATACATTTATTGCTTAATGGCTAGTCAACTGGTTGAGTCCTACCTCAACCAATCGAGGCTATTTTTTGGTAGTTTTTCCTCCTGATGCTAGAAACCTATAAATTGAGAGCTCCACTTAATTTATGAGCATGAGAACATGATTACTACTCAAAAAGTGCATTATTATAAGCTTAAACTTAATTGTAATAAACACTTTTGAGTAGTAGTTAGACCTTTATATCCCATTTGGCATGTTAAGAACCTAACAAATGTTACAAACCAATTTTTGGTAAGTTTTAGTACTTTTGGTAGCTTTTTTATCACTGAAACAGGCCAAGATTGAGGGAGAGTTTTGTGCAAGCTATGGCAAGGCAAGTTGAAGATCAATCACATGAAGAATTCGAGCTTTGGAGCACTTCAAAACCCCTTGCCAAACTTGGAAAGGGGTTGGCAAAGCTATCAGTTGTAAGATGGACGAAAACAGAGCATTTCGCAAGGCAAAATCATCAGTTTCGCAAGGTGTGCCAAAATTTGGTAGGGTGTGCCAAATTTTTGCAGGGTATGCGAAAATCACTTTGTGCGCACCGACCTTTGGGAAAAATCTCCAGAATTGTAATTTTTCCTTTTTGCTCCTTTTGTAATAGATAAATGACATTAAGGTTTGTTTAGGAACTATAAATAGGGGTTGGAAAACCTCTCGAAGAGGATGAGTGATATTATGTTTTAGATATTTTGTAAAGTCTAGTTTGAAGGAAATATACGAGAGTTTTTCTCTGCCTTTCCTTTTCTTTTTCTCTTCATATGCTCTTTAGCCAAACACCCTCTGAGGATGATTTCTCAGAGGATGAGTGGCTAAGTTTCACATTTCTTGGAGTGATGGAAGCTAGGTAAAGGACCTAGATGCAAAGGTGGGAGTTTTCCTTACTTTAAATGAAGGTAGTTATGTATCATTAATGGTTTGTATTTCAAGTTTCAGCTTTAATCCCTTAGAATCACCTTGAATGGCCAAAACTTGGTAAGCTTTTAGGATTCTATGGATGCTTATTGCTAGATCCATGGATGTCCACTAGTTATTAAGTACGAGCCATTGGAAGGTGGTTTAAGGTGAGGGTTTTTAGTGTTTAAAGTCATTAATGGGAAGCAACTACCATTTTTCAAGAACCCTTTGGATCGAAACTTATTTGCTAAATACAAATCCGGTTTGGGAGGTAACCATCCTTTATGTTATTGTCCCCAATGCAAGGAGAAGATCCAGAATTTCCCACTTTGCAACAGGAACCTCATCTTAGTAACCTATAACTCCAAGAGACTTTCTCTTTGTAGTAATTTTAGTTATTTATGTTTGCTTAACTTCAAATCAACCCTTTCAATCAATCTTGTTTTCATTTAAAAACTAACTTTCAAAAAGGAAATCACCATTTCTCCTTTCATTAATGTCATGTGTACAAAGAAAACCCATCCCTATGGACGATCCTAGAGCTACTATACTATAGTAGCTTTGTCTTTGCTATCCTAGTATAAGGTTTTGTAGGTTTTATAAATGTTTTGATAAACACCTGACTTGGCATGAATCAGAACACTTACATTCAATTGTTTAACTACTTGTTTTTCTCATAAAAGCTCTCATTCTCTCCTTGGTATATTAAATCCTCACTTGCATACTCTTTAGTGCACCCTTGTCATTCTTCCTAGCATTTCAATTGTATTTGAGCCTTTATTGAGCTAGGTTGAGAGTTTCCTTCATTGCTTTTTAAGTGAGATTATGTGAATAGAAAGTTTCAAGTTAGTGAATTCTTGAAGGATTGCGTAAAAGTCTATTAGAGTTGGAATCAAAGTGTAAAGATGTTGGAAAGTTTGGTTGAAGCTTCAAGGATGGTAAAACCCTCACTCAGTTAGGAGTTTAAGGATAGTGGATGTAGGCAAGGGGTGTCGAACCACTACAAAATCTATGTTTGCTTCCTCTAACTCTATCTTTTTAGATTCGTGTTTTTTTTTTTTTTTTTTTTTTTTTTTGCTTGAATTTGTTATGTTTAAAAAGATTTTTTTAAAAACCCAATTTACCCCCCTCCCCTTCCCTCCTCTTGTGTGTTTCCCTAATTAAGATTAACCCAATTTTCTCAATTGGTATTAGAGTTAAGCTTCTTGTTTAATACTTAACCATCTAAGAGGAAATGGCTTTTCCATCAAACTCATCTCACATTGAAAATTTTGCAACCAATAGTCCTCCATTCTCTATGGGAACCAATTATCCCTATTGGAAAACTAAAATGACTTGAATTTTACAATCAACCGATTTAGAGTTATGGGATGTCATCGAAGATAACCCAACTATTCCTTCAAAACTTGTTGATGGGGTCATGGTTCCAAAACCCAAACAAGAATGGGATGGGCATGATATAAGAAATGTTCAATTGAATGCTAGAGTCACTTATACTTTGCAATGAGCTATAAATAGAAATGAATACAATAGAGTTTGTCAATGCAAATCAACTAAAGAAATTTGGAAAATACATGTAGTTACTCATGAAGGAACAAATCAAGTCAAAGAGTCAAAAATCAATTTACTTGTTCATATTTATGAAAGATAATAAAACTATTGTTGAGATGATTACTAGGTTCACCAACATGGTCAATGGTTTTGAAGCCTTGGGAAAGACTTACAAGGAATCGGAGAAGGTGATGAAGATCTTAAGGTCACTTCCATCAAAGTGCAATGCAAAGGTCACTGCAATTCAAGAAGCCAAAAACTTGACCAAACTACCTTTGGAGGAACTCATAGGGTCATTAAAGACATATGAGATCACTTTGGCAAAGAAGCAACAAGAAAGGGAAGACAAAAAGAAAAAGAGCATAGCTCTCAAGGCTACTACTAAGGAAAAAGAAGAAGTTGAAGAAGAAAAAGAAAGTGAAGAATATGAAGACTTAGATCTCATCACAAGAAAGTTTAACAAGTTCATGAGGGATGAAAAGTTTAGAGGACGAAGGTTCACTTCTAGAAGAGACTTCTCTAAAAAGGAATCTTCATCCAATGGTGTCAAAGAGAGATGGGAGGAGAAAAGGGACTTGGTGTGCTTCAAGTGCAAGAAAGTAGGGCACATTAAATATGATTGTCCTCTCTACAAAAGTGAAGCCAAGAAGAGAAAGAAGAAAGCAATGATGGCCACTTGGAGTGAAAGTGAAGATGAATCATCTGAAGAAAAAAATGAGAAAGAAGTGGCAAACATGTGTTTCATGGTAATCAATGAACTTGATGAGGATGCTATTTGCAATATTCTAAGAGTGTTGGTTGTTGGATTGAGGATATATGAGTCCAAGGTGTGGCCTACTATTTCATGATTTGAGCCTAGAGAGGCTATTAAGAGGATTTGTGGTCTGCTAGATGCCCATGGATGGGCAAGCTATTGGCACATAACTTGACTGTTATCTGTAGAGTACTCCATCACATGTTATACTTCTCTTTCCTGTCATGGGGTGGACACTGAGATGAGGTCTACTACTATGAGGTTTTCTTGATGGATTCAATCCTTACTGGGAGACAGATTCATTTGGGATATTTGATGATGATGCACATGATTGCCTATTACGAGAGCACGACTAGAATATTCCTGTATAGACACTTTTTCTCTCTCGTATTTAAGGAGGCCAACATACACTTGAGTAGAGAGATGGACTTTGATGCACCTAGTATCTATGACACATATAATAATCATTCCATGGGGATGATAAAATTTTAGAAGGCTTTAGACGGTTCTTGGATTAGGAAAGTAGAGAAAGCACTAGCACTGACACAAGCACAGGCACAACCACAAGCACCTGCAAAGCCATAGGGCTAGGGATAAGGACAAGGATACCCTAAAGTGAGGCAGACATTCAGTAGATGGAGGGTGAGGTAGACCCTTAAGGAGGCTTAGACCCTCAGAGGGGCCAGTAGAGTGAGTCTGAGCTTGATATCTCCACACTTCAAACAAAGATTCCTTCACAGATTAGGGGTGTTCTGTTTGAGTCTACTTTTTATAAGCTGATGATGACTGAGATTGCTTTTACAAAGGGACCATCCATTCAACCATCATACACTGAGCTTGCCTTTTTTAAACCAGCATACTCCAAGCCCACCTATACTAAGGAACCACCGCCTTATGCATTACTTACTCCTGACCATGCTCCTTGGATGGACTTATCAGCTCAGGTTAGCTTAGTTAGTACTAGTATGGAGGAGCTGGTGGTGATTAAAGATATCCGTTTCTACTTTATGGAGGATCGGATGGATCAATATCAAAGTAGCTTCCCTTCTCAGCTTGAGTATCTTCAGTAGAGGATTAATCGTATTGAGGATCGCATGCAGCGTCAGCATGAGGACTCCTCCACAACCTTGATCATTTGTTACGAACCTCCTTGTTTCTTTTTTATGTTGCTAAAGGGGAAGATATTTTAGGTTCTAGGAGGATAGGATAGATGCATGTTTTCATATCATCCTTTTGCATTTTGACATACACTTTTTGGATCATACTGCTTACCTTTGGATAACACGGACTATCCTTGATATCTTAACTTCTTGGACATATGATGTATTGATTGATACACTTGATATATGTTATGCCTATATGTATATTTCATGACTTACATTGGATGTTTGGGTGGCTTGTTTGATGATTTCTTGTTGCAATAATCTTTAATATGCTTGATCATTTTGTTTTTAAATTTTCTTAATATCTAATGATCTATGATTAGTTTGAGGGGGGGATTCTTTTCCTCCTAAATAACCAAGTTTTGTCATCATAAAAAAAAGTAGGAGATTGTTAGCCCAAGGATTCTCATAATCATGTTTTGATGATAACAAACCATGGTTTAGTTACTAATTGTTCTGAATTAAAAGAATTCTAGGTTTTAGTTTAGAAATTCAAAAGGATACCTAAGAAATTCATCAAAGGACCCAATGAATGCAATATCAAGACATATAAACGACCTTTTAATCTTAGAAACATATGTAAGATGAATGCATGGGTGCACTTAGGATTTTCATATCTTTTCATGCATATTTAAAAAGTCGATTTATTCATTAAAGTTAAGTTTTCATTAAAACCCGAGTTTTCTTATACAAACCTTAGGCAAATCATTTTAAATTTAACGTATTAATACTCTTAAAAACCTTACCTAAGTGTTAGAAGTGAAAGAAATAGAAAAAAATAGGTTTTCGGGCCAAAATAGGTGAACTAGTCTAAGGATTAGTCAATCGGCTCAACTGATTAGGGTACCAATCAACCGGTTAAGCCTTCCCAGTCGAGGAATATAAAAAAATTTCTCTATTTTTATAGTAGCTATGTATTCCTGGTTGATAGTTTAGCTTTCCCGGTCAAGGTCCAATGGTCACTTGCCATGCATTTATTGCCTAACAACTAGTCAATCAGTTTAGGCTACTTTTTGGCAGTTTTGGCTCCTGAGGCTAAAAACCTATAAATTGAGAGCTTTACCTAATTTATGAGCATGAGAACACCTGGATTCAATTGTTTCACTTCCTGTTCTTCTTATAAAAGCTCTCATTCTCTTAGTGCTTTAAATCCTCACTTGCATACTCTTTAGTATGCCCTTGTCATTCTTTCTCGCATTTCAGTTGTATTTGAACCTTTATTGAGTTATGTTGAGAGTTTCCTTCATTTTTATTTAAGTGAGATTGTGTGAATAGAAAGTTTAATTTGGTGAATACTTGAAGGATTGTGTAAGACCCTATCGGAGTTAGAATCCAAGTGTAAAGACGTTGGCAGCTTGGTTGAAACTTCAAAGATAGTGAAACCCTCACTCAGTTAGGAGTTTGAAGAGAGTGGACGCAAGTAAAGGGTGTCGAACCATTATAAAATATGTGTTTGCTTCCTTTCACTCTTATCTCTTTATATGTGTGCTTTTTTTCTTTTTCTTTTTTTGCTTGAATTTGTTGTGTTTAAAAAAGATTTTTTAAAAGGCCAATTCACCCCTCTTGTTGGATATTTTTCTAGTTAAGATCGATTAGCCTAATTTTCTCAATAAGGATTCTTAATGTTTATTTTTTAAAAAAATACCAACCTAATGCATTGAAGAATATATTGTTGAATGATTACAAGATACTATTGAATAAGGGCTCGAATATCTCTCATAAATGTATAGAAATATCATTGTCATGAGTGAGCTCCTAATATGTAACGACTCACACCCAACCATATAAATATTGTCCACTCTAGGTCCAAAGGGATCATCACGGCTTTAAAACGCATCTACATAGTTAAGAGAAATTCATATTTATATAGTGCTAAAAGATTTCTCCCTTATCCACTATGGGATATCGCAATTACCCCCTCACACAGATACAACATCCTTGTTGTGTCTAATGGGATTAATTTAAGCAAGAAATTGAGGAAAATTAAGGTTAAAACTAATTTTTATGCTTTTTGGGAAGAATAACAGCATGGATTTTTGAAGAATAATTGTGCAAACGCAACCTTATTCTCATGCATTTAAGCTTGTTTATGGGTAGATTTGGAGGTCAATTTAGGTAATTTGCTAATCAAGGAAGGAAGAGATCCGAAGGATGCATGATATGTAGCTAAAAATGGAAGAAGAAACAATCATTCCCCATGCTTAGGCAAAGGAAGGCAGTATCTATTTAACTTCACATGAAGCTCCCTAAGGTCTTATGTTCATCAATCCTAATAGCCTCAAATCTTTTATACATCAACACTTGAAAGTTGGATACTTTAATGACATTAGTGCCTTCATGAGCAGTCTGTTTGATGTCCTAATGCTTTGTAACTGAAGTGGATGCAGTAATCCACCAAAAGTCATCTAGGTGAACAACATTAATGATAGAATTAGCTAGGATCATGCACATTACCTCCATTGCTACTTTTATCTTAGACTCAATAACATTTATTGGTCTACATTTCATGCGCGATACCTTTTGTAGAATTTTCCCAAATTCAATGGCATTTCACTGTCTTTTGCTTTGCATTTTTATGTAAAGATTACATTGATTACTCTTCTTTGTTAATAATTGTTGGCCCAAAAATAGGATGGCTTTAACATGGAGGCACCCTCTTAATGAGAATCCAAACTTAAAATTCAATGATTGAAAATAATCTTAAACAAAGAGCTGCAGGGTACCAATTGAAGGTAAATCTCAAGGATGGAATAACACTTACAGGAGAGGAGGAACTACTAAACAAAAACATATGCATTAATATATACAGCAACACTCTCCTAGCAAGTGAAAAAAAAAATGCAAGACAAATGCAACTCCCAAGAAAAAATAGAATAGCTAATTCTTGGCGCCACTAGAATTGCACTAAACTAATATTCATGTATCCTTTACTCTCACCCATGCATAATGGAAATCCACAACTAAAAATTACTATTACAGCATTCAACCAACAATATGCTTCATCCCATAATCTCAGTACATTGATTTTTGACTAAGCAAACTGAACATGGAAGATTCATCGATGTTGAATGATTGGCAATGATTGCCACAGTACAACAGTAAAGTGAGTGCGTCCAGTATATATGTTGCTTAATCAAAGATCAATATATCTATTTTGGAAATATTAGGCTGCCAAAACCAGATAATCTGTAGATTCGTCAATGTTCAATGATTGCTATAGTACAACTATAAATTCAGTGCATCCAAAAGCAGTGAGGTTACTTCCTCATATGATTTCCTCGCAGCCAAAAACTAAATAATTCTCCTTTACAAAAAGCCTTCCCGCTATGCAATTAATATCAGGAAACTTCTGTCTTGTTCTCATTTTCACGTTCTAAAAGAAAAAGAAAAAAAAAAAGAAGGTTTTAAGATGAAAATGCGAAATGCATTTTATTGAATTTAGTTGATTTGAACTCCAAAACCCTAGAAAATGAAAACCAGAAACAGCGTTTGTAAATTTTGAAGGGATTTTCTTAAACAGATCTGAAAGCAAATCTGAAATGCAAAAGCAATAGAAAGATAAACTTTAAATCAGGAGAGATTGAAAGAAAAGGTGGAGGAGCTCTTATTGTCCGCTAACCTTAGTTCTGTTTTCAAGGAAAACGATGTCACTACTGGAGCTGGCAGCTGCATTCATTATTGGAAGAACAAATGAAATCGTCAAGAGCTTTGAGAAAGCCAGCGCTCGCTCGGCAATTGAAGTGTTGGCATATTAGGGTTTAGGCTATGACTGACTGTTTTATCCGCTACGGAACAGACGGGTGATTTTGTCATTACACCTACATTATACGTAGAAGAATGCTTTTCAAAATGTTTTCCTTTCTATTTTGGACAAATTTTCAACACACTGTGAGACAATGCCCTCGGATTGGCAAAGAAGAGAAAATACAATTGAGCCATTATTGTAAATTCCTTTTTTTTTTTTTTTTAAATATCTGGTAATAAAATTCTTTTTTATGCCTTTATTTGTTTTAATTTTATTTTTTCTATCAAATTTTAAAAAAAAAAAAGAAAAAAAAAAGTTTACCAAATATGATTTATCAGTTGTTTTAAATTTGTAATCATATTTTTATTAGAATTATTTAGTCCATTGATTGCCTTAGATGGTCATTAAGACCTATGAGAATGTATCATACCTTCATTATGGTGCATAAGGTTTAATGATGTGAATCCTTCCCTCAACCATGGCATTTTTGCATCAAAGTTATACTTGGTCTCTAAAACAGATTATTCCCCAAAGAAAAAAGAAACCCAAAACTCATCTGGATTTGTAATAACAAGGGGAAAAATGCAATAATAGTTACTAAGGATATATATACTTGATTGTCATAAAATGCTTTGGAAAGAAAAATAAAATAAAATTAAGGATATTGATTTTTATATTTGGTTTTATTATGAAAAACATCGAACTAAATAAAATAAATTAGAAAATTATATGTTTTTAAATTATTATATTTTTATATAGAAAATTTTAAAATATATGAAATGAGTTTGAAGTGGTAATAATTTATTGATTTTAAATCTATTTTTATTTTTTTTTATTTCTTCGTTTCTTACTGAACATAGCATAGTGAAATTCAACCAAAAAGAGAAAAAAAAAAAAAAGTTGGGATTTTGTTTCCGCCAATTTTGGCAATGATATTGAAGGAAAAGAAAACATAAGCTCATCTCTAAAAGGTCCAAATGCTAGAATCCTCATTGCATGACTTTTTTTACAATGATATTTTGCCATGAATAAAATGCAACAATGGTTTGCATTTTGTATTTTACCTTTGCATAACCCATTTCTTGTCAATTCACTGTTTTACTTTGTAGGATAAACTATCATTGATTCAACATGAACTCTATGGTGAATGCTATAAGTACGAAATAGTGGATTGATGTACGGATTGGTAGTGGTTAATTATTATTAGTCTCAAGAACTATGTGGTGTACGCTATTGAGCACAAAATCATGGATTCGATGAACGGATTCGTAGTGTGACTTGCATGCCCACTTTAAAATTTTCCAAATATAGAGGAGGAAAAGAATCCTCATGTTATAAGAATGTTTGTCTTGTATTCGAGTGAAAACAACAAAAGGTGCAATCCCATATTAGAAAGGGAAGAACATTTCTTGTGGGTTTATATCAATGTTTCAAAAATTGGATTGGACTGGATTGTCAAACTGGTCCAGTTTCCTCAATTGAACCGCCTAGCCATTGGATCTGCCATAAACTGTTGGAACCGACGGTCAAACTAAAGAATCAGACAAACCACTCGATTCTTGAAGAACTGAATGGTCAATATCCCCTTCCAACTCTCTTTATCATTCAAGCTCATCTTCCATGTTCTATGGATTTTTGGCAAAAGGTCATCCCCGTTATATGGACCCCACCCTACACTAAACCAATTAATGGGTTGTATCTTAAGCCCACATGATGTGGACTGGCCTTTAGCTTGGTTGCCCATGTGAAACTATGATATCAACCAATAGGAATGACAAGGGGGTGGGTTCGGGACGGGTCGCCCCCATCCCAACCCCGCCCTGTTTATTCGAAACAATTCTCATCCTCGTCCCATTTAAAAAATTAAACGGGGCAGGGTGGGACGGGCGGGTATGATAAATTTTCATACCTGTCTCGTTTAACTTTTTTTTTTGAATTTAAATTTTTTTTTAAATTACTTTAAAATTTTTGAATTATACTAAAATAAATATATTTTATAAATAATTAAATTATTATATTTTTATAACTTATTTTACTAAAAATGTTTTATTATTATCTATATATTAAAAATAGTAGAATAAAAATTAAATTAAATTATTTTTAAATTTTAAATTTAATTTCATTTTATTTATAATCGGGGCGGGGGTGGGGCAATACTTGAATTCGCCTCAGGTTTTAAAAAAAAAACCAAACCCGTTTATTAAAATTAAACTAGTCCCATTAGGGGCGGGACGGGTACCTGAAAAAACCTGCCCCATTGCCATCCCTATCAACCAATGAAAGATCATCCACAAACCAATAGATGGGCCATATCTTAAGCCCACGTGATGTGGACATGCCTTTAGCGTGGTTGAAGAACCGAAAGGTCCAATATCCCCCTCCAGCTGTCTTTATCATTCAAGCCCACCTTCCATGTTCTATGGATTTTTGGCAAAAGCCCATGCCCGTTGTGGACCTCACCTACACTAAACAAATTAATGGGCTGTATCTTAAGCCCACATGATGTGGACATGCCCTTAGCTTGGTTGCCAATGTGGGATTGATGATATTAACCACTGAAACACTAAGCCAATTAATGGGTTGTATATAATCCACAAATCTAACCAAAAGAGAAAGATCATCCACAAACCAATTAATGGGCCATATCTTAAGCCCACGTGATGTGGACATGCCTTTAGCTTGGTTGAAGAACCGAAAGGTCCAATATCCCCCTCCAGCTGTCTTTATCATTCAAGCCCACCTTCCATGTTCTATGGATTTTTGGCAAAAGCCCATGCCCGTTGTGGACCTCACCTACACTAAACAAATTAATGGGCTGTATCTTAAGCTCACATGATGTGGACATGCCCTTAGCTTGGTTGCCAATGTGGGATTGATGATATTAACCACTGAAACACTAAGCAGCTCAGGTTAAGCAGATATCATAAGGCACCACTCAGCTACACACATCTTTGATGCATGGTGTAGCAAACAAATAAAAATATATTTTTTTATAAAAAATTTATAATATTATATAAAAATAATATAATATTTTTGAAAATTATAAAATTATTTTAAATTAAATAATTGAATTTTCTTTCATTTTCAAGATATTCACATTTAAATATTATACATATTTCATTTAATAAAATTTAAAATATTAATATTTTTATGCTTATACATATTTAATTTAATAATATCAAAGATATAAAATAATATTATTGATTTTTAATTTATTTATATATACTTTAATTTTTTTTTATAATCATTTTTAATTTTAAGAATATATAAATTATATATTTATGACATCATCAATTCGACCAGAGTTCAATCACCAATCCCACCAGTGAACCATGATTTTTTTTGGTTCAATTACTAGTCCAATTTTGAAAATTATTTACTACTTCCTTAATCCCATAAGTTGTTAAGAGGTAAGTGAAAGCCTTGTGCGCTTAGGGACCCAAGCCCACTCTAATGGGATTTCGAGTGGCTCGGATTGGAAAACTTTAATATGTGTCAGGTCCACACATGTCGTATGTAGGCCCACTACGTAGGCATACTAATCCACTAACTTTTTACAAATTTAGGTTAATTTTTTTTATTTGATTCTAACTATTTTTTATTGGGTCTTTCACCGCTAGAGTCTCAGACCAAGTCTTGAGAACAAGACTATGTGGAATGGGTTAAGGGAGTGTTGAATAGGTTTCCACAATGTGCTTTAGTTAAGTTAATTTTTTTAATTAATTTGTTGTGGTCATTCAACATTTATAGGAGAGTCCCATTAGACTCTACTTATAAATGCATCATCTCCTTAGAGACTCTTTTGTTTTTTTCCGGAGACTTGCTTCCACTACTGCCATCTTCCTCTTCACTCATTTGTTATTGCTCCATGCAATCACCATATGACTCCGTTGCTGCAGCATCCAAGCATTTGCTCCTTGTAATCACCATCCGAGTCCATTATTGCAACATCCAATCGTCTTAGTCTCCCAAATCGTGCAACCCAAGCTCGCTATTGTAGAGTATCACCCTTCTTATTGCATCTGATATCCTTCTGTTGCCATCTTATATTTTGTTGCAACCTTCTAAGCCTACAGCCTTCCAAGCCTACAACCATCCGAGTGTGTTGCAACCTGTAGCCATCCAAACCTATTGCATCATACAACCATTTGAGAATCTACCTCTACCACAACTTTCTTTTATTGCCCTTTCATCTTTCCTATCTTCTAAAGGAACTTCTGACTCAAAAACTCAAGTTATACTATACATCGCCTATGGAGTTCACCTAAGGTGAGGTTCTTGGTTGTTGTATTTTGGAGGTAGGATATCGTTTTCCTTCTACATTGACGTTAATCTTTAAGTAAGGTGGGTCAACTTTAAGGATAGTGCCTTATCACACCTTAGTCAATTTAATCCGATAATTATCCTATTCTAGTCCATTTTATTTCTTGTTTGTTTGGTTTTGAGCTAGGCTTTAGACCTCTTGAACTAGTAATTTTAAAGTAGATCCCTGAAATAGGGACTTTTCTGTTTCACACCAATCCTAATACCTCAAAGATTGATCCTTTCAATGAGAACTTCTTTAAGAGATGGCAAGAAAAGGTCCTTTCTACAATTGATGTTATGAACTTGGGTTATAGTTGATTGTCCTAAAACCTAAGGACAACTGTGACTTTTGCCTACTTGGGAAGATGAAAATAAACAAGTCAGACATGCCATCCTTAGCATACTCTCAATTGAGTTGATTGACTTTACTATTAATACAAGGCAACTAAGGACATTTGGGATGCCATGAATAAAAAGTATGTTTTGGAAGATGCAAGAACCTAGAAATATGTCATAAGGAATTTTGCGAAATTCGAAATGACTGAAGATAAAGATGTATCATCAAATCCACGAGCACCACTTCCTAACTAATGACTTAGCTAATGAGGACATAAAATTGCTTGAACTTTTGTGGCTAAGTACTTGATTGAGACCCTTTCAAATTCCTTTAAATATAATCCATATTTAGGTTGAAGAACAAAACCAAAATAGGGATAAGGTTAAGAAAGCTAAAGAGTTGTCTTCTAAGGGTAATATGGTAGAAGAAAAACCTAGGCCAAAAAATTATAGGTCCAAAAAGAAAAACTCTAGGACCAAGCTCAATATAATAAACAAGGTTCAAAATTCAACTACAAAAAAGAGGGGTAACTACTTTGTCTATGGCAAGCATGGACATCATACAACTTAATATCAACATAAAAAAAAATTTGAGAAGTCTAACTCAAAAGAAAACCCAGTAGAGATAGAGTTAATCATTGTTATAATCTCTTCTAAGGTGAGTATGGTCACAAGTGTGAAGGACTAGGTGGTAGACTCTAGGGCTAAAAAGAACATTTGTGGCAATAGAAATGCATTCACTTCCTATACCATGGTAAAGGAAGGAGAGGAAGAAGTGTTTGTGGGTGACTCTTAATTTTCCTTGCTGATTTGCGAAGGAAAAGTTCTCCTCAAGTTGACCTCGGGAAAAGTACTTGCCCTTAGTGATGTCCTTAATGCGTCAAATATCCGTTGGAACTTGGTGTTAGTATCTCTACTTGAAAAGGCAAGAGTGATGATCTTGTTCAACTTTAATGAAATAGTGTTAACCAAGATGATGTATTTATGAGGAAGGACTATATAATAAGGGTCTCTTTATGTTGAATGTTTATGAAATTATTAATAATAACATTACATCTTCTCTTGCTTACTTAGTTGATTCTTGTGACATATGGAACATTAAATTTAGATATGTAAACTTGTCCTATATAAAGAAAATGGTTGATCTAAGTTTAATTCCTAATTTTTTCATAGAAAACCAAGGAAAATGTGAATCATGCATGGAATCTATAACCACAAAGAGATATTGCAATTTAGTACAAAGAGAATAAGAACTACTAAGTTTAATTCAAAGTGACTTAGGATATTTAAAAAATACAATGACAAGAGGTGCTAAAGGATTCTACATAACCTTTATAGATGACTA
Source organism: Vitis cinerea var. helleri x Vitis rupestris (assembly GCA_945999865.1). Taxonomy (NCBI): domain Eukaryota; kingdom Viridiplantae; phylum Streptophyta; class Magnoliopsida; order Vitales; family Vitaceae; genus Vitis; species Vitis cinerea var. helleri x Vitis rupestris. Next base: position 2,047,334 of record OX253931.1, on the reverse strand, counting down.
CTCAACGTATATAAGGGCATATCATGAGAGCAACAAAGATGAAGCAAGAGATGCTTTCAGAAAATAGAAAAATAAAGTAGAAAATCAATTAAGTAAGAAAATAAAAAGACGTAATTGATAGGGGAGGAAAGTATGAGTCCAACCCCTTTAACTCTTTCTGTAAAGATCATAGGTTCATTCATGAGACTATTCCTCCTTATTCACTTGAATGTAATGGAGTGGCAAAGAAGAAAAATAAGACCCTTAAAGACATGATGAATGCAATGTTGGTAAGTTCAAGAGTACCCTTGAACATGTGAGAAGAAGCTATCCTCTTTGTTTATCATATCCAAAATAGCATACCTATAAGAAAACTAGTAAAATAGCCTATGAGTTTTGGAAGGTAATTTCACCTAAAATAGCATACATAAAAGTGTTCGGTTTGGAACTAGGTCAAGTTGCTTAAATTATTTTCTTAGACCTTTTTAACCAACACCTCCATTGATATAATTAATGAGAAATCAAATGATCAATGAAAAAAACTTTGCAATAGTTTCAATTATGATGCCCTCAAATTAAACTAAATACAACTCTTATCTTAATATGAAATTTTACACACCCCTCTTTGCTTTGGAAACTATTTTAGGTCATTGTTACGCTTTGTAATGGCATCATGGCAACTTTTTCTTAAATTTTGGAAGTTGTTACAAATTACCAAACTTCTCTAGAACCTAAGGTCTTCTTACTTTTCGAATGCATATCTAGAATAATCATCCAAAGAGAACTTGCCCAGAAATGCCCATATTTCATTTACCAACACTTTCAAAATTTTATTCAATTTCAAGCAACATTATGTTGTCAATAAATCTAACAGAAGAAAGATTCCATTCAACCATTATCGGTGTTCACAGTTTCTTGTACAACATGGGTATGATATGGGTTTTTTTGTTTTTTTTTTTCCTTTCATGAAATTGTGTATTGTGTGTCCTTTCATTTTAGCAGATGGTGTAAGTCATTAGACACCATGCATGAGGCTAGCTGCATGACCCTCTACTAAATCTCAGACGCCGATCACTACCATCTATTTGAACTATGGAAAGATATCAGTAGAATATAAGCATAGGCACAATTTGAGTGAAAAAAAAAAAAAAAATCATTACCAACGTGTTAAAACACAAGCACAATCAATGTCAAGCATAAAAGGTAGCACATAGTCTTCTAGCCACATCCATGAAATTGAAGCATCATGCAAGCCTTTTTTGTTGATATTTTGCAACATAGCATGTAGAAGTCAAATATACTTTGCAACTTGAAGCATAGAAGGTCCTCATTGAATGTATTTTCTGTCATTGAGAGTGAGTTATAAAGCAAGACTCCTCCCTTTTATAAAGCCTCATAATAGTTTGGAGAGGGCAATGGGAATTGAGAGCAGCAAGGGAGAAGCGACAATCATTGAAGAAAGTCAGTGTTGGGTTCCATAGTATGGAAGAGCTCCTCTGATTGGCCTGATAAAGGCAATGATAGCAGTGAAAGAGGAGATAGATTTGGGGGTTGATAGTGGATGTGAAGAAGTACAGCAGTAGCAGTAGCTAAATCTGGTCATATGAGGGAGCTTTTGGCATTGGATGCAATGCTTGAAGGTCGCTTGAGCGCTCAATCACTGTTCGAGCACTAATCTAGCTACTTGAGCATTGCTGCAAAATCTATAGAAGAATATCTACAACTCCACCCTCTAAAAGAACTCCTTTTCCCGATATAGGGAATCTTCATGGATGCCTTAGGGTTTATTGGAAGGCTTCTATGCTCTCCTAGGTATTGCAAGTTCCATAGGAGGAGATAAGATGTTGGATTTGAACTAAGTAGTGTTGAAAAGTAAACTTGATGTAGAAACTTCCAAAATATTACAAATAGATTTAGTTTCTAAAAAGTCAAGGGAGAATATTTTTTTTTAGGTAGTTATTCTAGTTTCTATTATTGAGTTTGTTATTCTAATTTCTATTATTTTGTTATTCTAGTTTCTATTATTGAGTTTTTTAAGTCTTTGAAGGTTTTTATATATTATTATTAAGAGTTTCTATTTTATTTTGTGTGAGTAATTATAAATAGGAGATTATGTAATGTTTGAAAAAATAGAGAGTGGTTGAAGACAATAAAATTTTTAGTTCTCCCTAATTTTATCTTCCTTGCAAGTTGTGTGTTTCTCTATCAACCCCATTACTCCAACCAAATTAGTATCAATGTTTTTGCATATCCAACAGATTGGTATTATAGTCATATGAAAAAGATGGCAAGTGGGATATATCCATTTCAAGTTCCTCAATCCAATAAAGACAACTACAATAATTAGAGCATCAAGATGAAGGTTTTGCTTGGTTCACAAGATGCATAGAAGGTCACAGAGAAAGGCTACAAAGACCCACAAAACGAGACTAGTCTATCCCCAAATCAAAGGGATTTTTTTTAAAGATATAACGAAGAGAGACAAAAAAGCTTTGACCATCATCTATCAAGCAATGGATGAAGGCACTTTTGAGAAGATTTTAAGTGCAACCACCTCGAAGGAAGTCTAGGGGATATTACAAAATACACACAAAGGAGTTGACAAGGTACTAAAAGTTTATCTTTAAACTCTTGGAGGAGAATTTGAAGGTTGAATATGAAAGAATTAAAATCAATGTCCAATTATTTTTCAAGAGTATTCATTATTGTGAATTTATTAAAAAGAAATTGTGAGAGTTAAAATGATACTCATGTGATTAAGAAAATACTTCGATCTTTATATTCAAAATTTAATTATATTGTTGTGGCCATTGAAGAATCTAAAGATTCAGATTTTATGACCATTGATTAACTTATAGGATCATTGCAAGCCCATGAAGAGAGATTAAAAAAAAACCAAGAAAAATTGGAACAAGTTCTTCAAACAAAGCTTTCATTAAAAGAGAATGAAGAAGATTTTAATGAAAGAAGTCAAAATAATTGTGAACGTAGACGTGGACGAGGCTATGGATGTGGTCGTGGATGTGGCTGAGGCACTAGAGGAAGAGGTAGTTTTAATTCATTAAAAAATGAAAGAACATGCCAAAACTCATATTCCTTAAGAGGGAGTGGAAGATGGCACAACTCAAGCCAAAATGAAAAAGGAAAGTATGATATCCCAAACTTGATGTTGTAGTTGTAAAAAATATGATCATTATGCTTGTAGAAGTTCCACTAACATTATGGAAGGACAAGCCAACTATGCTGAAAAGAAAGATCAAGAAGAACCTATTGTGTTATTAGCATATAAAGGAGAAAGTAAAGAGAAGCACATGATATCTTGACACCAAAGCAAACAATCACATGTGTGGTTTCAAAAACATGTTTGTGAAGCTTAATGAATCAAAAAGTGGCCATGTTACTTTTGGAGATGCATAAAAAATTCTAGTAAAAGGCAAAGGTAAAATCTTAATTTGTTTGAAAAATGGAAGACATCAATTTACCTCAAGTATTTGCTTTGTCCTCGACATGAAAAATAATATACTAAGTTTGGGTCAACTTTTAGAAAAATGTTATGATACTCATATGAAATATCAAAGTCTTTCAATAAGAGATCAACATGTCAATTTAATTGCTAATGTGCCTATAAGTAGAAATAGAATGTTTTTGTTAAAAATTCAAAATAATGTTGTAAAATGTCTAAAACCTCATGTCAATGATTCCTCTTAGATTTGACACTTGGGATTTGGACATCTTAATTTTGGTGGATTGAAATTGTTGAGCAAGAAAAATATGGTGAGGGGATTACCTTCTATAAATCACTTGGATCAATAACATGAAGGATGCCCATTAGGAAAAATGCCTGAAATAGTTTTCCAAAAGAAGCAAGTGCAAGCAAAAAGCCTCTAGAGCTTATTCATGTGGAAGTATGCAACCTAATTCATCCAAATTCTTCTGGTAAGAATAAATATTTTTTGCTTTTCATTGATGATTTTAGTATAAAAACTTAGGTGTATATTTTGAAGGAAAAATTTGATGTATTTAATGATTTTAAGAAATTTAAAGAACTTTTTGAAAAGTAAGCGACCACAACATAAAGGCAATAAGATTCAATAGAGGAGGTGAATTCACAACAAAAGAATCTGAAGAATATTGTGAAAATCATGAGATTCATCAACCTTTAATAGTTTCATATTCTCTACAATAAAATGGTGTAATTGAAAGAAAAAATAGAACTATTCTTGACATGGCTTGAAGTATGTTGAATAGTAAGAAGATGCCTAAAGAATTTTGGGCTGAAGCAGTTGATTGTGTAGTTTATTTGTCAAATTGTTCTCTTAATAGAAGAATATGGAATAAAACACCACAACAAGCTTGGAATGGAAGAAAGCCGAGTTTTTCACATTTGAGAGTATTTGGAAGCATTCCACATGCTCATGCACCAGATCAAAAGCGATCAAAGTTAGATGACAAGAGTGAATAATATATCTTTATTGGTTATGACACAAGCTTCAATGGCTACAAGTTATACAATCCAAACAATGGAAAGATTATTATTAGTAGAGGTGTCAAGTTTAATGAAGAAGAAACATAGGATTGGAGTGCTAAAAAAGGCAACCATGATACTTCTCTCATAAATGAAGAAGAACAAATAAGGGAAAGCTTACAAGAGATTGCTACTCCACTTTTGTCACCACCTCCATCAATTCATGAAGTTCCAACAACATCATCCTTATTGGAAAGCTCAAGTAAAAGGACACCAAGTTATAAAAGTCTACAAGAGATTTATGAGGCAATAGAAAATCAAAATCCTAACCCTCTTTTGTCTTTTTGTAAATTATGAACCAATAGGTTTTGAAGAAGCAATTCAAGATAAAAGATGGAAAAAATGGTATGGATGAAGAAACAAAAGCAATAAGGAAGAATGACAAAGGAGAACTAAAATCTTTTCCAAAAGAAAAAAAGAAAGAAAAAGGCAATTGGAGCAAGATAGGTATACAAGGCAAAGAAGAATGCAAAAAGAGAAGTGGAGAAATGCAAACTAAAATTGGTGGCTAAGGGTTGCAAACAACAACAAGGCATTCACTATGCGAACGAAACAAATAATTGATGGCATCATAAAAAAATTCAGTTTTTAATGATTGAAGCAAGCATATCAACACAAGATATCCTTTTATTAGACAGTACATTATCAAGAAGGAAGTGTAGTTAAATTTTGTAAAATCTCAAGATTTAAATTGTGGATATTTTTACCAAGCTTCTCAAGTTTGAGGATTTTAGAAGATTTAGGATGCCACTTGGAGTCACAAATCAATTAGATTTAGTTTCTAAAAAATCAAGGGAGAATATTTTATTTTTGAATAGTTATTTTAGTTTCTATTTTTTACTTTTTAAGTCTTACAAGGTTTTTATATATTATTATTAGGGATTTCTATTTTATTTAGTGTGAGTAATTATAAATAGGAGATTGTGTGTGTTTCTCCATCAACCCCATTACTCCAACCAATTTAATAAGAACACTTCCGCATACCCAACACGTAGCAAAATGGGCAAGCAAAACTTGTCACTTGAGTTAATAGCAAACAAGGGAATGTTTGGTATGCACATTTAAGGACAATTGCATGACACAAAGGTCTTTTGTAGACAGCTAACTCAAGGGTCTGCCAAGACAACATTAGATGAGAGACTCTTTTGGATGCAAGATACAAGAGTAGGGACTGGTGGTTTAGCAGTTGGGTAGTCATGGAGGTTATATAACTACCCTAAGTTTCTCCACCATCTACTTGAATTCAAGTGGGATATTTGAATTCAAATGGGCTGATGCATGAGGGGAGATCAGCAATGTGTATAAGCCTCTGCATGGACAAAGAGAGGATGTTCTCTGCAGTAGGCTTAGAGTTGAGACACTGAACAAAATTTTGTATGTTGATGAGAGCAATACAAGTTGGGAGTTTCCTTCCCGTGAGAGAAATAAGATTGAGGGCTGGCTAAGTAGACACTTAACACCACATATTCATAGCATATACACACATACACGTGGTTATGACAGTTACTAACCTCTGCAACATGAAAGATGACTATACAGACACATTGGTGGACTCCACCTCTAGATGGGGAACATGCATGATCTTTGGCCAATCCAGGCCTCCTCCCTTCTCGTTTCTGCATCGCTCCATCAACAGTGGGCATCCTTGAATTACCACATGTTGAAGAGAAGGGGAGATACCTTCCTCGGGCAAGGACTTGAGTTTGGGGCAGTCCTCAATATAAAGATCATTGAGGAAGGAGAGACTTTTCAGCACATCCTTGGGGCCAAGGGACTCAAGGCTGGCCCCGCGACTGATGGTCAAACATTCAACCGTTTTGGGGAGTCCTTCATGCGGCAATGTCAAGAGGCTGGGGCAGCATTGAATAGACAATAGTTTGAGGAAGGTCAAACCTTGGAATTGTGCTTCTTCTTCACACAAAGACATTAGATCTTTGCAATGCCGAATATGCAAAGGATTGAGACGAGGAAGGTAAGGTCACTTTGGGAAGGAGGTGCCGTTTGAGATGTTGGAAGTCACTAAGGAGCATAGAGAACTGTTGTCGGGTATTGCCCCCACTAGTTTTCCACCCTGACATGCTTGGTCAAACTGCCAAATGCTGAAGATGTCGGAAGCACTCCGGGTTAATTGAGAGGTCTCTCACTAATTCACATCGATGAATTTCCAACTTCTGAGGGGCAAAAGACTTGTGGCAGTGCGTGCAGCTTTGGGCAAACTGCAAAATTCTCTCAGTTGGTCAGTTACCCCGCCTTCAACGGCTCTACCTGAAAGGAATGCAGGAGTTGCAGGAGTTAGAGGAATTGCAAGATAAACGTCCCCAGGGTAACAATGTTATCCTGGAGAAACTGAAGATTCATAACTACCCAAAGCTAACAAAGTTACCCTCTTCCCTAATCTAAGAAAATTGAAGATCAAAGTTACCTTGCCGACCAAGTTAATTTATCTATATAAGGTATGCTAGATGATGAATCGGATGGAAATATTTACTGATCAACTTTTTTTCTTTTTTCTTTTTAATTTTTAATATTTTATATATATGTAAAGAAAACCTATTGTAATCAAGTTACCTACTATTAAGTTTGCCTATTACACTATTTTTATTTAATTTCTTTTACTATAAGTATTTCCTTTAAAAATGTTCTTTTAAGAATTATCTCTTACATGCTTCTTTTGACAGTAAATAATTGTTTCATTTTTTAAAAATGTTTTCTAATTTTATCAAACATTTAATTTTTCTTTTTAAAAAATTTCAATGTTAAAAACTATCAAACCGACTCTGAACACTGGGATAACGATACCAATAAATAATAATAATTCATATATAAATAAATAATAATGACTCATAAGCATCATATATTTTTAAAACCCATAATAAGAAGGATGGGTGGAAGGACTATAATGACTCTAAATTTATCCCCTTATAACAAAAAGGTCCAACACACTTCAATCGATTTTCTCTTCACAAACCTTTTCATTTTTCTCTTTTTAATTGTTTATAAATTTTTAGAAGTTTTATTATTTCTTTGAAGATTATTTTACACTTAATAAATCTAAATTTTATAATATTCATGAATCTTTAAAATTTTAAAATTAATAAATAAATAAAATACAGTTTAATTACATTTGTATTCATTATTTCTTAATTTTATCCTATCTTAAATCTTTGAAATAATAATGAATGCAACTAAACTTATTTTTTCAATGTAAATTGAAGGTATGATACAAATATGTATAGTAAGTGCATTAGAAGTATGGCACTACATGAGATGACCTTAAACATTTAGTACAAGCTAATATTATGCATATGTTTTCATAGTATGGGTAAGCCACCTTAAACAATCTAAACCTTAAAAATAATTTTCTACATCTTCATGACACTTACTTTTCTTGTAAAAATTATATGCAATACAAATATATTAAATCTACAAGACAAATGCATGGCAATTACAATCAATTACAAAACAATTGAATATGATATGATAAAATATCTCTAAAAATAATTAGATTTACTGTAAGAGAAGATATGACATGAATGCAATGAACAGAAGACGAAAATGTTCTAAAATTATAATGTCCTTTGACATGATCTAATATTATTATTTATTTTAATGTTAATAAACATTGATGCATCCTCTCCTTTGTGGCTTTATTTTTTAAATTATTGTTGGGAAATATGTCTATCAGTCTCGAGTATGTCTCATGTTATCATTACCCTAATTTCATTCTTTCTCTTTCGTAGGGATGATAATGGGATAAGTTTTTCTAGTATCTAATGAAATGAGTTTAAAATTTAAATAAACAAATTAGGAATATGTTTGAGAGTTTTTTAAAACTCAGGGCAAGTTTGAGGACTGGTTTGAGTATTACCTTATCCTGTTCCACCTTATTCTAATTAGATATAAAATTAATTTTAAAATTTAATTTAATTTAATTTTTATTTTCTTATTTTTAGTGTGTATATATAATAATGAAAATTTATTTTTAGATAAAATAAATTATAAAATTTATAATATTATAATTATTTATAAAATACATTTATTTTAATGTATTTAAAAATAATTATTTTTTCCAAAGTTTTAAAAAATAAGAAAAAAAATTAAACCAATAAGATGAACGAGTATGGAAATTGGCATGTTTGTCCTACTTGATTTAATTTTTTTAATAGGATAAAAATAAGAACCATTTAAATAAATGAAACGAGGCGAAATGGGGAAGATCCGTCCGATCCTACCCTATTATCATCCCTATCCCGATCCTGCCCCATTTTCATTCCTATCCTTTGACTTACAAGAAGCCCTCGTTACCACAAGTTTATGTAACCTCTTTTTACCCATCGAATAACACCCGCCCCGCAACTTATGCCCCCGCCAATGCGTCTCAAAATAATTAAAAATAAGTAGAGGTTGTGTGGATCCACCCGTTGTCTAAGCATCGGAGCGTGGAAAATAATTTTTTTTTGTTCTCACACCATCTGTCCACACACAAGTGGGCCTGAGGATACCTTTATGTATATATATAATCTGGCAAGATTTGATTTCAAAGTTTCCCTTTCAAATATAACATACTTCCACATCACGTTTTATTTTATTAATATTAAGCTGTCCCGAATCTCACGAAACCCACCACTTTTTTTAATAAAGCGAGCCACATCAACAACTATCTCGAATTGTACAAAACCACGGCCATTGTCTTTAATTTCCGTGGCGGCCCATCGGCCAAGGTTGTTTTATTCGAACCTTTTCATTAAAAAAAGGATTATTTTTGTGCTTCATTTCAAGAAGAGCAAAATAAAATGAATGTCTTGGAACCAACGTCTCTATAGTCTCATATCATGTATGAGTTTTCAATTTTATTTGAAAAACACTATGGTACCACCGTCATACCTGATGAACATAGATATGAGTCATCGGATCTGATAGTGGCATCCTAGCCATTCATTTAAAAAAACAAAAAAACAAAAAAAAATTGATGTTTTGTAATGACACACATCCAATCATGTAGATATTATCCGCTCTAAGCTCAAAAAGGATCTCATACCTTTAAAAAAAGTTTACACAATAAAGAGGAATTCATACTTGTATACACTCTAGGCCCAAAGAGGATCTCACTACTTTAAAAAACGTTTACACGATAAAGAGGAATTCATACTTATATAGTATCAGAAATTTTATCTCTTATATGATGTGGGACATCACAAACACTTCCCATTACGGAATTAAAAAGACAAACACCCTCTATGGGACCAAACAAACCCTATCGGGGATCAACTTTGATACCGTTTGTAATATTGTCCACTTTAACTTCAAAAAAGATCCTTATGTGGCATATACTGCCAAGAATTTTCTCCCGTATCCAATGTGGCATATCACAAACTTCCTCATACAGACATAATGTCCTCATTGTGTCCTATAGGATTACGGGACCAAACTGACAAATACACCTCACAAGTTCGAACAAACCCTACATCAAGGATAAGGATTATTTCTTATAGCATTTATAATAACTTGCACTCAACCGTGTAGATATTACATGGGACAGAAAATATCTACATGGTTGGGAAAAAGTCATTACAAGTAGTATCAAAGTCAATCCTTGATCCCGATGTGAGGCTTTGTTTGGTCTCGTAGAAGGTGTTTGTTTGTTTGATCCTACAATCCTATGGGACACAATGAAGACGTTGTGTTTGCATGAGGAGCGTTTGTGTTGTCTTATATCGGATAGGGAGAAAGTTTTTGATGCTATATGTATGAACTCCTTTTAACCTTGTACACACATTTTAAAGTAGTGAGAGCCCCTTTGAACTGAAAGCGAAGAATATCTATACTAAAAATATTTTGTAATACTTATTATGTTGTTTCACAATTTATAAAATTAGATAGCATCTATTGTGTACATAATCATATTTATTAATTCATTTGACAAGTATATAATTTCACAAACAAAGGCAAATTTTCAAAATAATTTCGTTTCCAAATGGTGTTATTCCACTCCTAAATATAGACACTTCGCTTCCAAATCTTTTAATTCGCATTAGAGGATGGAAACTAATATTACTTAAGTGAGTTTTTAACACAATTTTTCTCCTAATTATTGTTATTCCGCTCTCAAATGTAGAAATTTCACTCGCAGATGTAGGAATTCCACTCTCAAACATAAAGGTTCCACTCTCACAAGCTGTAATTTTGTACTGGAGGATAGAACTTGCAAGACTGATCAGATGGAATTACAACATTATTTATATCATCATTATTTTGCTCCAATGCCATGACTTAAGTTGAAAAATATTCAATTTTATCTTGGGATGAAAATATTGATCTATATTTAAGAATTAAAATACTGGAAGTTATAGAAATATTAGAAATAGCGAAGAAAAATTTGGAAAAGATATGAATAGAACCAAAATTGATCAAAATTAATAAAAATATAGGAAAATATAAGAAATGATAAATAAATAATAATAAGCTGGTTAAAGTTGTTTGGTTTTAGAAAACAATAAATGTATGATATAACTCATAACAGTGGGAAATAATATAATGTGCATTGGTAAAAAATATGAACTTTCAATGTATATGTACATACTCAATATTAACATAAAGGTAACAAGTTTAATTTTTTTTAAAAGAAAAAAAATTATAATAGTCAAATTGGTGACATTTCATTCAAAAAGTAATTATATTTTAATATATGGTTTTTTTTAATTAAGAAACATTATAGTTATAAAATAGTTTGAAAATATAAAAAAATACATGTATTTAAACGTCTCACTTCAATTTATATATATATATATATAATAACTTGAAAGTTATTTTAGAAACACATATCATTTCGTTTTCATTTTTTTTTTCTCCTATCTCTTGATCCCTTGTAGTTCATGCCTAGGATCCTTTTCCTTGGTCATTTTATCGCGTCCCTTGTTGGTCCTTGGTTAGTGTCTCATTATTGATTTTTGAGCTGTATTTTAGAGCCCATTGGGGAGTTATTTCAGGTCCTAGCTTAACTTTTAAAGGTTCCTTAGTTTTAGCCAAGGTGAGCAGTTTGTTGGTGAGCCTTGGTTTAGGGTCCTTGCTCGGCCGGCTTTGGCTTGTTTTAGGTTTAGGTTCAACCTTAGGAAGGTTTCTAGGGTTTTAGTGAGCCTTTGGCAGCTTCGATGGAGATGAGGGCCACTATCGTCATCTCATCCATCCTTTCCCCTATATAAAAGTCCATTTTTTTTTTTCTTTTTCTTATTTTTTTTTAGGTAAGAGAGTGTTGAAACTTTAAATATTTATTTTTTTGGTTATTATTATGTTTCTGTTTATTTTTTTCTTTCTTTATTTAAATATTGATTGTTGTGGATAAGAGATTTGCATGAGATGATTTATTAAATTGATTTTAGGATTTAGGATGTTGTTTCCTTTCTTTCTTATTATTTTATTCATTTTTTTTTATTTGTAAATACTTTGTAAAGTTTCATTTTATTTCCTACATTCTCAAGTCACCAACAAAAAATATTTTGTTTTTCTAGAAAATAAAATTGCAACTACTTTTTTTTTTTTATAATAAAATTGCAAAAAATCTTTTTGTTGGATAAAATTGTAAAGTCCTTTTTCAAAATATAAAATCGATTTTTGTTAAATAAAAACCGTGAAGTCAAATTTTAGATAAAAATTGTAAAACGTAATATTCTTTTTAATAAATGTGAAAATAAAATTGAAAAATCATTTTTTGTTAAAAAAAAAAAAAAAAAAAAAAAAGGAAGAAGAAGAAATAAAAGTATAATTTATTTTTTTGTAAACATCATTTTTTTTTTTGTAAATAAAACAATGGTGTAAACTTTTAAAAAATAAAATTGCAAAACCTTTTTTTTTCAAATAAAATAGTAAGCACTTTTTTTTTTTTTTTTTTTTTTGAGTAAAATCATAAAAAATCATCTTAGTATTTTTTTTTTCTTGTAATTAAATTGAATTGGATTTTGATACTTTTTGTAAATAAAAGTGTAAAAGTCATGTTGCAATGAAAATTGTAAAATTAAATTGGAATATTATTTTGTAAATAGACTTTATAAAAATCTTTTTTTCTAAATAAAAGTAAATAAAAACCATTTCATTGTAAATAAAATATTTCAAATCATTTTTTTATAAATAAAAAATAAATTAAATATGTTTTAAAAAAATAAATCAAAACATTTTCTTTTGTAAATAAAATAAATTGAAATTGTCAAATTTGGATCACCTTTTTTTTTAAAAAAAAAAAAATTGTAAATAAACTCTCTTAAATTCTTTTTAAAATATGTTGCATTTTATAAATCATTAAAACGGTGTTTTTAATCAATTTAATAAATAAACTTGTGCAATCCTCTCATCATTTATCTAGTATATTCTTGTAATATGATTTTAACCATATATATATTTATGATTTTTTTAATCCATAATTAACTAATTAATTGCCAAAGTTTCATCCACTTGCTTATAAGAGACCATATTTATTTAGGTTTAAAGGAATGTTGCATCCCCGTAACCTTCTTGATAGGTGACATGACCATCAAATCAATTCTTAGTCATAAACTTGTTTTTTTTCCAAATAAGAAGTTACACATGATTTTTTTTTTCTTATTTTATTTTTTTTTTGAGTCAAAATAAATAAAATAAGTGGTGACTCCATCTTTTCAAAAATTAGTTTTTCACAATAAAAACAAGTCTTGCAATCAAAGTGATAATACACCTGAAAAAGGGGGTCCAAATGGTCATATAAGAAACAACATACTCTTTCTTGGTTATGTTTGAAAGTCCATTATAGCTATGCTACATCCACTACAAAACTCAATTGGCTTTCTTTCTTAGTTCATGACATCAATATTTCTTTTTGAAATCTCACACAATCACTTTGTGGCAACACCAGTGATTTTCATAAGTCCATCAATCATGTTTTCATAGTCACATTAAAATTGGACCATCACTTTCTTCATGAAAAGGTAACTGTTGGAGCCCTTGTCACTTGATTTGTGCCTTCAGCTAATATATTTGGTAACATTCTCACTAAACATTTATTAAGGCAGTCCTTAGTTACTTGTTGTAGAAAGTTGGGACTTAAACTCATTTCACTGGTTAGCTTGACAGGGGATGTTAAGGACACACATCAAGTAAAACATTGACTCATGGTATTGAATCTCTACATCATGGAGCAATCTCTACAATCTTTAGAATCATGGAGCCAATCTCTAGATAATGACAACTAACATTGCTTTCCTAGAATCATGATGCAAATTTCTTCAATAAACCCAATGATTTTGTAAAATCGACAAAGTTGAGGAGACAATGGCTAATTAATATCAATAGCATTTTTTCATTTTATAATTTTAAGTAGAAATGGAATTCTTGTATTTATACTCATGTAATCATCATAATGAGTTAACAAAGATTTACCAAAATTTTCTCTAATCTTGCCTTTGAATTCTTGGTTTTTTTTTTACATTATTACATGTGTTTCTAAAAAATAAAAGCTCTAAAAGGGATATTTATGAATTTATTTTCAAAAGGACGGTAATTTATATTCATGTTAAAAGTATCTTTTGAAAAGACAATTTTATCTATAATTCTTCTTGTTAAAATCATTTTTTTTGAAAAGACTATTTTAGTATAAATTTATAAATTATGTTCATTCTAAAATCTTATTTTGAAGAGATGTTTTAACTTGAAATAAATAAATGGGTAACAGATGAGAGTGGGAATATCTAATATTAAGAAATCATATTTCTTTCTTTTTTTAAAAAAAAAAAAAGAAAAAAGAAAAAAGAAAAAAGAAAAAGGTGATTCAACATGTGAAACTATTTTTCAAAATGACAAATTTAAAAAGTACCATATTTTTCTAATTTTTTTATGCAATTCTGCTTTTTGAAAATATTTTTTTTTTTAAATAATAGGTTGTTTAAATAAAAAAATCTTTGAATTCTTCAAACCTCATCATCAACATACAATTATTATTATTATTATTATTATTATTATTATTATTATTATTATTATTTGTGAATAATATTCTTTTCAAACATTTGCTATAGAAGTTCGCTATTAATAAAATGAATTTTTTTTTTTTTTTTTTTTTTTGCCAATTCCTTGAGTTTTCTTTTTAGTTTCATGATATCCAATACAAAGGCTCCTTTCTAGAAATGACCGACCTATGCCATCTCAAAAATTGATGTGGCATTGTCCTTCATATATCTTCTAAGGAATGCAAGATGGATCCGTTACAACCATCATCACTTGCCTGTACAAACAAACTTTTTTAGCACGACCAGTTTACCAACTTCAAATTGATCTTAGTAAATGATGTTAATCTTCTTGAGCATGAAAACGATGGGAAAACTGGAAAGGCTCCACTTTTAATAAGCCTCATTTTCTGCCCCTTAGAAAAAAGTTAAGTACCACATATCTTCTCCAAGAGGCTACTCTATAAAGTTCTTCTCTTCTACATCCTAAAGAAAGGTATTCTCTTAGGTGATAAAGGTGTGGTAGATTATTAGCTTAGATTAGCTCACTTGGTATGCATTTTTTATCCATCATTATTTGATGGCATAAGCTAAATTGGACTGTAATCTTAAGTCTTAATTAAATACATCTAATAATATAATTATCACTAAATACCAAACCCTGTATATACCTTGAACTAAAATGTATTCCAAGGCCATAGAAAGTCACGAGTCTTGAGGTCTTCAAATGAAAATAACACACTTGATGAGGAGGAAAAAGAGGTCATTGAATGAAAAAGAGGTCTTCAAATTTCAAGCATCATGCAACCCTTGTCCTTCAATCTTCATCCAACTTCAGTACCCTACAAAGGTGAATGAAGCAAGAATTTTTGGACTTCCAAAATAACTAAAAGATAAGGACATTACTGACAAATTGTAAATGCAATGCTATTTTCTGTTCCAAAATTTACATCTTTCTACCATATTTGCAATGTGGAGAACAAATTAATTTGTACTTTTACCTCCTTATACCACAGTTGCCTTCCATTTTGTCGCATCATCACCATGTAAGGAGGACTTGAAATTTAATGTTACATGTTTTTAACGCAGCTGTGGACTACCCAAAAATATTAGGTAATCAACTTAAAATCATCTACGTCAATCAAAACATGACTAGGGCTAATTAAAGATAAATAAGTAAATAAAAAGTATGTTAGTCAACTGGTCAAAAACTTGGAACTTTCTGTCATCAACACATCACAATAATTTGGTTGCAAAATTTAAATTCCTAAACATGTTGTTTGTAACAGCATGAAATTTGGATACGTTTTTGCTTATCTACAAGAGAAATTGAAAGACTATAGCAATCATATTATTAATCATGCATAGTGTTTTGCTAAACTTGATTGTTCTGCTGGATCATTTCCTTTCGCAAACATTATAAATTATCATTTTCTATCCAATGGTAGACAAAAATTGCACTAGCAAAATCAATATATCATCTATGGATTATAGTTCTAGTATTAATTGTTGGTGCTGCTAAAATCGAGAGAACTACTAGCTACTTTTTAAAATTTCGTCCTCTAGATTTTAAGAAACCCAAATCTGAAAGGGAGAATAATATTCAATGATCATCTAGAACCTTGGATCTTGCGTTGCATAGCACTTGCTGTTTTCTACCGAACTTGATGATCCTGCTGCCTCCATTCTATTTAGAATCTCCATGAGTAAATATTTAAAATCTTCACTTTCTAATGACATTCATATCTAAAAAAAAAAAAAAAAGTAGTTATCATCTATAAACTAGAATTATTATATGGACGACTACTGTGCATCTTCACTTTCCATAGAAATGCATCGCTAATAGCAAAATAGATCAATTTGTCATCTATGAACTGTCAATAGTCTACTTTTTAGAACACTATGTTCTGCTAAATTAATCATAGAGAAAACATTAGGATTCTACTCTTTCTATCTAAAGGTATAACCAAAAGAAAAAACATAACAATGGCTCATCCATGAACTACGTTTATTATAACAAGGAGCACTAACTATGTTGTACTAAATTTGATGGTTTTTCTTGTTCCTTCCCCTTTGATGTTCCTATTGTAAACGTCATAAATATTCATTTCAAAATGAAATGCATATCTCAATGAAAATATATCAATGTATCAACAATTGGTACTTCTATTGTACAACGCTCGTTGTGATTTGCAAACCTTCGTGACAGTCCTCTCTTTCTATCTAAACACATAATAGTGGCTCATCTATGAACTACTCTTATTATAGCAATGAGTACTCACCATGTTATACCGATGGTTTTTCTGGCTCCTTTTCCTCTAAAGTTCCTCCTGTAAACATTATGAATATTCACTTTAAAATCACAAGCATATCTCAATGAAAATAGATCAATATGTAAACTACTGTTAATTGTACTATAGAGCACTCAATGTGCTCTACAAATCTTGATGATAATCTTTTATATCTAGATCAAAAGACAAGACTGATAGAGAAACATAAAAAGTGAGTCAACTATGAACTACTTTCATTATAACAATGAGCACTTACTATGTTGAACTAAAATTGTTGGTTTCTCTAGCTCTTTCTCCTTTAAGGTTCCTCCCTTAAATATTATGAATATTCAATTTAAAATCACCTGTTTATCTCTATGAAAACAAATCAATCTATTAACTATTGTTATTTGTATTGTAGAATACTCACTATGCTCTGCAAATCTTTATGATAATCTTCTCTTTCTATAAAAAGATAGGACTAAAAGAAAAATATAACAATGGTTCATCTATAAACTATTCTTATTACAATAATGAGCACTCACTTTGATGTACTAAAAATGATGGTTCCTTTGGCTGCTTCCCCTTTGAAGTTCCTCCTATAAACATTATGAATTCACTTCAAAATAAAATACATACCTCAATGAAAATAGATCAATCTATCAATTATTGTTATTTGTAGTGTAGAGCACTCATTGTGCTTTGCAAATCTTGATGATAATCTTATCTTTTTATTGAGGATTAAAATAAAAGCTTAACAATTTCTCATCTATGAAGTACTCTTATAACAACGATGAGTACTTACCATGTTG
Source organism: Vitis cinerea var. helleri x Vitis rupestris (assembly GCA_945999865.1). Lineage (NCBI taxonomy): Eukaryota > Viridiplantae > Streptophyta > Magnoliopsida > Vitales > Vitaceae > Vitis > Vitis cinerea var. helleri x Vitis rupestris. The sequence continues at coordinate 2,029,786 of OX253931.1, read as the reverse complement.
TACTAAAATTGATGGTTTGCCTAGCTCCTTCCTCTTTGAAGTTCCTCATGTAAATATTAGGAATATTAACTTTAAAATCAAATGTATATCTAGAAGAAAATATATCAATTTATTAATTATTAATATTTGTATTTTAGATCACTCACCATGTTCAACAAATCTTGATGATAATATTCTCTTTCGATAAAAAGATAGAACTAAAGGAAAAATATAACAATGGTTCATTTATAAACTATTCTTATTACAACAATGAGCACTCACTCTAATGTACTAAAAATGATGGTTCCTCTGGCTGCTTCCCCTTTGAAGTTCCTCCTGTAAACATTATGAATTCAATTTAAAATAAAAAACATATCTCAATGAAAATAGGTCAATCTACCAATTATTGTTATTTGTAGTGTAGAGCACTCATGGTGCTTTGCAAATCTTGATGCTAATCTTCTCTTTTTATAGAGGAATAAAAGAAAAACATTGCAATTTCTCATCTATGAACTACTCTTATAACAACAATAAGCACTCACTATGTTGGACTAAATTTGATGGTTTGTCTGGCTCCTTCCCCTTTGAAGTTCCTCCTATAAATTGTGAATATTAACTTTAAAATCAAATGCATATCTAAAAGAAAATAAATCAATCTATCAATTATTAATATTTTCAATTTAAATTACTTGCTATGTTCTCTAAATCTTGATGATAATCTTCTCTTTCTATCTAAGGACAAAACTAAAAGAAAAGCATAACAATGAGTTATTTATGAACTATTCTTATTACAACATTGGGCACTCAGTGGTTGTCCTAAAATTGGTGGTTTTTCTTGTTCCTTCCTATTTGAAGTTCCTCTTAGTTTTTCTTACTCTTTTCTCTTGAATGTCCTTTTTTAAATTCCCATTGTATTTAAAATAAAAAGCATATCTCACTGGAAATAGATCAATATGTCAACTATTCTTATTTGTATTGAATAACACTAACTATGTCATGCAAATCTTAGTTATAATATTTTCTTTCAATCTAAAGAAAGGATTGAACAAAAAAAATACCAATGGTCTGTCTATGAACTGCTCTTATTATAACAATGAGCACTCACTATGTTATACGAAATTTGATGGTTTTTCTGGTTCTTTCCCCTTTCAAGTTCCTTTTGTAAACATTATGAATATTCATTTTAAAATCACATGCATATCCAATTGAAAATAGATCAATTTCTAAGCTATTGTTATTTGTATTATAAAGTACTCAATCTGCTCTATAGATCTTGGTGCTAAGTGCTCTATAAATCTTGATGATAATCTTCTCTTTCCATATCAAGAGCGAAGACTAAAGGAAAAACATAAAAATGGCTCATCTATGAACTAATTTCATTATAACAATGAGCATTTATTGTGTTGTACTACAATTGATTATATATTTAGTTCCTTCTTCTTTAATGTTTTGGCTTTAAATATTATGAATATTTACTTTTAACATCGAATAAATATCTCAATGGAAATAAATCAATCTATCGACTATTGTTATTTGTATTGTATAAAACTTATTATGCTTTACAAATATTAATGATAATCTTTTTTTTTTTCCCCAAGATAGGACTAGGATAAGAACATAACAATGGCTCATCTATAAGCTATTGCTTATTATAACAATGGCACTCACTTTGATGTACTAAAATTGATGGTTTTTCTAGCTTCTTTCCTTTTGAAGTTCCCCCTATAAACACTATGAATATTCACTTTGGAAATCAAATGCATATCTAAATGAAAGTAGATCAATCTATCAAATATTATGTACTAAAATTGATGTTTTTTCTATCTCTTCCCATTTGAAATTCCTTCTACAAACATTATGAATATTCACTTTGAAAATCAAATGCATATATAAATGAAAATAGATCAATCTATTTAATTTAAAAATAAAATGCATATCTAAATGAAAATAGATCAATCTATCAAATATTATGTACTAAAATTGATGCTTTTTCTAGCTCATTTGTCTTTGAAATTCCTTCTATAAACATTATGAATATTCACTTTGAAAATAAAATGCATATCTAAACGAAAGTAGATCAATCTATCAACTATTATTGCACTTTTTATTATAGAAACCTTACTATGTTCTATAAATCTTAATGATAATCTTGTCTTTCTATCTAAAAATAGGACTAAAATAAAAAACAGCAATGACTTGTCTATGAACTACTCTTATTGTAACAGTGAATACTCACTATGTTGTACCAAAATTGATGGTTTTTTTTGCTCTTTCCTCTTTGAAGTTTCCCCTATATATATTGTGAATATGTTAAGATAGAGCCCTTAAAATAATGACATGATTTTGAGTTTATTATTTATTTAATAAAGTTCTTATTTCACCTTAATCTATTATTTTTCCATGTATTAGACTTTCTGAGCATTTAGTCTTGCATCTCTTGCATTGTACATGATTTGGGTGAATTGGGAGTTGGGTGAAAGATCCAAGTCATGGGTTCCTTGCTAGTAGATGATTTCTTCACAACCAATTTGTGGAGTTAAGCAACACTTTTAAGGTTATAGTGAACTACCTTCTAATTGGAGGGATGATTGATATTGGCCATTGAGATGGGTTCCTATGGTGTGTGCACTAGTTTGTATGGTTATATCTTAGACATGACCTAAGGTGAGTCATGATTTAAGGCTATCGGGTAGTCATCACTTGACCAAGCTGCTATGTTGTTGTGCCAAAGTTAGTAGTAGCTTTGATCTATGGGTGAGATCCTAAAGTGACATATATTCCATATGGATTAGGTCACTATTGATGGAAGCCGTTAGCTATGATATCTCATGGGATTGAGATAATGAATCCCCTTAGGGTATCCTAAGGATGTGTGTTCAGGTGAACTATAGTCATAATAGTTCCTTAAGTGCAACTTGACATTAACTCTTGGTGAACTAAGATATGTCAATTGATCACACTATAAAAGGATTTGGAACTCAAGGATGGTTTCACCTCATTAGATTATGTACACCAATTCATGAGGAGATTATATACAACAAATAGTAACTCACAGACTAGAGCACTTAGTGTCTCGTAAAGTACAATATAAGATATCATCAGGCAATACATCCAATCCCAATTTATAAAGCATCAAAACAAGGACAAATCTCTAATAATATAATATGGAAATATAATAAGATAAAGAGATGCCCTATGATCAAGTACTGGGAGCCTCGGGTGGAGATGATGCCTTCACAAGCGTAGCTGTGACTGTGGGAGGCTCATCCTGAGGTGGTGGAATCCGAACCTCTGCTAGTGTAGTGTCCTTAACTGGAGCTATAGGCGCTGACGATGCAGGAAGGTCAGGCTGAGGCGGAGGCAGGAGTCCCAAGTACTGCTGAATTTGGTGGAGAATAGTAGTCTGCTGGTCCTGAAGGGCACACAACTCAGCCATCTGCTGGAAGAGAGCAGAATGGGTGGTGGTGAGTGTCTGAAAGGAATGCACCGGGGCGCGAAACACTGAATCCGATATGTTGATAGAAGGCTCGAATGTAGTAGGCGTGACTGGTGGAACAGTGGGAGTCATAGGAGGAGCAGCAGAAGTAGCCTCAGGTGTGGGCATTGGTGGTGTAGTCTCTGCCGGGAGCTCGCCCTGCTCTGGCCGTGGGGGCACTGGTGGTGCTACCATGGGAGGGACTCCTAGCGGTGCAGAATAGCCCGCAAACTGAATCCGCTTGTTGAGAGTGAATTGCTCTCCCAAATTTAATGGTTTTTGCTTCTCCTCATCAAAAGTTCTTCCTGCAATGATTATGGAACTTTACCTTTTGTCCAAACAAATATTTAAAACTACAATTATGTTGTTGAGTACTCACCATGTTCTGCCAAATCTAATGGTTCTAGCGTCTCCTTGTCAAAATTTCTTTCTATAAAGATTATGACACTTCACTTTTTGTCCAAACCAATGTCCATAAAAATAAAATTATGTCGTCGAGTACTCACCATGTTTTGCTAAATCTGATGGTTTTGGCATCTCTATGTCAAACGGTTTTTGTGCAAGAATGATGGAAATTCACTTTCAGTCGAAATCAATGTCTAAAAGTAAAATTATGTCATGGAGTACCTACCAAGTTGTGCGTACTTACCGTGTTCTGCCAAATTTGATGGTTCTAGTGTCTTTTTATCAAAAGTTCTTTCTACAATGATTATGTGACTTCACTTTTTGTCCAAACCGATATATATAAAAGTAAACTTATATCATTGAGTACTCACAATGTTTAGCCAAATTTGATGGTTCTAGCTTTTCTTCTTCAAAAAGTTATTTCTACAAAGATCATGGAACTTTACTTTTTATCTAAACCCATGACTAAAAGTAAAATTATGTCATTGAGTACTTACCCTGTTCTACCAAATTAGATGTTACTAGCGTCTCCTCGTCAAAAGTTCTGTCTACAAAGATTACAAAACTTCACTTTCTTTTTTGGAAAATGTCTCAAATTCCTAATTAGTATGGATTCCTTTTTTGAAAAGAATATTGTATCGAATATTACCTATGTTCTTATGTCATTTTAATATTAAAATTCCTTATAAAATAAGAAAAGTTGTATAGCACACACTATTATGAATATCCACTTTCAAATCAAATTCAAATCTCAATGAAAATAGATCAAACTATCAACTATTGGTATTTCAATTGTATAGCACACACTATACTCTTTCATAATAATTTTTTTTTTTCTATCTAAAGACAATCGAAAATTGATGGTCTGTCTATTGTATAACACACACTATGCTCTTTCTTAATAATAATCTTCTTTTTATATCAACTATTATATAAAGCCACTCTTATTATAACAATGAACACTCACCTTGTACTAAAATTGATGGTGTCTCAGGTTCCTTCCCCATTGAAGTTTCTGCTGTAAATATTATGAATATCCACTTTCAAATCAAATTCAAATCTCAGTGAAAATAGATCAAATTATCAACTATTGTTATTTCTATTGTATAGCACACACTATGCTCTTTCTTAATAATAATCTTCTTTTTCTATCTAAAGACAATCGAAAATTGATGGTCTTTCTATTGTATTACACACACTATGCTCTTTCTTAATAATAATCTTCTTTTTATATCAACTATTGTATAGAACCACTCTTATTATAACAATGAACACTCACCGTGTTGTTCTAAAATTGATGGTGTCTCGGGTTCCTTCCCCTTTGAAGTTCCTCCTATAAATATTATGAATATCCACTTTCAAATTAAATTCAAATCTCAATGAAAATAGATCAAACTATCAACTATTGTTATTTCTATTATATAGCACACACTATGCTCTTTCTTAATAATAATCTTCTTTTTCTATCTAAAGACAATAGAAAGAGAAAAACATAACAATGTCTCATCTATGAAATACTTCTATTATAAAAATGAGAACTCCTTGTGTTGTACTAAAATTGATGGTTTCTTAGACTTTCTCCCTTTAAAGTTCCCTCAATAAAAATTATGAATAATCACTTTAAAATAAAATGCATATGTCGATGAAAATACATGAATCAATCAACAATTGTTATTTGTATTTTAGAGCACTCACTATGTTACACAAATCTTATTGATAATTTTCTCTCTCTATCTAAAGATATGATTAAAAGAAAAACATAACAAAGTTCATTCATTAACTACTCTTATGATAAGAAACTGTACTCACTATGTTGTACTAAAATTGATAGTTTCTTTGGCTCCTTCCCCTTTGAAATTCCTCCTATGAACGTTATGAATATTCATTTTAAAATCAAATTCATATCTCCATGAAAATAGATTAATCCAACAACTAGTGTTTTTTGTATTGTAGAGCACTCGTTGTGCTTTGTAAGTCTGAATGATAATCTTTTTTTTTTTCTTTTTTTTTTTGTCTATGATGAAAAGAAAAATATAATAATGGTTTATTTATAAATTTTGTGGATGTAGGCAAAATATTGAATCACATAAATTTTTGTTTTTTTGTGGACTTGTTTTTCTGTAATTCTTCTTCTGTATCATATTTGGATATTTTCATAGATCTATAAGTTTTTGCACAACGAATGCCAAAGCTCAAGTCAATACAATCATGGGTTTACTTCTAAGATCAACATCAAATCCCTAACACATTAAATGTTAAGGCTAATACTGTCCCTTGGCAAAACATAATCTTGGGTTATTTCCTAGAGAAGTAGCATTGTTGCAAATCTAGCAATTATGAATATGGATTTTCCAGCCTAATGCATATCCAAAGAATGAGGCAAAATATAATTAAACTATTAACTGCTATTATTCTATGAACTTACATGTATAAGAAGGTGTAAGGAAGCATGGTGGTCTTCATGATCTAGTACATAAATGGAATTCTACTCATTGGTAATGATGAAAGGTTATTGTTTCATCAGTCTAGATCTTGTTATCTACTTAGTTCCAAATGAAAGATTTGAGAGAAGTACAGTATATTCTTGGGATTAAGGCCTTACATTGACAAGCTTTTGGTCAAGTATGTGATGTCGAATTCCAAAAAAGGTTTGCTACCCTTCAGTCATGGAATTCCTTCTTCCCAAGATCAGTGTCCAAAGACACCAGAGGAGAAATAGTGCATCTAGGCAATACACCATGCCTCAATAAGGCATAGCCTTATGTATGTGATGCTATGCACTGAATATTTGCTTTATGATAGGCATGGTGAGTGGATACTAGTCAAATCTAAGACTAAAGCATTAGATAACTATCAAACATATACTCAAGTTTCTTAGGAGAACGAGGGATTATATGTTTGTGTTTCAAAGTGATAAGTTAGTAACCAAAGGGAACACAGATATGAACTTCCAATCTGATACGGATTCTCATTAGTCTACCTCTAGTTTTGTATTTAATTTTGGTGGTGCAACTATTTGTTAGAGAAGTGTGAAGCAATCTTGTAACTTTGACTTCATTAGGGAAGCCAAGTACGTTGCAGCTTTTTAAGTAGCAAAGGAAGTTGTTTGTCTTAAGAAGTTCCTTATGGAACTTGTGGGTCGTACAACCATGATACTATTTTGTGTGAACAATGGAGTTGTAGCACTGTCCAAAGAAATAAGAAACCATCGCAAAGGTAAACACATTGAGAAGAAGTGCCACTTGATTCGTGAGATAGTTCCAAAGGGTAATGTAGTGGTAGAAAAGATACCTTTTACAAAGAACCTGGTGGATCCATTCATTGAGACATTGATAGGAAGAGTCTTTGATGGTCACAAGGATAACATAGGCGTTAGATGTGCACCTTGTTAGCTTTAGTAGCATGATGTTTTTAGGGGTAGTGGGAGTTTGTTACCATAGAGCCCTAAAATACATGACATGATGTGACAAATTCAAAATTTATTATTTATTAAATAAATTTTTAATTAACTTTAATCTATCCTTGTTCCATGCATTGTACCCTATAAGCATTTAGACTTGTATCTCTTTTAGTTATATGACTTAGGTGTATTAGGAGTTGGGTGGAAGATCTAAGTCATAGGTTCCTTACAAGTAAATGATTTGTTCACCACCAATTCGCGGACTTAGGCAACCCATTTAAGGTTGTAGTGCACGACTTTCTAATTGGAGGGATGAGACTTATGGTAAGTCACAACATAAGGCTATTAGGTAGTTATGACTTCACTAAAGTACTATGTTGTGTTTTCTCTCAACCTTGAGAGAATACTGAGATGAGCTTGTGCCAAAGTTAGCAATAGGTTTGACTTATGAGTGAGATCTTGAAGTGTTCATATATTTCCTATGGATTGAGTTAATGTTGATGGAAGTCAACAATAGATATTCTCAAAACAGACATTATGATATCTCATGGGATTAAGATAGTGTGTCATTTGGATGATCCTAAGGATGTGTGTTCGAGTAAATTATGGTAAAAATAGTTCCTTAAATGAAACTTGACCTTTGCTTTTAGTGAGCTAAGATATGTAAATTGATCATATTATAAGAGGATTTTGAACTCAAAGATGGAAGAAGTAATCTTGAGGTGATAACTTTCACTTCATTATATTATAAATACCAATTCATGGAGAGAGCGTATACAATGAATAACAGGTCACAAACTTGAGCACTTATTGTCTTATTGTTATTTACATAGGGTACCAAAGTGCACTTGACTCTCTATAGTGGGATGTTAAGTGAACTTTAGAATTGGATTTTAAAGGAGCTAATACTGTCCTATGGGTCTCAGTGGTCCCCGTTCAAGCTCATATACCTTGATGATATGGTTTATAAGGGTTGGATCAACTTTTAGTTAACTTATATGCATAAGGCCATTTTGTTAATTATGCAAGATTGCTCAAGGGTTAGTGAACGGTATCTCTAGAGTAGGCTAATTGATTAATTAGGTAGCTCCGTTGGGTTAATTAATCAATTATAACACTTTTTGGGCTAGATTAAGTGAACTAAACCCATGATTGGCTTACATCACTTAAATCTAGTATGAACCTTATGTATACCTCCTTAAGGGTTAGGGTTTTAAGTTCTTTTATTCATTCTCTATATTCTAGAGATAGAGCCCTAGTCTCCACCCTCCAAACTTCCATTATTTAGTGCCTAACGTCAAGGGAGAGTCATCTAGTGAAAGATTGTAGGTTTATGAGATCTCTAATAACTTTGGCATTGTTCTTCATTGAAAGGAAATGATTTGGGGAATATTAAAATCATTGATAAGGTTTTTGATTTAAAGATCTAGATCATATATATATATATATGTGTGTGTGTGTGTGTGTGTGTGCATGTTTGTTTTTGCTTTCGTTGGTAGGATCTAAATGGCCTAGAAAGTCATTATATACACCTAACCAGATTCTGAGATAGGGATCAGAGTAATCCTACATTCCCTATAGAATATTCGGTTTAAAATCATTTGCATATCTTAATGAAAATAAATCTTCTTTAAACTATTGTTCTTTAGATTGAAAAACACTCAATGTACTCTACAAATTTTGAAAATAATATATATATATATATATATATATATCCAAAGACAAATCTAAAAGAAAAACATAAAAATAACTCATTCATGAACTACTCTTATTATAATAATGAAAACTCACCATGTTGTACTGAAATTGATTGTTTCTTTATCTTTTCCCCCTTTGAAGTTCCTTCTGTAAACATTATGAATATTAACTTCAAATCAAGTGCATATCTCAAGGAAAAAAATTCAATCTACCAACTATTGTTATTTGTATTATATAACACTCACTATACTCTACAAATCTTAATGATAATATTCACTTTCTATCCAAAGATAGGAATAAAAGAAAAACATTACAATGGCTCATTTATAAACCATTCTTATTATCAAAAGAAAATTCACTTGTATACTAAAATTGATGGTTTCTCTAGCTCCTTCCCCTTTGAAGTTCCTCCAATAAACATTATGAATATTCACGTTAAAATCAAATACATATCTCAATGAAAATAGATCTGCTAACTATTGTTATTTGCATTGTAGAGAACTCATTGTGCTTTGCAAATTTTAATAACAATTTTCTCTTTCTATCCAAAGACAAGATTAAAAGAAAAACATAACAAAAGATCAATCTATAAACTATTCTTATTATCACAATCGACACTCACTCTGTTGTAATAACATTGATGGGGTCTCTTGTTCCTTCCCCTTTGAAGTTCTTCCTGTAAACATTATGAATATTCACATTAAAATCAAATATAAATCTTAATGAAAATAGATCAATCTACCAAATATTGTTATTTGTAGTGTAGAGCACTCATTGTGCTTTTGAAATCTTGATGATAATCCTCTATTTTTATCATGGATTGAAAGAGAAACATAACAATATCTCATCTATGAACTACTCTTATAATAACAATGAGCACTCACTATGTTGTACTAAATTTGATGGCTTCTTTGTCTCCTTCCCCTTTGAAGTTCCTATTGTAAATATTACAAACATTAACTTTAAAATCAAATGCATATCTAAAAGAAAATAGATCAATCTATCAATGATTATTATTTCTATTTTAGATCACTCACTATGTTCTACAAATCTTAATGAAAATCTTCTCTTTCTTTCTAAGGACAAGACTAAAAGAAAAGGATAACTGATTAAAAGTGACAAAATCAACATGAAATTGCAAATTTAACCTTCCACTTTTTCCACATAGAAAAATACCCATTTTGGACAAGAATGTCCTCATTTTTTTTCCTTGCTAAAATAATCTTTTCTTTTAAAACACACATGTAACTAATCGAAATATTGAAGGGTATTTATATCAAAAAAGGGTTACTCTTCAAGTTCAAAAATGGGAGAGGTTGGTTTTACAAATTTGAGATCTTTTAATCAACTAATCTTAAAAAAAAAAAGCATAACAATGAGTTATTTATGAATTATTCTTATTATTACATTGAGCACTCACTATGTTGTACCAAAATTGGTGGTTTTTCTTGCTCTTTCTTGTTTGATATTTCTCTTGGTTTTCCTTTCTGCTTCCCCTTTGAATGTTCTCCTGCAAACATTATGAATATTCTCTTTAAAATAAAATGCATATCTCGATAGTAATAGATCAATATATCAACTATTATAATTATTAGTATTGTATAACACTATGCCATGCAAATCTTAGTGACAATATTTTCTTTCTAAGTAGTATTGAAAGAAAAACATGACAATGGTATGTCTATGACATATTCTTATTATAACAATGAGCACTCACTATGTTGTATTAAATTTGATAGTTTTCATTCTCCTTCCTTTTTGAAATTCCTCTTATAAACATTATGAATATTCATTTTAAAATCACATGCATATCTAAATGAAAATATATCAATATATAAACTATTGTTATTTGTATTGTAGAGTACTCAATGTGTTCTAGAAATGTTGATGATAAGTGCTTTATAGATCCTTATGATAATTTTCTCTTTCTACATCAAAAGAGTGGACTCAGGAAAAAACATAAAATTGGCTTGACCATGAACTACTTTAATTTAACAAGGAGCACTCACTGTGTTATATTAAAATTGATTGTTTCTTTAGCTTCTTTTTCATTGGAGTTCTTTTTCTAAGCATTCTGAATATTCACTTTAACATCAAGTGCATATCTTAATGAAAATAAATTAATCTATTAACTAGTGTTATTTGTATTCTAAATCATTATTATGCTTTACAAATATTGATGATTATGTTCTCTTTCTTTTCCAAGATAGGACTATGAGAAAACCATAACAATGACTCCTCTATAAGTTATGTTTATTATAATAATGTGCACTCACTATGACATACTAAAATTGATGGTTTTTCTGGCTCCTTCATTAAAGTTTGTCTTATAAACAGTATGAATATTCACTTTAAACATCAAATGCATATCTAAATGAAAATAAATCAATCTATCAACTATATTTTCATTGTAGATCACTCACTATGTTGTATGAAGCTTGATGATAATTTTCTATTTCTATCTAAATATAGGACTAAAATAACTTGTCTATGAACTACTCTTACTATAACAATGAGTATTCACCTTGTTTTACCAAAATTGATGGTTTCTCTAACTCCTTCCCCTTTGAAGTTCCCCTTGTATATATTATGAATATTTTAAGTTTAAAATTACATGCATATCTTAATGAAAATATATCTTCTACAAACTATTGTTCTTTCGATTATAAAGCACTCACTATGCTCTAAATATTTTGACGATGATCTTCTCTTTCTATATCCAAAGATATATAAAACTAAAATAAAAACATTAAAAGAAAAAATAATCATTCATGAACTACTCTTATTAAAAATGGTCACTCACTGTGTTGTACTAAAATTGATTGTTTCTTTGGCTCCTGTCCCCTTGAAGTTCCTCTTATAAACATTATGAATATTAACTTTAAAATCAAGTGTTATCTCATTGATAACAAATCAATCTGTTAACTATTGTTATTTGTATCACTTTGCTCTACAATTCTTGATGATAATATTCTTCATTTTCTATCCACAAATAAGACTAAAAGAAAAACATAATAATAACTTATGTATAAGCTATTCTTATTATCACAAGAAGCACTCACTCTTGTGTACTAAAATTGATGGTTCCTCTAGCTCCTTCTCTTTTGAAGTTCCTCCTATAAAGATTACGAATATTCACTTTAAAATCAAATACATATCTTAATGAATTAAAATTAATCTGCCAACTATTATTATTTATATTGTAAAACACTCATTGTGGTTTGGAATTTTTTATGATAATCTTCTTTTTCTATCCAATGATAGGATTGGGAGAAAAACATAAAAAAGATCAATCTATAAACTATTCTCATTATCAAGATGAACACTCATTCTATTGTACTAAAATTGATGGTTTCACTTGCTCCTTCCCCTTTGAAGTTCCTCTTATAAACGTACAATATTCACTTTAAAATCAAATGCATATCTCAATGAAAATAAATCAACTATTAACTATTATTTTTTGTATCATATAACATTGATTGTGTTATTTCTATTGTATAACACTCATTATAATTTGCAAATCTTCATGATTCTCTCTATCAAATACAATCATAAAAGAAAAACATAATAATGGAGAATCTATGAACTACACTTATTATAATGATGAGCACTGATTGTATTGTAATAATATTTATGGTTTTTCTAGCTCCTTCCCCTTTGAAGTTCTTCCTATACACATTATGAATATTAATTTTAAAATAATACTCATATCTTAGTGAAAAATATATCAATCCACCAACTATTGTTATTTCTATTACATAATACCTTTTATAATTTGCAAATGTTCATGATAATCCTCTCTTTATATCTAAAGAGAGTCTTAAAAAGAAAAATACAATAGTGGTTCACCTATGAACTACTCTTATTATATCAATGAGCACTCACCATTTTTTACTAAAATTGACGCTTTTTCTAGCTCCTCATTTAAAGTTTGCCCTACAAACATTATGAAAATTCACTTTAAAATTTAATGTATATCTCAATGAATTTGGATTTATATCTAAAGATAGAACTAAAAGAAAAACCATTAGAAAGACTCATCCATGAAGTACGTACTCTTATTATAACAATGAGCACTCACCATGTTGTACTAAAATTGATGGTGTCTTGGGTTCCTTCCCCTTTGAAGTTCCTCCTATAAATATTATGAATATCCACTTTCAAATCAAATTCAAATCTCAATCAAAATAGATCAAACTATCAACTATTGTTATTTCTATTGTATAGCACACACTATGCTCTTTCTTAATAATAATCTTCTTTTTGTATCCAAAGACAATCGAAAATTGATGGTCTTTTTATTGTATAACACACACTATGCTCTTTCTTAATAATAATCTTCTTTTTATATCAAATATTGTATAGAACTACTCTTATTATAACAATGAGCACTCACCGTGTTGTACTAAAATTGATGGTGTCTCGGGTTCCTTCCCCTTTGATGTTCCTCCTGTAAATATTATGAATATCCACTTTCAAATCAAATTCAAATCTCAATCAAAATAGATCAAACTATCAACTATTGTTATTTCAATTGTATAGCACACACTATACTCTTTCATAATAATAATTTTTTTTTTTCTATCTAAAGACAATCGAAAATTGATGGTCTTTCTATTGTATAACACACACTATGCTCTTTCTTAATAATAATCTTCTTTTTATATCAACTATTATATAAAACCACTCTTATTATAACAATGAGCACTCACCGTGTTGTACTAAAATTGATGGTGTCTCAGGTTCCTTCCCCATTGAAGTTCTTGCTGTAAATATTATGAATACCCACTTTCAAATCAAATTCAAATCTCAGTGAAAATAGATCAAACTATCAACTATTGTTATTTCTATTGTATAGCACACACTATGCTCTTTCTTAATAATAATCTTCTTTTTCTATCTAAAGACAATCGAAAATTGATGGTCTTTCTATTGTATAACACACACTATGCTCTTTCATAATAATAATCTTCTTTTTATATCAACTATTGTATAGAACCACTCTTATTATAACAATGAACACTCACCGTGTTGTACTAAAATTGATGGTGTCTCGGGTTCCTTCCCCTTTGAAGTTCCTCCTATAAATATTATGAATATTCACTTTCAAATCAAATTCAAATCTCGATGAAAATGGATCAAACTATCAACTGTTGTTATTTCTATTATATAGCAAACGCTATGCTCTTTCTTAATAATAATCTTTTTTTTCTATCTGAAGACAATAGAAAAAGAAAAACATAACAATGTCTCATCTATGAAATACTTCTATTATAAAAATGAGAACTCCTTGTGTTGTACTAAAATTGATGGTTTCTTAGACTTTCTCCCTTTAAAGTTCCCTCAATAAAAATTATGAATAATCACTTTAAAATAAAATGCATATGTCGATGAAAATACATGAATCAATCAACAATTGTTATTTGTATTTTAGAGCACTCACTATGTTACACAAATCTTATTGATAATTTTCTCTCTCTATCTAAAGATATGATTAAAAGAAAAACATAACAAAGTTCATTCATTAACTACTCTTATGATAAGAAACTGTACTCACTATGTTGTACTAAAATTGATAGTTTCTTTGGCTCCTTCCCCTTTGAAATTCCTCCTATGAACGTTATGAATATTCATTTTAAAATCAAATTCATATCTCCATGAAAATAGATTAATCCAACAACTAGTGTTTTTTGTATTGTAGAGCACTCGTTGTGCTTTGTAAGTCTGAATGATAATCTTTTTTTTTTCTTTTTTTTTTTGTCTAGGATGAAAAGAAAAATATAATAATGGTTTATTTATAAATTTTGTGGATGTAGGCAAAATATTGAATCACATAAATTTTTGTTTTTTTGTGGACTTGTTTTTCTGTAATTCTTCTTCTGTATCATATTTGGATATTTTCATAGATCTATAAGTTTTTGCACAACGAATGCCAAAGCTCAAGTCAATACAATCATGGGTTTACTTCTAAGATCAACATCAAATCCCTAACACATTAAATGTTAAGGCTAATACTGTCCCTTGGCAAAACATAATCTTGGGCTATTTCCTAGAGAAGTAGCATTGTTGCAAATCTAGCAATTATGAATATGGATTTTCCAGCCTAATGCATATCCAAAGAATGAGGCAAAATATAATTAAACTATTAACTGCTATTATTCTATGAACTTACATGTATAAGAAGGTGTAAGGAAGCATGGTGATCTTCATGATCTAGTACATAAATGGAATTCTACTCATTGGTAATGATGAAAGGTTATTGTTTCATCAGTCTAGATCTTGTTATCTACTTAGTTCCAAATGAAAGATTTGAGAGAAGTACAGTATATTCTTGGGATTAAGGCCTTACATTGACAAGCTTTTGGTCAAGTATGTGATGTCGAATTCCAAAAAAGGTTTGCTACCCTTCAGTCATGGAATTCCTTCTTCCCAAGATCAGTGTCCAAAGACACCAGAGGAGAAATAGTGCATCTAGGCAATACACCATGCCTCAATAAGGCATAGCCTTATGTATGTGATGCTATGCACTGAATATTTGCTTTATGATAGGCATGGTGAGTGGATACTAGTCAAATCTAAGACTAAAGCATTAGATAACTATCAAACATATACTCAAGTTTCTTAGGAGAACGAGGGATTATATGTTTGTGTTTCAAAGTGATAAGTTAGTAACCAAAGGGAACACAGATATGAACTTCCAATCTGATACGGATTCTCATTAGTCTACCTCTAGTTTTGTATTTAATTTTGGTGGTGCAACTATTTGTTAGAGAAGTGTGAAGCAATCTTGTAACTTTGACTTCATTAGGGAAGCCAAGTACGTTGCAGCTTTTTAAGTAGCAAAGGAAGTTGTTTGTCTTAAGAAGTTCCTTATGGAACTTGTGGGTCGTACAACCATGATACTATTTTGTGTGAACAATGGAGTTGTAGCACTGTCCAAAGAAATAAGAAACCATCGCAAAGGTAAACACATTGAGAAGAAGTGCCACTTGATTCGTGAGATAGTTCCAAAGGGTAATGTAGTGGTAGAAAAGATACCTTTTACAAAGAACCTGGTGGATCCATTCATTGAGACATTGATAGGAAGAGTCTTTGATGGTCACAAGGATAACATAGGCGTTAGATGTGCACCTTGTTAGCTTTAGTAGCATGATGTTTTTAGGGGTAGTGGGAGTTTGTTACCATAGAGCCCTAAAATACATGACATGATGTGACAAATTCAAAATTTATTATTTATTAAATAAATTTTTAATTAACTTTAATCTATCCTTGTTCCATGCATTGTACCCTATAAGCATTTAGACTTGTATCTCTTTTAGTTATATGACTTAGGTGTATTAGGAGTTGGGTGGAAGATCTAAGTCATAGGTTCCTTACAAGTAGATGATTTGTTCACCACCAATTCGCGGACTTAGGCAACCCATTTAAGGTTGTAGTGCACGACTTTCTAATTGGAGGGATGAGACTTATGGTAAGTCACAACATAAGGCTATTAGGTAGTTATGACTTCACTAAAGTACTATGTTGTGTTTTCTCTCAACCTTGAGAGAATACTGAGATGAGCTTGTGCCAAAGTTAGCAATAGGTTTGACTTATGAGTGAGATCTTGAAGTGTTCATATATTTCCTATGGATTGAGTTAATGTTGATGGAAGTCAACAATAGATATTCTCAAAACAGACATTATGATATCTCATGGGATTAAGATAGTGTGTCATTTGGATGATCCTAAGGATGTGTGTTCGAGTAAATTATGGTAAAAATAGTTCCTTAAATGAAACTTGACCTTTGCTTTTAGTGAGCTAAGATATGTAAATTGATCATATTATAAGAGGATTTTGAACTCAAAGATGGAAGAAGTAATCTTGAGGTGATAACTTTCACTTCATTATATTATAAATACCAATTCATGGAGAGAGCGTATACAATGAATAACAGGTCACAAACTTGAGCACTTATTGTCTTATTGTTATTTACATAGGGTACCAAAGTGCACTTGACTCTCTATAGTGGGATGTTAAGTGAACTTTAGAATTGGATTTTAAAGGAGCTAATACTGTCCTATGGGTCTCAGTGGTCCCCGTTCAAGCTCATATACCTTGATGATATGGTTTATAAGGGTTGGATCAACTTTTAGTTAACTTATATGCATAAGGCCATTTTGTTAATTATGCAAGATTGCTCAAGGGTTAGTGAACGGTATCTCTAGAGTAGGCTAATTGATTAATTAGGTAGCTCCGTTGGGTTAATTAATCAATTATAACACTTTTTGGGCTAGATTAAGTGAACTAAACCCATGATTGGCTTACATCACTTAAATCTAGTATGAACCTTATGTATACCTCCTTAAGGGTTAGGGTTTTAAGTTCTTTTATTCATTCTCTATATTCTAGAGATAGAGCCCTAGTCTCCACCCTCCAAACTTCCATTATTTAGTGCCTAACGTCAAGGGAGAGTCATCTAGTGAAAGATTGTAGGTTTATGAGATCTCTAATAACTTTGGCATTGTTCTTCATTGAAAGGAAATGATTTGGGGAATATTAAAATCATTGATAAGGTTTTTGATTTAAAGATCTAGATCATATATATATATATATATGTGTGTGTGTGTGTGTGTGTGTGCATGTTTGTTTTTGCTTTCGTTGGTAGGATCTAAATGGCTTAGAAAGTCATTATATACACCTAACCAGATTCTGAGATAGGGATCAGAGTAATCCTACATTCCCTATAGAATATTCGGTTTAAAATCATTTGCATATCTTAATGAAAATAAATCTTCTTTAAACTATTGTTCTTTAGATTGAAAAACACTCAATGTACTCTACAAATTTTGAAAATAATATATATATATATATATATATATCCAAAGACAAATCTAAAAGAAAAACATAAAAATAACTCATTCATGAACTACTCTTATTATAATAATGAAAACTCACCATGTTGTACTGAAATTGATTGTTTCTTTATCTTTTCCCCCTTTGAAGTTCCTTCTGTAAACATTATGAATATTAACTTCAAATCAAGTGCATATCTCAAGGAAAAAAATTCAATCTACCAACTATTGTTATTTGTATTATATAACACTCACTATACTCTACAAATCTTAATGATAATATTCACTTTCTATCCAAAGATAGGAATAAAAGAAAAACATTACAATGGCTCATTTATAAACCATTCTTATTATCAAAAGAAAATTCACTTGTATACTAAAATTGATGGTTTCTCTAGCTCCTTCCCCTTTGAAGTTCCTCCAATAAACATTATGAATATTCACGTTAAAATCAAATACATATCTCAATGAAAATAGATCTGCTAACTATTGTTATTTGCATTGTAGAGAACTCATTGTGCTTTGCAAATTTTAATAACAATTTTCTCTTTCTATCCAAAGACAAGATTAAAAGAAAAACATAACAAAAGATCAATCTATAAACTATTCTTATTATCACAATCGACACTCACTCTGTTGTAATAACATTGATGGGGTCTCTTGTTCCTTCCCCTTTGAAGTTCTTCCTGTAAACATTATGAATATTCACATTAAAATCAAATATAAATCTTAATGAAAATAGATCAATCTACCAAATATTGTTATTTGTAGTGTAGAGCACTCATTGTGCTTTTGAAATCTTGATGATAATCCTCTATTTTTATCATGGATTGAAAGAGAAACATAACAATATCTCATCTATGAACTACTCTTATAATAACAATGAGCACTCACTATGTTGTACTAAATTTGATGGCTTCTTTGTCTCCTTCCCCTTTGAAGTTCCTATTGTAAATATTACAAACATTAACTTTAAAATCAAATGCATATCTAAAAGAAAATAGATCAATCTATCAATGATTATTATTTCTATTTTAGATCACTCACTATGTTCTACAAATCTTAATGAAAATCTTCTCTTTCTTTCTAAGGACAAGACTAAAAGAAAAGGATAACTGATTAAAAGTGACAAAATCAACATGAAATTGCAAATTTAACCTTCCACTTTTTCCACATAGAAAAATACCCATTTTGGACAAGAATGTCCTCATTTTTTTTCCTTGCTAAAATAATCTTTTCTTTTAAAACACACATGTAACTAATCGAAATATTGAAGGGTATTTATATCAAAAAAGGGTTACTCTTCAAGTTCAAAAATGGGAGAGGTTGGTTTTACAAATTTGAGATCTTTTAATCAACTAATCTTAAAAAAAAAAGCATAACAATGAGTTATTTATGAATTATTCTTATTATTACATTGAGCACTCACTATGTTGTACCAAAATTGGTGGTTTTTCTTGCTCTTTCTTGTTTGATATTTCTCTTGGTTTTCCTTTCTGCTTCCCCTTTGAATGTTCTCCTGCAAACATTATGAATATTCTCTTTAAAATAAAATGCATATCTCGATAGTAATAGATCAATATATCAACTATTATAATTATTAGTATTGTATAACACTATGCCATGCAAATCTTAGTGACAATATTTTCTTTCTAAGTAGTATTGAAAGAAAAACATGACAATGGTATGTCTATGACATATTCTTATTATAACAATGAGCACTCACTATGTTGTATTAAATTTGATAGTTTTCATTCTCCTTCCTTTTTGAAATTCCTCTTATAAACATTATGAATATTCATTTTAAAATCACATGCATATCTAAATGAAAATATATCAATATATAAACTATTGTTATTTGTATTGTAGAGTACTCAATGTGTTCTAGAAATGTTGATGATAAGTGCTTTATAGATCCTTATGATAATTTTCTCTTTCTACATCAAAAGAGTGGACTCAGGAAAAAACATAAAATTGGCTTGACCATGAACTACTTTAATTTAACAAGGAGCACTCACTGTGTTATATTAAAATTGATTGTTTCTTTAGCTTCTTTTTCATTGGAGTTCTTTTTCTAAGCATTCTGAATATTCACTTTAACATCAAGTGCATATCTTAATGAAAATAAATTAATCTATTAACTAGTGTTATTTGTATTCTAAATCATTATTATGCTTTACAAATATTGATGATTATGTTCTCTTTCTTTTCCAAGATAGGACTATGAGAAAACCATAACAATGACTCCTCTATAAGTTATGTTTATTATAATAATGTGCACTCACTATGACATACTAAAATTGATGGTTTTTCTGGCTCCTTCATTAAAGTTTGTCTTATAAACAGTATGAATATTCACTTTAAACATCAAATGCATATCTAAATGAAAATAAATCAATCTATCAACTATATTTTCATTGTAGATCACTCACTATGTTGTATGAAGCTTGATGATAATTTTCTATTTCTATCTAAATATAGGACTAAAATAACTTGTCTATGAACTACTCTTACTATAACAATGAGTATTCACCTTGTTTTACCAAAATTGATGGTTTCTCTAACTCCTTCCCCTTTGAAGTTCCCCTTGTATATATTATGAATATTTTAAGTTTAAAATTACATGCATATCTTAATGAAAATATATCTTCTACAAACTATTGTTCTTTCGATTATAAAGCACTCACTATGCTCTAAATATTTTGACGATGATCTTCTCTTTCTATATCCAAAGATATATAAAACTAAAATAAAAACATTAAAAGAAAAAATAATCATTCATGAACTACTCTTATTAAAAATGGTCACTCACTGTGTTGTACTAAAATTGATTGTTTCTTTGGCTCCTGTCCCCTTGAAGTTCCTCTTATAAACATTATGAATATTAACTTTAAAATCAAGTGTTATCTCATTGATAACAAATCAATCTGTTAACTATTGTTATTTGTATCACTTTGCTCTACAATTCTTGATGATAATATTCTTCATTTTCTATCCACAAATAAGACTAAAAGAAAAACATAATAATAACTTATGTATAAGCTATTCTTATTATCACAAGAAGCACTCACTCTTGTGTACTAAAATTGATGGTTCCTCTAGCTCCTTCTCTTTTGAAGTTCCTCCTATAAAGATTACGAATATTCACTTTAAAATCAAATACATATCTTAATGAATTAAAATTAATCTGCCAACTATTATTATTTATATTGTAAAACACTCATTGTGGTTTGGAATTTTTTATGATAATCTTCTTTTTCTATCCAATGATAGGATTGGGAGAAAAACATAAAAAAGATCAATCTATAAACTATTCTCATTATCAAGATGAACACTCATTCTATTGTACTAAAATTGATGGTTTCACTTGCTCCTTCCCCTTTGAAGTTCCTCTTATAAACGTACAATATTCACTTTAAAATCAAATGCATATCTCAATGAAAATAAATCAACTATTAACTATTATTTTTTGTATCATATAACATTGATTGTGTTATTTCTATTGTATAACACTCATTATAATTTGCAAATCTTCATGATTCTCTCTATCAAATACAATCATAAAAGAAAAACATAATAATGGAGAATCTATGAACTACACTTATTATAATGATGAGCACTGATTGTATTGTAATAATATTTATGGTTTTTCTAGCTCCTTCCCCTTTGAAGTTCTTCCTATACACATTATGAATATTAATTTTAAAATAATACTCATATCTTAGTGAAAAATATATCAATCCACCAACTATTGTTATTTCTATTACATAATACCTTTTATAATTTGCAAATGTTCATGATAATCCTCTCTTTATATCTAAAGAGAGTCTTAAAAAGAAAAATACAATAGTGGTTCACCTATGAACTACTCTTATTATATCAATGAGCACTCACCATTTTTTACTAAAATTGACGCTTTTTCTAGCTCCTCATTTAAAGTTTGCCCTACAAACATTATGAAAATTCACTTTAAAATTTAATGTATATCTCAATGAATTTGGATTTATATCTAAAGATAGAACTAAAAGAAAAACCATTAGAAAGACTCATCCATGAAGTACGTACTCTTATTATAACAATGAGCACTCACCATGTTGTACTAAAATTGATGGTGTCTTGGGTTCCTTCCCCTTTGAAGTTCCTCCTATAAATATTATGAATATCCACTTTCAAATCAAATTCAAATCTCAATCAAAATAGATCAAACTATCAACTATTGTTATTTCTATTGTATAGCACACACTATGCTCTTTCTTAATAATAATCTTCTTTTTGTATCCAAAGACAATCGAAAATTGATGGTCTTTTTATTGTATAACACACACTATGCTCTTTCTTAATAATAATCTTCTTTTTATATCAACTATTGTATAGAACTACTCTTATTATAACAATGAGCACTCACCGTGTTGTACTAAAATTGATGGTGTCTCGGGTTCCTTCCCCTTTGATGTTCCTCCTGTAAATATTATGAATATCCACTTTCAAATCAAATTCAAATCTCAATCAAAATAGATCAAACTATCAACTATTGTTATTTCAATTGTATAGCACACACTATACTCTTTCATAATAATAATTTTTTTTTTTCTATCTAAAGACAATCGAAAATTGATGGTCTTTCTATTGTATAACACACACTATGCTCTTTCTTAATAATAATCTTCTTTTTATATCAACTATTATATAAAACCACTCTTATTATAACAATGAGCACTCACCGTGTTGTACTAAAATTGATGGTGTCTCAGGTTCCTTCCCCATTGAAGTTCTTGCTGTAAATATTATGAATACCCACTTTCAAATCAAATTCAAATCTCAGTGAAAATAGATCAAACTATCAACTATTGTTATTTCTATTGTATAGCACACACTATGCTCTTTCTTAATAATAATCTTCTTTTTCTATCTAAAGACAATCGAAAATTGATGGTCTTTCTATTGTATAACACACACTATGCTCTTTCATAATAATAATCTTCTTTTTATATCAACTATTGTATAGAACCACTCTTATTATAACAATGAACACTCACCGTGTTGTACTAAAATTGATGGTGTCTCGGGTTCCTTCCCCTTTGAAGTTCCTCCTATAAATATTATGAATATTCACTTTCAAATCAAATTCAAATCTCGATGAAAATGGATCAAACTATCAACTGTTGTTATTTCTATTATATAGCAAACGCTATGCTCTTTCTTAATAATAATCTTTTTTTTTCTATCTGAAGACAATAGAAAAAGAAAAA
Source organism: Vitis cinerea var. helleri x Vitis rupestris (assembly GCA_945999865.1). Classification (NCBI taxonomy): domain Eukaryota; kingdom Viridiplantae; phylum Streptophyta; class Magnoliopsida; order Vitales; family Vitaceae; genus Vitis; species Vitis cinerea var. helleri x Vitis rupestris. The sequence goes on along the minus strand of OX253931.1, from coordinate 2,006,745 downwards.
CATAACAATGTCTCATCTATGAAATACTTCTATTATAAAAATGAGAACTCCTTGTGTTGTACTAAAATTGATGGTTTCTTAGACTTTCTCCATTTAAATTTCCCTCAATAAAAATTATGAATAATCACTTTAAAATAAAATGCATATGTCGATGAAAATACATCAATCAATCAACTATTGTTATTTGTATTTTAAAGCACTCACTATGTTACACAAATCTTATTGATAATTTTCTCTCTCTATCTAAAGATATGATTGAAAGAAAAACATAACAATAGTTCATTCATTAACTACTCTTATGATAAGAAACTGTACTCACTATGTTGTACTAAAATTGATAGTTTCTTTGGCTCCTTCCTCTTTGAAATTCCTCCTATGAACGCTATGAATATTCATTTTAAAATCAAATTCATATCTCCATGAAAATAGATTAATCCAACAACTAGTGTTTTTTGTATTGTAGAACACTCGTTGTGCTTTGTAAGTCTGAATGATAATCTTTTTTGTGGATGTAGGCAAACTATTGAATCACATAAATTTTTGTTTTTTTGTGGACTTGTTTTTCTGTAATTCTTCTTCTGTATCATATTTGGATATTTTCATAGATCTATAAGTTTTTGCACAACGAACACCAAAGCTCAAGTCAATACAATCATGGGTTTACTTCTAAGATCAACATCAAATCCCTAACACATGAAATGTTAAGGCTAATACTGTCCCTTGGCAAAACATAATCTTGGGCTATTTCCTAGAGAAGTAGCATTGTTGCAAATCTAGCAATTATGAAAATGGATTTTCCAGCCTAATGCATATCCAAAAGAATGAGGCAAAATATAATTAAACTATTAACTGCTATTATTCTATGAACTTACGATGTTCTTCAGCTAAATTTGATGGTTCTGCATGTTCCTTGCCTTTAGAAGTTCCTCCTGCAAAAAATATGAATCTTTGGTTCTTACCCCAAAATGTTTGAAACAAAAATTAATGGTCGTCTGTGAAATACAGCTATTGTATTGCTAAGCACTTGTTGAACACTGTTATCCTTGATGGTTTTTCTGGCCCCTTCATTAAAGTTTGTCTAACATTATGAATATTCACTTTAAACATCAAATGCATATCTAAATGAAAATAGATCAATCTATCAACTATATTTTCATTGTAGATCACTCACTATGTTGTATGAAGCTTGATGATAATTTTCTCTTTCTATCTAAATATAGGACTAAAATAACTTGTCTGTGAACTACTCTTACTATAACAATGAGTATTCACCTTGTTTTGCCAAAATTGATGGTTTCTCTAACTCCTTCCCCTTTGAAGTTCCCCTTGTATATATTATGAATATTTTAAGTTTAAAATTACATGCATATCTCAATGAAAATATATCTTCAACAAACTATTGTTCTTTCGATTATAAAGCACTCACTATGCTCTAAATATTTTGACGATAATCTTCTCTTTCTATATCCAAAGATATATTAAACTAAAATAAAAACATTAAAAGAAAAAATAATCATTCATGAACTACTCTTATAAAAAATGGTCACTCACTGTGTTGTACTAAAATTGATCGTTTCTCTGGCTCCTGTCCCCTTGAAGTTCCTCTTATAAACATTATGAATATTAACTTTAAAATCAAGTGTTATCTCATTGATAACAAATCAATCTGTTAACTATTGTTATTTGTATCACTTTGCTCTACAATTCTTGATGATAATATTCTTCATTTTCTATCCACAAATAAGACTAAAAGAAAAACATAATAATAACTTATGTATAAGCTATTCTTATTATCACAAGAAGCACTCACTCTTGTATACTAAAATTGATGGTTCCTCTAGTTCCTTCTCTTTTGAAGTTCCTCCTATAAAGATTACGAATATTCATTTTAAAATCAAATACATATCTTAATGAATTAAAATTAATCTGCCAACTATTATTATTTATATTGTAAAGCACTCATTGTGCTTTGGAATTTTTTATGATAATCTTCTTTTTCTATCCAATGATGGGATTGGGAGAAAAACATAAAAAAAGATCAATCTATAAACTATTCTCATTATCAAGATGAACACTCATTCTATTGTACTAAAATTGATGGTTTCACTTGCTCCTTCCCCTTTGAAGTTCCTCTTATAAACGTACAATATTCACTTTAAAATCAAATGCATATCTCAATGAAAATAAATCAACTATTAACTATTATTTTTTGTATCATATAACATTGATTGTGTTATTTCTATTGTATAACACTCATTATAATTTGCAAATCTTCATGATTCTCTCTATCAAATACAATCATAAAAGAAAAACATAATAATGGAGAATCTATGAACTACACTTATTATAATGATGAGCACTGATTGTATTGTAATAATATTTATGGTTTTTCTAGCTCCTTCCCCTTTGAAGTTCTTCCTATACACATTATGAATATTAATTTTAAAATAATACTCATATCTTAGTGAAAAATATATCAATCCACCAACTATTGTTATTTCTATTACATAATACCTTTTATAATTTGCAAATGTTCATGATAATCCTCTCTTTATATCTAAAGAGAGTCTTAAAAAGAAAAATACAATAGTGGTTCACCTATGAACTACTCTTATTATATCAATGAGCACTCACCATTTTTTACTAAAATTTACGCTTTTTCTAGCTCCTCATTTAAAGTTTGGCCTACAAACATGATGAAAATTCACTTTAAAATTTAATGTATATCTCAATGAATTTTGATTTATATCTAAAGATAGAACTAAAAGAAAAACCATTAGAAAGACTCATCCATGAACTACGTACTCTTATTATAACAATGAGCACTCACCGTGTTGTACTAAAATTGATGTTGTCTTGGGCTCCTTCCCCTTTGAAGTTCCTCCTGTAAATATTATGAATATCCACTTTCAAATCAAATTCAAATCTCAATCAAAATAGATCAAACTATCAACTATTGTTATTTCTATTGTATAGCACACACTATGCTCTTTCTTAATAATAATCTTCTTTTTGTATCCAAAGACAATCGAAAATTGATGGTCTTTTTATTGTATAACACACACTGTGCTCTTTCTTAATAATAATCTTCTTTTTATATCAACTATTGTATAGAACTACTCTTATTATAACAATGAGCACTCACCGTGTTGTACTAAAATTGATGGTGTCTCGGGTTCCTTCCCCTTTGATGTTCTTCCTGTAAATATTATGAATATCCACTTTCAAATCAAATTCAAATCTCAATCAAAATAGATCAAACTATCAACTATTGTTATTTCAATTGTATAGCACACACTATGTTCTTTCTTAATAATAATCTTCTTTTTGTATCCAAAGACAATCGAAAATTGATGTTCTTTTTATTGTATAACACACACTGTGCTCTTTCTTAATAATAATCTTCTTTTTATATCAACTATTGTATAGAACTACTCTTATTATAACAATGAGCACTCACCGTGTTGTACTAAAATTGATGGTGTCTCGGGTTCCTTCCCCTTTGATGTTCCTCCTGTAAATATTATGAATATCCACTTTCAAATCAAATTCAAATCTCAATCAAAATAGATCAAACTATCAACTATTGTTATTTCTATTGTATAGCACACACTATGCTCTTTCTTAATAATAATCTCCTTTTTCTATCTAAAGACAATCGAAAATTGATGGTATTTCTATTGTATAACACACACTATGCTCTTTCTTAATAATAATCTTCTTTTTATATCAACTATTGTATAGAACCACTCTTATTATAACAATGAACACTCACCTTGTTGTACTAAAATTGATGGTGTCTCAGGTTCCTTCCCCATTGAAGTTCCTGCTGTAAATATTATGAATATCCACTTTCAAATCAAATTCAAATCTCAGTGAAAATAGATCAAACTATCAACTATTGTTATTTCTATTGTATAGCACACACTATGCTCTTTCTTAATAATAATCTCCTTTTTCTATCTAAAGACAATAGAAAAAGAAAAACATAACAATGTCTCATCTATGAAATACTTCTATTATAAAAATGAGAACTCCTTGTGTTGTACTAAAATTGATGGTTTCTTAGACTTTCTCCCTTTAAAGTTCCCTCAATAAAAATTATGAATAATCACTTTAAAATAAAATGCATATGTCAATGAAAATACATCAATCAATCAACTATTGTTATTTGTATTTTAGAGCACTCACTATGTTACACAAATCTTATTGATAATTTTCTCTCTCTATCTAAAGATATGATTAAAAGAAAAACATAACAATAGTTCATTCATTAACTACTCTTATGATAAGAAACTGTACTCACTATGTTGTACTAAAATTGATAGTTTCTTTGGCTCCTTCCCCTTTGAAATTCCTCCTATGAACGTTATGAATATTCATTTTAAAATCAAATTCACATCTCCATGAAAATAGATTAATCCAACAACTAGTGTTTTTTGTATTGTAGAACACTCGTTGTGCTTTGTAAGTCTGAATGATAATCTTTTTTTTTTTTTTTTTTTGGTCTAGGATGAAAAGAAAAATATAATAATGGTTTATCTATAAATTTTGTGGATGTAGGCAAAATATTGAATCACATAAATTTTTGTTTTTTTGTGGACTTGTTTTTCTGTAATTCTTCTGCTGTATCATATTTGGATATTTTCATAGATCTATAAGCTTTTGCACAACGAACACCAAAGCTCAAGTCAATACAATCATGGGTTTACTTCTAAGATCAACATCAAATCCCTAACACATTAAATGTTAAGGCTAATACTGTCCCTTGGCAAAACATAATCCTGGGCTATTTCCTAGAGAAGTAGCATTGTTGCAAATCTAGCAATTATGAATATGGATTTTCCAGCCTAATGCATATCCAAAATAATGAGGCAAAATATAATTAAACTATTAACTGCTATTATTCTATGAACTTACGATGTTCTTCAGCTAAATTTGATGGTTCTGCATGTTCCTTGCCTTTAGAAGTTCCTCCTGCAAAAAATATGAATCTTTGGTTCTTACCCAAAATGTTTCAAAACAAAAATTAATGGTCCGTCTGTGAAATACAGCTATTGTATTGCTAAGCACTTGTTGAACACTGTTATCCTTGATGGTTTTTCTGGCTCTTCACTTTTAAAATTTTGCCCTAGAGATGATGTGAATTTTCAATTTCTACCCACACACATGAATAAGAAAAAAGTTCAATAGTTATCATCTATGAAGTATAGTTCTATTGATGAGCACTAAGCCTCTTCTATAAACTTGATATATCTTCTTACGAACTACAGTTGTCATCTTTGGTTTTACCAAAAACATGTCTAAAAGAAATATCAATAATTGAGGTCACGAAGCACCACGGTACTTTGCTAAGCTTGATTGTTCTGCTGATTCCTTCCCTTTACAATTTGCTCCTGCAACTATTATGTCTTCACTTTCTATTTAAATACATTTCTACAAGAACAAAAGAAATTTGATTTTCATAGTGTCTCATTCCTGTCAGAAGTTCCTGCTGCAAACATTATGAATCTTCATTTTCTACCCAAATGCACAAGCATGTCAAAAGAAAAAGACAGAAAACAAAAATGGACATTTTACTTTCTTGTTGCATGAAAACCATGTAAATTCTGCTGTTGTGATAATTTCCCAGAAGATTTCTAGTTGCTCTGCACAATAGAGGTAATAAAGCCAAGGGAAAAAGAAGTTTAATTCATGTTCTTTGGAAGGATGCTTCACTTAAAAAATAGCAGCAATCAAAGATATATATATATATATATATATATATATTAATTTCTGACAAGATTTAACTGTCACACGGAAGAGAAGTCTTCATTTTTATTATAAAATCTTGGTAAATTTTAGGCTGATGAAATGGTAGCTAGAAGTTTATCATTGAGGAAGGAAAGTCACTATAAACGAAATGAATTCAGATCACACTATTTTCAGCCGAACTTCCAATGTTGGAACCATTTTAGATTTGATAGTTCTTACCATCTGAAGATGATTTGACAATTGGCCCTATGATTTTCAGTTTTTATAGTTTGGGCACACAGACAAAAAAGGAAAACATCATCTCCAAATGGATGGACAAGGAGCTAGAAAATTATGCTACTCATAGTAATGAAATTCCACGGGGATATAGCAAATACTAACCTTTCCAGTACTTCACAAAAGGATGATGCCAACGAGTTGAAGATGCTTTTGGGTGATCTTGAATTTGGTTTGACAAATCGAGGGATGATGATACTTCAGTGGAACCAATCTCTCGGTCAGTTATGTCCTTGATCTTTCCCCAATCTGGTCCTCCTCCATCATCCTCTGTGCAGCGCTCCACTAGAATGGGACATCCTTGAATTACCAAATGTTGAAGGGAAATAGAAACACCCTCCTTCGGTAATGAGGGGAGTTTGGGGCAATCCTTAATGTAAAGATCCTTGAGGGAGGTGAGGCTCTTCAACACATCATCAGGACCAAGGGACTGGAGATTGTGGCAGGAACCAAGAGTCAAACATTCTAGGGATTTGGGAAGCCCTTCATCAGGCAATTCTACAAGTTGGGAGCACCATTGGATGGACAGAAGTTTAAGTGAGGTCAAACTTTGGAATGGTGATGCTTCTTGGGAAAAATAAACTAAATCTTTGCAATGAAGGATGTGCAAAGCCTTGAGACCAGGAAGATGAGGCCACTTTGGGAAAGAGACAGCGTTTGAGATGTTTGAAATGACCAAAGAGTTTAGAGAACTGGTCTCTGGTATTGTGCCCAGTAGTGTTCCATCCTCACATTCGTCCAGAAGTAAGTGCTGAAGTTCTTCGCAGGACTCTGGGGCTGGGAGAGCTCTCAGTAACTTGCAGCCACCAATCTCTACCTTCTTTGGTTTAAATGTTTGTGGTAAGGTCTCCAGCTTTGGGCAACCATAAATCTTCAATTCCAAGAGACTAGAGAAGGAACGATTCGCTTCATTCAAATCTTCCAGAACAATATTGCCAACAAGTACTAGGACTTTCAGAAATGGGGTTACGGCAAGGACCTTGAGAGAGTCGCAACCTTTGATCTTCACATCTTCTAGCTTACGAAAGTGGGATGGCAACTTTATCAGGTTGGGGCAATTACTGATCTTTAAGGAAGCCAGGGATGGGTACTCCCCTGATTGTTTTAGTTCCTCCAACTCCTGCATCCCTTTAATGTTGAGTTTTTGAAGGTTGGGTAGCGCACCGAGTGAAAGGGCTTTACATCTTTCACAATATTTCAAGGAAACAGTTACCAGATTTTGGAGCTGCCCGTCTGTCATCCAAAGTGGAAATGTGGTACCCCAAAAATTAGAAATGTGGAGCTCTTTGAGGTCCGAGTGGGGCCGTAAATCTTCAAGCACCTTCACTTCTGCTGCTTCATCTAGTGCGGAAGCAATTCGGCTGCCCCATTCCAACACAAGTTTATCAAGGCTTTCTTTTTCATTCAATTTTGCCTCACCTGCATTCACTGCATTCTCAAGGTTTGAAATACGCAATGATCCCGTAAGCTTTGCCATGCCCTTCAGTTCTTCAATCCTATATCCATTGTCGCACCAAATTGGAAATGCATGCAAGTTATGCAGACTGGTTAAGCTCCCAATTCTTGGTGGCAACTTTTTGGTTTTGTACCAGAACACTTCATCTAGTTCAAGATGTCTCAAGTTTATTAGCTTGGCAATGTTCTTGGGCAATTTTAAAAGAAAAACACACCCTAACAGTAGTAGGGTTTGCAGATTATGGAGTTTGCAGAGGAAGGCGGGGAGACTTCTGATTCCAGTTTTGGAGAGGTTGAGATAGCGCAACAGCTTCAACTCTTGGATTGAATTTGGTACATCAAGAATTTTACTTGAACTCAGATCCAACACACGGATGTATTTCATTCTGCCAAACCTTTTATCTAGTGCTTGGCCAAAATCTGTCAAATAATTGCTGGGGAGTAGAAGTGTGCGCACTTTCTTTGATTTATCAATCATATCCAGGACAGGTTTCTCCACATTTCTACACATCAATGACACATGACGAGTTCGTTCAGAGAAATCATATTGCGTGTCATCCTCCTTCACTAGGCAAGAATAGGGACCAGAAATTGATTGTGCCAGATTATGGAAAAGATCATGCATCCTGTACCTTTTCCTGTCTACGTCTGGACTTTGAAAGAAGGACCTGGTTAGCAACTCATTGAAATATTCACCTGCAATCTCCATCCTTTTTTGTCCTTGGAACTGGATTAAATCTTCCGCTATCCATAATTGAACCAACTCCTTCTTATCGAATGAATACCCCTTTGGAAATATGGAACAGTAGCAAAACAGTGGCTTTAAATGAGAAGGGAGATGATTATAACTCACTTTCAGCGCCGGGAAAATGCTGGGGCTCGTAGATTTGGGCTCCCCCTTCTCAGCTTCCCATATGTCAAGTTCTGAGATTCTTCGCCATTTTTTTGGATCAAGATTGCGGCCCAGAAAGCTTCCCATTGCCTTTACTGCCAAAGGCAAATTCTGACACTTGCGGACGATTCTGGTTCCAGATTCGACTAGTTGGGATGGACAATCGTCTTGTCCAAATGCAGTTCGTTGAAACAAAGACCAGCAGTCGTCGTCCGACAAAAAGTTCAAGTTGTGAGTAATTTGCATGTACTGGACATGGCAAACTTCAGTCTTTTGACTGGTGGCCAGAACTCTACTCTGCTTTGCCCCTTCCCGTAGGAGATCTAGAAGCCTCTTCCATTCCTCATCATGATCAGTCCAGACATCATCTAGAACGAGTAAAAAACATTTTCCACGTACAAATTTTTGAAAATCCTCACATAACTGGTTGAAGGATGAATTTGTATGGTTTATGTTAGGATTAGACCTCATCATGATATCTCTAAGGATCCTAGAGAGGTCAAAATTCACGGTGACACAAACCCATATTCTATTTTCCTTAAAACGCTCCTCTACCCTAGCGTCACGGCAGACCAGTTGAGCAAGTGTTGTTTTTCCCATACCCGTCATCCCAACTATGCGAATGACTGGAATGCCAACTTCTGTGTCGTAGTTGCTATCTAGCAACATGTCTACTAATTTCTTCTTATCGTCTTCCCTACCAACAATAGTAGGCATATCCGGTGGAAAGGATATGGAAGTCCGGCCACCCTCAGTTGGAACAACACTTAGTATGAAATTTGCATTTTTTCTAATATCGTCAAACCTTTCGTTGAGTTTCTCTGATTTAAATTGGCTGCTTATTCTGCTGAAACCCATACCTCGGGGGAGCGATACCTGGTCCTTCCTCAGATAAGCTTCGGTTGCCAGTCTGTCCAGCAAGTCCTCTGCATCGTAAGCGGCATCTTTAAGATCTTTAATCCAGTTCTGCATCGCATCCAGGTCCAATTGCTCTTCAGCCATGTTTGTAAGGATATCTTGGATTATCCTTGAGGTACTTAGAAGTTTGTCCAAGTCTTTCTTGAAGTCATCTAACCATAAGATCCCTTTGACAAGCAACGGTATTAACCCCACTATGGAAGAAATAAGCCTTACAAGAGAAACTGCTTCCATTATTTGGCCAAAACCAACCGTATTAAGGAGAAATTCAAATGTTGGACGGAAATCGAGACTGTTTATGGAGGGATGAGTTTCGGATGCTAACTATCCACAGATGATGCTTTGTTATATGCGTAGAGTATGCTTGAAAAATAAAAACGGTGGAGAAAAAGGAAAGAAAGCAAGGAGAGTGGAAGACCAGTGGATGATGCCTGATGGCTGATGGTTTGCCGTCTAGATACCTGTTGGAATCCATGCAACGATTAATGGTAAAAAATTGAAAAACGAGAAAGAAGAACATGCAAATTTAACGTGGTTTGGCTAATTACCTACATCCATGGGAACAGGGAAAATAGGATTTTCACTAGGTATCAAATTAGGGTTACACTTCGCTATGCTCCGTTCCACTCCGCTTCACTCCGGCATTTGCCCCGTTTTTTTTCTCCAATATGAGCCACATACTACAACAATACCATTTGGTTTATGCAACACACAATAGCCCTCATTTGTTAATGAAATGTGGTCCATACTCGATGACGTGTGGGGTATATCCACTAATTTAATTGTCACAATGAAACTTTTCTTATGATATTATTCTTTTGCTATCATTAATTTTTGAAAAATGTTAAGGTAAGGTTAGGTACCATAGTAGCATCTATGGAATAAAAAATTCAAATATTTGAGCATGTAATATAAGATTTAGATTATCAAATAAGGGTATAAACAAATGATATTAAAGTACAAATGTACAAATAAATGAAATTAAAGTATGAACAATGAAATTTATGAAAGTATGAAACATGATATCACTTGATTGATTGTATTTTTATTTTTATTTTTTTATAGATGCCAAAAAAGTATATTTCTAGTTGTGTTAGTAGAAGCTTTAATGCAAACAACATTAGATAAAGAATACTAAAATAAAATAATCACATACAGTGCATAAGGTTTTAACATGGTTAAATCAAACATGGCTATATCCACGGACGAGAAAGAATTTTTCACTATACAATAAAAAACATTATAGAGGATAAAACTAGTACTACTAAAAAAGAAGGAAAAGAAAGCAAGGCAAGTGGAAGGCCGGTGGATGATGGTTTCCAACACGCAATAGCCCTCATTTGTCAATGAAATGTGGTCCAAATAAATTTGTTTATGAAATTCAATTAACAAATAGATGACGTGTGGGGTATGCCCTCAAGTTTACTTGTGTCATAACGACACTATCTTATGTCATTATTCTTTTACTAACATTAATTTTCATATTTTTTTAAGTCTTATGGTGGTTGTTTGCACATGGAGAAGAGGAAGAGGAAGACCCCCAATGGTGTTGTTTAAAGGATACTTGGTAAAGCATCCCTCCACTATTATTATTATATAACACAAAGAATCTCAATGACTTTGAAATCAATTTCCGTTCATACATGGCAGCAGGTTCATTTTGGTTTGAATTACTCGACCGATTGGCTGGCTAATGCGAGAGTGGTTACATGATGATGACACATGCTCTGCAATTAATAATGCCTCATAGGAGAAATCGTCAAAACACTGCCCTTATTCTAATCTGATCAAACCTTTGTATTTGGCCGAAAGCAGTTCCTTTATCCCGTGATACCTGGTTGCATCATGTAAATCATAAGCTGCATTTTAAGACGCTCAATCCAGTTTCACATTACTTTCACTTCCACCTACTTATTATTAATGCTTAAAAACGTCTTGGAATACGGTTGAAGTCATTGAATGTTTTCCAAAGTTAAAGGATCCATAACATGCCCTTGAGAAGCAAACGAGATATCCTGGTTAGGTAGCAATAAGGCTCTTTTTCATTGGATGGTGGAAAAACTAATTTTGATCAATCTATTCAAAAGGCTAGTTGATCGGATTCAAATTTTCTCTGATGATTACATTGAGGTTTTTTGTTGTGATGATTATGAATGTGTTGGAGATCCTGATTTAGGAAATCTTTTGTTAAATGGTTTCATTTTTGCTTTTTGACTTGGCTCACTGTCTTTCCATGCATCATTGGTTGGGTTTCTAGAAAAATAGAAAACTTAATTGTGTAAACTAAGCCAAACGGTTTTTGTTGAGAGATTGATTCACTATGTTTATCTATGTTTATCGGATTCAAGCAATCATAACAATATTTTCTTTACCAATTAGTACGAGGAGAAAAAAACTCAATAAAAAGGATTACTGAATTTTAATAGGTACTTAGGTTATGTTTGGTTCCCGGAAAATATTAAGGAAAATAAAATATAAAGGAAAATGACTTTTTGATGTTTGGTTGTCCTATGAAAAATATAAATAAAAAATTAAATATAATTAAAACTAGTTAAAAACTTATGTATTTTTAAATTAATTAATCTTTATATCAATGAGTTAAAAAAAAGCAAAATGAGTTTGAAGTAATAAATAAAAATAATTTATCGATTTTTAATCTATTTTTTGTTTTCCTTCATTTTTTTTTTCTACTTTTCCTTTGTATGTTCTTTTTCTTATATTTTTCCTCAAATTTTCTGGGAACCAAATATAGTCTTAAATTTTATAAAATTACTAAAACTTATTTATGGTTATGAACTGAATAAAGATGGCCTATTTCTAAAGCTAAGGACTTTAAAGATAAGACAGAACAAAATGATTACGAAAGTATATCAGAACTACGATATTGACAAGAGTTTGCAATTGTATTTAGGTGTAAAATCCTACAAAATAGTTTGGCCTTCTTATAAGTTACTCACCCTAAGAAATTTGGGTAAGTTCAACAAATACAACAAGGATATACCTTTAGTTCATGCAACTTCCAATAGTTTAAACTGGTGGATCTTGGAATAGAAACAAATGGAAGGTCAGTGACTTGCACAACCAGCATATGAGCTCTTCCAGAGCTTTCAAAAGTGTTGTTGGTTTCATTTAATAACAGAACTATTTGACTTTCCTGTTTTCAACAAGGCTACAGTAGAGAACACATCAAGTATTAAAGCTGAAATGTATAGAGCATGTGTTCCAGTTCGTTACTTTATATAAGGAAAGATCAAAACAGTAATAAACATCAGGAAACAGATAATAATACAGCTTCCAGTGAAGTATAACCCTTTTTCACTTGACAAGGCATTTGTATCTTGTAGTAAAGCAAGAGGATATATTCAAAGAAGTTGATCATTAGCTAAGTTCTTATTGTGAGATAGAATTCCAGAATTTATTTCTTGCAAGCCTTTTGGAAATTAGTTCTATGCACCTTTTATAAGTATTGCTTTCTTAAAAAAAAAAAAAAACCAACAAATCTCCACCTTGGAGAAATTACTGATCATCTTCCAACTTCCAAAATTCAAAACATTTTAAAACAAGTGAATTAAAAGTGTGTTTGGTAGTGATTTTAGAAAGTGTTTTTAACCTTTGTAACACTAAGAGTGTGTTTGGTAGTGATTCTAAAAAAACGTGTTTAATCATTCTAATAGTTAAATGATAAAAAATTTTAAGTATTAAAAATATTAAAAGCGCTTCCTAGAATTATTACCAAACAGATTCTAAGAAATTTTAATTTTTCAAGTATTAGAAAAGTTGGAAACACTTTTTAAAATCACTACCAAACGCACTTTATCTATAATCACCTCCAAATGCTTCCAAAGTTCAAAACATTGTCTAACACGTAAACTAACTATCATTTCCTTCAAATGTTCTTTTATACAAATGCTTCCAAAATTTAAAATATTCTCTAACAAGCGAACTAGTTACCATCTCCCCTAAATGGGCTTTTAGATTTTGTACACCCAAGGGTGTTCAAATTTGCAAGATATTACCAAGTCCAAACAATAGGAAGAAGGTACATCACCCTCTACTATAGGAAGAAAGAAGGTATATCACCCTTTATCATATAAAAAATTCGAGCAAGTGTGCAGATCTCTCTTCTTGGCCCTGCTATCTGCGATCAAATCTATAAGCCTAACAATTGACCCTGCCCATTCCTTATCATCCATATCTTCAGGTTTTTCTTCCAAAGCAAAATATCCAAATCTTGTTTTTGTTGACACAATATATCTAACACCTTGCATTGCAATATTCCAAAATTATTGTTAGTCTCATCAAATATCCCCATAAAAATTTTTCCATTAGTAAATGTAATTTTAATTGATGAAATCTTTATCATTTTATTTTAGTCAGCACAATAAAAAAAATGATAAATAATCTCGAATTAACCCTAAAACCAGTACTTTGATACCACTTGTTGTGTCAATGGAAGCTCTTATACCAATTTGTTGTGCTTTGGCATAATCCCATAGGACTTCCAAAAGCACCAAACAAATTACAAACTAGGTAGCCCATAATATGTAAGAAAAATAGAAATAAAAGAGAAATACAATATTTACAAGGTTTGGTAAGGATGCCTAATCTACATCCTCCACAATGATGATCAATCCATTAATCTTCAAATCAAAATTATAAAATCAAATTGGGAGAACGTTCTCCACACAAATTGGTTAAAGCCATTAAGATTGGCTAAAAATATAAAGATTGACTAAAGCTACACCAACCACTCTTACTAAAATCATTCTTGCACATCATGACCAAAGGACTTAGACTTATGGACCCCAAGACAAAAAAAATTCATAATCCTTGTGGAATAAGGACTCGTAATATATATCAAATTATCAAATCATAATCCTTGTGGGACAAGGATTCCTAAAATATATCAAACTCTTAATTGATGGAAAAACCAACAACATCTCCACAGCATAAAGACTAAAAGGAAGCCATAATTCCCCAATTATTTATTTATAGTAAAAAAGAAAAAAGAAAAATAAAATATAATTTAATAAGTAAAATACCCCCTCAACCTATATCATGTTTTGCACATTGCCCCCTCGAGTTTAAAATTGAGCAATGTACCCTCCATGTTTTATGATTATATGCAATGAATATTTTTTGAGTGATGGTGTTACATTTTTTTAATAGAAGGCGCATGTGCTCTCCATGTGATTAAGGACAAAAGGGTCATTTTCTCTTTACAATTGTAGCCTTCTCTTTAGTAGTAGCCCTAATCGCCTTAGTTGTAGCTTTAGCAGCTAATCTCAATGCTTCCACAATCTTCTCAAGTGTTAAACTAGGGTTTTTCAAATGAGAGCTCAGTAACTTGTTAAGTCGAGCATCAAATTCATTTGAAGTCATAGCAATTGGAGATGGATGTAAAGTGGCATCCTTATCAGAACTCTGTTTCTTCAATTCAACAAAATCTAAATTCAATAAAAATAATATGAAAACCTATCCAAGTTTTAATCCTACACATCTAAATCCAACATTAATTCATCCAGTTTCCAAATCAAAATTGGAATTTACCAAAAGAAATGAAAAAAAACATTAAGTTTGAAATCTAATAAGATTTCCTCTTACGATTTTCCAAAGAAAAACATAGCAACAAACTCAAACAAAAACTCGTACAATCATTTAGCTGAGTTGAGCATAATAAATTCAAAAGCTTTTCCTTCTTATAACCTTACTTTTTTCTCTGCAACCAAACATAACATTACCAAAACCCAATCCAAAACAAAAAACAATTCAAACCAATAACATGCAAAGAATCAAACCCCAACTCTTTTAAAATTCGACGAATTCCCAATCAATCAACACACTCACATCCAAAACAAGCAATTCAATAAAAAAAAAATTACATCAATCCACACCACCACAACCTTTATTCAAGAAAATTCCATAAAATGAATTAAAAATCCAACAATGACTCTAAATTAGGTTTTTTAGAAGGATGAGAGAGGTGAATATAGTGGAGATAGAAAAGCCCTTCATTAACTTTCTTGAGATTCTAGGGCTTTGGGTTGGGGATTCAACAGTAGCAACTAGGAGGAATGATCAACGAGGGAGAGGAGGGCTAGAGGTTAGGGTTTTAAAATGACAGTGACCCTTTTGTCCTCACTTTAAATGAAAATGATCATTTTTCCCTTAATCACATGGAGAGTATTGGCCCCTCACTATTAGACCATCCCCTCAGTTATCCACATTTGTTGCCATTAGGAAGGAGGACCTAAGGCTGAGTGGATAGTCCGTCTAGATCTAGGATGAAGACGAACAATCCTAAATAGTGACAGTGAGAGTGGAACCTGACTAACCTCCAAGCATTAAATCGGCTTCAAATGTTAATTGCGCATCATGCATAAGCCATGATTGTAGTCGCAGCCGTTACAAGGACAAATTCTAGTATTTGAGGCTCATCAAAGCAAGACAACCGTTATGCACCAACAATCAATATCATAATAACGCACAATCAAGTACAATTAAGGTGTAATTAAGAAGCTTGAAAAAGCATTACACGTGAGCAAGGATAAATAGTCATGCACAATCTAGGAAAGATATGTCGCTTTCTTTCCAAAGAAGTTCTTCTCTTGCTTAACCAAATCTCTAACCTAATCTTCGAAAAGGCGTGCTCAAATTCCCATCCAGACATCCCTTGGTGTAGGATGAAGCGGATCTAGTAGGACGAAGTGGGTTTAACCGCTAGGATTCTATCCGGAAGAACTCTCACCCTCCATGCAACAATAGAGAGCGCATGCGTGTTTCGTCCAAAAAATGTAACATCATCACTCAAAAAATGTACATTGCATGTAATTATAAAACATGAAGGGTACATTACTCGATTTTAAACTTGATGAGCCAATATGCAAAACACATTATAGGTTGGGGGGTAAAGTGTAGTTATAAACCCAAACTTTTTTTACACCTCAATTTTTTAAAATAAGTTTAAAAACTTTTACCTTTTAAATAATTGGGTTTAAGAATTCTTATATCTTATATAAAAGTTACTATTACACCAAAAATAAAAAATGTATCCAAATGAAAACTTATGCACATATTTTTGAAATCCATACATTGTTTGTATACCAAATATAAATGAATGACAAAAAAAATTGCAAAGTTTAAATCTATTTCTTATCTTTCATAATTTTTCTTTAATCTCATTATATATATATATATATATATATATATATATATATATATATATATATATATATATATATATATATATATATATATATATATTATGTAGAATACCAAAATATTCACATGCTATATTTTATACAAAAATGGCATACCAAGCATAAAAGGAAATTGAAATAATAATTTCCATGGCCTTAGGAATCTTGTTGCACAGTTGGTAATTAAATTTGGATAAAGATCAAAAAGACAAAAATAGTCCTACAACCAAAAATAGGGTTAGTTATAAAATAAAATAAAACCCAAGTCTATTACAAAAATCCCAATTAAGACAGTCCCTTTCTATGTTGTCACCTCTTTCTTACCGCCAATCTGCTATCACTAGCACTTGACCACTCAAAGATTTTAAGGACCATTGGAAGTAGGTTACCTTTGTTTGAAGCACTGCTCGACCACTCAAGCGACTCAAGTGCTATAAGTGACTGCCCAAGCACTCTAGCCATTCGAGCGCTAATCTCAATGCTTGAGTGTTGCATCCATTTCTTGCACACCCAAGGCTACTTCTTTTGCAAATTTCTATCGTTTTCTCCACCAAAAACTTACCTTGGCCGGAAAAGGAGTCATGATAGCCATGATTCACCTCTTAGATTTCTTTCATGCCTTCCATGGGTTACAAAGTTGATAAAAACTAGATTTTTACAATAAAAATATGATACTCCAATAAAGGATTTTACAACAAATCTAATAAAAAAGATATTTTTACAATCAAGAAAAATCCTATGCTCTTAAACACAAAGCTTACAACACATTCTAGAAAACAAACAATTCAACATTATTATAACCATCATATTACAACCATTAAATTAAATTCATATAAAAATTTAATTATCCATGCATTAATCCCTAGGGCCATGGGATGAACCAAAATATCTCGCAAAACAAAATTAACACACTTTATAACAGATCTAACATGTAAAACTCATCTTAGGGCTTTGATACCAATTGTTGGGAACCTTGGATTTCTCCGTTATGAAACCCTGAATCAAATAGGTATATGCAAATCTATCTTAAGCTTCTCTAGAAACTATTCTAGCAGAAACAATGTCAATAAAAAAAACATTTAGAATAATTAACCGGAGAAGATGGTAATCATACCTTGATTCCTCAATTAATTCTTCATGATGAAGAACATGGATGAATGATTTGGAGGTTTCATACACCCAAGAATTTGGATATCCCTAAATCAAATTCGTGAGGTGAAGAAAATGCCTCAAAACACTAGAGGTCTCGTACACCTAATATCTTTTGCTCGATGACTCTAACCATGATCTAGGTACTCTAAAGAGAGGATAATGGAAAAGAGGAAGCTTTGACTCTCTATCTATCTATAAAAGTGAAATACAACTCTCTGAAAAGTGATGGAAAACTCGAACCCCTAAGGGGGTATTTATAGGGTTTCGCTACTAGACTTGAGTGACTTAAGTCCACTTGAGTCGCTTAATTTAGCCTAAAACGAGTTCTAATTGATTTATTAACCACATAGAGCCATCTAATTAGTTAATTAATTCAATCTTGAGACTTTGCTCATTATCCCCTATGCAACCTTGTGTAACTCCCAAAACACCCTTATGCAGAAAAGTAAACTTAGAGCCAATCCAACCCTCATAAATTTTGCTATCATGGTATATGAGCTCAAAATAGGGACCACTAGGACCCATAAGAGTATTGAATCCCTTATAATCTAATTTTGAAGTTGATTTAACATTCCATTAAAGATAATCAACTGCACTCAAGTACACCATGTAATAGTAATGAGATGAAGCTCAAGTCTATGACTTATCACCTATTACATTCAAACTCCTCATGAATTGGTGTTTGTAATATAACAAGGTAGTGCTATCACCTATTAAGATTCCTCTCCAATCCTTGAGTTACAGATTTAGTCTTCTAGATCACATGTCCTTTGGATCACTCAAAGAGACACATCGTTTCAATCTCATGAGATATCATAGTGTCTTTTCTAAGAATACTTATCGTCACTAGCCTTCATTAAAAGTGACCCAATCCATAAGGATATGTGACCACTTTAAGGTCTCACCCATAGGTTAAAGCCTCTTGTTAACCTTGGCATAAGCTCAATATCCTTTTAAGATTGAGAGTCCATGCAGAATGGTAAGTTGGTGAATCATGAAAATTGATAGTCTTAGGTCATGATTCATTGTAGATCCTGTCCAATATGCATCACATACATGAGTGCACTCAATATAGGAAACCCATCCTGATGGCCAAGACAAGGCCATCCCTCTAATTAGGAGGTAGTGCACTACATCCTCTATTGGATTGCCCAAATCCATGAATTGACTGTAAACAAATTATCTACTTATAAGAAATCCATGACTTATATCTTCTATGCAACTCCTAATGTACCTAACTCATGTATAATGTAAGAGATATGGGTTGAGTGCTCAAATTAATGTCAATGCATACAAGGGGATAACCTAGGGATATCAAAATCTAACTTTGTTACATCATGTCTTACTTTTAAGAGCTCAACCCAATAATACCATAAGGTTATCAAGTAGTCATGAATTTACCAAGCTACTTCATTGTGTTATCTCTCAACCTTGAGAGAATACTGAACTTATGTCTAAGTTAGCAATGACATTGACCTACGAATGAGATCCTATAGTGGTCTTATATTCTTTATAAATTGGAACACTATTGATGCAAACCAGTAGTAATATGCATTTTCAATAGATGTACCATGATATCTCATGAGATTGAGACATGGTGTCTCATTAGGTGATCTTAAGAAGGTGTGATCATGTAAACTAGGGACATAGTATTTCCTTAAGTGAAACTTGACATAAGATCTTAGAGAGCTAAGATATGTTAATTGATCTCACAATAGGAGGATCTATAACTCAAGGATGGTAGAGGTAGTCTTAAAAGATTAATAGTTTTCACATTGACTATACTCTGGACACCAGTTCATGGAGAGACTAAATGCAATGGATAGTAAGCCATAAACCTAAGCACTTAGTATCTCATTGTTATTTTCATAGGGTGTTGGAGTGTAGTTGATTCTATAGTAGGGTGTTGAATCAACTTCAAAATTGGATTATGAAGGAGCCAATAATGTCCTATAGGTTTGAGTTGTCCCTATTCAAACTCATATACCTTGTTGGCATGGTCTATAAGAGTTGGATCAACTCTTGGTTCACTTATGTGCATAAGGGTGTTTTGATAATTATGCAAGGTTAGTGAATAACATCTTTGGATTTGTTAATTAATTAATTAGGACCTATTTCAGGCTAAATTAAGTAACCCAAGCCCATATGGGCTTAACTCACTTAAGCCTAGTTTAAAGCCTTATGAAAAAACCCCTTAGGGGTTAGGGTTTCAAGTTAGTCATCTTCCACCATCCAAAGAGAATAGAATGCTCTAACCTCTACTGTCTTAAACCTTCCTACTATTTGAGTGCTAAGAAACAAGGAAGAGTCATCCAGCAGAAGATCTTAGGTGTTTGAGACATCCAAAGACTTCAAGCTTCATCTTCACCAAAAAGAATTGATTTGGAAATGTCTAAATTAGAGGTAATGTTTTCAAAACCATAAAATTTAGATTTTTATGCTTAAAACTATATCTTTTGCTTCCATAACTAGGATTTATAGGCCTAAGAAGAAAATCATGCACCTAATCTAATCATGAGAAAAAGAACTGAGTAATCTAAAATTCCCTACAATAGATTTCATCACCCTCATAGCGGTATGAAGCATAGCAAATTAGCAACAACTCTATTTACATAGGAAACTGAAAGACAAGACTAGAGGCCTATTTGACCATTTCATGCACTTTAAATAGATGATACTATTAGAACAAGAGAGCAAACAATTTTTGTTCAAAATATTTCTTTCTAGCCTATAAGGATCATCTGCTTGGTTCCATTAGCTTCCTTAGAGTTGGTCATCGACTTTGAAACCTTAGGAATGACATTAGCCTCTTTAAGATGAGGAGGGCCTCAAATGAGACGTTGAGAAGCTACATTTGATGATTTATCTTAAAAATAGCCTAGTTGGAAGGTTACAATGAAGTTGTATCAATAGTAGCCTTTAATAATGGGTTAACATCTATTTCTAGGTTGTTTTGTTCCCTCACTAATAGAATACCCAAAATGAAAGATTCCTTGTTCACTAAAGTTTGGAACTATTTTGTATTAATGGAGGACTTTTGGGTTTCATCCTCCAAGTTAATCACAATCGTGAATCCCCTTAGCCTTGAAGATCAAAGGGGAAATAAGGCAAAACCCAAAGGAGACAAGCAATTAGACAAAACCTATTAAGAAAAGAAGAGATTGAAGAAGTGACAATCATAAGAAAAGATAGTGGCAAGACAAGTCCCATAAGACCCGAGAGACTAAGTATTTCTTACTCATTGTGTCTTATGATAGGATGCTACATGACTGTAGAGAATAGAAGGGTATAAGAAACCCACAACCTTTCTCAGAGATGGTTATATTAATCAAGGTTTTAAGAAATATTATGAACATTGTGAATAAAGGAGACATTTGATAAATGATTGATGAAACCTTAAGAAATTGGTTGAGCCACTCTTGAAGTAAGAGTAAATACACGAATATGTAAAGAAGGTAGGCAAGAGCACGAGGACACCACCCCTTGATCCAACTCCTGACCAACCTATGGTGTCACCATATTGAACCTAGGAGCATCCTGATAAAGTGTTCAGATGCTAAAATGG
Organism: Vitis cinerea var. helleri x Vitis rupestris; assembly: GCA_945999865.1. Classification (NCBI taxonomy): domain Eukaryota; kingdom Viridiplantae; phylum Streptophyta; class Magnoliopsida; order Vitales; family Vitaceae; genus Vitis; species Vitis cinerea var. helleri x Vitis rupestris. The sequence goes on along the minus strand of OX253931.1, from coordinate 1,985,534 downwards.
TAAACAACGATGGTAATGGAAGTCCTTACCACCTTGAGAGAAGTAGTGAATACTTATTAGCATACCATATGTCAAAAGAGGGCTTGAGAAGCATGTGGTTGCTCATTAGGATCTCTTAGTCATTACCCTTAGGGTGTTAGGCTATGACATAAATTACATGTTAATCACTTATGAAGCTTAATCGAAATGTTCTATTGATCCGCATATGGCAAATACAATTAGGTAAGAGTGAGTTGTTTCTAGGTGAGACTTACTCATAGGGTTGGATAAAGTTCCATTAGATAGATCATTTTGCTTGTCTAAGCTAGGCTTATCAAAATCATGACTCGATTCTCTATCATGGATATATTTGCATTGTACAACACCATCATGGGGTAACCTTAGATACATAAGGGTTAATCCTTCAAGTCACCATCACACTTTGAAATTCCCAACCTCTCAAGGAATGTGGGAAATCTACAGAGACTAGATAGAGGCTTGGGTATATTGTAACATAGCTCTAAAATTGGTTAGATAACAAATAGGGTAAAACTCATCAAGTGTCTAAGGCGTATAAATCAAATAACAATTAATTGATATCTCAAAGGAAAGCCTTAGGGAACCCGTAAAGTTACTAGTTGTAGATCTCCTACAGTCTATATCCTTTTGGAGGATAAACCCAAATAGACTAGGGATGATAGGATCTCTTTTGACCCTAAAGAACAGATTAATCCTTAGTTGATGATTTGATCACATCCAAGTATTGTGCAAGTAATCTAGCATTTTCTCAAGTGTAAGGATGCAATTGTAGCTTGAAAAAGAACCCATTGAATTAGATCCAAACCCAGGGAAGAGATCTGGGTATGCAAATGTAGTAGAGAGATTCAAAGAATGAAGGATGAATTTTTATGGAAAACACTTTCTTAGATCTTGCTTTAAGCAAGAAGATTGTTGAAAAGTTGTTTTGTGAAAATAAGAATTAGTTAACACTTCTTAACTAAATGTAACAAATTGTTGAGGAAAGGAAAGATCCTTTGGGTTTTCCCTTCTCACCATGGAATGACCTCAACTTTTACTATCTTAACTAAGATACCTAAAGGTTCCTTTAGTTGGAATATTTTCAATAAAAGCACTTAAATTTATGTCAAAGGTATTATCTAATAAATTGGATTTCCAAACATAATGTTCAATTCTTCCTAAAATATTGATGATTTTGCAAATTGTAATTTTAAGGGTTAAATAAGGTTATTCCAAGTCAAAATGGTGTCCCTATTAAGTGCTTGGCATACCCTAGAAGGACCTTTGATTCCACTTTTCAAAAGTACAAAATTTAAGGATATTTAATAACTTCCAATATCTCATCTATTTACCAAATTGCAGCCTTAAGGCCTCAATTATCGTTGTTCCAAGTCAAAATGGTTTCCCTATTAAGTGCTTGGAATACCCTAAGGTTATGTTTGGTTCTTGGAAAGTAGTAAAGAAGAAAAAAAATGTTAAGGAAAATGATTTTCTCATGTTTGGTTTCACCGTGGAAAATACAAAAGAAAATAAAATATAATTAAAATTTATAAAATAATTTATATATTTTAAAATTATTTAATCTTTATATAATAGTAGGAAATAAGTAAAATGAGTTTGAAAAAATATATAAAAATAATTCATTGAGTTTAAACGTATTTTTTTTTATTTTTTTTCACTTTTTCTTTCTTTCCATTTTTCCTCTATTTTCTTTTCCTCACATTTTCCCTCAAATTTTTCGTGAACCAAACATAGTCTAAATGAAACCCCTAATCTCCAATTGGTAAATATATAAAAATGGAGCCTTCAATTAAATAAAAGGGAATCTAATAACAAGTTACTTTGAACTATGAATATTTCATGGGTGAAGAGTCATTCTAGTGGAAAGGGATACCCTAGGGATCCCTTTCCTCAACCTAAATGACTACTCATAATTTTTTAAAGAAAAATTAAATGAAAAGACTAAATTGGAAACAAGATCCAACGGTGGGTTGGAATTGATCAAACCATTGGGCCCAACCCATTTTTATAAGTTTTAATACCAAAAGGAACACTTATGTGCTGCAACCATGAGCTCTTTAAAATAAAGGGTGGCAGGTAGGATGTGGCGCCCTTGTGGACCCCTTGGTAGGACCTTCTTGAGCTGGAAGCATTATTCGTCTTTCTTCAATTGGCTTCCTAGACAATTGACCTACCAAAATTCTGAAATTTGGTTAGATTTAACCTCAGGAAGTGAACATCCAACAAAATTAGGTTCAACTCATTTGAATATTTCTATCCCCTTCAATCATTTCAAAATATTTTATTGGTCGAACATTGACAACACTCCTCCGGAGCTCCTTCCAATCTTAGTTTTCTAGTTCAATTCACCCTTCACCGTGCATCGATGGTGTCCTGAGAGCATCTCAAGGTCATCATTTGTCATGAAACATAGTTGTAACATCACAAACCTAAAAGGAAATATGAGAAAATCTGGCATATAGGAGATAACATATGATAGGTTTGTTTAAGGTTGCTTTTCATTTTGAAATCAAGCTTAATATGTGAACATGATCCCTATTCTTATGCAAAATATGACATGAATCATGTTTGAACAACGAACATCTTTTTGTGGGCACCCTGAGATTTGGGATCGATCCCTATATTGCATGCCAATTCCTCAATGTATATATGGGCAGATGCTTGGCCCATTCAGTAGAAGCCTTGAAAACTAGCCCTAGAAAGGCACCAAATCATAAATGAGGAGGTATGCAGGTTCTTAGATATTGACTTTATACAAGAAGTGATCTATCTTCGGTGGTTAGCAAACATCCTCAAAGCTAAAGCCGAGCAGAAACGTCTAACCTTCATGGGCCTGATGCAAACTTTGAAAATAAGACCACTTTCATCACAGGAGTAGGGGCCCAATGCAATAACGTTATGTCCTTCAGGCTTAAGAATGCGTGTAACCTATCTACGATTGGTCACCTAAATTTTCGAACATGATATTGCTAGTATGATGGAAGTACCGATGATATGTTGGTCAGAAGTAAGCAAAGGCTTTGACCATCTACACGACCTAGCTACAACAATTTGTATCCTCCAAAAGTATTAGATAAAGCTCAACACAACAAAGTGTGCCTTCTGGTGTTGGGTCTGGCTGGAAAATTCCCTGGGTACCAATTTGATAGTGGAATTGGTAGTGGAATGATGTGCCAACAAACGGGAAGGACAATTTGGCACCAAACATACCCGATTATGGACATTTTTTTGGGTATCCGAAGGTAGAGGCCTGATGTTAGCTTAGAAATTAAACTTGTACAACTGAGGGGTTTGCATCTGCTTGCACACACATCTCATTTTTCCCTATGAAATTAATCAATTTTCTGAAGCAACTTGTCTATCTAGTAGAAGTATTCTGTTTGCTATATCTTCATCTGTGCCTGAAGTGCTATCAAGCGCTCTTCATCAATGAACTGAGCGAAGGAGGCTCGTCTCTTTACCATCTTACAAGCAACTTGTGTCGTCAATAGGAAAGTTTACACTTTCTTGTTTGCTCTCACAGACGACACTAGGTTTTAGTACAGCAAGCCAAAGCCTTGTAGTCGAATTAAATAGTGAGCCCAATAGCTTCCATACCATGCTAGATGGTGACTGCCCAAATAAGTGATACCTGCCAAAAAGGAAGGTTGGGGGACTTTGCCTTGTGCAACCTTTCTGAAGAGTTAATTAGCTATTTATAAATAAGGAATTTCTAATTCTAGATGTTGAAAAATAAAGACTACCATTTGGACGCGTAGCTGTAAACAAACAAAATATTTAATGTTAACCATATGGGGCTTAGTGTGTCTGCATGCGGTATTCAAACAAGTACCGTTTAAACAAATTTTACTAGGTGGGTATGTGAAGAAATCCTAGCTAGGTATGCCATGCAAATTTTTGGGTATGTGAAGGAATTCAATGAATCCTAGATTAAATTTTTTAAAACATATTTTTGATACCATTTTGAATAACTTATCCAATATTACTAGGAAAATTGTATAATTAAGAAGTATGACAAAATTAAAGAAAATTGACCAGAAATATGAAGAATGTGATCAAGGTGTAAAAAAGTGATCGGGATATGAATAATGTGATTAGGTACCCAAAAAAAAAATGATAAAAAAGGGAAAAAAATATTAATATGGATTTGGTTTTCAAAAGGCTACTATTAAAATAAATTCTTAAAATGAAAAGAAAGCGATAAAAAAAAATCAATTGTTACAACTAAAATAAGTTTTGGATCAAAATAAACTTTTAAATAAAAAAAATAAAAAGAATAAGAAAATAAAATAAGATGGTGCTAAAAATGTCAACTTTCTACCACAAGAATTCTTGTGGGAAAAAAAAAAAATCATGTTGAAAATTTACTTTCAGACATGAAAATCCATAAAATTGTGCAAAACTGCCCCAAAGTAAAAGCCCATTAGGTTTAAACTAAAACAAAAATCGAAATGGAAAAAAAAATGCAAGAGCTCCAAAAGGCCTGAAAGAGTTTCTAAAATGAAAATTTAAGTGAATAAGTCTTCTGCATTTTTAAATATAATTAATATTGTGAAATAAATGAAGTTAGAAGATGGAGCAATGCCATATATATTAATTAGCGAAAGCTTCAATATTGTGCTATAAGGATTAATATAAACCCTCGACACAAAGCCGCGTGAGGTTTTAACATGATTCTGCCTTTAGAGAACTTCTAAATTATAGAGCAAAACTATTCACTCCACCTTTAACCAAATTAAATTCCTTTTATAATCTTCTTGTGTGTTTCATTTTATTTTACTTTTCTAAAAATCTTTTTACCCATCATGTTGATGAATGTTTCAAGGTTTTAATACGTTTCTTAACTAATTGTGCTTATATCCACAAATGAAAGAGAATAAATTCACTATATATAATTACAAGGGAAAAAAAATAATATATATGAGCTCTCAAAGGATTGCATGTTTCCTTGAACCTAACATTGACAACATGAACCGGGAGTTTTTCTTTTCCAGCAGATGTCTTCCCTTTCTATCACATCTATCAGGATTCATTGCATGCATGACGACTTAAGGTTATTGTCCAAGATGTTTGATTTGGACATAAGAGTTTGAGTAATATGCAAAATCCATTTGATAGTGTTAGATGGTTTATATTAACATTATTTTATTGCAAATTTGTCGAAGTAAGAGATTATTATTGTACTAGACTAGTTAGTTTAAGTTGAAAATTTGATCCAAACATTCATAAATAATTTGACTCTACCAAGCATGTACACTAGCTTTGGAGATACGAGATTCTTGTAAATTCAATTGTAAGACAATTTTGGTAAGTACAGTTGAGATGTTCAAACTATAATGACAAGCATAAGGTACATTGTGGACATAGTTTTTAATGGGTGTGATTTTAAAATGAAAATAAAAAGTAAAAATAAAAGTGATACTCAAGTTGTCACTCCCCAAAACCCACTCCAAGGACATGACGATCATTTCATACCTCAAGCCCAAGGGCTTAAAGTGGAAACGACACAAACATTTGTATTGTAACTAGAAATTTACCAATTACCAAATTCCTGTTCAGAGTAATAGGACAAAATTCTAAAATCTCCAAGTATCAACTTTAAAAAAACTAATACATCAACCAAAGTGTTATTGTCCAAATAACTCCAAACTCAAAATAATTCAAATGAGAATTAAGTTTTAACATCTAGATAATGTCCAAAATAAAGAGAGTTTAAACAAATGTCCTAATAAAGCTAAATTTCCCTCCTAACGGTCACTCCTCACCTGAGTTGAGTTTACCTGAAAGATTATCAACAAAGGGGGACGAACTCAAAGCCCAATAAGAAACATTAATATAGTTTCATGGATCAAACATTTTCAATCATGTTTGCAAATAGGAGATATAACATATGCTTATTTTCATAAAAAAATTTGAGTTCAAAATGCTAATACATTCAAACTTTTCAACAAAACTTTTTCATATCCATTTCAAAACAATTTCTCATCAGACAATTTTTCATCAAAACCAAATTGAATACATTCAAAATATCTTTATTTTGGTTATCATATGACAAAAATGGTGCCCAATTAGGTGGGAATTCACAATTGAGTAATTAGTTTCAAATTTGTTCCATTTAAGGTGAACAAAACCAAATGTCAACAATTATAACCTGTTGACTATGGTCATAAGATCAACTATTATAACCCATTGACTAGGGCCATATAATATCAACTATTATAACTTGTTGATTATGGTCGAAAATGTCAACAATTATAACCCGTTGAATAGGGTCATATAATCCAAAGTCAAACACTTTATTTCATTATTTCAAACTTACAAAACAAAACACCATATCTCAATTTTTCATTTTTCATAAACAAAGAAAATTCTCAAATATACTTTAATTTCCATACAAAACACATATTTTATCCATGCGTAAAGATAAAAATAATATTTTTACACATTTCAAAATACAATATAAAAAAGAAAATTATTTTCTTTTATAGAAATATGCATTAATTTCCCTTACCTTAAAGAAGTACTCAAAATCTTGAAGTATTTAACTCTGAAGAATTTCCTCCTCACCTAACATAATGTCGTACGCAATATTGAATATTGATTATTTATCTAAATATATAAATTTGACAATCCAAAAAATGTTTTATTTAGTATTAATAATCCTAGTTAATTTATCATGCTAATATTATTACCATCCAATATTATTTTCAACTTCCTAAACAATAATTTATTTCTCTTTTCTAACTTATCTAAATTAAATCTTTTAAGAATATTTATTCACATTAAGCTATTATTACTATTATTTAAATCTCCTATTGAAACTTAACAAATATCCCATGCATTTTTTTTATTTTTTATTTCCAACAACTCTATACCAACTCCATTCATTATTATTTTTTCTTTTATTATTATTAATTTCAATACCCAATAACACCTTAACCTATTTCTCTTCCAAGCCATCAACGTCCTTTTCTTCCTCATTGTTTACCAAAATACTATTTACTTCCTTTCTTAGGTCAATGTGCAAGCCATTTCTTAGTTTTTTTTTTTTTTTTTCAATATGCCAAATCCTTCCTATCTACACACATCTTTCATCATTTTTTTTCTCCTCTCTAAAGTTAAAACTTTTAACCTCCATACTCAAATTTTATTTAATTTTCACATCCGAAACTGTATAATTTTTTTTTTTTTTATCTAGATCCATTCATTTGAGTAATCATCGATCTCCATTAATAGATCAAACTATGTTCATAAATTTTTAATCTTTTTGACCTAGAAATTAATTAAACGAGCTCTAATCAAAATTGAGATATTCCAAAGAATATCTGAAGTATTCAAAACTAATTAATGAATATAAATATTAATTTAAGGATTAAAAATCTTATCTAAAAAATTGATTTTCAAATCCTAAACCTCCAAATCTTCAACTCTATGCCCTCTGATCTTTCTGATCTGGGTGTAAAAGGGTTTTCTGAATAGAGAAGATAGGAAAAATCTAATTTATACCTAGGGATTTTAAATACAAAAAAAAAAAAAAAAAAAAACCTTTTTACCCTTATTAAATTACTTTAATTAATTATTAATTTCTAAATTACAATTTTATCCTTAAATTGGGTTTGGGGCATTACATCCTTCCCCCCCTTAACAAAAGTTTAGTCCTCTAAACTTGACATACATGAGTCTTAAAATAAATGAAAATGTTTTTCTCTTATCTCTTCGTTTAATTCCTAAATGACCTCTCGAATACTAATATTGCTTCACTAGACCTTTATCAACTTGGCAATAAAAGATTGTAATTTTATTTTATTTTTCTATCATGCACCGCATAAGCATAAAACCCTTAACAACCCTTTCTAAGCAAGAAACTAGCTCATAAAGCTAAGATCATACATAATGGTTTAATCACATGTTTTCCCTCAAAACTAAACGCATGTTAACTAGGAATATGGATAGTCACATTTTTTACCAAAATAATTAATACAAACATAGAAGGAAACTGACCAATACATCTCTAAAATCACATTAAAATCTTAATGATCAAGAAGTACTAAGTCAACTAACATCTCCATATAACTAGTCATCATAAGATAACCTCTAAACATTATATTATCCACAATAGAATGTCCCATAGGAAAAGCAACAGTCAAATCAAAGTTTAGGCTACCAACAAGCATACCCGACAAACCAACAAAAGATATTGAAACAAAAAGTGTTTTGAGTTTAGGTCAATCAAGGCTATAGCAATAAATTGCAAATTCGAATAGTATCTATCGCCACATCAGAAGTGGCTTGAGCATCTTGATGAGTCATAGCAAACATCCACCCTTAGACTTTGGCTTTTTGTTTATCCTCCTTATTCTCCTCCTTAGGCTTCCCAATCATAAACTTCTTATTCTCTGGATAATCTCGAATCATATTTCCATGCTTCCCACAACCAAAGCAAGCTCCAAACTCTTTATTTACCCCAATATTTCTTACCACAAATAAAACAAGTCAAGTATGAATTTTGCATTGTTTCCCCTTTATTCTGACTCTCAATTGAAACGAACATTTTTGGGTCTTAGTTATTATGGGCACCATCACTCATATTCCTCTTCCTTTGTTGTTCTTTATACTATTGAAGCTCCTTATTATCCTTTTTCGCTATAAGGGCTCTATCTACAACCTTTGAATAAACACTAAGCTTCAAAATAGATATTTTGTTCTTTAAATAAGGCTTCAATCCATCTTGAAACTTTAATGCCTTTTCCTCCTCTGTAGTTATCAATTGTGGAGCAAAACGTGACAACTCTATAAATTTAGCCTCATACTAGGCCACCGTCATATCCCCCTATTCCAAACGAACAAACTCTTCTACTTTTTGTCGTCTAACACTTTCGGGGAAGTACATTTTGAAAAATGCCTCCTTAAACTGTCTTCAAACTATAGGTCCCTGATCCTCTAAAAGCCTTTTGGTCATACGCCACTAATGATCTACTTCTTTATCTAACATAAATGCTACATAAGAGGCTTTTTGCTCCTCAAAGCAATCTATAACATCAAAGAATTTCTCTATCTTAAGAATCCAAGCTTCTACTTCAGTTAGGTCTGAAGTACCAGAAAAGTAAGGAGGACCTAACTTTTTAAAGTCATCAAATGAGCTACCCTTAGTAGATGAGTGTTGTCCAAGAGCTTGAGTCTTAATAGTTCTATCTTGACAGTCAACCAAACTAACTAAAGTCTCAAGATACCTATAAAGCCCTTCTACATTCGTAGGAGGCAAACCCTCAAGTGGAGGAGGTACATCATTATTAGCCTGACTGTTATGGGAAGATGTTGTTCTTCTTGGTGCCATGTTGTCCTATAAAGCATTAGGTATAATTAAATTAGTCACTAAGAAACCAATTAGACAATTGAGATTCATAAGTAAGAATAGGAATTTATTGAAGATGAAACCGAAACTTAAACTAATGTGTCACTCATCCATCCCCAAAGTAAACTAAAATAAGTTCCCAACAAGATCATAACCCGGTGCTCTGATACCACTCTGTCACGCCCCAAAACCCATTCCAAGGGCATGACGGTCATTTCATACCTCAAGCTCAAGGGCTTAAAGTGGAACCGACACAAACATTCGTATTGTAACTAGAAATTACCAAATTCCTATTCAAAGTAGGTAGGACAAAATTCTAAAATATCCAAGTATCAACTTAAAAAAAAAAAAAAAAAAACTAATACATCAACCAAAGTCTTATTGTCCAAATAACTCCAAACTCAAAATAATTCAAACGAGAATTAAGTTTTAACATCTAAACAATGTCCAAAATAAAGAGAGTTTAAACAAATGTCCTAATAAAGCCAAATTTCCCTCCTAACAGTCACTCCTCGCCTGAATTGAGCTTACCTGAAAGATTATCAACAAAGGGGGATGAGCTCAAAGCCCAATAAGGAACATTAATATAGTTTCATGGATCAAACCTTTTCAATCATGCTTGCAAATAGGAGATATAACATATACTTATTTTCATAAAAACTTTTGAGTTCAAAATGCTACTATATTCAAACTTTTCAACAAAACTTTCTCATATCCATTTCAAAACAATTTCTCATCAAACAATTTTTCATCAAAACCAAATCGAATACATTCAAAATATCTTTACTCTGGTTATCGTATGACAAATGTTGCCCAATTAGGTGGAAATTCACAATTGAGTAATTAGTTTCAAATTTGTTCCATTTAAGGTGAACAAAATCAAATGTCAACAATTATAACCCGTTGACTATGGCCATAAGATCAACTATTATAACCAGTTGATTATGGCCATAAGGTCAAGAATTATAACCTATTGACTAGGGTCATATAATATCAACTATCATAACCCATTTATTAGGGCCGAAAATGTCAACAATTATAACCCGTTCAGTAGGGCCATATAATCCAAAGTCAAACACTTTATTTCATTAATTCAAACTTACAAAACCAAACATCATATCTTCCCAATTTTTCATTTTTCATAAACAAAGAAAATTCTCAAATATACTTTCATACAAAACACATGTTTGATCCATGCATAAAGATAAAAATAATATTTTTACACATTTCAAATACAATATAAAAAGAAAAATTATTTTCTTTTATAAAAATCTGCATTAATTTCATTTACCTTGAATAAGCACTCAAAATCTTGAAGTATTTAACTCTGAAGAATTTCCTCCTCACCTAATATAATATCATACACAATATTGATTATTGATTATTTATCTAAATATATAAATTTGACAATCCTAAAAATATTTTATTTAGTATTAAGGATCCTAATTAATTTATCATACTAATATTATTACCATCCAATATTATTTTCAACTTCCTAAACAATAATTTATTTCTCTTTTCTATCTTATTTAAATTAAATCTTTTAAGAATATTTATTTGCATTAAACTATTATTACTATTATTTAAATCTCCTACTGAAACTTAACAAATACCCCATGCATTTTTTTTTCCAACAACTCTATACCAACTCCATTCATTATTACTTTTTCTTTTCTTCTTCTTCTTCTTATTATTATTAATTTCAATACCCAACAACACCTTAACCTATTTCTCTTCCAAGCCATCAACGTCCTTTTCTTCCTCATTGTTTATCAAAATACTATTTACTTCCTTTCCTAGGTCAACGTGTAGGCCATTTCTTAGTTTTTTTTTTTTTTTCAATATGCCAAATCCTTTCTACCTACATGCATCTTTCATCATTTTTTTTTTTCTCCTCTCTAAAGTTAAAACTTTTAACCTCCATACTCACAAATTTTATGTAATTTTCACATCTGAAACTATATAATTTTTTTTTATTTTATCTAGATCTATTCATTTGAGTAATCAAAATTTATCGATCTCCATTAATAGATCAAACTATGTTCATAATTTTTTAATCTTTTTGACCTAGAAATTAATTAAACGAGCTCTAATCAAAATTGAGATATTCCAAAGAATATCTGAAGTGTTCAAAACTAATTAATGAATATAAAATATTAATTTAAGGATTAAAAATCTTACCTAAAAAATTGATCTTCAAATCCTAATCCTCCAAATCTTCAACTCTATGCTCTCTGATCTTTCTGATCTCTATGTAAAAGTGTTTTCTGAATAGAGAGGATAGGAAAAATCTAATTTATACCTAGGGGTTTTAAATGCGAAAAAAACCTTTTTACCCTTATTAAATTACTTTAATTAATTATTAATTTCTAAATTACAATTTTACCCTTAAATTGGGTTTGGGGCATTACACAAGCACCCTCATAGAGTGCTCAAGCACTCTTAGCGCCTAACTGACCTTGCAGAACACTCAAGGCGTGTCTATTTTTGTGCAATTTTCTATTTTTGATTAGATTTTCGAACTAGTATGTTTTTATTAAGTTAATTTATTACTATAATTTGCCAAGACGATGATGGTTTTTCATCTACAAATACACCTATTGGTTAAGTTATTACACTCCCTCCTAGAATTTATTATTGTTATTTCGATCCATCTCCAACATTTTTAAAGCCTATTATTAATTTGATCAATTATGGTAGTTGATTGATTGCATCCCTTGAATTCATTGAGGTGGTCACTAAGGAGCCCATGGGTGTTGCATCATAGATGTGAAGAGGAGTTTATGTGTCAATCAATGTAAGACCCTTGGGAAAAAATAACATCTAGTTAAAGTAAAATTATGTACATGTCTTTTCAGAATTAGCGAATTTTCTCTATTTTCGATTGATTTGTTGCATTTACAATAATTTGTTTTAAAGAGACTCTAAAAATGGTTTTCCACATACATCATCTATTAAGTGTGAGATTGTTTGTTGTTGTATTATTCATTTAGTATATATAAGTAAAAAACTTTTAAAATTTTTAAAAAAATTTAAATATTTTTAGTTATAACAGGGATAAAAATATTGATATTGACAGAAACATTGATAACTTAATTTTACGGATATACAGATAACTTGATTTTATGGATATATTGATAAATATTGGTGGATATTTTAATATAAAATAACGATAAATAAAAATTAATCAAAACTCATGAAATTGTCGGGAAAAACTCTAATAAATAATTTAAGAATAATACTAGAAATTTTGAAATTGTTTTGTTAAAGAAATTAATATATTTGTGGACCTATAGTTTTCACATGCATCCTCACTTGAATAGTGAGACTCGCTTTTTATTTGTGAAATCGATTTTTTTTTAAATTGTTTTTAGAGTTTAAAGGGAAAAAAACCCTAAGTGTGACTCTTAAAGGAAAAACAAGTTTGCGAAAAATCAAGTCTAGGTCCGGGGGTCAGGTTACCTATTGGGAGGGTACAGTGGTAAGTCATAGCACCCCTCTAAACCCGTATACTTATGGCATCTACTAAACGAATGGAAGAAACTATGACAATTAATTAATTGATCATGGATACTGAGAAAAAAAAAATCATACAAATGAATCTGTACAAGTCATGGTAAAATTAAATTACAAGAATCTGCAAAATAAATAAAAAGAAAAAGACATGAATCAATTTATTAAGTTAATTTAAAAATTTTTATTAATTCAAATGTCACGAAGTAATTTTGAGAAATTTTAAAAGAATTTATTTGCATTAAAAAAAATAATTTTTAGTTGATGACTTCAATTTATTTACCCAAAAGAACTTTGAATTTACTTTTAATATTGATTCAATTTTGTTTGTATTTAATTTTCAAGAAAGTTATTTTCACTTATTCTATTATAAGAATTTTTTTACAAAATTTCAATTTCGTGATAAAAATGATTTTTACTTGCTTTTACTAAAGAAGAATGAATTTTTACAATTTTATTTACAAAAGTATCTCAATTTGATTTTTATTTACAAAGGAATTAGTTTTTTTTTTTTAATAAACTTTATTTACAAAATATTTTCAATTCAATTTAAAAAAAAAAAATATATATCTACAACTTCAATTTGCAAATTGCATTCTTATTATATATATATATATATATATAGATTATTTAAGACCTTTATCTATTAAAAAAAATACTCTTAATCCTATTATAATTAAGGAAATAAAATCTATTTTTTTTTTTAAATTTAGGACAATTTTATTTTTAAAAATTAAATTTTTGAGCAATTTTATCTAAAAGCCAATTTTTTGAACAATTTTTATTAAACATATAAATTTTCTGGCAATTATTATTAAAAATAATTTTTTGAATTTTATTAAAAATAATTTTTTGAAATTTTCTAAAAGTATTTTTCTTAATTTTTATTAATAAATTTTTTTTTATTAAAAAGAATATTTTAGAACTATTATTTTATTAAAACATATTTACTGAATAATTCTTCTTATTTAAACGAAAATTCTGGTTTGTTCGATATTCAATTATGTGCACACTTAATAAATATATACAAATGAATATTTAAAGCAACTAATAAAAATGAGAAATAAAACGTGTACACAAACAAACTTACAACAAACTCAATGTTTTCTTACAACTTTTCGAGTCTCACTTTCTTCCATGATATTCCATACTCCATATGTCATAAATTCATACTCAGCCAACAGAATTACAAAGTGAGTTCATGTAAAAACAAAAATTACCTAAATTTAAATATTCGCAAGTGTACAAACTTCAAATTTATTCAATAAATTTATTCAATTAAAATAGACTTAAACTAACAAATATAACCCAACAAAAATATCCCACTTACTATAAGCCTTAGTCCAAAATTCCAAATTAATGGTTAGTATATAAACATAATCAAATAAGTCTAAAATATGACAAATCAAAACAAATTCCATAGGCCTAAATTTAATATCCCATAATTCCAATATAATATAATATCTAAGCCTACATCTACAACCAAAATCAAGCTCAAATATAATATGTAAAGCTCAAATGTACCACAATATTATATCATGTCCAAATTAAATAATTCAAATGAACATAACCATATAAATTATCAACTAATCTAACCGAAATTAATTCACCAACAGTAAATTAGTCCAAATTTCATATTAATTCAACAATTCAAATATCACAAATAACAATTACTATTAAAATCAAACCAAGAACAATAAAGAAAAATAAAAATAATAATGAAAATAAGAATAAAATAAATATATAAGTGTTCTATTGGATTACCTATTAAACAACCATGCATCAAAGCTTATTTTGTTTAACCAATTCTGATCTCTTGGAGTAGCAAACATGGTTCTAATCCAGCAAAAGAAGGTTCTGAGGAGAGCCTGAAAGGCATCAGTGGTGGTGAGGGAGGCTTAAAGAGGAGAAGAATAAACCAGGTTCCTAATAACATCTATCGACCTCCATTTATCCTAAAAATTGATCTTACAATCCCTCTAGATAACGAAGCCCCAAATGGACATATTTGAATCCCAAATATCAGGTTTGAGTCATCATTAATGAGTTTGACCTGGCTAGGAGCCTAGATTCTGAAAGAGATGATAGGATATCATGTTAAATGATGTTGTTGTATCAAGAAGCCTGCTAGGGATGTGGTTCCATCTTCTAGAATTCTTTGCTAGAAAACAGTTCTCACTTGCTCTAGGAGAAAATCATACATCTCCAAATGATGCTAGATTTGAACACACTTTGAAGAAAGATATAAAATACACATGCACTTAGTAATTTACCGTTAAATAAAGTACAATATTAGATATGGCGGCAAAGATGGTCTAATTGCCATAATATGACATATAGATACCACAATCAGCACCGTCCAAACAGTTTGTTTATATTGGACTTCAGTTAAATATATAGACCTATATTAACATCAATAGAGGCAAAGCATCAAGCCGACCATCCTTTCCTTATTGCTTCTTCACTACATAAAATATTCAGGACATGAGCATGCAGAATAGAGCATGTTTGTTTCTCTTGGATAGCATCTAGCTTCACTTCCCTACAAAAATCATATTTCACCATTTTAAAATTTCATCCAAAAGCTGAGAATAAAAATTCTTTTTATTCAAACATTTGACCCACCCTGTCTAATAAAACAAGTATGCAAACCAGGTTAGATCACCAAATTTAAATTTCCAAACATGGTATGTCACATTATTTTCAAGCTTGGATGACACTTTATGTATGTTGCACTAGATGATTTAAAATGGAAAAAGAAAAAAAGAGCTAGATCAGTATGGCCTTTAAGAAATACCATGTTATGCTGAAGTTGGTGCTTCCTCTAGCACCTTCTTCCCTTTTGAATTTTGTCCCGCAAACATTATGAACCTCTTATTCACTTAAATATTGATATACTCATTACTGAAAAACTAAAAACCAAAAATGGAAAAGCATATTTGTGTATTTTACCCTCTTATTCACTTAAATATTGATATACTCTACGACTTATGACACTATCATCTTCATGAACTATTTGTCTGACTTCTTCATTAAGGAAGACCTTTATCCAACCAATCCAAATTATCATATGATAAAATAGGCTCCTCTTCTTTTCGTATCCACTCATTTAATATATCATCAGACAAGTGTGTTTTCCTCTGCTTTATTAATATGATGATATCAAAGAACGCACCCTCATACCTTCTCAATTTCATCTTGATCCTTCCTAGTAAACCCACTAGTAGAAAGTTCTTTGTCTAGAAATCTAGTACATTTTGCTATTGAAGAAAAGCATGGCCTGTCATATTCTTCATTGTCGACCTCTAAACCATCAATTTCATCCGTGTGCTCTTGGAAAGACAGGTTGAACCTGGTGGGAGGAAATAGATGAAGGGATTATGAAAAACAGAAGATATTATTATAAATTAAAAATTAGCCACACAAATTGGAGAAGCCTCATGAGAAAATCAAACTAGGCTAGAAAACAATGTCATGAAGAGAATTTCTTGGTTGCAATGGTATACCAATGAGACTAATGTGTGTTCCACTTAACCCACACAAATAGGAGAAACCGCATGAGAAAATCAAACTAGGCTAGAAACACAATGTCATGAAGAAAAATTCTTGGTTAATGGTATACCAATGAGAATATGAGAAAATCAAACCAAGATAGAAAAAAAATGTCATGAAGAAAAATTCTTGGTTACAATGGTATACTAATGAGACTGATGTGCCTTAGTGAAGCTCAAAGCATGAATTTTGGTGTACCAAGAAAATAATGGAAGAAACTACATCGCATGTGGGTCATTATGCATTAAATGAAACTTGAATCACATGATGCCTCCACTTTTTATCAACAACCCACAAAAATTACAAATTGTCCCATTTCTATTCCCCTCTACTGGTGAACAATATTTCCAAGCTGAATCTCGCCCTGGCATGGAAGAACCACCTCCACTAGCCATGCTAAATCTTTTGCCAAAAAAATACACTTGAGTGTGGTTTCAATGTAAACAAAAATTAAGTAATCATTTAAATTTAACATGTTGCAATGGAATGTGAAAAGAAAATTAAATAATCATGTAAAATGAGCATATTCCAAATATACTAGTTTATGCTAATAGCTAAATTAATTAAATAATTTGGCTAAGTTGGTTTACTATATCTAAATCTATGAAAAACCTATAAAATATACTAATTAATTGTAATTGAATGTGAAAATAAAATTAAATAATCATTCAATAGAAATTTTTTTGAATCTAAATCTAAATGTATGAAAAGTTTACTAAATATAAAAATTAACTATAATTGAAGGTGAAAATAAATCACAATAATCATAAAAAATGAACATATTTGATATTCCAAATATTCTAGTTCATGTTAATTAAATTAATTAAATGATTTAGCTAAGTTAATTTTTTGAATCTAAATCTAATTCTATGAAAAAATTGCTAAATATAAAAATTAACTATAATTGAATGTGAAAATAAATCACAATAATCATAAAAAATGAACATATTTGATATTCTAAATATACTAGTTCATGTTAATTAAATTAATTATATAATTTAGCCAAGTTAATTTTTTGAATCTAAATCTAATTCTATGAAAAATTTATTAAATATGAAAATAAATCACAATAATCATAAAAAATGAACATATTTGATATTCCAAATATATTAGTTCATGTTAATTAAATTAATTAAATAATTTAACTGAGTTAATGTTTTGAATCTAAATCTAATTCTATGAAAAAATTACTAATATATGAAAATTAACTATAATTGAAGGGGAAAATAAATCACAATCATCATAAAATAATTTACATATTTGATATTCCAAATATAATAGTTCATGTTAATTAAATTAATTAAATAATTTAGCTAAGTTAATTTTTGAATCTAAATCTAATTCTATGAAAAAATTACTAAATATAAAAATTAACTATAATTGAATGTGAAAATAAATCATAATAATCATAAAAATGAACATATTTGATATTCTAAATATACTAGTTCATGTTAATTAAATTAATTACATAATTTAGCTAAGTTAATTTTTTGAATCTAAATCTAATTCTATGAAAAAATTATTAAATAAGAAAATAAATCACAATAATCATAAAAAATGAACATATTTGATATTCAAAATATACTAGTTCATGTTAATTAAATTAATTAAATAATTTAACTAAGTTAATTTTTTTAATCTAAATCTAATTCTATGAAAAAATTACTAATATATGAAAATTAACTATAATTGAATGTGAAAATAAATCACAATCATCATAAAATAATTTACATATTTGATATTCCAAATATAATAGTTCATGTTAATTAAATTAATTAAATAATTTAGCTAAGTTAATTTTTGAATCTAAATCTAATTATATGAAAAAATTGCTAAATATAAAAATTAACTATAATTGAATGTGAAAATAAATCACAATAATCATAAAAAATGAACATATTTGATATTCTAAATATACTAGTTCATGTTAATTAAATTAATTACATAATTTAGCCAAGTTAATTTTTTTTTTAATCTAAATCTAATTCTATGAAAACTTTATTAAATATGAAAATAAATCACAATAATCATAAAAAAAATGAACATATTTGATATTCAAAATATACTAGTTCATATTAATTAAATAATTTAACTAAGTTAATTTTTTGAATCTAAATCTAATTCTATGAAAAAATTACTAATATATGAAAATTAACTATAAATTGAATGTGAAAATAAATTACAATCATCATAAAAAATTTTACATATTTGATATTCCAAATATAATAGTTCATGTTAATTAAATTAATTAAATAATTTAGCTAAGTTAATTTTTGAATCTAAATCTAATTCTATGAAAAAATTGCTAAATATAAAAATTAACTATAATTGAATGTGAAAATAAATCATAATAATCATAAAAATGAACATATTTGATATTCTAAATATACTAGTTCATGTTAATTAAATTAATTACATAATTTAGCTAAGTTAATTTTTTGAATCTAAATCTAATTCTATGAAAAAATTATTCAATAAGAAAATAAATCACAATAATCATAAAAAAAAAAATGAACATATTTGATATTCCAAATATACTAGTTCATGTTAATTAAATTAATTAAATAATTTAACTAAGTTGATTTTTTGAATCTAAATCTAATTCTATGAAAAAATTACTAAATATGAAAATTAACTATAATTGAATGTGAAAATAAATCACAATAATCATAAAAAAATGTACATATTTGATATTCCAAATATAATAGTTCATGTTAATTAAATTAATTAAATAATTTGGCTAAATTAATTTTTTGAATCGAAATCTAATTCTATGAAAAATTTATTAAATATGAAAATTAACTATAATTGAATATGAAAATAAATCACAATAATTGTAAAAAAAAAAATGAATATATTTGATATTCCAAATATACTAGTTCATGTTAATTAAATTAATTAAATAATTTATCTAAGTTAGTTTTTTGAATTTAAATATAATTCTATGAAAAATTTACTAAATATGAAAATTAACTATAATTGAATGTGAAAATAAATCACAATAATCATAAAAAAAAATGAACATATTTGATATTCCAAATATACTAGTTTATGTTAATTAAATTAATTAAATAATTTAGCTAAGTTAATTTTTTGAATTTAAATTTAATTCTATGAAAATTTACTAAATATAAAAATTAACTATAATTGAATGTGAAAATAAATTACAATAATCCTAAAAAATGAACATATTTGATATTCCAAATATACTAGATCACGTTAATTAAATTAATTAAGTAATTTAGCTAAGTTAACTAGTTAAATCTAATTCTAACTAGATTGAATGTGAAAATAAAATTAAATAATCATCTAAAATAAACATATCCATCTATAATTAAATAATCAAATTAAGTTAAGTCAATTCAATTAAAATATACAAATTAATTACAATTGAGTGTAAAAATAACATTAAATCACTCATATTGTAAATATACTAATTAATTGAAAATACATGAATTAAATATAATTGGAAACAAAATTAATTACAATTTAAAATAAACATACCTTAAAATAATTGAATAACTGAGCCACCTTAGAAAAATTTGGAGCAATAAGAGAGAAATGAAGAATGACATTAAAGATGGATGAAATGGATGTAAAATGGGTTATTTATAGGAAAAATTTGGGCCAAAATAGCCGTTGAAAGATGATTTTACAGTTGAAAAACAATTTTGGCCATTGGATCAAAATGTGAGTAAAATTTGATCGTTGGATCATGATTTTACTATTGGAAAAGCATCTTAACCGTTGGATCAAACCCATATTCAATTTGGGGCATCGCATGCATGATCGTTGGAGGCGAGCATGATATGGGCTGTCAGATCAATGCGAGTGTGATTTGGGCCGTTGGATCATACGAAATGAAGAGGCAAAAAATTGGCGATTTATCGCCAAAATATCGCTAAAAAATTGGTGATTTTCCACTGTCTCCACCGATTTTTCCAATTTATCGATGATTTTTTTACCGATATTTTACGATATTTCTCCCATCCGATAAATGTCTATGAAATATCATGTTGATGGCCTTCGATACATGATATATCGGTGATATATCCCAACATTTTCTTCCATGGCCAAAAGGTTGTAGAAGAGGACATTTTTTTTCATTTTCACTTGTAGGATTAGGAGCGAAGTTGGGATTTTAGGTGGTAGAGGTGTTGACATGGACCCCATATCTCAGGTCAAGGTCATTAGTAAAGTTTTATGGTTTTTTGGGTTTTACAACAGTCTTGCATCTTGACAATAGGTTAGGCATCCATAAAACCAAAGAAGAGGTAGCCATGTATAACCCAGATTCAATTATAATCAGCCCCATCGGGAGCAGTCTCATGAATGAGATACGGTCGTTGAGAATAGAAGCCATTCCATCACACAAAAAAGATCAATTGGAAAAGCATTTAAGAGCCTTATACCTAATAGTAATGGTGCTAATGGATGAGGAGGACATGCAAGTGGTTGATCCAGTCTTGAAACATTGGCTAGTGTGGAGGCCCTCCACATGTCAATTCACATGTCGATCCACATGTCACTCCCTTCAGTACAACCTAGATAATGCCATGTTGTCCGGAATATCATATCCAGACCACATAGACATGTGGCAAATGTCACCGGACTCTTTAAGCGGGCAACGTCCTCCGACTAGCCTTCAAGTGCTCCTTGCTACATGTAATCATCCCTTTCTGACATAGATGTAGCTAATGAGACCTTTTCCAATCCCCACGTCCATGTCAAAAGGGATTATCACACACTACCCCATACCTCTAGTAGGATGAAACAACGGGCAGTTGCATCATGACATACCATCTGACGGCATCTGCCAACTCCCCTAAATTGTAATGATTGCCCTACCACCTACAGGATAGCCATCATTACAATGCAAGTCAAAGTACCCACTCAACACTACGGTGACTTCCTCCTAAGCACTATAAAAAGCCCTCTTGAAGCCTAATTTAGGTACGTGCACCTAAGCTAGCATGTTCACTCTCTTTCTAAAGGTTCTAACCTACTTGTGTCTGACTTAAGCTTCGGAAGGGCGTGCCCGGACACCCTGTCGAGACATCCTTTGTGCAGGGAAAAATCTCACTTAGTCTTTTGCTGTTGGGTAAAAGCTTTTTGTGACACAACATAAGGAGGATCTGACTCCAATTGACCTCGCATTAACATTGGCACCGTTTGTGGGAATGTTTAAAGATGTCAATGCCCTCAAGGAGCCGATCGTCAACCATGGGTAGCAAAGGCTACTTCAACTGGTGTGAAAACATGAAAAAACGCCAGTAAGAGAGTGAACGACAAGTATAGGCCCTGTTTTGCGAAATAAGGAGACTTCAAGAAAAGAATGACGTATTGCATATCCAACTATCCCCATCAAGCCCCTCTCGCAACCGTCAGCCAAAAAGCCAGCGAACAAACTCCAAGAAAAACGAAGAGGTGTCATTTCCCAGGAGCGCAAAGTTCCTCTTTAGCAGTTAGGAGGTGCGGCCTGATGAGAAGTTTATAGCAATCCACCAAATGCTGTTAGACGAGAGCTCCAATTCAACCTGTATCTTAACAAAAAGGAGATGCGACAAGAGGTCGCAACAATCTAACGCAATGCACGCACAGTTAGGGCCTCAAACACCTAGCATGAAGGCAAGACCACATACAGCAATGACCTAGGAGGTCTACCTTGATCCCTTGACTGTAGTGGTCATGCTCGAATGGCCTTCCTATCTACTAACAAAACAGAAGACAAGGGTTTTGACAGATCAAATTCCACCTGACTTTGTTGGCAGATGGTTTGATGACATGCTCTCCACGCCCTTTAGCCCTTACATCATCAACTACGAGCCCCCAAGAGGGTTCACGGTACCGAAGTTCATGACATATGAGGAAACTAGTGATCCATTCGATCACATCATGCATTAAAGGCAGCCCATGACCCTCGACATAGGGAATGACGCACTATTATGTAAGGTCTTCCTAGCCAACCTGCATGGCCAGACTCTTTCGTGGTTCCATCACCTCCTAAGGAATTCCATGAGTAATTTCCAGGATCTATTGGAAGCCTTCATGGGACACTACCTATGTTCAACATGACATAAGCATAACATAAGTACCCTGCAAAACATAAAAATGCAGGAAAATGAGTCATTGAGAGAATTCGTGAAACCATTCGGACAGGCCATGCTCCAAGTAGAGTCTTGTAGCATCGACGTCATCATATAAATCTTTAAAAGGAGCATCTATCCGGCTACACCTTTCTTCGAATCTCTAGCCAAAAAATCACTCGCAACAAGGGATGACCTGTTCAAGTGAGTAAACAAATACTCCATGCTCGAAGAAGATGTCCGTGCGACCACACAACAGGTCCTGGTCACCAATCAACCTACCAAAAATGACCACGCCGAAAGGTCTAAGCCCTTAAACCAACTAAAGCAAGCTATTAAGGGACGGGATGGGCAGCAGCAACCAAGCTAGGTTGGCCTAGCCCCCTTCAACATCTCGTTCGACAAACTCCTCCCCATGATACTTGATTTGTCATATTTTACATGGTTGGAGCCAATCAAGACAGATCCGATGAAATAGGATCGGAGCCAGAAGTATGCCTATCACAAAGATCATGGCCACACCACGAAACAATGCAAGAATCTCCACTACTTAGTGGAGAGACTAATCAGGGTTAGGCACCTAAAACAGTATATCCGCATAGTTTGAGGACAAAGAAAAGTAGACAGGATTTGGCCATCCAGGTCCCTACGGCTTCGGCAGCCCTTGGAGTTGTCATCAACTACATTCACGAAGGCCCCATTGACAAGAAATACAATTCCAAATGAAAAATATAAAGATTGCTCCGAGCGGCCTACGTGAGAGAGCAGGTTAGCTTTGTTCAACACGACTTGTCAAGTGAGGGAACACGCCTAATTGATGGGGTAATCACCTTCCCTCCAATAGATCTCAACCAGGTATTATAACCACATGAAGACGACCTGATCCTAACATTAGGGATAAATAATTTTGATGTGAGATGGATTTTGATCTATCCGAGTAGCTCCACTAACCTTTTGTAGATGTCGGCATACAGGCAAATGGGACTCCCACCATCTGCCTTGGAGAATCTCGGGTAAATACTATCTGGATTCAATGGAGCCTCAAAAACTTCCCTAAGAGATGTTGTGTTACCCGTATAGGTTAGTTCAATCACCCAGAATGTGTAGTTCTCAATAATTGAGGATTTGTCCCCTTTCAACGCCATCATGGGATGTATATGGCTTCACAACATGAAAACCATCCCCTTTATGTATCATCAGATGGTGAGCTATCTCACCGAGGAGGAATAAATCGATCTTTTTGGCAGTCAGTTAGCCGCGCAACAATGTTATCAAGTGGTTCTCGAATTCAGATCCCTAAGCAGCAATGAGCCACGTACGGGACCAGAAAATACAGAGGAACAATAGAAATTACAATGCTCTATGGAAAAAGATTTGCCAACGACTGACCCACTCCAACCCTTACATCTCTAAAATAGCAGTGATCATGTTACCTATCCCAGCTCCTTTCTAGCACTTGAAGAGTTAAAAATACTCGAAGGCATGCTTTAGCAAAATAAAGACTTCTTCGCATGGACTCACTCTTATATGCCCGCAATCCATCCATTGGTAACCTCACATCAACTCAATATCATACCTTCCTCAAGACCCGTCGGCCAGAAGGTCCGACGGTTCCACCCAGATAGGCAAAAGATCACCCAGTCTGAGGTAGACAAATTGTTGATAGTTGGATTTGTTAGGGAAGTGGAATATCCGAATTGGTTGGCGAACATAGTGGTTGTTCCAAATAAGGGAGGAAAGTGGCGAGTCTATGTTGAATACACCAACCTGAATGACGTTTGCCCAAAGGATGGCTTTTCATTGCCTCAAATAGACTAAATAGTTGACTCCACTACTAGGCACATGATGCTTTCTTTCATAGACGTATTCTATGGGTACCATTAGATCCCTATGTTCCAACCAGATGAGGAGAAGATTGCCTTCATGACACCGCATGGGTTGTACTGCTACAAGGTCATGCTATATGGGCTTAAGAATGTTGAAGCTACTTATCAAAGGTTGATGACAAAGATCTTCAAACCTCTAATCGGTTGGACCATGGAAGTCTACATCGATGATATCACGGTAAAGAGCAAAACTAGGAGTGAACATGCCTTGCATTTAGAATAAACATTTCACCTGATGAGAGCATACAACATAAAGCTCAACCCGGCCAAATGCGCCTTCGGCATCAACACGAGCAAATTTTTGAGATTTATGGTAACACAAAGAGGAATTAAAGTCAATCTTGACCAAATAAAAGTTGTCATGGAGGCGCCAACCTCAAGTAACAAGAAGGAGTTGCAACACCTCATAGGCTACCTAGCTGTACTAGGATGCTTCATAGGCCATTTTACAGACAAGCTAAGGTCTTTCTTCCTCACACTAAAGGGGGTAAATGCGACCAATTGGACGGATGATTGCGAATGGGCATTCGACGAGATCAAACGCTATCTCACCCAGCCGCCCATTCTGGGCAGCCCTCAGCTCGACGAACAACTATACATGTATTTAGTCGTGTTAGACTATGCATTCAGTGCTATTTTGTTTCGTCACGAGAAAGACAAAGACCAAAGGCCCGTCTACTACGTAAACAAAGTGATGGTTGACGTAGAAACCCAATACTCTAAGATGGAGCAGACGACCTTAGCCTTGAAAAGCGTCACCCAGAAGTTCCACCCATACTTCCAAGCCCATCAGGTAACTATGCTCACGAATCAACATTTGAGAAGCATTTTGCATAAATCAGACCTGTCTGAAAGAATGTTATGGTGGGCTATAGAGTTGAGTGAATTTGGAATCAAATATCAGCTTAGGTTGGCATTGAAGGGACAAGTCATAGCTGATTTCATAGCTGAGCTCCCCCAAAAGCCGTCCCACTTAAAAAAAATCCCCTAAAAAATAGTGGTGGGTGCTTCATGTGGATGGAGCATCTAGGGCCTCCAGTTCTAGGGTAGGCCTGATTTTATAAACACCAACCAGGAAGCTGCTAGAACAGGCCATCCAACTCGATTTTTCCATCTCTAACAATGAAGCTGAATATGAGGCAATTTTGGTCAGACTAAACCTTACCTTAGCCTTGGTGGCAGATAAGTTGAAAATATGCAATGACTCTCAACTAGTCATCATCCAAATCCAGAGAGAATATGAAGCTAAGGACAAGCGCATGGCTCATTATCTCATGCTGGTACAAACCGACTTAACAAAACTAAGTGAATGGGCCATTAAAAGAGTACCTCGAACATAAAACTTAAAATTTGACTCACTAGCTGGAGTTACCGCTACTCTCCTTGTAGAAGAAGCCATGCTACTGCCCATTTACCTCCAGACCGCATCCTCTCTCACGACAACATCAATATGTAGTATTGCTGAGTCCGATGATGGATGGACACACGACATTGTAAAGTATCTCCAGATGAGAGAACTAGCTGAAGAAGAAAAACAGGTGCACAAGGTCCAAGTACAAGCTGCTCGCTTCACTTTGATTGGAGACTACCTTTATAGGTGATCTTTTGGGGGACCATACCTCAAGTGTTTGAGCGATTTGGAAGCACAGTACGTCCTAGTTGAGCTCCACGAGGGCATATGCAGCAATTGCCTAAGCTTTGTCAAAAGGTTGCTACGGAGGGAGCCGAGGCTTTAAAGCTGGCCGAGAGGGAGAGGGAAGTGATCTGTGCTGAGGCGAACAAGCTGAGGAAGAAGGACGGAATTGTGGAGGCCAAGCTTAAAGGGGTCGAGCAGAAGATTTCCCAATTGAAGAAGGAGATGAAGGAGCTTTGGGCTGGCTTCGCGACTCAGAAGAAAGAGATGGAGGAGCTACAGACTGGGTTCGCCGCTCAGAAAAAGGAACTGGAGGCTGGGTTCATGGCTCAGAAGAAGGAATTGGAGGCGGAGTACCAAAAACAAGTGGACGAGATGTATTTCTTCGACTATTGCTGCTGCATGAAGAAGAATGGCATTATGCATGACATTCCCTCCCTTCTTTCTGATGACGATGATGAGGTACCCAGGGGTTCCTCGTGACAAGACGACATTTTCTCTATGTATTCCCTCCATATAGCTTTCTTTCTGCCGTGAATGATTCGGCTGATGATTTGTAAAAACAAATTTTATATTTATAATCATGAATACAATATTTCCTTACTTTTCTTTTTATCTTCATTCATTTTTGCCTTTACTGATAGTATTGCTTTAGGTTAGATACATTCCACGGACGAAGTAAAGGAGTTCTGTCTAGCTTTTGCAAATGATAAGCTCCACTTTCACTCGCCTTTGAGACAATATAGGGGCCTTCCCAGTTTTCCTAGAGCTTCCCGACTCCTTTCTCGACTGTATTTTCAAATATTTTTCTGATGACGAGTGTCCCGACATTGAAGGTGCAGGGTCGGGCCTTCCAGTTGTAGTAAGCAACCGTTCTTTGCTAATAGGTGGCCATCTGGATGGATGTACTTTCCCTTACTTCGTCCGCCCAGTCTAGGTGCTTTCTGAGTTCCTAGCCTTCGTCCCTCTAACCTTGCACGGTGGTACAGGCTGTGGGCATGCCTATTTCTATGGGGATGATTGCGTTCATCCTGTATGCGAGAGCGAAAGGTGTGTTTCTTGTCGATTGTCCAGGCGTCGTCCGGTAGGCCTACAAAACGTCGGGCAACTCCTCTACCCACTTTCCTTTAGTTTTCTCTAACATTTTCTTTAATGCAGATAACAGGGTTTTGTTCATTACTTCTGCTTGCTCGTTTCTTTGGGGGTACTGTGGCGTGGAGTATAAGTTCTTGATTTTCAGTTCTGAACAAAAAGTTTTGAAGGTGACATTGTTAAACTGTGGCCCGTTGTCAACTATAATTGTTTACGGAATCCTGAACTGGCAAATGATGTTCTTCCAAACAAACTTCGTGACATCTTTGTCTTTGATGCTAGCATAAGCTTCTGCTTCTATCCATTTGTTGAAATAGTCAGTGGCCACAAGCAAGAATTTCTTTTGAGTGGTCGTGGCAAGTAAAGGTCCTACTATGTCCATTTCCCACTACGCGAATGGCCAGGGGCTAGTTATCGGGTTGAGCATTTCGGACGACATATGTGGGATGGGAGCATGTCTTTGGCACCTGTCACATTTCTTAACATAGGCCTCCGCATCTCGCTTCATAGTGGGCCAATAGTATCCTTGTGAGTGGGCGCGATGTGATAAGGATCGGCCTCCTATATGATTGCCGCACACGCCTTCGTGCAATTCTACTAGCACATATTGAGCTTCCGAACTGTCTAAGCACCTGAGATACAGGCCTCCAAAAGATCTCTTGTAGAGGCAACCTCCAATCAAGGTGAAATGGGCAGCCTGCACCCTTACCCTATGTGCATGTTTGACATCTTCAGGCAGGGATCCTATTTGGAGATACTTCTCTATTTCGCTTGTCCACTCCTGGCTTTCTTCCCTAGTGTTGCAGACGGACGACTCTGCAATTGAGGAAGTGGGCTAGAGATGTACTGGCAGCAATATGGCTTCTCTTATAGGGCGTGAAACAGCTACTCTTGCTAAGGCATTGACTTGTATGTTATTCGCTTGGGGAATCTTCTTGATAGCCCATTCGTCCAGCTATTTCAGGGCGTCCCGCACTTTCATCAAGTACTGAGACATGCGCTCGTCTTTGGTTTCATATTCTTTTTGTATATGTCCCACAATGAATTGAGAGTCACTACAAACCCTGAGTTTAGAGGCGGAAAGCGCGAGTACGAGATTTAATCCAGATAGAATGGCTTCGTATTCGACTTCATTATTAGATGTAGGGAATTCGAGTCGGATGGCCTAATTTAATCATAGGAGGAGGCCTACTCCAGATCCTGAAGACCAAGAGGCCCCATCAACATGCAGGGTCCACCATCCCTCTTTGCCCAATCCCACGACCTGGGTGGGTTGTTGGGGAACCTCAGCTATGAAATCAGCCATGACTATGTCCTTTTATGGACAACCTAGGTTGGTATTCAATTATGTACTTGCTCAATTCTATGATCCACTTCAGCATCCTTCCTAATAGATCCGACTTGTGCAAGATACTTCTAAGGGGTTGGTTAGTGAGCACGACTATCGGATGAGCTTGGAAATATGAGGGGAATTTCTGAGCAGCGCTTCTCAAGGCTAAGGCCATTTGCTCCATCTTTAAGTATTTGGTTTCCGCATCGGCCATCACCCTATTGATGTAGTAAACAGGTCTATGCTCTTTATGTGATAGGCAACGAAATAAGACAGTGCTGACCGTCCAGTCAGATACTACTAAGTACATGTATAATTGTTCGTTGGGCTGATGGCTACTTAGAGTGGACAGTTGTGCAAGGTAGTGCTTGATTCCCTCAAATACGGACTAATGGTTTTTCATCTATTGGTGAGGCGCTGCAACTCTTTTTTATTGCTAGGGGCAGACGTTTCCATGACTACCTTAATTTGATCAGGGTTAACTTCTATTCCCTTTTGAGTGACCATGAACCTCAAGAACTTGCCTACGCTTACTCCAAAGGCACATTTAGATGGATTGAACTTCATGTCGCATTTTTTTAGCAAGTGGAAGACTTCTTGCAAGTGTCGGGTATGCTCTTCCATGGTTTTGCTTTTGACCACTATGTCATCAATGTATACTTCTACCATGTGTTCGATTAAAGGCTTGAAGATTTTAGTCATCAGCTTTTGGTAAGTGGCTCCAGCATTCTTGAGCCCGAATGGTATGACCTTGTAGCAATAAAGTCCATGCGAGCATCCCATGGCCCGCGGTGGAGTCCACTCTTTGGTTTATCCGTGGCAGTGGAAAGCTATCTTTAGGGCACGCATCGTTGAGGTTAGTGTAATCAACGTATACTCGCCACTTTTCTTCCTTCTTGGGGACTACTACTACGTTTGCCAACCAGTCTGGATATTCAACTTCCCTAATAAACCCGGTTGCTAGTAACTTATCTACCTCATTTTGAATGATTTTCTGCCTATCCGGATGAAACCGTCGAACTTTTTGGCGGACAGGTCAAGATGATGGTAGAACGTTAAGTTAATGGGAGGCAACTGATAGGTGGATTCCAAACATCTTTGTTTTGTTGAAGTGCTTTCTCGAGGTGCCGTGTCTCGCTTGGTTCTAAGAGAGAACCGACGTAAGTAAAGCTACCATCTTCCTTTGAGACTTGAATGATTTGTAAAGGATTTGCTACCCGGGGATCCTTATCTGTTGGGTACTGTAATTGCTATTGATTGAGCGTGTTTGCTTGCTCGGGGGGATGATTCACTATTATTGTTGGGTCCAGCATCTTGCGCCACTTGGTAGCACTAACAAGCAACCAACTGGCTACCATAAAGATCGATATGTTCGTCTTTGGTGAGATAACTTACCATATGATGATATGTGGAAGAGATGGCTTTCATGCTGTGTAACTAGGTGCGCCCCAATATGGCATTGAATGGGGATAGGTCTTCTACTACCGAGAACTACACATTAAGAGTGACTGGGCCAACTTGGATTGGTAACACGATGTCTCCTAGGGAGGTTGTAGAGGTCCCATTGAATCCTTACAATATCCACTCCGGGTTCTCTAGACCGAAGGGCATTAATCCCATTTATTTGATCACCGATACTTGTAAGAGGTATACCGAACTGTTAGGATCGACCAAAATCCGTCTCACATCGAAATCTTCAATTCCTAGTGTCAGGATAAAGGCGTCTTGGTACAATTGCAATATCTGGGTGGGGTCTACTGGGGGAAAGAGGATTACCCCATCTATTGGGTGAGTGCTTCCACTAGCTAGTCCAGGCCGAATGGAGCTAACCTGTTCTCAGACAGAGGCAGCTCACAACAGCCTTTGTCACTTTCACTTGAAGTTGTACTCCTCGTCCAAGGGTCCATCATGGATGTAGTTTATCACGACCCTAGGAGCAATGAGAGTTTTAAGGGTCGTGACGACCAAATTTCAGGAAGTTTCTCATTTTTTAGCTCCTGAGCAGACGTACCGTTTTGAGTGTCCCACTTTATGAGTTTTTCCACCAAGTAGTGGAGGCTCCTACATTACTCTGTAGTATGTCCGTGCTTTTTGTGATAAGCACACCTTCTGTTGTGATTTCTCTTGGTTGGGTCCGTTTTTAGGGGTTTTGGCCACTTAAAGTCAGATAGCTCACGAATCATAGGGAGAAACTTCTCATATGACACATTGAGGGGGGTGAGAATGGATTGGTCCGACTGACGTTGCTTGCCTTGCCCCTTGTTAGGTAGCCTTCATTGGCTTAAGGGTTTGAGGCTCCTTACCACGTCGTTCCTGGCCGACTGGCCAATGACTAGGATCTGTTGCGTGGCTACGCAGACATCATTTTCTAGCATAAAATACTTGTTCGCGTGTCGGAACAGATTGTCCATAGTCATGGGAGGTTTTTTGGCAAGGGATTCGAAGAATGACGTGCCTGGAAAAATGCTTCGCTTAAAGATTTGGAGGACAATGTCCATGTTGTAGGATTCCACTTGGAGTACAGTTTGTCCAAATCATTTCACAAACTCCCTCAAGGATTCACTCTCTTGCATTTTTATGTTTTGCAGGGTGCTGATGTTTTGCTTATGCCATGTTGAGCACAGGTATTGTCCCACAAAGGCCTCCGATAGATCCTGAAAATTATCAACGGAATTCATTGGGAGAAGATGGAACCATGAGAGAGTCTGGCCTTGGAGGCTAGCGGGAAAGACTTTGCATAACAACGCGTCATTCTCTATATCAAGAGTCATAAGTTGATGGTAGTGCATGATGTGATAAAATGAATCACTGGATTCGTCGTACACGAAAAATTTTGGCACGAGGAACGCTCTTGGGGGCTCGTAATTGAAAATGCGAGAACTGAAAGGCATGGAGAGCATGTCATCCAGTTGCCTGCTAATGGAGTAGGGGGGGAGGGCCTTTACTTGTTGTCTCTCCCCCAATTCGTTGTAGTGGTTTGTGTGGGGGACAGTCTTGTGTGATGGGTGTGACCAAGGGACCAAGATATGCCTCCTAGGTTATGGTTGTAAGTGGCCTATCTTTACCAGGTGCTTGTGGTACCAACCTCGTACGCATCGCGTCAGATAACTGGGACTTTCTATCGCGTCGCCTCTTTGACGAGACACGAGTAAAGTCCAAGCTTTCGTGCGCGATAGGCAGACAAGGGTCCTTCATTAGGCCATACACCGTGCACGTTGGGAGGGCTCGACGTTCCCTGGATATGTGGCCTTTTGGTTATGTCTGGAGTTTGTTTGTTTGATCCTCGACCGCTAGTCATGGGGAGGGCCTGATGAAGAGACCTGAATCCTTAACACATCATTCTCCTCCCTGAGTCTCCTTGTTTCTTGGAGCAGGGCCTGTACTTGTCATTCGCTTTCTTATTGTCGTATTTCCATACTCTCACGCCAGTCAAAATAACCTTCATCACCCATGGTTGATGACTGACTCCTTGAGGGTGTGAACATCTTCGTTTATGTTGTTCCCACAAACGGTGCCAATGTTGAGGGCTCGACAGACAGGAAGTAATGTTTCTCCCTGATATCGTCGCCCAATTAACTGGAAGTAACACTTCCTCCTCTTTTCCTGCAAAAGATGTCTAGACAGGTTGCCCGGATACACTCTCCGAAGCTCTAGTTAGTTTGACAATTAGAGAGAATGCCCCATTTTAAGAGCTTTAGAAGTGGACTGTCTTACCCCATTTCTTTTCTACCCTTCCTCTTTGAGCTACGGGAAGGCTTTTATATTGTCTGGAGCCTTGTCCCATCTGTGTTGAGATGGCTTTTTTACATTCACAGTCATGATGGTTGCACAAAGGGTGGCAGAAAAATCATCATCCTTTAGGGGACTGATAGTGATTGCTGGTGGGGCGACCTGGTGGCTCGCTTGTCACCTCATTCTACAGGTAGCACAGTGCAGAGCGAGGCAGGTTGCTTAAAAGGACAGGGGGAAGTCCCATCAAGCGTACTTTTGGTGGGGGAAGGATGATTGCTCGTGGAATCCGGTCAGGGATCCTTCTTGCAATGCGTCATGCATTCTTAGAGGAGGATAAGGTAGCCGACCATTAACTCTTAGGGGTCGGACTGGGTGTTCCTACCTAGTGGCACCTGTTCGGACAGAGGCGAAGGGATGCCACGTGTCCAATAGAAGGTCGCCTCGCGGGGCCGAGGCAATATGCCACGTGGCCGCCCGGGAGAGGTCCTTACACATCCCAAAATATCACAACATATCATATGTTGTCTCTATTAAAATATCATGAAATATCAATAAAAAAATCGATAAAATATTAATAAATTTCAAAATATTAACAAAATTCTTGATAAATTATCTTAATATTGGTACCTCGACATTTCTGTACCATATATCATATCTAGGTACCTTTGCTTTCTCTCGTTTTCCTTATTTGCTTTCTTTTCCTTTTCTATCGCGTCATCTTTAGTAACAATTTTCTTTTTAAAAAAAAAAAAATCTGAAAACAAGGCACTAGAGATGCTGCTTGGCTATCCATCAGTGTCCTTGCAAACTACCATGGCCCCACCTCTTTTTTGTTTTGCTTTTTTTTTTCTCTCTTTTAATTGTTTTTGTTATTATATTTTATTTTATTTTTTTGTTCCGTTGTTTTCCTTCAATTCTTTAATAACCAAGAAAAAACTACAGGTAGGGTTTTGGGCATGTAGAGGCCAGAAAGTTGTAGAAGAGGATATTTTTGTCCTTTCACTTGTAGGATTAGGAGCGTAGTAGGGATTTTAGGCGTAGGAGATGTTGACATGGACCCCATATCTCTCAGGTTATTAGTAAAGTTTTTTGGTTTCTTGAGTTTTACAACAGTCTTGCGTCTTGACAACAGGTTAGGCATCCACAAAACCAGAGAAGAGGCAGCCATGTATAACCCAGATTCAATTATAATCAGCCCCATGGGGAGCAGTCTCATGAATGAGATACGGTCGTTGAGAATAGAAGGCATTCCATCACGCATCAAGGATCAATTGGAAAAGCTTTTAAGAGCCTTAAACCTCATAGTCGTGGTGTTGATGGATGAGGAGGACATGCAAGTGGTTGATCCAGTCTTGAAACATTGGCTGGGAGAGCTTCAAGATGCAGTTTTGGATGCACAAGATGCAGTAGGGGCTTTTTCAACTGAAGTTCACTGGAGAATTAGACGGAAATAGCAGCAACAAGTATGTCCAGATGAAGCTTCCCTTCGATTTGACGTTTCCTTCCTTCAGATCAAGGACATCGTAGCTAGGATAGATTTGATTTTACAAACAATACAAAGGACAAGAACTGAATGTGTTAGGAGGCCACGACCTCTACACTACACAAGTTCTTTTGCAGGTGATGTTGTTGGTAGGGACGATGATAAATCTAAGATATTAGATATGCTTCTATCCCATGATTCTGACCAGGGAGAAGAGTGCCACTTTTCTGTCATCCCATCATTGGCATGGCTGGTCTGGGGAAAACAACTCTTGCTCAACTGATCTTCAATCATCCTATGGCAGTCCCACATTTTGATTTGAGGATTTGGGTTTGTGTCACAGTTGACTTTAACTTCCCTAGAATTCTTAAAGACATCTTTACATCTCTCTCCCACATGAATTGTGAACTTGGAGGTTTATCCACATGCATGCTAGAGTCTCGTGTTATCCAAATGTTGGCCCAAAAAAGATTTTTAATTGTCCTAGATGATGTCTGGACTGACAATTACTTTTAGTGGGAGCTGCTTGAGAAAGTCTTGAGTCATGGAGAAAGAGGAAGTAGAGTCCTGGTTACCAGCAGGACAATTAAAGTGTCTGATATCATGGGCACCCAAGATCCTTATCGCTTGGGTCTTCTGCCAGACGATGACTGTTGGCAGTTGTTCAGAAGGATCGCCTTTAGACCAAGTAAGGAGTCAAACATAAGACGGGGGGACCTGGAAAAAATTGGTAGTAAAATAGTAGCCGAGTGCAGAGGCTTGCCTTTGGCAGTCAAGGCAATGGCAAGTCTGTTGCGGGGCAACACCGATGTAAACAAATGGCAAAATATCTCAACGAATGACATTTGCAAAGTAGAGAAGCACAATATTTTTCCTGCCCTAAAACTGAGTTATGACCATCTACCTTCTCATATAAAGCAGTGCTTTGCGTACTGCTCGTTATTTCCCAAGGGATATGTGTTTCGTAAAAAGGACTTGGTCGAGTTATGGATGGCAGAAGACTTCATTCAATCCACAGGACAAGAAAGCCAAGAGGAAACCGGAAGTCAATATTTTGATGAGTTGCTAATGAGGTCCTTCTTTCAACCTTCTGATGTGGGCAGTGACCAGTATACAATGCATGATCTTATCCACGAGTTGGCACAGCTAGTTTCAAGCCCACGTTGCCGGCAAGTGAAAGATGGCGAGCAATGCTATCTATCTCAAAAAACTCGTCATGTGTCACTGCTAGGCAAAGACGTGGAACAACCTGTTTTACAGATTGTTGATAAATGTAGGCAGTTACGCACACTTCTGTTCCCCTGTGGATACTTGAAAAATATTGGGAATACCCTTGACAAAATGTTCCTGACTTTGACCTGCATCCGGGCGTTGGATCTAAGTTCAAGCCCAATCTCAGAACTGCCCCGATCAATTCACAGGTTGCAACTTTTGCGCTACCTCGACCTCTCCAAAACAGAAATCAGTGGGCTTCCCGACACCCTATGCTATCTTTACAATTTGCAAACCCTAAGACTCTCAGGTTGTCTTTCACTTGTCGAATTGCCCAAGGACCTTGCAAACCTGATTAACCTGCGACATTTGGAGCTAGATGAAAGGTTTTGGTACAAGTGCACGAAACTGCCACCAAGAATGGAGTGCTTAACCAGTCTGCACAACTTGCATGTTTTTCCAATTGGCTGTGAGAATGGTTATGGGATTGAAGAATTGAAGGGCATGAGGTACCTGACCGGAACATTGCACGTCTCAAAACTTGAGAATGCAAAGAAAAATGCAGCAGAAGCAAAGCTGAGGGAGAAAGAAAGCCTTGAAAAACTGGTTTTAGAATGGAGCGGAGATGTTGCTGCCCCACAAGATGAGGAGGCTCATGAGAGGGTGCTTGAAGATCTACAGCCTCATTCAAATCTGAAAGAGCTCCTGGTTTTTCGCTTCTTGGGTACCAGATTTCCACTTTTGATGAAAGAGAAGGTGCTTCAAAATCTGGTGTCCCTTTCCTTGAACCATTACACAAAATGCAAAATTTTCTCAATTGGTCACTTACCCCATCTTCAGCGGCTCTCCCTAAAAGAGATGCAGGAGTTGCAGAGATTGTCAGTTTTTAGGGAATCGCAAGAGGAACTTTCCCAAGCTAATGAAGTTTCCATTGATACGCTCAAGATCGTGGATTGCCCCAAGCTAATAGAGTTACCCTACTTTTTCGAGCTAAGAGATTTGAAGATCAAAAGGTGCAAATCCCTCAAGGTTCTCCCAGGAACCCAATCTCTGGAGTTCCTGATACTCATTGACAATCTTGCTTTGGCAGACTTGAATGAAGTGAATTCTTCCTTTTCTAAACTCTTGGAATTGAAAATTGTTTCTTGCCCAAAGCTGCAAGCACTGCCACAAGTGTTTGCACCACAGAAGGTGGAGATTATTGGGTGTGAGTCAGTGACCGGCCCCCCAAACCCGGGTTGCTTTCGACATCTTCAGCATTTGGCAGTGGACCAATCATGTCACGGTGGAAAACTAGTAGGGGAAATACCTGACAGCAGTTCTCTTTGCTCCTTGGTAATTTCCAACCTCTCAAATGCCACCTCCTTCCCAAAGTGGCCTTACCTTCCCTCTCTCAGGGCTTTGCACATTCGGCATTGCAAGGATCTAGTGTTTTTGTGTGAAGAAGCAGCACCATTCCAAGGTTTGACTTTCCTCAAGCTATTGTCTATTCAAAGCTGCCCCAGCCTTGTGGTGTTGCCCCATGGAGGACTCCCCAAAACGCTTGAATGCTTGACCATCTGTTCCTGCACTAGCCTTGAGGCCCTTGGTCCTGAAGATGTGCTAAGAAGTCTCACCTCCCTCATGGATCTTTATATTGAGGACTGCCCCAAAATCAAGCGCTTGCCCAAGGAAGGCGTCTTCCCCTTCCTTCAACATTTGGTTATTCAAGGATGCCCACTGCTGATGGAGAGATGCAGTAAGGAGGGAGGAGGCCCAGATTGGCCAAAGATCATGCACATCCCTGATCTAGAAGTGGCCGCCCACCAACGTTCGGTCGAGCCCAGATTTCACAAAGTCCTCCATGCAAGCAGCTGACTCCCCCGGTCCTGGTCCGAAGTCGCCTAATAAGCCAAGGCCATCCTCAGCGCATTGGTACTCTCATCTTTCATGCGACAGAGGTTAACTACTAATCCTATTTCCAGATGAAGTTTCTGTAGAATGTAGTTGACTTTAATCAGTTCTTGACATCAAACAACAATTTAAATGCAGGAGTTGATGTAAGGGAATCTGCTCAATCACCATGTCGTTTGATGTTACGCGAAGGTAAATCCTGAGTTTCACATACACACACTGCCTAACCTAACATGGCATTCAAACAGGCAAATGGTAAAACTATTTTTGATGGGTTGGATATGTATACATATATATCTTATTATATTGTTCCAATAATGTATTATACATGATACCATGTTTGATTTGTATAAAAAAATATAAAACATAGATATTTATTTAAAATAAAAATCATATTGCATCCCAATAATTACCATTAAACAAGTATAATATATATATATATATATATATATATATATATATATATATATATATATATATATATATATATATGTATGTATGTATGTATGTATGTATATCTGTGGACCCTGCATTTTTACTGCATGCGTTTCCCACTTAAAATGGTGTGACTCACTTTTTATTTTGAAAAATGATTTTTAAAAAGTTTTTTGAGTCGCTTCTTATTTTTGTTTTATTTTTAAAAGGAAAAACAAAATAAAAAAAGAAAAACCCTAAACGTGACTCCTAAAGGAAAAAAGTCTGTCAAAAATCGAATCTGGGTCTAGAGATCAGGTTACTTATTGGGAAGGTATGGTGATAGACCGTAACACCCCTCTAAGCTCTAAGAATTAGGTCTCTACTAAATAAATTAAAGTAAGTGTGACAATTGATTGATTAATTGTGAATACCGAATAGTGATCAAGAGTGTGAAAGCAAGACACGCACGATAACAAATAAATAGATAAACACAATCGGGTATAAGGCGTACCTTAGTCACAAGCTAAGTGCTATTATAAGAGATAAGGTTAGTGCACAAATACAGGATAATCGCATGCATGTCATAGAGTGAGGCAAGTCAATCAAGCATATCAATGAGAAAATCATATATGTTGGCCCTTACCAAAACCCAAATTATTTTTACACAAATTAATTCAATGAATTCCATTATTTGAAATTATTAAATTTATTCATGATTATTAAAAAAAACGTAAAAATCGGAAAATTATTAAAAATCGAGGAAATTTGTGAAAAAAAGGCTTGCCGAAGAAAAAAATGGTAGCGGAATTTATTAAAAATTGACTTTTGTTAAAAATGTAGTTTTGGTGACCTAAAATTCTAAGGAAGAACGAGAAGATGTGGAATTAAAATTATTTGAAAACAAAATTTTTGAAAATCAGTTTTTGAAGGTGAAGAAAATAAAGCACATGGGTTTTGAAAATGAGCCTAGGAGGGTCGCTTTGCATGAAAATATAGGGGGTAATGAAATTGGGACATGCATATGAGAAGGGCTCATCATAAAGAGAAAATGCTTCATCATCATATCTCTATATTCTATTCATCTTCTCATCGTACTTCTCCTTCAACTGAGACTGTACAGTCTCCTCAACAAGCTCATTCTTCTTTAGTATTTGCTCATAAGAAGAATCTTGTTGAACTCCCGAATGGCTTCCACATACCTCCGCAACATAAGATTGACAAACCCAAAATGATAAATGGTTGTAATGTGGCTTCCAATAACACTGGTGTAAACACCTGGTTGACTAATGTCAATGGGGAGTAAGCACTTCAGACCTGTATGATAATCACCCAAAAGACAATGAACTCGAAGCAAACCCACCATGCTGAAATATCTCAGCACCTTCAAGACATTACTTCCACCATTGTAATCATATCCATCGGTAGCAGTGAACTGTTCAAGTCCTTCTTGCTGTCTCACGATTCAAAGAAAAGGTATAACATCCTTGCAGCATTAGAGTGCTTAATCTTGTAATAGATGGCATGGTGCCCCAGGTCCTCAATCGAAACCGAAGCATCAGAGTAATCAATACCAGGGAACCTCAGCCGTGTCTCCATCTCTGAAATAAATTTGATGCAGCTTGTACCATATGCCAATGCCACCATCTCGTGCACATGCCCTCACAAGTCCACATATTTTGAGAACCCAAATTCAGATACAACAAAACTGAAAAAAAATACCACTTCAGGTCATTCCCTCATGCTATCACCTCCATCTTCTTCTTCACTCAAATCTAGATCAGCAAGCAATTCCTCCAAAGGCATAGAAGGTAAATCCTCTTCGTCAGTCATAGAAGCCATCTCTAATGGTTGATATTCCTTATTTCGGAATAATGATATATTAGACCTCAACTCAGAGTTCTCCAAATCTCTTAAGAACACTTCATACTCTGTATTCATCTTCTCTTGGTCAGCTCTACCCTTGGAATCATCCACTTCTATGTTAAGGGATTTAAGCTTCCACAAACAAGGCTTTCCACGCTTTCTTTGGCGCTTCTATAACTTTCACCTGGAACCACTTCATAGCATCATCTTTTGTGACCCTGTGCTGGATTCTAACATGAGACTTGCATTTTCTACGAAGGCTAGCACGTTAACCCAGGCGCTCCAAAACAACAAAGAAGTTCATACCATAAATTCCAGTTGAGGGATCATATTTGATTCCAAGATCAATGTGCTCCTGGATACCAAAAACAAAACAGTCAGCATCGCTAAAGTTCCTCCTCAACAACTCATATTCTTTGACCTGTAAACCACTCTCAAGAAGCTGCATTACTTTCTCACCCCTGACAGTGACGTAGCAATCAATCTTCTCATTACACCTAAGCCCAAAGGATTGAAGAGTGTATCTCAATTTAGAGAAAACTGAGGTTTGACCACTGAGTTCACTACAAGAAATAGGATTTTTGGTGACGGTTGGAAACCGTCACCAAATCTTATATATCCGTGACCAAAACCTATCGTCACGGTCTTATGAAACCGTGACCAAGCGTCACAGTATGAGGCGTAGCTAAAAGTATTGGTCACGGTTTCCTAAGTGATCGTGACCATATGATTTCTTTTTTTGTGACGGCCATACAAAAACTGTGACAAAAAAAGTTAAGAATACTTTGCTACTTATTAAGTTGATTTAGTCACGGTCAGGTAATAAACCGTGACTAAATGTAAGCTTATGGTCACGATCAATGCCCCTGATCGTGACTAAATGTAAGCTTATGGTCACGGTCAATGCCCTTGACCGTGACTAAATGTAATCTTATGGTCACGGTCAATGCCCCTGACCGTGACTAAATGTAACATTATGGTCACGGTCAATGTTCCTGACCGTGACTAAATATAGATATATGGTCATGGTAATTAATTGACCGTGACTAATTGTTAGGTCTATAATAACAAAATGTACACTTATGGTCACGACTACTAATGACCGTGACTGAAATTAATCATGGATGGCCACCCTATCCCCAAATTTTGGTGACGGTTCATTATTGATCGTGACTAAAATACGCTTATAGTCACAAATTTTTAGTGGCCGTGACTAAAATTTGTTATATTTGGAAATTGGTTTTTTATAAATTCAAATTTCCCAAACCTGTTATAAACCCGAACAAACCCATTTTAGACCTGTATATGCAATTAAAACAATTTCAATATATTACAATCAATTATCCCAAGCTAGTTAAAAACTTATATATCAATATAAGTCATTAAATAAAAAAAACATAATATAACAAAAAAAAAAAAAAAAAACCAAATAAACAAATAACAAAGAGATTCAAATTTAGTTTCATATTCTAACATAATATAACAAATCAACCAACCAAACATCACATAATAGTCATAGAAAGCAAAAAAAGTTAGGAGAATCTATCATATAAATAAGTAGCATAATCTTCAAAAAAGTTAAGAGAATCTATCATATAAAGATGTAGCAAAATCTTCAAATTTCTACTGCTTTTGCTGAAATTGTTGCATCATTTGCATCATCTGTTCTTGAATTTGTGCTTGCATTTTTCTTTGCATTTCCATCATTTTTTCTTCAAACTCTTCTTTCACTTCTTCTTGTGTCTTCCTTTGAACTTCTATCAACCTCTCTTCAAATGTTTCTTTCACATGTGAGAGTTCCTCTTTCACATTTGAGAGTTCTTCAGTTGCAGTTGTAAACTTTTGTTCTGCAGCTATTAGCATCTCTTGGGCGTTTTCAATTTGTGTTGAAAGAATAACTCCTGATCGCCTTCTACTAGTAGAACCAAAGATTGAGGTAGGAGTAGGACCAAATCCATACCCTCGAACACGACCATGTCTCTTTGGACCCATGACTTGAGTATATATCTCATCTACATATGTAGATGCTACAGATGTAGATGCTCCAGATGATGCAGAAGTAGAAGAAGATGTCCCCTCAGGTTGGGATAGTAATTGCTGAAATTGATCCTGGAATTATAAAAATAAAAATAAAAATTGTTGAACTTTTAAAATAATTTAGTATGTGGCTATGATTGAAATACAAGTATATAAAATTTATTTACTTCATTACCATAATCTCCTTAGAATGATCATCAACAGGCGTCCCATCTTTTTTTGTGTGTGTCAGGGCAAACATCTCAATTCTATTGGGCTCACTTCGATCCTCCTTCTTTTGTGCCTATTCTTACAATTAAAACAATTGAGTTATTTATGATAAATTATTTATGTACAAACAAATCATATTAATAATAAATTTTCAACCTGTTCATATCGAATTTGAGCATAACTTTTTGATCCCGATGTATGCTTTATCACTTGCTTTGCCCTATTTGCCTTGTTTTTTTTCTGAGATATCCTACATCAATTAAAAAATAGCAAGTCACCTATATAGGTAATAGAAACATAATAAAAGTTATATACACGAAGTATTAGGTTAGATATAACTAATAAATATAATTTTATGTGAATATGAGTATCATAAGATACATTATCAAGAAAATATCATTATCTTTACCTTGGCTTCAGGTGTACCCCAAAAGTGGATGAGCCACCTTCAATCATCATCTGATAAGTGTGGAGGTCGATGACACAATCTCTCCTCATCTGTATTATAAGGGTTATAATACTTGGCCTTCATTTTATTTCTATAGCTTCTAAACAAATTTCCATAACATTGAAGAATGTAGCTTTTACATGTTTCTTCTAGTTCATATTTTTCCTGTATTACATTAAAATGTCATGTATAAATAAGAGGTATCATTTTTAAACAATAACATTACAATTTAGATTGAATAGTAACTAGCATATACCAATACTAAGGCCCAAATCTTTTCCTTCACATCTTCACTAACATGATTCCAATCTTGAACTTGGATGGGCACATTGTGTTGAGATCGCACCAATGTTCCCATATAGCTTGACAATCTTTCCCCTTTTCCATCATAAACAACTTGCCCTCTGGTATTGAATCTTGTAGTTTTTTTTTCCCCGGGTTTCATACTAAGTAAATCTAAGTTACGCGTTGGGCCACGTGTCCTCTTTTTGCTAGAGGATGAACCTATTAAGAGTAATAATGAAATTAAAAGAAACATAATTTACTTATCTTATATAAAATTAAACATTAAAAACCTATCATTTAAGAAATTAAACATATGTAAATTTATCATATGTAAAGTTAAACATAATTTTCTTAATCATACCAACAGCTGAAGGATCTGAAGAATCGGAAGGATCAGAACTACTAGGAGTAGTAGTTGCAGTAGGTTGTATGTCTAAGAGTTGTAGATTGTCCAACTCATCTTCTGGAGACACTATTTGTACTCTTCCTCTTCGATGTGACATTTCCTACATAATAAAGTAAATTAGAAAAAGTAATACAAAATAAGTTACAGAAATAATATGAAATAAATTACAATTTGTATATTTTGTAAGTATATATT
This sequence comes from Vitis cinerea var. helleri x Vitis rupestris, assembly GCA_945999865.1. Lineage (NCBI taxonomy): Eukaryota > Viridiplantae > Streptophyta > Magnoliopsida > Vitales > Vitaceae > Vitis > Vitis cinerea var. helleri x Vitis rupestris. The sequence continues at coordinate 1,942,891 of OX253931.1, read as the reverse complement.
TATGTACTTACCAATATTATTAGCTACACATCATCTTGAATAAATTCATTATGTCTTTCAACAATGTTTTCTTGTCGTGATAGTAAAACATCTGTTTGGATAGTTTCTCCTGCAATATCATTTCTATCCTAATTGATTAAATCATTCTCGGCCAACTCATGCACATCACGTTGACTATGAGGTGTTATAAACTGTTGATATGGCTCTGGATCATTAGTAGATACTTTCTTATTCATATCATAAACCTCTCGAGTTTGTATCTCTACAGCGGTGTGCCAATTTTCCTCATTTGAATTTTGAACATAGAAGACTTGTTTTGCTTGAGATGCAAGCACAAATGGCTCATCTATGCATATGGTACGTTCAAAATTCAAACACGTGAACCCATATTCATCCTTTTTTATTCCCCTTCCACTATTGATTACATCCCACCAGTCACACTTGAATAAAATAACTCTATTTCCACCAAGGTAATGTAACTCAATTACATCAGTTAGCACACCATAGTAAGAAACATGACCAGGAATTGGGTTCTTATCTCTTGCACTTGCAAAGCTTGATACCTCTGCGGTCACAACAACTCCACTATTTTGAGTTTTTTTCCCATTTTCTCATTCTCTTGTGTGAAATCTGAACCCATTAATGATGTATCCTTTATAACATGTAACTGATGTACTTGGTCCACGAGACAATGATAGTATGTGTTCAGAAATTGGACCTTCATGTCGCATTTGTATAATCTATAGATTCAAATATAAGATGTTAATACATACATGTGTATTAGATAATAGAACAATTTATGTAGTGAATGAACTTACACGTTCTTCAAACCAACTAATGAATTCTCTTGTGTGAATCAAATCTACATCTCGTGCACGAATACGAGGCTTAACCCTTATAGATTGCTTATGCTCTCTGATAAAAAAGAAAAAATTAATTATAATGCTCACAAAGACCAAAATTAAATTTTTGTATGAGAATTAGTATAAAGTTTTATTCAAATAAGTGTCTTACTCAATAAATGACGTCACTTCCTCACAATTAGTCAACACATATAAATGTGCTTGGGACCATTCTTCTGTGCTAAGAACACGAGATGTTGACTTCCCTATTGTACGTCCCATGCATTTGAAAATGGTTAACCCTCCACCATTTGTTATGTTATTTTCAATGACATAATTTCTTTTTTCACGGTCATGCTTCGTTTCAACATCATGCAAATATCTTGAGCAAAAGGTTGTACATTTTTCTGCTATGTACCCCTCTGCAATAGAACCTTCTGGACGACTCTTATTACGGACATAAGAATTTAATGTACGTAAATACTTGTCATTTCACAACATGATAGATTTGTTTCATGAACTATATGAAACCTAATATACATAAGATTAATTGAATGAGAACATACCGCTCGATAGGATACATCCATCGATATTGCACTGGTCCAGCAACCTTTGTCTCACTTGCAAGATGAATAGGTAAATGCACCATAACATGAAAGAATGATGGAGGAAATATTCTTTCTAATTTGCAAAGTGTGACTATTATGTCATTCTCAAGGTACTCTAATTGATCAGTCTTTAACACTTTAGAACACAACTGTTTGAAGAAACTACATAGTTCAACTATAACAACACAAACATTCTTATGTAGAACTCCTCGAATTGCAAGTGGAAGGAGTTGTTGCATGAGAACATGACAATCATGAGACTTCAATCCAAATATCTTTCTTTCATTCACTTATACACACCGAGAGATGTTAGAAGCATAACCATCTAGAACCTTTACTTCTTTCAAAAATTTACAGAATTCCTTTTTTTCATTTGAAGTTAGTGAATAGCATGCAGCAGACAATATAACCCTATTCCCTCTTTGTATGGGGTGAAGTTGATCTCTGATACCCATAGCTTGCAAGTCAAGACGACTATTGAAGTTATCTTTCGATTTACCATCAATACTCAACAAGGTGCCAACTATATTGTCACATATATTCTTTTCAATATGCATTACATCCAAATTGTGACGTAAAATGAGGGTTTTCCAATATGGCAATTGGAAAAATATGTTTTTTTTTTTTTTCCAATTGTGCTCAAGTTCAACATGTTCTCTTTTTCTTTTTGCTGACATCTTATTTTTTGATGTCTTCCATTCCATCTAATTGATGTAGGACATCTTCCCCAGACAATTGTTTAGGTGCTGCTCTATGCTCTTCATTTCCATCAAAGGACTTTTTATCACGTCGAAATCTATGATCAATTGGCAAAAATCGACGATGACCCATGTAACACCATTTCCGTCCGTTTTGTAATCGAAATGAAGAACAATCCTTATTACAAATAGGACAAACAAATTTCCCTTTAGTACTCCAACCTGAAAGATTTGCATATGCAGGAAAATCATTGATGGTCCATAATATAGCTGCACGCATACAAAAATTTTGTTTTGTTGAAGCATCATATGTTTCAACTCCAACGTCCCATAAGTCATTCAACTCATCTATCAATGGTTGTAAGTATATGTCAATGTCATTCCCAGGTGCAGTTGGACTAGGAATAAGTAGTGACAACATGAAGAATGTTTGTTTCATACACATCCAAGGTGGTAAGTTATATGGAATAAGAACTACAGGCCACATGCTGTATGAAATTGACATATTCCCAAAAGGATTGAACCCATCACTTGCTAAACCGAGCCTAACATTTCGAGGTTCTAGTGCAAATGAAGGGTGTACATTATCGAAGTTTTTCCAAGCCAAAGAGTCCACTGGATGCCTCATCATCTCACCTTCCATGCGGCCATCAACATGCCATTTCATGTGACAAGCTGTCTTAGATGACATATATAACCTTTGAAGCCTTGGTTTTAAAGGAAAATAACACAAGACCTTAGCAGGAATTTTCTTTTTCTTTGCTAAATTAGTGAACTCATCTGTAGAATGCTCATCACTTGATTTCCATCTAGAGACACCACAAACGACACACTCATTTGCATTTGCATGCTCTTTTGAATACAACATGCAATCTGAGGGGCATGCATCAATCTTGATATAATGAAGGCCAAGGTCACGAAGTATTTTTTTTGCTTCATAATAGTTGTTTGGCAATGTCTCACCCTCAGGAAATGCATCCTTCAACAATTCAAGCAACATTGTAAAGGACTTATTGCTCCATCCATTAAGACACTTCATATGAAATAATCTTATGATAAAAGACAACTTTGTGAATTTTTTACACCCTGGATATAGTTCTTGCTCTGCTTCTCTTAACAAATTATAAAATTTGTTTGCATCCTCATTTGGTTTTTCAAACTCCTCATGCACATGTCGACTTCTTTCAGATTCCTCATTTGGCATTGGCATTCCAAATGCATCATTTAACATTTCTTGCATCTCATCATGCATATCAGACTCATTAGTGCTAGTATTTGTAGGTTCGAAAAACTCAGATTCCCCATGCATCAACCATCGCACATAATTTCTAGCTATCCCATTGTCCAACAAATGGTCATACATGATTTCTCGCTTCTGCATAAGACAATTATTGCAACGAATGCAAGGACATGGGAGCATTTCTTTTCCAAGTGCATTGCTAAAGGCAAAGTCTAAGAACTCCAAAACTCCTTTATAGTATTCACTACTTACTCTTGACTTCTGCATCCAACTCTTATCTATTAGCATTTTTCTCGTACTTCCGCAAATTAAACCCTTCAATCACATAACAATGAATCTTCATATCAACTTATAATGAATGTGATATGTTTTTTATCATCTCAAATTCCTATATTTGGTAGTGGTTCCTATCCCATTTAGAAATACATAATCCCTATGAATCAATCACTAACACGCTTAGTTTCATTTTGATAAAATTTCGGCAGCATTTCCCCATAGTTCTCCAAGTACACGAATTGGTTAAGGTATAAACATACCTTCTCCAAATATGCACCCAAAGAACAAGGGGAATCACTGTCAAAACTTATCAATATGCTAAAGCATGGGCGTGTGATTTCATAGATATTATGTATTTCCAAACTGTCCAAACGGACAATTCAAGCATCATTTGCAGACAATTCTACCAATCATATACAAAACACATAGGTTGAAAACTTGAATATGACCACAATAAATAATCATATCCACAATTCTACAACTTATATGTTTTTAGTATATGATAAAAGAGACATTTGTCAAGCAAGGATACTTGAACGGGATTTCTAGGGTTTTCTAAAATGAAAATGAGTAAATGATAAAATTAATGATAAATAATATTAGAAAAGAAATAGATAAAAACACACAATGAGACTAACACATTCGATAATTTATAGAAATGAATAACTAATATTTCTATTGCATAAAATCAACGAGGGTTAGTTCACAGATAACAATAATAAAATATAAAATCATAGGTAAGGTCTCACAATAGATGCAACTTTATACAAGTGCCAAGGATTAAAGATTGAGTGATAGGGTGGAAGATTATAAGGTTTATGAGATTCTTACATCAATTGGAATAAGATCTAGGAGATGTTTTTACTTTCATTATTGATAAATTTAGTAGTCTTGGGATCTAGAGAACATGCACCCTTGATCCTATTCCTAATACCATGGACAAGGTGTGAACAAGTTAAGGAAGAGTTTGAATTAGAAAAATGTCAATCTAAGAAGATTAGGGTTGGCGTGTGTTGAAAGTACGAGCAACTTGTTGAAACTTGAACTTGTATATTATTATTATTATTATTATTATTTTATTTAAAATGTAAAAATTATGAAAAGGATAATAAAGGAATTTTAACCTTTTCTTTTTATAATTGTACTATGCTAATAAATTTATCATTCTTTATAATTATTAAAATATTTTAGAATATTGAAACTTGAGGTTAGAGCTGTCATTTATATTAAACTAGTAACGAATAATATAATTGATAGTTTTGAGACATTTAACTTTAAAAATTTTATTCTATAATATGACTTATATTTTATTAATTTGAAATAAATATTTTATTTATCAAAAGTTCTATTATATACATTTTGTTTGATAACCCTCGAAAAAGAAAAAAGAGGAATTGATTTGAGTGGCCTATTTTTCGAAAGCTTTTATTTTTTGTTGATGGACATGGGCCCACCAAGATTTTCTAAACAAAAAGTTTATTTGCAACGTTCCACTTTAAGTTAATAAGTTAACATTTAAATTAAGATATATAATTTCTTCTCATATAGATGTAGTTACATTTAATATAATTTTATATATATATATCCAATTTTTCATTTCTTAAGAAAAATAATAGGTCTATTTTGGAATATTTTTTAAAACAATTCTAAAAAAAAAAAATTAGAATAATTTAAAAAAAATAATATTTTAAATAAAAATTTATTTTTTATATTTATTAAAAATAACTTTTATCTATAATATTTTATCTTCAATAATAATTTTTAAAAATAAATTCAAATATTTTATTAGAAACAAAGTTTTAAAAAAATTTGTTTTTCTTAATTAAAAAAAGCGATTTAAGATACTTTTTCGATAACTCTAATGACATAAAAGATAATTTGTACGTACCCCAAAAGCACTTCCCCAAGTTTAGGAGAAGATAAGGATAAGAAAAGAGGAGTAAGCATGTTATTATTGAAAGTGTTTTTTTTAAAATAAATTTTTAGTATTATCTAAAAGCAAAACTAATGGTGATTAGAAAATAAAAAATAAAAAATAAAAAAGAAAGAAAGAAAGAATCATAACAATGGATGCAATCAATTGAGAATCTAAGACAATTCATAATTCATACTTTTTACGGTTGTACTTAGGAGAAGAATCACAAGATTAACTATTGCAATATTATAACTCTAATATCAAGTTGCACTCCAAGAGAGAATTTAATATCAAGGCTTCTCATTTATAATTTCCCACAACATAACAAAATTTCCCTATTTTTACGGTAAGATAAATAAGGATTTCACATAATTCGACATTATCTCTAAAAAAAATAAAAATAATGGCTAAAACAACGTAAATGATTAATTAAATCACAATATATGCAACATTATATTTGAAAAAGGAGAATAAGATTTTTTTTTAAAAAAATTATAGGCTTTATTTTAAATAATTGTCTTTTACAAAATTAAGATAAATAGTAATAATAATAAGAGATATTGATAAGTTTTTAAAAAAAATTAACAAATAAGGATTAAAAAATAAAGAACTTGTTATAGTACAAACCTATCACATTTTAAGATACATATTGGAAATATAAATTATATTATATAATTATTATTTTCAATATGAAAAATATCTTAGTTACTATGATTTATCATAATAGGAAAGTGAAATATTATTGAAGGTAGAGATACCCGAAAAATCCCATCTCATTGTCAACCCTATTCCCAATATTCTCCATCTATTCATTGTATTTTTAATTATTTCTTAAAATACCATAAAAAAATATTTTAGACACTTTAAATTTATTTTTAAAATTTTATTTTGTTACAAATATATATATATATATATATATATATATATATTATAATATGTTGATTCTTGGGATAAAAAAACACTAGTTTCAGCACAAAATTCTTCCAATGTGATTTTAAAAATTGAAGAACTTTTTTTCTTTTTGAAGAATAAAAACTGTTTTTAACCTCCTTCCAAAATGAAAGCTTATGGTAGGCAATTGCTATAATCACACAAGTTCACAACGTTCCTTAATTGATGCCCAGAAATTGTACTTTCAGATGAAAATTGGACTAGATTTTTAACCTCAATTCTGTTCTGGAAAAACAATTCCTCAACAAGAAACCCTAGCTGAAGAAAGAAAAGCTCAATTTACCAACCATTCAACCGAACCCTCAAAGATAATGACAGAGCAGGAATTCCTCAAGAGGTAAGTGAAATACCTGGAGTTTCCTAACATCAACGTCCTATTTGAGTGTGTTTGGGGAAGTATCTGGGACCTTCTAATATTATTTGAGAATTTAAAAGAAAAAACAAACAAATAATTTGAGAGAACTCTTGAAACAGGAAACAATCTTTTCATGAATTGAAAATAGAAAAGATTAATAAAGTATAAATTTCATGGGAAGATGGCTCCAGTTCACGCTAAAACTGAACAGACACAAGTAATTTCTAGATCTAAAAAACTTGAAGACAGAAAATAAGGAAATATCGAGATCTTACCCAAAAATCAAATCAAGCAAATAATCGATCCCCAAACTTCTGCCGTTAACAGATCAGTAGCTTCAGTGAGTGATACTCGGTTGTAGAATCCTACTGGAGAAAGAAAAAAGGCGTGGTTGGGACGGTGCCAGAGATTCTATGACGGTGAAACGACGATTAGATGGTGAGAAAAACACGTGATATTTTTACTCTTTTTACTGGAGGTGCTTTTCGAGTAAAAGCATTTTTTAAAAAAAACATTATAAGTGATTTTTTAATATTATATTTTAAAATTTTTTAATATTATATTTTAATTTAATTAGAGCACGTTCCGAAGTGTTACTATTCAAAATCTTTTTATTGGAGGTGTTTTTCGAGTAAAAGCATTTTTTTAAAAAAAAAATATTATAAGTGATTTTTTAATATTATATTTTAAAATTTTTTAAAAATATTTTTAAAATTTTATCAAATACTTTTTAAATTAAAAAACGCTATTTAAAACCATTGTAAAATAAATTTTTAGTCTTATTTTATTTTTTAAAAGATATTAAATCATTATCATATAAGTGAAATGAGTTTAAAAAAAAGTGTAAAATAATTTATCAAATTTTTAAAAAAAATTATTCACTTTTTTTTTTTCTCTCTTTTCTTTTTTCTCATTTTTCTTCCAATTTTTCTAAATCAAACATACTACTAATATTTTATAAAAAATACTTTTTAAATTAAGAATGTTCCATAAAATCACCATGAAACAAAATCTTCTTCTAACAAGAGAATTGAGCTTAAAGAGGGTAATTGATGGATTTTTTATAAGAGTACGACAGTTTTTAATAAATACGTTATATATTCTCTGGATTGTTGTAAATCTTCCTCAAGTGAATTCTTTTAATAAAGCTATTGTTTTTCTACCTTTTGAATGAATGATTACTTTTGTAGGGGCAAGATGTGATTTTCTATGGCTTTTAAATCCCAAGCTTCTGTGGCTTATCAACGTGATTTCCCACAGAGTTTAGAAATACCTTTTGAGATATGATTCATTGGAGATAAATTTAGATGGTTGCTTGAAAGTGCAAATGATGATTTATAAATGATGTGATTAATTAAGGGAGTGGTATCCTTGAGGCAGTTGCTTTACACTTGTACATCTTGTCTATTGAAATAATGTTTCAATTTTATGGCCTATGGTTTTTTGTTTGGCCTATAAGTTGGTTGATGTAATTTGTTATTTAGCAAAAAAACTTTGTATTGGGGATTATTATCCGATTATCCAATTTGGATATGTATATAAACATGTTTTATATATTTTTGGAATATATAGTTTGGATATATGTATTATTAGAGATTAAAATTTTGTTGCTTCAAATAAAGTTTTATATATAATAGAAAATATATGCTAGAAAATTCAGCAACATCTCTTCATGCAATGAGAATTTTAATTAAAATATTAAAATAAAATAAAATAAAACTCAAGATCTTAATTGCGGCCAAGCAATGTCCACTCATAGATTAAGTAGCAGCCAAGGAGAAGTGGCATCAAAAGGAATTAAAAAAATTTCTCAAGATCTTAAATTGTGGCCAAGCATAAACTGTCCACATCATAGATTAAAAACGTCTTTTAATAAAGCTATATATATAGTTTTTAATAATATAATTATTAAAAATATATATTATAAAATTAATTAATTTTATTTATTAAATTTAATTTATAAATAATATACTAAATTTAATATAAGATAAACATTATTTATCTTATCTTAAATTAAATAAAATTAATTAATTTTATAATATATATTTTTAATAATTGTATTATTATATAAGTATAATATGGAATAGAAAAAAGGATTTTTAAAGTTTTTTTTTTTTGAAAATCATTTGTGATGTTTTTGTTTTTTTATTTTTTATTTAATAAATTAATAAAAAAAATTTAAACTCAATTTTCATATAAAATTGATAATAGTTTTTTTTTAATTCCAAAGTGAAAGAAAAAAATAATATATAAATATTATTTATCTTATATTAAATTTAGTATATTATTTATAAATTAAATTTAGTAAATAAAATTAATTATTTTATAATATATATTTATAATAATCGAATTATTGTATAAATAGAATAAAGAATGAAAAAAAAATTTAAAGGTTTGTTTTTTTTTTTAAGTGAGAATTTCTTTTCTTTTTTTTTTGTTGTGAAAATCGTCAGTTGAAGAGACAATTTCTCACTTACAAATTTCTTCTCTCTCCTCATTGGACAAAACTACATAGATTTGGAATTATTTTTTTTACCACGATAATTTAGGCATTATTTTTAAAAACTGCCATATTCTTATAAAAAATCCGGTAATTGATGAAGGGTCGGAGTTAAGGGCTATGCTACAATTTGCTTGAAGGGATTAAAGTTAAAGGGTAGGTGAGGTGGCCGAAGTTTACCTAGATTGGAAAATGAAGCAAATAATAATAATAATAATAATAATAATAATATTTATTTTGGCATTGGGTCGTTCGGTTCACCAAAACATGGCAATTTTATTTAATGGGAAAGAAATGGGCCACGGGGGGATTCACTCAATAAACAATATTATCCTCTACATTTCCAATCAAAAAGTTAGGTCAAATGCAGCTAAGTAGAGATTAGGCCCCTCCTCCTCCCCCACCTTCTCAGACTAAGTTAATATTTTGGCTTTGGTTTTTTAAAGCTAAACTCATAGACTTGTGGAGTAAATGTCACTTGCATTTAAATTTTTTTATCAAATAATATCAAATTGAACCATCATATTTTTTAACTAATATATTAAACTTTATTTTACTTCTCATTAAAACATTAATCATAACAAGGAAATTAAATAATTTTAACTAAGGAAAAATTAATAAGAACTATTATTATTACTATTAATAATAATTTCTATGATATATATATATATATATATATATATATATATATATATATATATATATATTTATAATATTATCTAAAAAATTATAATAGGTAACCCAAAAATGGTTTAAAATAAATAATAGACTTTTGTCACGGTCAATGTGAAATTTGTGGCTATAAGTTCTCATACAGTCACGGTCAATCAATAGCATGACTAAAATTCACAAAAATATATATATAGTGACGGTTTCACAAAAAACCGTGACTAAAACATCATTTGTTACACTTTTGGTCACGAATGATAAAATTACCGTGACTAAAAGTATTGGCGCCAAAATTTCCCTCCTTAAATTTACAAATAGTCACGGATTCAAATAAATCCGTCACTAAAATACCCTCTCATCAATCCTTTTGGTGACGGTTCATAAAATCGTCGTGACTAAACATGTTTTTTTTTTCACCATCCTTGATTAACACATATAGTCACAATTTTACTCTGGTCGTGACAAAATAATATCTTTGGTCACGAAATTTGTGGCCGTGACTAAAGATTTGTCATTAAAAACCTATTTTTTTGTAGTGGTTGCTTCAACACCTTAGCTGCTCTGGTGAGACGTTCTCCAATTTCTCCAACTGAGATGTTGAGGACGAGCTTCTGAACCTTGATGCCTCTCATTGAGTTTGAGAGTTTCTTCTCTAAGGCCATTGAAAGATTGTGCTGTGGAGATGCAGCTGCTGGGTATGATAGAAACTAAATCAGTGGGAGAAGGGGTTTGATGATGAGTGAAGTTGAAGGTGATGGGTATGAGGAGTGGTTGGCTCGAGATTTAGGTTTGGTAGAGAATGAATTTTATGGGAAATCCTTAGAAGAATGCTAGGGAATCATGCACGCAAACTGCATACACGTGGGAGGATAGAAAAATAATGAGTGGGGAATGAATGGTGGAGGAACTTGGTTGGGTAAGTTTTTGAGATTTGGGTTTGGTATGTATGAAAGATAAGAGATGTCAATGGTGTAAGGTGGGAAAGTGGTGAGCTTGTATGAGACAAACCGTCAGAGTATGAAGGATGAGGATATGAGTGGTAGAAGAAATAGCAATTGAGAACAGGGTAGTCCATAGCGATGACCTGGGAGGTTAAGTTGGTTGCCTCTTTATCAGGGTCGTCCTTGGAATTGGAGGAAACAAACCCAAGCTTGAGATCATTCACAACAACGTTCTTCTTTTCACGTTGAAGCCAAAAATTGTCACTGAGCAAAGCTTTTGGAAGAGACTCATGGTGCATCTCAACACACTTGACCTCAGTTGTCAGTTCAGAAGGGCCACTGAGAGGTGACAAAGGGCCACTGAATCGATTCCTTGGAAGGTCAGAGCTCGTATAAGTTAAGAGCTATTTTTGGATTCCTGTGCCCTGGGCCTATAGCTCAAAATATCATAACACTTGGATGCTCCTAAAAAGCTTCTAAGAAAGTGGCCATGCAAGGAACTGTAATCAGCATCTTGCTTTTCACTAGGCTTTTCAGAAACTCTAAGCAAATGGTTTGCATCTCTGTCGGCATTAGGATCCATGTACGAAGCTTCATCTCCACCATCTTGCGGACTTGCATCAACCCATAAGGGCCAAGTAGAATGGCTCAAAAACGATTTTAAAATCTTTTAACTCAATCTGCATATAAACTTGTGCACATACTAAACCTTGTATAGTAGCATGAGAACCGTTTTCTTCATCATTAGGACAGACCTTAGGATATCCAGATAAGATTGTGGCTTCAAGAATAGACAATGGATCAATTACTTCAACTACTCATCCAAACAACGAGCAAAAGATATAGCACCCTTCAAATCCTTTTCAGCTTGGCACATAATACCCATGACTCAGATGACTTCCAAAGAATGAAACCAAACCTATAATCTGAACCTTGGAAAGTAAGAGCCTAAACTGTGTTCAGGGAATGAAGGCCTCGAGATGTTTTCACATGATCGACAACTCCCATGACCACTATAAGAGGAGTTCTAATAATTGTCACTACCTTGATCTTCGTGCTACTGGGAGCAAAGCAATGATTCCCACACTGGTTGAGCAGAAAATCTCAGTATTGCTGAAAACAGGAGACACACGAAGTGGTGTCTATGCTATAATAGGATTTCAGTACTTGAAGAGGGAAGAGTTGCCCTGAAGCAGCTTCTGAAGGGTAAAGAGGTCATTGGACTGGTTTCCTCATCACACATAGAACAGGTGTCACTTTTTCAAGCCCCGAAAACTTATAAAGCCACCATGCATCCTCTGTTTGCTTCTTCTCTGTTGCTCTCTGGTTTCTTCTTATCCAAGCCTTTTTTTCCTTGCCCTTTGCCTCTCTGTAAAACTCACAACCCGCAATCTCACTCTACCCAGCTCACTTTGATCCCCCATAAAAAATGCTCGTCTTCCATTGCAAGCTAGAAACAAAGAAAAATAAACAGGAGGGTAAACAGAGACAAAGCGAGAATAAATATAACTAAAAAAAGGAAAAATCATTAGTCATAGCTTCATCTCATGGGTGATCGATGAGCTTGAAAAACTGAGTGGGATGATCAAAATGGATTTTAAATATGAACCGAAAACACAGTTGCTAACATCATATAAAGAAACCAATATAGAGCCAAACTAACCCCAACAAAACCAAATAAAAAGAAATGGACACGCTATAGCACAATCAAGGCAACTTAGAGATCAGTCTGGACAAACATATGACCCTCAATGCCCACTCCCAATCAACAGGATAATGCTAAAAAAATCAACTGAAAATGAAGCAAAGTGGTGGAAAGGATGAGAAACAAGAAAATCGCAGTGGCCATACCTGGTAGGTTCCCCCTCGAGTGCGATACGGCCAACTTCCATCTCTCTTTCCTCTGTTCTACTGTCAGTTGATTTTTACTCAAACTTTCTTCCTCCGCTATCTTCCCTTTCTCCTCTCAGGTACTAGTTCTCTCTCTCTTTAGCTCTCCACCTCCATAACAGCCATCTGTTCAACTCTATTTTCTCCCAAATCTCCTAAAGGCTGCTCACCCTCCTCTTCCTTCTCCCTCTGGTTCTCAGTTGCTCTTTTCTTTGCTCTCACACACCATTTTTTCTGCTCCCCACCCTCTGCAGCTTACTCCAGAAAACCTCCCTAATATTTCCTTTCTCAGCTCGCCCTCTCATCTCCAAGCAACCTCCACGCTCCCCTTTAATGGCCTCAGAATCTTCTTACCACGTGTCAGCTGCTGGTTGCCTCAAGAAAATGTTCTTTCCAGCCCATTCTCTCATACCAGTTGCCAAAACCTCCTAAAAGGTGGTAAAAATATTGCTCCAAAATACCACCAAAAATGAGGGTCTACAATATCATATTTAGTTCTATTTGAAAATTGTTCTACAACTTATCATTTATAAGTAATATTTATTTTTTATTGATATTGTTCATGATTAAAAATACGATATTATAACTATATTACTATTATTTTCTATTGTATTCTTTACATATGTTTTTGAATTCTTTCACCCCTTTGAAATACAATTTAAATTTCTCGATTAAATTTTTTATTCAAAACATCAATTTTCCATTGTATATATATATATATATATATATATATTTTACATGAACTTATTAAAAAATTTTAAAATTCATACCTTCCCCGTAGATCATAATCATTAATTTTAGTGAAATCAAATAGCTTTGCTGTATGTGTTCTCTTTCTGAATATTTTTTTTTTTTTTTTTTTTACTGAAAGGTTGCTATAAAAGGCTTTATTCAGTGTGATGTAAGTGTAAAAACACTGTTTAACAGTTAGGTTTTTTAGTGCTCTGTTTTAAACCAAAAATGGGGGGTTGCAAAGGGGACAGTTTGCTGAAAGGCTGAGTATGAGTTGTACTGTAACATTTCTCTATGTTTTTCTCTCTAGTGGATTGGTTCTTCTATTGCTCCCGTGGATGTAGGCTTGAATAAGTTGAACCATTAAATCCTGTGTTATGATCTTTATCATTTGTTCTTCTTTCTCATTAGATCATTAATTGTTTGTTTCTTGAGAAGTAACATTTTCTTGCTGGTTTTTTAACATCTAATGATGGTGATTTTGAGGAAAATAATTTAATTAATGTAAAAAAAAATCATAACTGTATTTTCATCATAAATATATTCAATACTTTCTAAGGTGTTGCAGAGGCTGAATGTGGAGCTCAAGATGTCACCACCACAACCTCCACCAGTGCTGCCAGTAATGCCCTCGCTATTGTCATGGTCAAATTTAGCCGTCGCCACACTTACTGCCACCATCGACCACGAATACGCACATAGTTATCGTTCCTTACCATCCACTATTATTCCTTCCATCACTATCACTGCAATGGTCGACCAGCCAAGAGGAGCTCTTCACCAATATCATCTTCAGTATATTGACATAGTCATATTTCATGCTCTAGAGGTTGGCAACTGCCATACCTCTTCCGTAAAATATCTATTATGCCAGATGTAAAGGAAACTATAGAATCACTGCTTGACTTGGTACCATAGGAAAGTAAATTTAGAACTATATATGTACTCTTATAATTTATTATATGCAATTTATCAGAACAAGGATAATTAAGAATCAACATATATAGAAGTCTATGATATATAAGAGTAATCTAATCAAATGATTAAGAATACCATACGCATAATTTCGTGAGAATGTACCAAACCGTTATTAACTTTAGCATAATACAATAGCCATCTGTTTTCCTGGATGATAACCGAACTTGAAGTTCTGATAATATATTTAGAAGCAGCTCAAAATATATAGCAACATTGCAATTTAATTGCTTAGTGGTGTAAAAAGGTGAATGGGTAGCAAACATGGAACGACTTGTAAAGAAGTACCGAAGAGGAATAAAATAATGTGTTAATCAATTACAGGTATACATAACAATGAGATTTCTACGAAAAAGGCCAAAAATATTTTAAAGGATAGATAAAGAAAAATCCAATCCTCAATTATAGGAGAACAATTACTCAGGAAGGTCACTTGGAGAAAATAAAATGAAATCATGAAAGATTTATACATAAAAGATTTTCTGCCTTTAGATTTAAACTTTTTACATTATCACGACACTACACCCCCTCTTATTTGTGTCGGGAATTTTATGCACACACTTGTAGCAACATGTGACAAACAAAGCCTTAGGGAGAACCTTGGTAAAAACGTTTGCAATTTGTAATTTCAATGGTAGGAAATGAGTGACAATGACTCTAACAATAACTTTTTCTTGAACAAAATAACAATCAAGATCTATATGTTTCTAGTGATTATGAAAGACAGGGTTTACAATCAAATGTAAGGGACTTAAATTATTGCATAAAAGTTGAGTTTTTGAGAGAGGAATACCAACATCATGAAAAAGAAAAGTCAACAAAGTAATTTCAGTCATTGTCGAGGCAAGAGAGCAATATTTGGCTTCAACTCTAGATTGAGTACTACTTCTTGGAGCCAAAAAATGGAATTTGTGCTTGGTTTATGCTAATCCAACCTACTGTAAACACCAAAGGGGGGAGGGGATGAATAGAGTGTGAGTCTCTTTTAACAACTTTTAACTTAGATGAATGTAAAAGGAAGACTAGGTTTATAGTCATACAAAAAGCACTTAAATTATTACATAAAAGTTGAGGGTTTTGAGAAAGAAGAAGACCAATATCATGAAGAAGATAAATTAACCAAGTAATTTTAACTATTGTAGAGGAAAGAGGGTAATATTCAACTTCAACACTAGATTATGACATAATTTACGTTTTTTTGGAGGACTAGAAATGCAATTTATGTTAAGTTTATACTAAACCAAGCATAGGACACCAAGGGGGGAGAGAAGGGCATGAATTCATTGTTAAGTCTCTTTTAACAATTTTAAACTTTGATGAATGTAAAAGAGAAATATAAGTAATAATGATCAATAATAAGACTATAAAATGTAAAGAGAAAAGGGAAGAGATATTGCAAACTTTGATTTATCTTGGCCTCTATGCCTACTCTCCTCTTGCTTCAATCCGAAGCTTGAGGCTCCACTATCAACATACTCAGTTTAAAAAACTACAACATACTCAGCTTCTATAGTTGAGTCAACAATACAAGATTGCTTCACCATTCACCCACTAACAATCCTATCACCCAGGGCAAAGATATACCTTGCATGAAGTAGACTTAGAGAGTTCTTACTAAATTGTAAGTTTGAATTTTTGTACCTTATGAGTATCAACTCATTGCAACATTAAACCAACATATAATCCATATTATTCTAAGATACTTGAGTATATGCTTTACTACAATCCAATGTTCTAGTCTTAGATTGGAGTGGTATCTACTCACCATACCTACAACATAGCTAATGCTTTAGTCAAGTACATAGCATTGTATACATAAAGGTTACCTATTATTGAAACATAGGGTATTGTTGTTAAGATTGAGCCCCTAAAAGCAAGACATGATGTAACAAAGTTAGACTTAACTATCCTCTTGCTATCTCTTTAATGTATTGACATTTGACTTGGGTGCATTAGGAGTTGTACAAAAGATACAAGTCATAGGTTCCTTGTAAGTAGATAAGTTGTCCACAGTTGGCTCATAGATTTGGGCAATCCACTAAAGACTGTAGTGCACCACCTCTTAATTAGAGGGATGACTTATCTTGGCTATTGGGATGAGTTTCACATGGTGAATGCACTAGTGTATATGATGCACATTGGATAGGACTTACGATGAATCATGAGGCAAGGCTATCAATTGTCATAATTCACCAAGCTACTATACTGTATGGACTCTCGACCTTGAGAGGATATCGAGCCTCTGCCAAAATCAACAGGAAACTTTGACCTATAGGTGAGACCCTAAAGTGGTCATATATCCCTATGGATTGGGTCATTATTGATGGAAGGTAGTGGTAGCAGGTATTCTCAATAAAGGCACCATGATATCTTATGGGATTGAGACAGTGTGTCCCCTTAGGTGATCCAAAGGATATGTGATCATGAATTCTATAGGCAAAATAATTCCTTTAGTGGAATTTGACATATGCTTCTAGAGTTAAAAGTATGTTAGTTGATCACATAATAAGTGGGATTTGTAACTCAAGGATTTGAGTGGTAATCTTGATAAGTGATAGCATTATTTTGTTAGATTATGGACATCAGTTCATGGGGAGTCTCATGCAGTAAATACTAGGTCACAGACCTGAGTACTTGGTGTCTTATTGTAATATATATATATATATATATATATATATATATATATGGTACTGGAGTGTACCTGACTATCTGTAGTAGGATGTTGAGCCAATTTTAAAATTTGATTATAAGAGAACCACTACTCCTATGGATCTTAATGGTCTCCGCTTTGAGCTCATATTCCTTAATGACACGGTTTATGAGGGTTGGATGGGTTTTTAGTTCACTTTTGTACATAAGATTGTTTTAATAATCATGCAAGGTTGCACAATGATAAGTGAGTGGTATCTTTAGACCTAGCTAATTGATTAATTAGGCCTTGTATGATTAATTAATCAATTAACAACCTTTTTATATTAGATTAAGTGACCCAAGCTCATGGTGGGCTTAAGCCACTTAAGTCCAATAGGAAGCCTATAAATACCCCTTTAGGGGTTAAGGTTTCTACGTCTTGCCATTCTCCCCTTTAGTCTAGAGAGAGAACCCTAGCCTCTACCCTTGAGATCTTCACTATCTCAATGCTTAGACACAAATTCAGTAGGTGAAAGATCATGGTGTTTACAAGATTCATTATGACTTTGGAGTTATCTACATTGATTGGAATTGATCCGAGAACACCCATATCAAAGGTATGTGGCTTTATTCTCTAAATCTATATTTTTTATGATATCCATATTGTTTTTAAATACCTGTTTATCCTCTGCAGTAGTTTTAGAGAGCCTAGGATAGATTTGCATGCACCTTACATGATCCAGGGCATGGGAACGGAGTAATCCAAGGTTCCAAACAATTTTTAGTTAGGATAAAGCCCTTAAAACCATGACATAATATAACATAATAAGTTTTCATAGTATGTTGTGATTTTTAATTCCTCTTTGATCCTTTATTGCATTATTTCTTATATAAGAATTCACACTTTTATCACTTGCATTTTACATGTCTTTAGTGAATTAGGAGTTGCATAGAAGATTTTGTTGGGAACCTTGTGTAACTCCGTTCCCATGCCCTGGATCGTGTAAGGTGCATGCAAATCTATATTAGACCCTCTAAATCTATTGTAGCAAATAAATAGGTAATAAAAAAACAATATGGATGTCATAGAAATCATAGATCTAGAAAATAAAGCCACAAATTTGATCTGGATGTTCCCGGATTGATTCCAATCGATGTAGAAAACTCCAAAGTTGTAATAGATCTTGTAAACACCATAATCTTTTGCCTGATGACTTTTCCTTGTGTCTAGGCATTGAGATGGTGAAAATCTCAAGGATAAAGGTTAAGGTTCTCTTTCTCGACTATAGGGAGAAAATGGCAAGACCTTGAAACCCTATCGCCTAAAGGGTATTTATAGGCTACCTACTAGACTTAAGTGACTTAAGTCTACCATGAGCTTATATCACTTAATCTAGCCTAAAAAATGTTGCTAATTGATTAATTAACCATACTATGTTCTAATTAATCAATTAGCCCAGTCCAGACATACCATTTTTATTTTTGTGCAACTTACATAATTATTTAAACGCCTTTATGTATAAAAGTGAACTAAAAACCCATCCAACCCTCATAAATTGTGTCATCAAGGAATATGAGCTTAGACTAGGGACCATTGGGACTTGTAGGAGTACTGACTCCCTTAGAATCAAATTATGAAATTGACTCAATATCCCACCATAGAGAGTTAACTACACTCTAGTGCCATATGTATATTACAACGAGACACAAGTGCTCGGGTTCGTGACTTACTATCCATTGCATGCAGACTCCCCATGAACTAGTGTTTGTAATCTAATAAGGTAGTGCTATCACCTATCAAGATTACTTCTCAAATCTTTGAGTTCTAGATCCTACTTATTAGGTGATCAAATAATGTACTCTAACTTTAAGGAGCATATGTCAAATTCCACTAAAAGAATTATTGTGACCATAGATTTCATAAGCACATGTCCTTTGGATCACTTAAGGGGACACACTGTCTCAATTCCATGAGATATCATGATGCCTCTATTGAGAATACCTGTTGCCACTAGTCATTGGTATAGTCATCTTTCATACTGTAGAGGTTAGTAATTGTCATAACCATGTGTGTGTATATATTTTTTGAATGTGTGGTGCTAATTCTCTACTTAGCCAGCCCCCAATCTTATTAAATGGTCAACAAGTAAGAAATAAGAAAACACCAACAAATCACAGGAAGGAAACTCCTTACTTGTATTACTCTCATCAACATACAAGGACACAAAATTACCTTAACTCTCTCAACACTTAGCCTACGACATATAGAACATCCCCTCTTTGTATATGCAAAGGCTTATACACATTTATTATCTTTCCTCTATGTAAAGCTACCAAATCACCTAAATTAAAAAAAATAAAAATGATGGCACCCTTGTCGACTTATCCTTCTAGTACTTCTTGATAACATCCTTTAACTATCAATGTGCCATATCTAGTTCCCAACTAGCTTCAAATTCAAAACTCCCTTTGCTTTGAACCAGATAATTTGTCTTATGCATTATCTTGGCTTCTCCAATTTTGTGATGATCAAGGATTTTAGCAATCTTTCTGTCAAATTGCTTTCTAATGGTAAGTGGAGCACACGTAGCCTGCACACTTTCTTGATATGCATCTTCAATGTTGGGTTTCAAGAAGTTGACATGGAATCTTGGATGGATCTTCAACTAATCTAGCAATCTATAATCAACTTGCCAACCCTCTTTAATACTTCAGAAGTTCTATTATACTACATAATGAACCCACACTACATTATTTTGCTACTGATCATTTTCCAAATCTAAAGGAACAATTTCATGAAGACCTTGTGTAATGCCCCAAACTTTGTTTTAGGAGTAAATGCTAATTGTAAATTAATTAAAAGGGGTAGAAAGGTCTTTTACAAAACACTAGGTATAAATGATAAATTTCTTCACTTCTCTATATAGAAATCCTTTTGTGGAGAAAAGAGATATAAGAGAATATAGTGTTGAAGATTTGGGAGGTTAGGGTTTGAAAATCTATTTTTTCATGTAAGATTTTAAACCTTATATTGGTATTTTTATATTCATTAATTAGTTTTGAGCAATTTAAATTTCTTTTACAAGATTTGAATTTAGATTAGGCTTTAATTTATTAAAAATAAAAAAAATTAAATCATTAGAAGTATATGAATATAGGTAGAGTTATTGATGGAGATGAAAGATTATGATTTGATAGTATTGTGGAAAATAATAAAGTAGTAAGACTAATTGTTGTGTGGAGAGATTACATAATTAAATAAATATATAAGTTACAATATAGGTGTTGGAGTGGGATTACTAGAATGCTTGGTGTTGGATTGGACTTGCCTAATATTGGTGTAGGATCTTTACTTGCATAGGATGCTTATTGGTTTAAGTTTAAGGAGAAAAACAAAATTATAACAACTAGTTTAGATCAAATAAATAAAAGGAAATTTTTTTTAGATATCTAGTTTAAAAAAATGAAAAAATAATGATAAGTTCTTAGTATTGGATTTAAGGGCAACAGTTCAAATTAACATTGGTAATTAGAAATATTAACATTAAAACAAAATATTGTTAGGAATGTTACGTTATAGTTTTTAGATAAATAATCAATAACAGTCATTTTCTTAATTTATATTAGGTGAAGATTAAGTTATTCAACAGTAAATTCTTCAAGATTTTATGGGCTTCTTGTAGGTAAGGAAAATTAATATAGATTTTGTAAAAGAAATGTAAAATATGTTAGAACATTCTTTTTTAATAATAGAAAAATATGGAGATAATATATTGTTTTGTAAGTTTGAATAAATGATACCAAGTGTTTAGACTTTGGTTTGTTTGACCCTAGTCAACAAGAGTATTATTGATGACCTTTACATTCTTTGGTGGGGAATGTAATCACTTTAAGCCCTAACCTCTTGATGTTTGGTTAAAGGTTATTAATAATAATAGTTTTTGGTTCCATCGACTTTAAAATGATCAAATTTTAAGTTAACCATCCTTTTGTAAAGTCTCACCTAATTAAGAAAAAAAACTAACCATCAAATTTTACCCTTCATTCATCACTCACATGTTGTGCATGTGACAAATCTGTCCACAAAAACAAACACCATCCAATGATCAAGGCAAATTGCTGCAATTTAAGAAGCATGGGGTGCAATGTGCAAAACACATAATAGATTGAGGGTGCAAAGTGTATTAAACCCATTTTCTTTTTATAAGACTATGATTGAAGTGTATTTTTTTATTTTAATTTGATAATTAATTACTTTTTAATTTGAAATCTAGTATTTTTTTTATTATGTAATGAATATATGCATAGAGTTGTCAAAACCTTATAATATTTTTTTAAACACAAATACTTTCAAATGTTAAAAGTTTTGTTTTATTTTTTACTAATTCAATTTTTTATTTCCATCTTAGCCCTTATTTTATTATTTTTCATTTTTTTTCCTTTTGTTGCTATCTCTATCTTTTTCTCTCCTCTACGTGCACCCCCACTAACTATCAAACCCACCCATTTTCTCTATTTTTTATTCCTTTCTATCATTTCCTTTTATTTCCTCTATTTTTTTCTTTTTCTTCTTCTTCTCCTCCTTTTCTTTTATCTCCTTTTTTTTTTTTTAACCTCCCTCCCTCCCACCATTGATGTCATACTACCGGGGTATAACCCCTGCGCATTTTTGCTATCATTGTCAGCAACATTCTCTCCAACAACCTCTATGGTGATTACCACTGCTAGTTTCCAACTCCTCTTTACTTTCTCACACTCTCATATTTTTTTTCTATCTCTTATCATCTCCACCTATTGACGACGTCACCATTGATAGGAGCCCTAGATTTCTCATTTCCCATGCCATGGATTGTATAGGTATGTGCCATCTATCTTAGGCTTATTTAGAAAATAATCTAAATGGAAACATGACTTCAAAAACAATGTAAATCAACAAAAACTAGAGAAAAACTAACTCATATCTAAATCTAGATGTTCCCAAATCAAATATGTGCGATAAAGAAGAAACCTGAAATCTCCTAAGGTCTCTACCCAAGATCTTCCGCCGAATGGCTCTAATCTAATTTTGGCAGTCCCCTAGTGAGGAGGATGGGAAGACGAAGGTCATGGCTCTCTTTCTTTCTTTAGAGGTATGACTAACTAGAAAATACTAACCCTTAAGGAGGTATATAGGGTTTCCTACTAGGCTTAAGTGACTTGGGCTTGAGTCACTTAATTTAGCTTAAAAAGGATCCTAATTAATTAATTAACCAAGTAGGGTTGTCCAATTAATCAATTAGCCCAATCTAAAAACCATGTTCACTAACACCTATGCATCCTTATGTAATTACCAAAATAAAGTGAACCTTTATTTTTGTTTCATCTTTGAATTGAGTTTTATGTTGTGAATAGATAGGGCTCCTCTAAAAAAAAATTCTCTATATTTTTTTTTCTTGTATTTTCTCTCCTATATTTTAAGAGCCAAAGAGATAGATATTTGTTCTCCGGAATTCTTGATTGTTAATTTGGCGTAGAAGTTCATTATTAGTAAGTCATACCACCTCGTTTTTATGTACTAGAAAACTTAGGTTATGTTTAGTTACTAGAAAGTAATAAAGAAAAAAAATTAATGGTTAGAAAAAGTGATTTTTTAGAAGAAAATTAAATATAATTAGAATTAATTATAAAATTATATATATGTAAATTATTTAATATATATACATATATAAAAAAATTAAATAAGTTAAATAAATTTAAATTAACATATAAAAATAATTTATTAGTTTTAAATTTATTTTTTGTTTTTTCCAATTTTTTCTTTCCTTTTACTTTTCTTCCGTTTTCTTTCCCTCAAATTTTCTTGGAACTTAAGGAAAAAAAGTACATGTGACTTATAATTTCATACACTCTTGTCTAGTTCTACATATACTGTTGTTGTAAACAAAATCAGTGTCCTATACCTCTTTTGGAAGAATTTTTTGTTTTTAAAAATAGCAAATTAATTTTCAAAATCGAAAACATATTTAACATTTTTTTCCACAAAAAACAGTTCTTTAAGAATTTATTTGAAAATGTGATATTTTCTTAGAACATATTTTAATCATTTTTACTTGTTTAAGGGGAATTGTTTAAAAAAAATTAATTATAAAAATAGGAATAATGATTGACAATAAAACACTAAAAAAAACAAATTTTTAAAAAATATTTAGAAATACAAAAACAAGTCCAAAACCTTCTAAATTCCTAATGATAACTTTATTTTAGAAAACATTATATAATTATTTTTTAAAATTGTTCTTAGAAACTATATTTTGAGAAACGTTGCTAATTAGATCCCTAATTTCTAAAACCAAGAGCAAGTGATAACTTCGAGTTGTTTTGGATTTTATTATGCGTTTTGGACTTTGATTAATAAAAGAAATGGTGTCATAGACACTCAAGACAAGGTAATATACAATGAAAATATAAATTATGCCAAAACTCAAAATCAAATAAGAGAAATCGAAATAAAACATAAAGATATTTAACAAAGAAATTTAATGAAAAGGAACATAAAAATTTATATTACATAACTTGAAAAACGTACTTATAAGGAGAAACGATATCTTACAATGAAAATGATAGGAAAGCTTTGGCTTAGGGAGCTTAAAATCTTGAGAGAGAAAGAAAAGAGAAAGGGGGGCTTAAGGTGGAAATGGAAAATGAATGATGCTTACAAATGACGAATGAGCCTCCTTAAATAGCTAAAATAAGAATATTAAACAACACAAAGCAGAGGACAGGTCACTGTGGACTTTTGACTTTAGTTGTGAATGGTAACCAGTCGTGTAGTGAATAGTGAACAGTAAAAATGACTTTACTATAGCACTTTTGAATTATTGTGTGCTTTTTAACTGCTTTTGATCAGTGACATATGTAGCTTCACATATAGGAAACAAACTTACTTTCGGTGTTGAATTATCTTAAAGCTTTTGGTGAAGAATCCCAAGGCAAAAAACAAGATTAAATGGACTTAGCTTAATGTCTTCAAATGGTGAAAAGCTATCTAAGCAAAGCCAAATTCACTAAAAAAGAATAGTAAAAAGGGAAAAGCTAAAAGTTCTCTTGGGATAACAAATGAACTTTTGAATAGCTCGAAGCTATCCAAGATAGATTTTGGGAGTATCTTAATGGTTGGACCAAAATAAGTCCACCAATTGTTGAACCAAAAGGGAAAAGAAAGAAGTTGATGCTTAGATGGGAAATAAAACATTTATGAATGATGGAAGTCCTTGTTTTGGATAAGAAAAGCATTAAACCGTGCTCTTTGGTAATCCCAATAATTGAAGAATCTTGGTTTTGAAGGCTTAGATAATTCACTTGAAAAATTAAGGTTCCCATCCCATTGTTTAACTGTGAGAATTTTGTAACTTTGGAAAGTAGAAAATGCCAAATCTGAGTTGCTAAATTTATCAGCATTATGCTTAATTTTTATTGAGCTAGTATCCACAAAGACATGTTCATAAAATTCTCTTGTTTTCAAAAGATCACTAGAGGGATAATGAAATTTTTCATGAAAAGCTTTTGCAGCTATCTCCTTAGGGTTTTCATTAAAAAAAACTCTCTTAATAACCAAAATAGGTTGATTGAGATCCTTTTGCCAATAGTGTGATTTTGAAGAAAGAGGTATGGGCTTTGATTCGTGCCCAATTGGTGTCTCAGCTGATTCATGTCCAGCTGGTGCTCCTTGATTGAGGGAGTAATCAACAAAATTTATAACCTATTACACCATGAACTAGGGTAGCAAAGACAAAGCTACTATAGCATAGTGGCTCTAGGATCGTTCA
Source organism: Vitis cinerea var. helleri x Vitis rupestris (assembly GCA_945999865.1). Lineage (NCBI taxonomy): Eukaryota > Viridiplantae > Streptophyta > Magnoliopsida > Vitales > Vitaceae > Vitis > Vitis cinerea var. helleri x Vitis rupestris. Next base: position 1,917,863 of record OX253931.1, on the reverse strand, counting down.
CTGGGATGGGTTTTCATTTCACAAATGATATTAATTCAAAGCTGAATTGGTGCCTTTTCATTTCAAGGTTAGCTTTAAAAGAAAACATAAAGATGTTTGAATGAAAAAAAAAGTTTTGGTTTTAAACTAACCAAAAATAGTAACTGATTTTACTTACAAAGAAAAGTGTTTCTTGGAGTTTAGATCACTAGGCTCAGATTCATCATACAAAAAGGAGAGTTCCGGTCACTTGTTTCTTTTCCTCGCATTAGAGAATTAACATATAGTTAATTCTCTAACCGGTGTGGTACAGATGCTTCCCTTTAATGGGTTCAAACACTAAATCCCTCTCACTGATGCATCTTGCAATGGCTCATACCTCTCACCTAGCATTTGCCATTCAAGGTGATCTTTAACCTTGGATTACCTGTCAAAAGCTCACAAGAGATAACTAATGGATGTCTCCTTGGAGTCCAAAAGCTTACCAAGTGTTGGAAATTCTAGAAAATCCTACCTTCAAGTCACCTCCTAGAGGCTCGCAAGGGGTAAACTAGTGAATCTCCATGGACGGAGATCACTTGCCTTACCAAGTGTTGGCCCAGGTGATTTAAAGGTGTTTTAAGTTAACTAAAAAGATAAAAACCATTAACGGGTCACACTTTCTCTTCATTAAAAACTAAAACAACAAAACTTCCAATTTTTCATTCGGAAACTTACCCAGCTTTCTTCACTCCAAGAGACGAAGAGCCTAGCCTCTCATCCTCTGAGGAAAAATCCTCAGAGTTTGATCGGCTAGAAAGAAAACTAAAGAGAAAACAAGAATATATAGGAAAAACAGAGCAAGTGCTCTGTTCGTCGGTTCTATATATGATATCTATATAAGATGGATCTCCTGGAAAAAGCTCCCCCAGAGTCCCTTTTTTAGTGTTTACAAGAGAGTTTATATAGGAAGGTAATTTACCCTTCCTTGGATACTTCCTAGCTAAGGAATTACATGAGTGGCTGAATACAAGGAGAAAATGGAAATTTAGATACAAAAATATTTGAAGAAAAGATCTAAAAGAGTCGGTGCACAAATATTGGGAAACTTCAGGAGGAATTCCACAGCACTGTGCAAAATGGCTGCGAAATCATTTCACAGCAAAAGGGTGATTTCGCAGCCGTGCAAAATTCTTCCTTCAGCTTGGAGTGATTGGCTTCCAATGGCTGTAACTCCTCATTTCAACTCCAAATCGTGTACTATTTGAAGCATTGGATTGTTGACTTCCTGAGCTTCGAAACGACATATAGCATGCATAAATTGAACTCCAGGAAGTGCTCCAAAAGTGGCTAACATGACTGTCATCAAGAATGCTTCATGGCAGATTTCTCTTTGCTTCCCCTCCTTGCATTCCGGATTTGCTTATGGCAAAGAACTTCAAAGCTTTGGTTTTTCCTGTTTCTGACCTTTCCATTAGCTTTGCCATGAACAATATACAGCTCTCCCTCATTCTTGGATTGCTTTGGTGAGCAAAAAGCTATCAAAAACACCAAAACTTAACACAATTTGATTAGAAACGATTGCAAGGGTCCTTAACATGTCAATTGAGTTAAAAGGTAATAATTACTACTCAAGAGTGTTTAAAAGAGTTAATTAAAAGCTAAAAAATAGCACTTTTTGAGTAGTAATCACTCCCCCCAACCGACATATTGCTAGTCCCTTAGCAATGAAGGAGAGAAAAATAAAATAAAAGTACCATAATTTACAACATCATGCTGATCACTTCAAAAAATGTTTAAGTGGCATGACTGATCAAACTCTCACATGGAACATTAAAGAAATAAAACTCAAACTTCAATAGGAGCTATCAAATAGTTTGCCTAGTCACAATTCATAAAGAGTAGGCATTATGCAAATTTAAGCTTCAAAATAATTTCCACTCCCAAAGGTCCAATCCTTACTCTTCCACAAAAATCTAAGTGTTATTTATTAGTTTCCGGATATAGTATGTCAAACTAATCTCTCCCCTCAACCTAGTTCTTTTCAAAGCTTAGCAAACTAATCAACCTCTAATAGGCTAAGAACGCACCTCTTTTCTCAAAAAAAAATTTCATTGTAGGAGTACAAGGCTTAAAGGTATTCTTTTCTAAATTGTCCATGTAACGGGGGTTCATCGATGACTCCCAACCAATTAAGGTTTAGGACATCAAGTTTTAAGGATCTTTCAACCACTAACTCCTCGGATTTTACCCCGGACTTTTGAGAATGAATTTTAATACCCAAGTACCTACAGTATGTTAAACTCCACCTATCCACCCTTGTAACGTCGGTGACTCCCAACCAATTAAGGCTTAGGGCACCAGGTTTTAAAGATTTTCACCATATACCCCTCAGACCTTGCTCGAGTTTCAAGGTAAGCAAACATTTTTCTTTCTTCTTTCTTTTTTTTTCAAAGACTCATTGGTCTTTTACAAGGTGTCCCAACATTATTAAATGAGGTCAAAGGTACCAAGTCTAAAATTTTCCTAAGTCAAGAGGGAAATAGTTTTTCATCTTATACTCGGAACCTATTGTGCACAGTGTGTGAATAGCTTAAAGTGGAAGAACTGAGGTTGAATTCAATAGAAGTTTCAACAATTCATCAACGTTAGTAAGCATAATACAAACTCTAAGTCAATTAAAAAGACAAAAATTCAATTTCTCCCATTTCATTTTGAAAATTTTTCCTTAATAACCATGGAGAGTAGAATAAAAAAACTTAAAAATTTTAAAAATTAAACGAAAAGCAACTAAATTACCAAAATAACTTAGCATTAATAACAATACTTCCTTCCTCAACTCTCCCCCCAACCAAGCTGAACATTGTCCTCAATGTGACAAAAGCGATTGAAAAATAAGGAGGAAGTGGTACATGCTTAGTGAAATGGAGTCTGAGTCATATAGGAGAAACCACATGTTTCAAAAAAAAAACAAAAGAGTTAGTGAGTAGAGGAAATAGAAAAATGCCAAGTTTAAACAAGAATTGATGTCTATATATGATGCATCATCAGTAATACATCCAATCCTAGAATATAAGACATCAAAATATGGAATTATTTATACTAATATGTAAATACAAAAAATGAAGAGATGATTAAGTAATGGTAGAGTCATGTGGAGCTAATGCATCTGTGGTCGCCTCTTGAGTGGATTGGATCAGGATTTTGACTTCTGTTCTGGTAGTCTCCTTGGATGGCATAGTCTCCTCAGTTGGAGCTATGGGCTGTGATGGTTTAAGGAGGTAAGAAATGGAGTGAAAGGCTTCATGTGTGTGATCTTAGGGTGCGCGGGGCTCTCCTCTTCATATGCATGGTCGTGGGGCTCTGTTGGCATTTTAGCAACTTCCCTTGGCTTTGCAAGGTGTTTTTGCAAAGCTCCCTCCATTTTTCAAGTTAATTTCTCAATTTGAAGGCCATTTCGACGCTTGGAGGTGATTTCGCAGCCATTTCGAAGCTTGGAGATCATTTCACAGCAAAGTGGCATTTTCGCAGACCATTTCGCAGCCTAAAGGTGATTTCGCAGCCAAAGGCCATTTTCGCAGCCCATTTCGCAGCTGCGAAATGAGTGTATAGGGCTTCCAAATGGCACTCGTGTGCCAAAAAGTGGTTTCACAGCTTCGAAATACCCTGCGAAATTGGAAGTTTATACGCTTTGGGATTTCGCAGTCGTCTCGCAGCTGCGAAATGGGGTCACTGTGGTGTAAAATGGCACTTGTGTGCCAAAAGTGGTTTCGCAGCTGCGAAACTCCTTGCGGAATGGGGCTTTGGCAGCGAAAATTGGATTTTTTTTTTTTTTTTTTTTTGATTTCGCAGCCATTTTCGCAGCTGCGAAATGAGGGTACTATGCTGTGAAATGGCACTCGTGTGCCAAAAGTGGTTTCGCAGCTGCGAAATACCCTGCGAATTGGAGCTTTGACTGCGAAATTGGGAATTTTCATGCTTTGGAGTTTCGCAGTCGTTTCGCAGCTGCGAAATGAGGGTCACTGTGCTGTAAAATGGCACTCGTGTGCCAAAAGTAGTTTCGCAGCTGCGAAAATTTTCGCAGAAAGGGGCCTGAGGTTGCGAAATTGTTTCGTAGCAAAGTGCCGATTTCGCAGAGGCTGCGAAATCTCGCAGACCCCTGTTTTTACCCTGTTTTTGCTCTATTTTTGCCATTTTCTCGCTCCGAAAGATTTTCCTTCAATTTCTTTGCAATTCCTCCTGATTTTGATCATCCAAAAACCTATATTACATAAAAAAAAATTAGAATTAAAGCATTGAAATCAAAATTAAAGCATTGAAATCAAAATTAAAACAAGTAATAAGTAAAACAAAAAGCTATGGACTAGTTAGTCTTAAGAAAGACTAAGTCCATCAAAAAATTTTGATCCTGACTTAGCTTGCCTGGATCCCATATGAAGTTTGCATCCCTCACTTGAGATTTGGTTTGTATGATTTTTCCATACAAAGTTTGGGGGAAAGGCGGATGCATGTATTTCTTCATCAATTCTTCCTTGATGACTATCATCTGTGGTTCTTCTTGTATATAGTCATCTTTCTCTATACTTTTCCCCTTTTTCTTTCCTTTGATTTCCTCCCTCTTTTCTTTCTCTGCTTCACTCTCTACCTCATGCTCTAGCTTGGATGTGGGCATATCAACCTCTTTACCACTCCTCAAAGTGATAACCGTTTTAACTTCCTTCACCATTGAAGATTCTCCCTTTTGAGCTTCCACTTCATGGATACCCTTGGAATTTTGATGAGGTTGAGAAGAAAAGTTTCCTTTTTCTTGCACTGTGTTGAGGTTGGCAAACCTTGAGATTGAATATTGGAGATTATCTATCTTCTGAGATAGATCATGTTGCACTCCATCCATCATTTTGTTCAATGAACTCTCTACACTGTCAATTCTTTGACTGAGCTGAGCATTGATGGATTTTTGAGCTCCAACAAAGTCTCCCATGACCTTGTTAAGATTCACCATAGCTTGTTCAAGATTCGAGGCTTGCGGAAGTGCTTGAACATGTTGTTTGTACTGAGGCGGTTGTGGTTTCCAAGAGAACTTTGGATGTTTCCTCTAATTGGAATTGTAGGTGTTGCAATCACCAAACATTTCCCTCGCCACTTGAATGGTAGGACACTCATTCACCAAGTGCTCATAAGATAGACAAATGGCACAAGGCATAGCTTGCAATGGTGTCCGAGAGATGGCTTGCACTTCTTGCATCTGGTTCATTTCCAGCTCTTCCAATCTCCTTTCCATAGCTGCAATCTTTGCCTTCATGTCTATGCCGTCATTCAAAATATACATCTCACCCTTAGCTTTAGGTTGAGACGTCATTCTTCCCATATCTCTAGCATTTGGTTCACCCCATTCTCTTGAAAATTCAACCTCATAACTGATGAAGTTCATGGCTTCCTCTGCTATCTCATATTTAATATGGCATGCACAACTAGCAATTTGTGAATTAAAAACAGAGAAAACAAAAGAAAATAAAATTCTAAAGAAAAAAGAAAATTATTAAGATTAACTAAAAACTACATAAAAGATATACTAACATATGAACAAAGAAAAATAAAGAAATAAAAAGAGTTAGTAAAAGGAAAAGAAAAGTCACCAAACTTGTGATGAAGATCACAAGTACTCTAGAAAGGTGATATCACTGTAAAGTGGCACCATCCCCGGCAACGGCGCCATTTGATTCGTGCCCAATTGGTGTCTCAGCTGATTTGTGTCCAGCTGGTGCTCCTTGATTGAGGGAGTAATCAACAAAATTTATAACCTATTACACCATGAACTAGGGTAGCAAAGACAAAGCTACTATAGCATAGTGGCTCTAGGATCGTTCACTGGTATGGGTTTTCATTTCACAAATGATATTAATTCAAAGCTGAATTGGTGCCTTTTCATTTCAAGGTTAGCTTTAAAAGAAAACATAAAGATGTTTGAACGAAAAAAAAAGTTTTGGTTTTAAACTAACCAAAAATAGTAATTGATTTTACTTACAAAGAAAAGTGTTTATTGGAGTTTAGATCACTAGGCTCAGGTTCATCATACAAAAAGGAGAGTTCCGGTCACTTGTTTCTTTTCCTCGCATTAGAGAATTAACATATAGTTAATTCTCTAACCGGTGTGGTACAGATGCTTCCCTTTAATGGGTTCAAACACTAAATCCCTCTCACTGATGCATCTTGCAATGGCTCATACCTCTCACCTAGCATTTGCCATTCAAGGTGATCTTTAACCTTGGATTACCCGTCAAAAGCTCATAAGAGATAACTAATGGATGTCTCCTTGGAGTCCAAAAGCTTACCAAGTGTTGGCAATTCTAGAAAATCCTACCTTCAAGTCACCTCCCAGAGGCTCGCAAGGGGTAAACTAGTGAATCTCCATGGACGGAGATCACTTGCCTTACCAAGTGTTAGCCCAGGTGATTTAAAGGCATTTTAAGTTAACTAAAAAGATAAAAACCATTAACGGGTCACGCTTTCTCTTCATTAAAAACTAAAACAACAAAACTTCCAATTTTTCATTCGGAAACTTACCCGACTTTCTTCACTCCAAGAGACGAAGAGCCTAGCCTCTCATCCTTTGAGGAAAAATTCCTCAGAGTTTGATTGGCTAGAAAGAAAACTAAAGAGAAAACAAGAATATATAGGAAAAACAGAGCAAGTGCTCTGTTCGTCGGTTCTATATATGATATCTATATAAGATGGATCTCCTGGAAAAAGCTCCCCCAAAGTCCCTTTTTTAGTGTTTACAAGAGAGTTTATATAGAAAGGTAATTTACCCTTCCTTGGATACTTCCTAGCTAAGGAATTACATGAGTGGCTGAATACAAGGAGAAAATGGAAATTTAGATACAAAAATATCTGAAGAAAAGATCTAAAAGAGTCGGTGCACAAATATTGGGAAACTTTAGGAGGAATTCCACAGCACTGTGCAAAATGGCTGCGAAATCATTTCGCAGCAAAAGGGTGATTTCGCAGCCGTGCAAAATTCTTCCTTCAGCTTGAGTGATTGGCTTCCAATGGCTGTAACTCCTTCATTTAAACTCCAAATTACACACCGTTTGAAGCATTGGATTTTTGACTTCCTGAGCTTCAAAATGACATATAGCATGCATAAATTGGACTCTAGGAAGTACTCCAAAAGTGGCTGACATGACTGTCATCAAGAATGCTTCATGGCAGATTTCTCTTTGCTTCCCCTCCTTGCATTCCGGATTTGCTTATGGCAAAGAACTTTAAAGCTTTGGTTCTTCATGTTTCTGACCTTTCCATTAGCTTTGCCATGAACTATATACAGCTCTCCCTCATTCTTGGATTGCTTTGGTGAGCAAAAAGCTATCAAAAACACCAAAACTTAACACAATTTGATTAGAAACGATTGCAAGGGTCCTTAACATGTCAATTGAGTTAAAAGGTAATAATTACTACTCAAGAGTGTTTAAAAGAGTTAATTACAAGCTACAAAATAGCACTTTTTGAGTAGTAATCAGGCTTGGCAACCACCACAATTTACTTATTTGAAAAAATTGAGCTTTATGCTAATTCCTTTTGAGAGAGATTAGCCTTATTAACTTACTTAAAGGTCTGAGACCTTGTAATTGCTGGAAATTGTGTAGCCTTGACTGGATTAGAAGTATCCGAAGGATCATAGTACAAGGACAACATCTTATTAGGCATAAGGCCAGAAGGAGAGGGAATGAAAGAAGAATGAAGTCTTGTTTCTTCTTCTTCAAGTGTAACTTGTTGACTCCAAAGCATTTTATGGGGAAAAGAAGCTTGACTAATTTTAGAAAATTGAGATTCTGGTGGTTTATTGGTGGTCTTAGGAGGTTGGGTAGCCTTTTTAGGGGCCATGATCCTGTGAATCCTACTAAATCCACGAGTTAAGAAATCAGGGATTGAATCATTTTCTACTTTAATATACTCAATTTGAAAATCAAAATTACTTAAAATACCTTGCCACCTTGCAAAAATATGCTTAGAAGCTATATTTTTAAAATCCTTTTACAAAACTAATTTTGCTATTTTTCAATCAACTCTTAACAAAAACTCTTAGTTCAAAAGATCATCTTGAAATTTTGAAATACATAAAACAATGCTTATAATCTTTTTATTTTTTTTAATTTTTTTATGGTGTTGTAATTGAGTTGGGCATTATTCCAGGTTCCTAAAGTATACCTAACAATCTCTCTTGGTTACCATATTTTTGTTTAAGGATCCCACCATAACCTATATTTGAAGCATTTGTCCCAACAATCTTAATGGCTTCAAGATCAGTTAAGGCTAGGCATGGTAGAGTCACAACTCTAGACTTGATGGTCTTGACAATCTTAGAGTGTTCCTCATTCCAAGGAACTGGATTCTTCTTAAGTTTGTCTTAATGGGGCACATAATTGGCTTATGTCCTTAAGGAAATCCAACACATAATTAAGGCTTCCTAAGAAATGCTGCAATTGTTTCTTATCCATAATCTCATTAGGAAACTTATCAGCAAATTGGATTGACCTTTGAATAGGAGTGATGGTTCCTTAGTAAATATGATGACCTAGGAATCTTATCTTAGTCTGAAACAGATTGATCTTAGTAGCTGACAAGCTTAAACTATTATTCTTAATAGTCTAGACAAACTTATTGAGATGTTTTCAATGATCTTTTATAAATGTAGAATAAACCAAAATGTCATCAATGTAGACAATGATGAAATCAAAAAATTGGTTAAAGATTTCATTCATTATGTCCTGGTATTCTGAAGGGGCATTCTTAAGACCAAAGGGTATTACGTTCCATTCATAATGTCCAAAGGGTACCACAAAGGTCATCTTATACTTATCTTTTTTAGCAATCTGGATTTGCCAAAATCTTGATTTCATATCAAACTCAGAAAAAACCTTAGACTTGACTAACCTTTGAAGAAAGTCTTTCTTATTTGGAATAGAATATCTAATCCATCTAAATGCATTATTAAGAGGCTTGTAATTGATAACTAGTCTAGGTGTTCCTCTTTCTAATTCAACTTGTTTTTGAACATAGAAGGCTAAACAATTCCAAGGGGACTTACACTTTCTTACCAACTTCTTATCAAGAAGATCTTGGATCTTCTTTTCACAATAGCTTAATAATTCCTAGTTCATTTGGATAGGTCTGGCTTTAGTGGGAATATTTTTCTCATTAAAATCTGGTTCATAAGGTAACTCTACCTCATGTTGCTTCCTGTGCCGAAACGCATTAAGAATGTTCGAGCAAACTTCTCTAACAATCTTATTCTTAAATCTTTCTACTGCATCTTGAGTTTTTTTAACCTTTAATTGTTCGTCAATTCTTACAAGATTAATTTCTTGTCTTAAAAGATTAACTTGATTTTCTTTAACCTTAATCACCCGATCTCTTAAAGTATTTATATTCTTTTCATCAGGTGGATCAATGAATTCAAATAAAATTTCCTTATCTAAGAGTGTTGTTCTTAGACCTTGATCATCTACTCTAATAGGGTAGATAGAGTTTAAAAATGGAATTCCTAAAAGAGCCTTTTTCCTCAGGTCTCTAACTAGGATGAAGGTCTGCTTAATACAAATGTCTTGGTTACAAATATGAGCATTTGGCAACTTATAATTAATGGTAAGTCTTTTACCATTGGCTCCTGAAAGTGTTTGCTTAGTTTTCTCATAAAACTAGGTTGGTACTAGACTTTCTTGTAGGTAATTCAAAGCTGCTCTTGAATCAATCAAAGCAACAATATTAAGGACAAATTTATCCTTGATTACTGTAGTCAGGGAAACTTCCCACCTTTGGAAATAACCCTGCTAACAGTAATCAAGTATGAATCTATCACTTCATCATTAACTTGTGAAGATTCTAGAACCTCTTCAAGGTTTCCTTGGTTAACAACAATCTTGTTGATTTAGTCTCGGAGGTTTGTAAAACCTAAGCTTGTGAATTGTCTTAAATCTTGAATTTCTTTCTTATAATGTCTTATTTCTTCCTGAAGGTCCTTAATGGTTAAGTCTTTGAGAGACTTCTGATTAAATCTTGTTAAAATGTCATTTAAATTATAAGGATTTACAGTTTTCTTAATTCATGGCTTATGAACATATTTCTTAAAAACTTCAAAAAGTTCTTACTTAAATTTTTCATCTTTTAATTTTCTTAAAACATCTAAAATTAATTTTTGTTCTTGGCTTATGACATTTATAGTCTCAGGATGGCAATCAAAATTGCCTGTAATGCAATCTTCCTAGTCACTAGATGTTTGACTTGAATCTCTTCATCACTATCTAGTTGATTAATATCATCTTCATTATCTTAACTAGACCTTCATTCAAATTATGAGGAGTTTAACATTACTTCGTAAAGCATATCTTTTAAATCTTTTGAAACATTTAAGTTATTAATTTTCTTTCTAACCTTACAATCTTTCTTATAATGGCCTACCTTACCACACTTAAAACAAATTAGGCTAGATTGTGAGGGAGTTTCTAACTTTTTATGGGCTTCCTTGTTCATCCTTCTTTGGATGTGTCTTGATCTCTTGGTTTTATTCATTCTGTACTTCCCATGAGTACCTCTCTTGTTATGATTGAACTTTTCCTTACTAGGCTTTCTTCTTACTTGTCTTTTCTTTCATTGTTTAAAGGGAGGCTTGGTTTCCTTTTGACTAAATCTAAACTAACTACAGAATGTGCCAAATTCATTCTTATAGATCTTTTGTTCATTTTTCATTTGTTGATTAAGCTTAAAGTCATTGCATAGACTCATTCCTTCTACTGTAACAATGCTTATAGTTTCTCCAAATGTTAGCTTATCATAAGGGATTTGACCATTAAATTATTTCCTTATCTTAATCCTCATCTTTTTAGAGAAAAATCTAGGTAGTCCTGAGATGAATTTTTCTTTCCAAAAGGATTGGTTACAATCTGGTCTTAACCACAAAACAACGCAAGAAAACACATTTAAATTGCCACTAAAAAAAAAAAAAAAAAAAACCCAAGGAACAAAGGCCTCCAATTCTTTCAACAAACATTAAGAAAAATCCAAGAAATGTTTAATTGAGTCACAAAGCATAATGATAAAAGGAATGATTCTAAATTTATAATTTTTCTTCCTTCTAATAGAAAAAACTAATCACCTAAAATAGACAAAATTCTTGAAATCTTACACAAACAAACAACACTTCAAAACAAACTTCAATTCATAAAAAACTTTAAAAATAACCTAACAGTTGGAAAACTTGAAAGTTGCATCAAAACAAGACTAACCTACATCTTTAACCACATAAAGGATCAAAACCTGAAAAAAAAAAAAAAATCAAATACAATAGACACACAAACATTAAACCCTAAGAAAAAGGTTGAAACAACTACAAAAAATCATCAATACAAACACTAACCCACATTAAGAAGCAAAATCCAAAAGACAAAAACCTCAAACACGCCATTATCAGATACCATCAATATTGAAATCAAAAGAATAAACCTCACCACAAAAATGATTAAGTAGAAACCCAAATTGAATCTAAATTGAACTAGGAAAACTTAGAGAATACTTCTTAAAATAAAAATAATTAATGAAAATCAATGATCAAAGAGAAAACAATTTCAGAGAAAGGAGAATCGTCCTCTCAAAGTAAAAAAATAAAAATAAAAATTCCACAAACAAACCTAGAAATGGAAAAAAAAAATACAAGCAAACCTAGAAATGGAAAAAACCATCGGCAAATCCAAAAATGGAAAAAATCACCTGCAAACCTAGAAATGAAAAAAACCTCAACAAACTCAAAAATGGAAAAAAAACCACAACTAACTCAGAAAATGAAAAAACTACCAACAAGCTCAAAAAAATAAAGCTTGATTTTTTAAAAAATAAAAAAAATAAAAATAACAATGAAAAACGAAACCATATCCAGGAAAAGAATAAAAAACCCAAAAAAAAAAATGCATTAAATAAACAACCAAATCTGTAGAAACCTTTGTTGGTGAAGCTCACCTTCGTTTCCTATTGGAGACGGTTTCACTGGAGGAGAAACCAAGGTATGGAAACACAAAAATAAGGAAAAGAAAACACAGAGAACAATCTATTCTTTAAAGTGAAAAAAATAATATAAACATCTTTTTATTGTTCTAAAAAAACTGGTCTTTTGAGAACACGATAAACACAAAAAACAAAAAACACTCCTTTCTCCAAACATGTTTTTAGTGTTTTTTGTTTTCAAGAATAGAAAACAGTTCTTAAAAATAGAAACCAAATAGACCCATAATTCTCTATATTCTTAAAAATAATTTTAAAACTTCATTAAATATCTACATTTTGTAGGAATGGTATTACCAAACATTAGGCAACGCTTTTGACTCTATCAAAATTACTTCTAAATAAATTTTTAATTATTTAAACTTACAAAATCATCAAGTTTATTTATTTATTATGTTGATCAATTTCTATTAATTACAATAAATTTCTACCATGTTATGAAAAAAAATATTTTGCAAATTGGGATTAAAAAAAAATTAAAATGTATGTTTGGTTGCACTCTGATAATAATTTTTAGAATCGTGTTAAGTTACATGTTTTTACATTCTTTTTTAAATATTTGATAACAAAAGTTAAAAAAAAAAAAAATATAAATATCAATTTCACAAATTTTTTTAACGAGGTTTTAAAGCTCGTCTAAAAATTATTAGGAAATCATTTTATTTATTACTATGGAATTAAAGAAACATTTTTTTTTTCATTTCCTATATTCAAAAATCAAAAACCAGAATTAAAATTATCAGAAATGTTTAATAGTAAAAACTTAAAAAACATAGTTAAAATTACTTATTTTTTCCAAATTCATAAAATAAGTATGTTTAATATATATATATATATATATATATATATATATATATATATATATATATCCACAAGATTCTCAAATATCAATAGTATTTGGTAGATCATTTTATTTATCAAATTACATCAAAATAGTTTTCTTTCAAATGAAGTCATTGGTTTTAAAGCTATTGAGAACAAACCAATAAATATAAATTACTTATCAAGCCAAATGTTTGAAGAGAACAATCAAAAGTATAAGACTATGTTTCCTCCTCAGAAAGTTTGAATGAAAGAAAATGGACAAAAAAAATTACAGACTTTTGTACTTGTTTACATATCTAGAAAGTTAAACAAATAGAAAATTAAATTGGTGGGGAATGCACTTCTTCCAAACTTTCACACCTTTATCTAAATAAAATCTTTTGACTCTTTTGTCCTTAATCTTTTATATATATATATATATAATATTCTAAGGTAAGAAAATATTTTTTTAACCTTTTTTTTCCTCCTCCTATTACTTTCAAGAGCCAAATATAACTTAAAACTATGTTTGATTTCCAAAAAGTTTGCAAAAAAAAAAAAAAAAAAAGGGAAAATCTAATTTAAAAAATGATAAGAAAAATCAATAGAACTTCTTTGTTGTTCAATTATTACAAAGAAAAAGTTAAAAGGAAAATAAAATTAATTATTACAAAACATATTTTCTTCAAACTTCACCTACCTTTATATAAAAAAGTTAAGAGAAAAAACTTTTAGCATTTTATTTCTTATTTTCCTCAATTAAAAATCATTTTTCTTCACATTTATTATTACTTCCTTAGTAATTTCGAGGAATCAAACATATCTTATAGTTGATAGATGCAAACATACCTTTAGTAATTTTTTTTCTTCAAATCATCCTTATTTTAATGTCATTTTTAAATCAATCTTGTCATATTAGCTTGATATATGTTATTAAGTCACTATCTTATTCATTCTTTATTTATTTATGTGAGTGTTTAGCTAGGTTGACAATTCTAAACAAAATTTTTAAGTATCTCCTAACTCAATTTTTCCAAATCTTTATTCAGACTACTTGTCGAATGAAGTCAAGTTGTTGAATTTGCTAAGAAACTATGGCATGTAGTTGAGATTGAAGATGAAATTGAATCAACCATGTCTTTCAAATTCTTGTTTTTCATAAAATATTTTTTTAAGGAGTTAGGAAAGCTTAAGAAACATTTTTTTTTTAACTAAGTGTTTAAATGCCTTGTTCCAGGATCAATCTGTTAGAATAGAGCCCTTAAAAACATGACATGATGTGATAATTTGAAATTCAATATTTATTTAGTGATATTCCAGTTTCACTTTTATTTATCGTTATTCCATGCATTACACTATATGAGCATTCCTGCCTCCATCTTTTGCATTGTACATGACTTGGGTGCATTAGGAGTTGCATGAAAGATCCAAGTCATAGGTTCTTTGCAATTAAATGACTTATTCATAGCCGATTCATGGGTCTAGGAAACCCATTAGAGGTTGTAGAGCACCACCTCCTAATTGGAGGCATGACTAGCTTTGGCTATTGGAATGGGTTTCTCATGGTAAGTGCACTAGTGTGTATGGTTACATATTTGACAGAACCTACGATGAGTCATGAATTAAGGCTATCAAGTAGTCGTGATTTCGCCAAGCTGCTTCATTGTGTTGTCTCTCAACCTTGAGAGAATATTGAGCTTGTGCTAAAGTTAGTAGTGGCTTTGATCTATGGGTGAGATTGTAAGTTGATCATATATTTCCTATGGATTGGGTCATTGTTGATAGAAGCCAGTAGCAATAGGTATTCTCAATAGAGGCATAATGATATCTCATGGGATTGAGATGGTGTGTCCCCTTGGGTAATCTTAAGGAGGTGTGTTCATTGAAACTATGACCATGGTAGTTCCTTAAGTGGAACTTGACATAGGCTCTTTGAGGGCTAAGATATGTCATTTGAACATACAATAGAAGGATATGCAACTCAAGGATAGTAGAGGTAGTCTTGAAAGGCTGATAACTTTTACCTTGTTAGACTACAGACACTAGTTCATAAGGAGACTAAACACAATGGATAGTAGGTTATAGACCAAAGCACATAGTGTCTCATTGTTATGTACATAGGATACTAGAGTTCAGTTGATTCTTTGTAGGGGGATGTTGAAGCAACTTTAAAATTGGATTTTGAGGGAGCCAATACTCCTATGGGTCCCAATGGTCCCCGTTTTGCGCACATATACCTTGTTGGCATGAGTTATGAGGGTTGGATTGGCTCTAGGTTCATTTTTGTGGATAAGGACATTTTGGTAATTACGTAAGGTTGCATAGGGATAAGTGAACAAAGTCTTTGGATTGGGTTAATTGATTAATTAGTAGGCCCTATGAGTTAATTAATCAATTAAGACCCAATTTGGACTAGATTAAATGACCTAAGCCCATGTAAGCTCAAGTTAGTTAAGCCAAGTTAGAAATGCTATAAATACTTCATAAGGGTTACGATTTCCAAAACTTTTTATCTTCCACCATCCAAGGAGAAAGAGAGTCATAGCCTCCACCCTCCTTTCATCTTCATCAGAAGTGTACTAAGAACAAGGTTGAGTTATTAGTCGGAAGATTGTGGGTTTACAAGACTTTCAACTACTTCAAGGTCATCTTTAACACTTGGAATTTATGGTTTGGGACATCCAAACCTAAATGTTAGTACTTTAACCCTAAAAGATCATTTTTATTTTTTTTAAAAACTGATATTGTTTCTATTGCTTAGATTTAAGATGTGAACACAATCCAACTTTAGGTCAGATTGATCTAGGTTGCACTTTCTTGATGATATCTCATCTATTAGGTTAAAGGTTTCTTTCAATTTAAAACCCTAAAATTGCTTCCTAATTTTGGAGAGAACACTAGAGAGAGACAACAATGGGCACCCCTTGTGCTCTCTTATCTTACCAAATTGAGGATAATTAGTTGCCAATAATATCCCATTTTCTTCCTATTTTTCAAGTTGTTTTCAAAAAAAAATTCTTGAGAAATAAATAGGTTGATTTCTATTCATTCATTTCTCATTTTCTCAATTGATTGGATTTGGGCGAAAACCTATTTTCTTCTTACATGGATTCAAGAAGAGGTCAAAATCTATTGCGGTGTAAACTCTAAGCGTGCTTTGGAAGAAAAAGGCGTGAAACTAAAAATGGAATGGTGTTAGTCAAGTGGTTCAAGAATGATTTGTAGGTTTGAGCTTGGTAAAACCTTGTATTTAGTTTTTGTTCTTCATAGTGGACGTTTTTTATTGGTTATAAGCCCATGGTTTTTTTTTTTTAATCTTTTTAGAGATTTTCTACATTAAATTCTAGTGTTATTGTCTCTCTTTCTCTTATTTTACTCATTTATTTATTTTCAATTTTAGTTTTCATTTATTACTTGAGGATATAAGTTGAATGGATTAATAATGAGCTGAATAGGTGTGATCTTCTTTGAGTATCTTGAATATTTTTTTCCTGTTTATTTTGGTGTGGATATTCAATGGAAATTGAAAATTGTGTTATTGAGATATTGTTCTTATGAATTGTGTTGGGAAGTGTTGAAGCATTTCCATGTGACTTGCATTAAAAGTTATTGGGAGAGTGTTACTGTATTCATACTTGCATGTAACCTTTACTCTTTGTTGGAAAGTATTTGAAGAAAAGAAAAAATCATGAGAAATTTTATGATTAGATATGTGTTGGGGATTCTTTTGAATTGGTTTTAAAAAACACCTATTCACCCTCGCCCTTTAGGTGTAGTTTATCATTGAAATTCGCCTTCAATTAATTTTAAGTTAGTTATCTTAATATTTATTTATTCATTTATATGTTTCATGGAAAAAATGATGATAACAAATCAATATCTATATGTTAATATTAATTTACTTATCTCTCTAGGTTTGACCTAAATATACCTAACCATCATTAATTTGAAAATTTATTAAATGCCTCTCATATCATTTTCATGTGTAATTTTTATTTATCTCCATTTTAATTTAAAATAAAGGAGATATTTGATGAAATTTCAAAATTATGTAGCTAAATGTATTTATCTTGAATTTCAAATAAGATCAATGAAATTTACCTTATATGTTAAAATCTTAAATGTTGAGAATACAAAAATATGAGATAAAAGAGAAAACTTATTTAAACTAATGTACAAAACAATAGGATGAAGATGTATTTTGAGATTAAGATAAAAATAAATAAAAGAATGAAATAGTCTATGAAGTATAAAGCAAGGGGTGAAGTGTTTTGTTATTTATTTATTTGCTTACTATTTGACCTTTATCAAACTTTTAGATCACTTCGATACCTTAGTATATTTAGTTTATGATTTATTCTAGAAACTTTTTAAGAAAAGAAAAGAAAAAATATGAAAAAAAATAATTCTTAATTTTAATTATAGTATGGGAAAATATTAAAAAATCAAATATAATTAAAATTAGTAAGAAACTTATATATTTTCAAATTATTTGATTTTTATTAAAAAATAAAGTCAAAATAAGTAAAATAACTTTAAAATAATATATAGAAATAGTTTATTAATTTTAAATTTATTTTTTATTTTATTTATTTTGTATTCTCCTTAGAGAACTACTAAAATCATGTCTCTTTTCCCTTTTTTCTAAAACACTTTTATGTGAAAAGATGATAATATCCTAGTTCATCTACTTCACTCACCCAAAACCCTAACCTCAACCTTCCTCCACTTTCCATTCCATTTCTTTTTCCTTCCATTTCCTTTTCTTTTCTTTCATCTTCTTCAATTTTTATTTTATAAAAAGCAAAATTAATTGGGGAAAAAAACAAAGGGATGTCTTTATGTGTGCATACGCGTCAAATTTTTAGTAGTGATTTAAATTATCACTAAGTTGGTATTCAAAATTGTCGCTTCCCAATTCAACAAAATTTAGGTTCAACAAGTGATGGGTCACACACATTTAACAATGACATATATTAAAAAGATGATACATAGCAGAATTTGAAAGGCTACCAAATTTAGTTTTGAAAATAAAATCAAATCTTCCAATTTAAGTCAAAAGAGAATTGAAAATAAATATTCTTTGGCAAATTTCTAAATGAAACAATTCTTCCAATTAAAGTCAAAAGATAATTGAAAATAAATATTTTTTTGGCAAATTTCTAAATGAAACAAATCTTCTAATTGAAGTAAAAAGAGAATTAAAAATGAATATTCACTTGTTGGAAACTTTCCTTAATGAAGGAGATAAATTGATAAAATTGAGGAACCAAATTATTTGAATTAAGAATTGAATTTTGAGGATTCCAAATTTAATTTCCTAATTTTATCTATAAATAATGGTAACTTTCTTGATGATCTATCGACCAACAAAGCAACTTTAGATAGGAAAAGAGATTTCACAAAGAAGAAAAGGCTTCACAAAATCTCCCTACAAGTTCGAGAAATCTTAAAAGAACTACACATGCATTCTATTAGGATAAAGCCCTTAAAAGCATGATATGATGTAATAAATTTGAAATTCATTTTTATCTATCCTTATTCCATTATTATAATTTATGAGCATTCTTGTTTGCATCTTTTGCAATGTACGTGACTTAGGTGCATTAGGAGTTGCATAGAAGATCTAAGTCATAGGTTCCTTGTAAATAAATGACTTGTTCACAATCGGTTCATGGGCTTAGGCAACCCATTAGGGACTGAAATGCACCACATCCTAATTGGAGTGATGGCTGGTCTTGGCTATTAAGATGAGTTTCCCATGGTAAGTGCACTAGTGTGTATGGTTGCACATTGGACAAGACTTATGGTGAGTAATGACTTAAGACTATCAAGTAGTCACGACTCCACCAAATTGCTTCATTGTCCTGTCCCTAAACCTTGAGAGAATATTGAGCCTATGCCGAAGTTAGTAGTGCTGGAGTTATAAAGAATCTCAGGTATTAATTTGGAAATTCATCAAAAGACCTAATAGATGCAAGATCAAGACGTTTGGAAGACCTTTAATAATAGGAAACAAATATAAGATGAATGCATGGATGCACTTAGGTTTTACATATCATTTCATGCATCTTTCAAAAACTCGGTTTATTCTTTAAAGTTACAGTTTCATCAAAACTCGAGTTTTATCAAATGAACCTTAGGCAAATTACTTCAAAATTGGCATATTATTTTACCTAAAGACCTTGCCTAAGTGTTAGAAGAGAAAATACCATAAAAAAATAGGTTTTCGGGCAAAAAATGATGAATTGATCGAGGTACTGGCCAATCGACTCAACTGGCCAGGGTACCGGTCGATCGGTTCCCTATTCCTGGTCGAGAAGTGTAAAAAACACTCTCTCTCTTCCAGTAGCCTTTCCTTCCCGGTCGAGGTATCTTCCTTCCCATTTGACCTCTGATCGAGGTCCAGTCTAAGTCCGATCGAAACAACGGTAATCTACTAAAGCATTAACTGCTCCAACGGCTAGTGAATCGGTTGACCCCCAGCTCGACTGGTTGAGGCTGCTTTTTGATTTTCTTGGTTGCCAAGGCTAGAAACCTATAAATAGATAGCTCCACTTCATTTATGAATAAGAGAACAGCTGCATTTATTTGTCTACCCAGTTGTTCTTGCCTTAAAAGCTCTCGTTTCTTTTTTGGTGCATTAAATCTTCACTTGCATATCCTTTAGTGCACCTTTGTGATTCATCATAGCGTTAAGTTGTATTTGAGCTATTGTTGAGCTAGGTTGAGAGATTCATTCTTGTAAATTGAGTGTTAAAGCTTTCAAGTGAGTTGAAACTTGAAGAGATTGTGTAAGAGCCCATTGGAACCGAAATCCAATTGTAAAGGTGATTAGAAGCTTGGTTGAAGCTTCAAGTTAGTGGAACCCTCTCTCGGTTAGGAGCTTGAGGAGAGTGGACATAGGTAAGGAAGTGTCGAACCACTATAAAATCTGAGTCTAATTTCTCTAACTCTATCTCTTTTCATTTGCTTCTCTTATGCTTAAATTTGTTGTGTTTAAAAAGTTTTTTTTAAAAAAAAAAAAAAATTCACCCCCCCTTTAGGTGTTTTTCTCATTTAAGATTAACCTTTATTTTCTCAATTGGTATCGGAGCTAGGCCTCTTGTTTAAGATTTAATCGTCTAAGAGGAAATAGCTATTCCATCAAGTTCATCTCACATTGAAAGTTTTGCAAAAAATAGACCTCCATTTTTTACAAGAACCGATTATCTCTATTGAAAAACTAAAGTGACTTGATTTTTATAACTAATCGATTTAGATGTATGGGACATCATTGAAGATGGCCCAAATTTTCCTTCAAAGCTAGTTTATAGAGTCATGGTTCCAAAACCCAAGCAAGAATGGGATGAGCGTGATAGAAGAAATTTTCAATTAAATGCTAAGATCATTTATACTTTGCAATGCTCTATGGATATAAATGAATATAATAGAATATGTCAATGCAAATCAGCTAAAGAAATTTGGAGATTGCTTGAAATAACTCATGAAGGAACAAATCAAGTGAAAGGATCAAAAATCAATTTACTTGTTCATAGCTATGAATTGTTTTTTATGAAAGAAAATGAGACTATTGTTGAGATGATCACTAGGTTCATTGACATTGTCAATGGTCTTGAAGCATTGGGAAAGACCTACAAAAAATTTGAAAATGTGATGAAGATCTTGAGGTCACTTCCATCAAAGTGGCATACAAAGGTCACCGCAATTCAACAAACCAAAGACTTAACCAAGTTACCTATGGAAGAGCTCATAGGGTCATTAATGACATATGAGATCAATTTGGCAAAGAAGCAACAAGAAGGTGAAGATAAAAAGAAGAAGAGCATAGCTCTCAAAGCTACAACTAAGGAAGAAGAAGAAGTTAAAGAAGAAAAACAAAGTGAAGAAAATGAAGATTTAGCCCTCATCACAAGAAAGTTCAACAAACTCATGAGGGGTGAAAGGTTTAGAGGAAGAAGCTTCACTTCTAGAAGAGACCTTTCTAAAAAGGAATCTTCATCTTATGGTGACAAGGAGAAATGGGAAGAGAAAAGAGATTTGGTGTGTTTCAAATGCAAGAAACTGGGACACATTAAATATGATTATCCTCTCTACAAAAGTGAAGCCAAAAGGAGACAGAAGAAGGTAATGATGTCCACTTGGAATGAAAGTGAAGAATCCTCCAAAGAAGAAAATGAGAAAGAAGTGGCAAACATGTGCTTCATGGCAATAGATGAACTTGATGAGGTAAACTCTAACCTTAGTGATGAAGATATACATGATTCTTTTGAAGAATTGTATGAGGATTTTGAAAAACTTGGTTTGAAAAATATTTCTCTCAAAAAGAAAATTCAATAACTTGAAAAAGAACTTGGAGAAGTAAAAGAAAAATTTTCAAATGTTGAAATTTCTAAAACTCGTCTTGAAAAAGAAAATGACATTTTGAGAAAGAAAAATGAATGGTTGACCTCTTCTCTGTCAATATTTTCTTGTGGACAAAAATCTTTTGAAATGATTATAGCTAGCCAAAAATATGTTTTTGACAAACAAGGGCTAGGATTCAAATCTTTAAAAAATCAAAAGTATTTTAAAAACTATTTTGTAAAGGAATCCACAAGTGCAAGTCCTTCCACTACTTGCAACTTTTGTGGAAGAGGAGGGCACATTAGTAGTACATGTGCTTTAAGAAATGGTTCTCAAAAGAATTCAAATGCAAAAGCTAAAAAGATTTGGATTGAAAGATCCAAGGTCACTAATCCTCAAGGACCCAAAAAGATATGGGTACCTAAATCAACTTGAGCTTTATGTTGTAGGGTTCAAAGAAGGATAACTGGTTCTTGGATAGTGGATGCTCAAGACACATGACCAAAGATAAATCCAAGTTTGCTTTCCTTACAAAGAAAAAGTAAGGATATGTTACCTTTGGAGACAATGCAAAAGGAAGAATCATTGGTCAAGGCAACATTGGTAATGACACATCATCTCTTATTGAAAGTGTTTTATTAGTATATGGTTTAAAACATAAGCTTTCAAGCATTAGTCAACTTTGAGACAAAGGTTTTAAAGTGATTTTTGAAGCATCTCATTGCATCATCAAGGATATTCAAAACGATAAAACCATATTCATGGGCCCTAGATGTGATAATGTTTACGCTATAAATATTTCAAAATATGATGGCCATGATAGATGCTTTTCAAGCATGCATGATCAAAGTTGGTTGTGGTATAGGAGGTTGGGACATGGTAACATGGACCTCATTTCCCAACCCAACAAAGATGAACTTGTTAGAGGCCTTCCCAAAATAAATTTTCAAAAAGATAACGTTTGTGAAGCTTGTCAAGCGAGAAAGCAAATAAAAAGCTCTTTCACAAACAAAAACTTCATTTCCACATCTAGGCCACTTGAGTTGTTTCATATGGATTTATTTGGTCCCTCTAGGACACCAAGTCTTGGAGGAAAGTCTTATGCATATGTTATTGTGGATGACTTCTCTAGATACACATGAGTCTTGTTTTTAAATGAAAATAATGAAGCCTTTTATGAGTTTTCAAAGTTTTGCAGTAATGTTCAAAATGAAAAAGGTTTTGCAATTCTTATATAAAAAGTGATCATGAGATAGAATTTGAAAATATTGATTTTGAAGAATATTGCAATGAGAATGGAATTGACCATAATTTTTTGGCTCCTAGAACTCCTTAACAAAATGGGGTAGTTGAAAGGAAAAATAGAACTCTTTAAGAGATAGCAAGAACCATGCTAAATGAAAACAACTTACTAAAATATTTTTGGGTTGAAGTGGTTAACACCTCTTGTTATGTTTTAAATAGAATATTATTGAGGCTCATTCTTAAGAAAACTCCCTATGAGTTTTGGAAAAACAAGAAACCCAACATTAACTATTTCAAAGTTTTTGGGTGAAAATGTTTTATATTAAACAACAAAGACAATCTTGGAAATTTTGATGCAAAATCAAATGTTGGAATTTTCCTTGGTTACTCAACTTCAAGTAAAGCTTTTAGAGTTTTTAACAAAAGAACCATGGTTGTAGAGGAGTCCATCCATGTTATTTTTGATGAGTCTAACAATTCTCTCTAAAAAAGAGAGAGTTTTGATGATGATTTAAGTTTGGAAACCTCCATGGGAAGATTACAAATTAAATATAGAAGGCAACAAGAAGAAAAAAGAGAGGATCCCAAGAAAGAAGAATCACCATTGGCACTACCCCCTCCTTAACAAGTGCAAGGTGAATCAAGCTAAGACCTTTCTAAAGAATGAAAGTTTATCATCAATCACCCACAAGATCAAATTATAGGTAATCCATCTAGTGGTGTAAGAACTAGATCATCTCTTAGAAACATTTGCAATAATCTAGCTTTTATCTCTTAAATTGAGCCGAAAAATATAAATGATGCTTTAGTGATGAAAATTGGATGATTTCTATGCAAGAAAAGTTAAATCAATTTGAAAGAAGTGAAGTATGGGAATTAGTAACAAGACCTTCAAATCAAAGTATTATTGGAACTAGATGGGTCTCTAAAAATAAAATAGATGAAAATGGAATAATTATTAGGAATAAAGCAAGATTGGTAGTCCAAGGTTTTAATAAAAAAGAAATGATAGATTATGAAGAAACCTTTGGCCCCGTAGCTAGGTTGGAAGCCATTAGAATGCTACTTGCCTTTGCATGTTTTAAAGACTTTGTTTTATATCAAATGGATGTGAAAAGTGCTTTTTTAAATGGCTTTATAAATGAAGAAGTATATGTTGAACAATCACCCGATTTTCAAAGTTCAAACTTTCCTAACCATGTTTTTAAACTTAAAAAGGCACTTTATGGTTTGAAACAAGCACCTAGAGCATGGTATGAAAGATTGAGTAAATTTCTTTTGAAAAGGGGTTTTAAAATGCAAAAAATTGACACAACTCTTTTCATAAAAACCAAAGAAAATGATATGCTCTTAGTTCAAATATATGTTGATGATATTATTTTTTGTGCTACTAATGTCTCTCTTTGTGAAGAATTTTCTAAGTGCATGCATAGTGAGTTTTGAAATGAGCATGATGGGAGAACTCAACTTCTTCTTTGGACTTCAAATCAAGCAACTAAAGAGATCTTCTCAAAAGGTTCAACATGGATGAAGCCAAAACAATGAAGACTCCAATGAGTTCATCCATCAAGCTTGATAAGGATGAGCAAGGTAAATCCATTGACTCTACTATGTATAGAGACATGATAGGTTCTTTGTTATATTTGACTGCTAGTAGACCCGACATTATCAATAGTGTATGCTTGTGTGCTAGATTTCAATCATGTCCTAAATAATCTCACTTAAGTGTCGTAAAAAGAATTCTCAAATATTTAAAAGGGACAATCGACATAAGCTTATGGTATCCTAAGAGTAATAACTTTGAATTAATTGGATTTTCGGATACCGATTTTTTCGGTTGTAAGGTTGAAAGAAAAACCACTAGTAGCACTTGTCATTTCTGAGGACACTCACTTGTTTCATGGCATAGTAAGAAGCAAAATTCAGTAGCTTTGTCAACGGTGGAAGCCAAATACATAGTAGCTAGTTTATGTTGTGCACAAATGCTTTGGATGAAACAAACACTTAGTGATTTTGATTTATCTTTTGAGCACGTTCCTATTAACTGTGATAATACTAGTGCCATAAGTATGTCAAAAATCCCATGCAACACTCTAGGACTACGCATATAGAGATTAGACATTATTTTCTTAGAGATCATGCATAAAAATGGGACATAACACTTGAATTTGAAAGCACAAAATATCAACTTGCCAACATCTTTACAAAACCTCTAAGTGAAGAACAAGTTGTTGATATTAGAAGACAACTAGGTGTGATTTCTTTGTGATCTAATGATTTCTTAATGAATTCTTGATGAATATACCTTCTGATTGCATGAATTTCATGTCATATGCATCATATAGACATATACTTAGATAATGGTCAAATTTCGACCAAAAATAAAAATTCCTTTGGCATTGGGCATAAAAATTGGGGAATTTCAATTGAAAAGGGCGGGGGGAGGATAAAAAAAAAAAAAAAAAAATGCGCAAAAATAGAAAAGTAAAAAACGTTGACCGCATTGACCAAGTAGTTGCTTGTCCTAGTCCGATCGACTGGTTCATCAAGATTGGGGTTTTTAAGTGACTATCGCGCTTTAGTTTCTCTATTATTCTTCTCTATTTCTTCGGGGGGGTTTTTTTTTTAGCTTTTAGAGACTATTTTGAATGAGGTTTGGACTAATTGAAGGCTTTGGATTGGATTTTTGGGAAGATTGGAGGCTAGGGTTTCAGTTTTGGACTGCATTTTCTTCCACCCATGTGTCACAATCGATTTTTTCTCCATTTTCGCTCACCTAGGGTTTCAGTTGTGGGCATTTCTCTTTCTACCAACATTTTCTCCATTGTTTCACTCTTTCTTATGGCTCCTAAGTGATAGTTGACTACCTCTAGGGCATAGGGTAAGAGCCCAGCTGAGCTGTCTCAGTCGGAGGCATGCCAAAATGTGAGGTTTGACACCACCTTGTTCAGTTCCGTCGAGGACTACTAGAGGTACAAGCAACACTTTGCTCAAAGAAAAGTAGTTCCGGGGAGGAATATCAATTTTCCTCAATTTCAACATTTCAGTTTTGAGGGCCTTTTCACTAGGATGGGTTAACTACTCATGGTGACTATTTCAAAGCTGATTTTCCCGACCTTGGTGATAGCATTTTATTCGAAGGTGACTTATGGCATTGGTGGCCCTATCATTTCTACTATTAGAAGAGTCGAGATCCATTTGGACCTGGAGAGCATCTGCTGCATTTTTTATATTGCTCGGGTTGGACTCAGAGTTTACGAGTCCAAGATTTGGCCCACTATGCTGGGATTCGAGCCTAGAGAGGTCATTCATAGGATTTGTGGACTTGCAAACACTCAGGGGATGGGCAAACCCTCAGCCCACAGCTTGACTGTGATCAGTAGAGTGCTACACCATATGATATGCTCTATCCTTCTACCATAGGGCGAACACCAAGATGAGGTCTCTTACTATGAGGCATTCCTTATTGACTCCATCCTGACTGGGAGACGGATCCACTTAAGGTACTTGATGATGATGCACATGATCTCATGTTGCGAGAGCAGAACACGTGTACTTTCTTATGACTGATTCCACACCAGAGTGTTCAAGGATGTCGGTGTTGATGAGAGCAAAGAGAAAAACTTTGAGGCCCCCAATGCTTATGATACGTATGATGAGCAGTCTATGGGGCAGATGAAATTTGATAAGGCTGCCTCTGATGGTTCTTAGGTTAGGAGATTAAAGAGACCACCAGCACAAGCCTGGAGACAGGGACAGGTATATCCCATAATAGAGGAGGAAGCCGAGATATGAGAAATGGATGGTAGAGTAGACCATCAAAGTGGCTATCAGGAGAGAGAGCTCGAACTTGACATTCCTCTACTCTAGTCAAATGGTGTTTAGTTTGAGGCTACCTTCTTTGAGCTAATGATGTCTGAGTTGACTTATATAGTGGAACCATCTACTCATCCGTCATTTATTGAGCCTCCTCACACTGAGATACCACTTCCTCAAGCACCTCACGCTCTTGACCATGCTCATTGGATGGATTTATTTGCTTAAATTAGCTCTCTAGGCAATCTCATGGAGGAGCTTGCTATAGTTAGTGATACTCGATTCTACTCCATGGAGGATCGCATAGATCAGTATCAGGCTGGCTTTACCTCTTAGTTTGATTATTTGCAACAAAGATTTGAGTGTATTGAGGATCACATGGATCAGCAGTAGGCTGGCTTCACCTCACGGTTTGAGCATCTTGAGGCTCGCATGGATCAACATCAGTCTAGCATCACTTCACATGTTGAGAATCTCTAGTAAAGGATTGAGCACATTGAGGATCGCTTAGAGAGTCAACATGAGGAGATGATGGCTTACCTATGCTCTGTGTTTCCACCTCCACGTCTTCAGCCTTGATTTCATAGAGACCCCCTTTATTCATTTTTTATGTTGGCAAAAATGGGAGATATTTAGGATCTAAGAGACTTACATGCATATCATTGTCATATTATTTGTTTAGATTGTATACATGATATGCTTATCCATTTCATGTACATTTGACTTATATATGATATGCTTATATGTTTCATGATTTAAATTGTTTCTTATTGCAAATTCATTCTCCCTAGCATGGCTTGATTATCTTGGTTTTAACTTCGTAAATTTTGATTGATTGATCCATGATTGGTTTAAGGGGGAGATTTTTCTTTTCATAGATAACCAAGGTTTATCATCATAAAAAAGGGGGAGATTGTTAGCCCAAGGGTTCTCCTAATCAGGTTTTGATGATAATAAATCATGGTTAAGTTACTAATTGGTTTGAATTATAAAGAATCTCAGGTATTAGTTTGAAAATTCATCAAAAGACCTAATAGATGCAAGATGAAGACGTTTGGAAGACCTTTAATCATAGGAAACAAATGTAAGATGAATGCATGGGTGCATTTAGATTTTACATATCATTTCATGCATCTTTCAAAAACTTGGTTTATTCTTTAAAGTTATAGTTTCATCAAAACCCGAGTTTTATCAAATAAACCTTAGGCAAATTACTTCAAAAATTGGAATACTATTTTACCTAAAGACCTTGCCTAAGTGTTAGAAGAGAATATACCAGAAAAAGATAGGTTTTCAGGCCAAAAATGACCAACCGGTCAAGGCACTAGCCAACCGGCTCAACTAGCTAGGGTACCGATCGACTGGTTCCCTATTCCTAGTCGAGGAGTGCAAAAAATGCCCTCTCTCTCTTCTAGTAGTCTTTCCTTCCTGGTCGAGGTATCTTCCTTCCTGGTCGACCTCTAGTCAAGGCCCGGTTGAAGTTCGATCGAAGCAATGGTAACCTGCCAAAGCATTAAATGCTCCAATGGCTAGTGAACCAGTCAACCCCTATTTTGACCAGTTAAGGCTGTTTTTTTATTTTCTTGGATCATGAGGTTAGAAACCTATAAATAGAGAGCTCCACTTCATTTATGAACAAGAGAACACCTACATTGATTTGTCTACCTAGTTGTTCTTGCCTCAAAAGCTCTCATTTATTTCTTGGTGCGTTAAATCTTCACTTGCATATCCTTTAGTGCACCTTTGTGATTCATCCTAGCCTTAAGTTGTATTTGAGTTATTATTGAGCTAGGTTGAGAGATTCATTCTTATAAACTGAGTGTTAAAGCCTTCAAGTGAGTTGAAACTTGAAGAGATTGTGTAAGAGCCCATTGGAGCTAAAATCCAAGTGTAAAGGTGAGTAGAAGCTTGGTTGAAGCTTCAAGTTAGTGGAACCCTCACTCGGTTAGGAGCTTGTAGAGAGCAAACGTAGGGAAGGAAGTGTCAAACCACTATAAAATCTGAGTTTGATTTCTCTAACTCTATCTCTTTTCATTTGCTTCTCTTGTGCTTAAATTTGTTGTTTAAAAAGATTTTTTTTTTAAAAACCCTATTCACCCCCCTCTTGGGTGTTTTTCTCATTTAAGATTAGCCTTTATTTTCTCAATAAGTATTCTCAATAAAGGCATCATGATATCTTTTGAGATTGAGACAGTTTGTCCCTTTGGGTGATCTTAAGGAGGTGAGTTCTTGAAACTATGGTCATAGTGGTTCCTTAAGTGGAACTTGACATAGGCTCTTCGAGTGCTAAGATATGTCAATTGAACACATAATAGGAGGATTTGTAACTCAAGGATGGTAGAGGTAGTCTTGAAAATTGATAACTTTTACCTTATTATACTATAAATATTAGTTCATGGGAAAACTGAACACAATGGATAGCAGGTCACGAACTCGAGCACTTGATGTCTCGTTGTTATTTACATAGGATACTGGAGTCTAGTTGATTCGCTGTAATGGGATATTGAATTAACTTTAGAATTGGATTCTAAGGGAGCTAATATTCCTATGGGTCCTAGTGGTCCTCACTCTTAGCTCATATATCTTGTTGCCATGGGTTATGAGGGTCAAATTGACTCTAGGTTCACTTTTGTGCATAAAGGTGTTTTGGTAATTATGCAAGGTTGCACAGGGGTAAGTAAACAAGGTCTCTAGATTGGGCTAATTGATTAATTAGTAGCCCTTATTGAGTTAATTAATAAATTATGACCTTTTTAGTCTAGATTAAGTGACCTAAGTCACTTAAGTCTAATAGAAAACCCTATAAATACCCTCTTAGGGTTTAGGGTTCCTATAGTTTTTCTAGATAGTTGTATTCCATCTCTAGAGAGAGAGAAAGAAAGAGTCATAACCTCCACCCTCCCTTCCATCCCCACTAGAAGTGTGTCAAGATCAAGGTTTGAGTCATCAAGAAGAAGACTTTGGGTTTACAAGACTTATGCGATTTTGTTCATCCTCACCACGTGGATTTGATTTGGGAATATTCTAATCTAAGGTATGGTTTTCATTAGGACTTTTTAAATCCCTTTAAAGTTTAAAAATGCTATTTTTCATTGTGCATAGGATTTAGAAAAGGCTTAGGATAGTTATGCATGTTCATAACCTAATCCGAGCATGGAAATTTGAGAGATCCAGGTTTTTCCCAACAACTAGTATCAGAGCCATAGATTAGTAATCATGCTAGAACCATTCTAAGGTGTGCTAACTTGGTTTTGTAGAGTTTGTGTTTATCTCATGACTCTAGGGGTAATTAATGTGTGTTCTTTATTATAATTCGATGGTTATTATTGTGATTGTTTTTTATTAGAGATGTAATAATTACTTAGATTGTTGTTTACTTTTCCTAAATGGGTTGTAAGCGTCATAAGAGGCATAAGATTTTAGTTTTTTTTTTTTTGTAAAATCCTTTTTTTTTATTTTTATCATTCTTTGTAACCTATGGAGAGTATGGAAGCAATCCAAAGAATCACAAAGTGTTCACACACATTCCCTTGCTAGAAAAGAGAAAAGAAGGCTTCTTGAAGTTTCTTTTATAAGTTCTTATGGTGTTTTAAAGTAAAAGAAAGATTCTTGGAAAATCTTAATTTGAGATCCTTGGTAACACAATTTTGTCAACTTTAACTTAAAATCTGGATCACTTACCATGAGATTTTTGGGGCAAACAACATATGGTTTTTAATCTTAGGAATTGATTACTACCAAAAAGTGCTATTTTGTAGACCTAATTATAATGGTTTTAAGCACCTTTGTGTAGTAATCATATTCATTTAACCCAATTAATTCATTAAGGTCCTTAGTAATTGGTTTTAACCATTTTGTGGCAAGTTTACATATTTTTATCAGCTTATGAATCAATTCAAGCATGCCAAATGATGGAGGAGCTAATTAGACAAGTTAAAGCAAGGATTTTGGAAGTTTACAGGCTTGAATTTCAAGTGGAAACACGAGCACAAGCAAAGAGAATGCAAAGAGGAAAAACAAGCAAAGTGAAGAGGAAAACAGAGGACAGCAGCTGCAGTCTTCTTTCGAACTTTTGGAGCACTTCCCGAAGTCCATTTTCTACATGCTATATACCATTTCAAAGCTCAGGAAGTCAAGAATCCAACTCTTCAAACCGTGTACAATTTGGAGCTGAAATGAGGAAGATATGGCCTTCGGAAGACAACTGCATCAAATCTTGTGAAAATTTCGCAAGGTGAATTTCTCCTTGCGAAATTTCGCAAGGAGAAATTCACATTGCGAAAATGCCAAATCTCCTCTGTTTCTCCACGCACGCACCACCGACTTTTGAGATATTTTTAGCTTGATATTTTCTCATGTAAATTCCTTTTGTAACCTTGTATTCAGCCATCATAAGGCTTTATCTTGTAATTTTGCTATATATAGAGGTGCACAACACCTCCAAAAAGGGATTTTTGGAAAATGGACGGATGGGGTGATGGATCCTTTGTAGATTAAATTAGAATTATATAAAGCTCCGTTTTCCTTCTTTTCTCTTTTCTTTCTCATTTTCTTAGTAGCCAAACAGCCTCTGAGGACTTTTCCTCAGAGGATGGTTGGCTAAAACCTTTAAGTTTCTCAAAGCATGGATGTTATGTGATGGCTTGGATGCAATCCCATGGAAATTTCTCGCACCCGGAAGGTAAGGTAGTCGTTTTTCATTAATGGTTCATTAATGTAAATTTTGGTTTTTATTTCCTTTGGACAACTTCCAACGGCCAATACTTGATAAGCTTTTGGATTTCTATCCATTAGTTATCTCCTACGAGCTATTGGAAGGTGAGGTTTTCAATTCCAAGTTTTGCATTAATCCGTTAGAACCAATTTCAATGGCCATTGAAAGGTGAGTTTATCACCTAGAATGACTTTGAGTTGCCAATATTTGGTAAGCTTTTGGCTTTAGACCATTAGTTATCTCTTACGAGCCATTCAAAGGAAGTCTAAGGTGAATAACCATTGATGAAATGCACTACCATCTATTTTGTCATTTTAAAGGATTAAAACTTGATTTGCTAAATCCATACCGGTTCGGGAAGCAAGCATCACCATAGTTGCAACCCCAACGCGAGGAGCCTATCCTGAGATTTCCAATTTGCATAAGAGCCAGAGCATAGCTATCCTATCTTTGAGAAACTTGTTTTTACACCCTTTTATTTTAGTCTTTAATGTTAGCTTAGATTAGTTTAAATCTCTCTAAAACATTTTCATCTTCTTTTAAAGCTAACATCCATAAGAAAATCACCTATTTTCCTAATTTGAATATCACTCGTGTTTGCGAAAACCCTTCCCAGTGAACGATCCTAGAACCACTATGCTATAGTAGCTTGGCTACTTTAGTAATAGTATTTAAGGTATAAATTTTGTTGATACGCCTTTAAAGCTAAGCTACCATGAGTCGCATCAAATGGCGCCGCTGCCGGGGAAGGTGCCACAAGCACAGTGAAGCAACCATTAAGGGTAACTTGTGATCTTCATCACAAGTTTGGTGAGTTTTCTTCTAATTTTTTTTAGTTTAGTTTTTATTTAGTTAAATTTTTTATCCTCTTTTCTTTTATTTTTGTTTTAATTTCAATTTGTGCATTCCTTGTTGGATTCGAGACCAAGAGGGAACCTTGGTACAAGTTGAAGAAAAGAGCCTTAGTTGAATATCATTTTTTAGAAATGGAAATTCCACATGAAGATCAAAGCTCTCATTATGATCATGAGAAGGACAAAGTTGCATATTTATCCATGAGGGATCGGATTGAATTAGGGAAAAGGCAGGTTCAACAAAGCCAATGGGGTAGTAAGAATGCTTTGAATGAAGACATGAGCATGAAGGCAAAGCTAGCATCTATGGCTAGAACGATAGAAGAGTTTGAATTGAGAAATGTGCATACTGAAGCACAACCACAAGCCATGCCAACTTCATTTGAGTATGTAAACCATCCCAACCTTACAAGCCAACCTCAACATCAACCGAATGACAAATTCGCATACCTATCCATGAGGGATCGGATTGAATTGGGGAAAAGGCAAGTTCAACAAAGCCAATGGGGTAGTAAGTATGCTTTGAATGGAGATGATTCATATGAGCATACGGTAGGGGAGTGCCCTACCATTCCAACTATGAGAGACATGTGCGGTTACCAAAGATCCTACACCTCAAGTTGGAATAACCATCCCAACCTTACAACCCAACCTCAACCTCAACCATTAATGAGTACATCTTCATTGGAGCAAGCCATTTTGAAGATAAGCAAAGTCATGGAGGACTTTGTAGGTGAGCAACAAAAGATCAACTCTCATCTTAATGAAAAGATTGATAATTTGGAGAGTTCAATAAATGTAAGAATGGAGGAGGTTTATAATGATCTATCACTAAGGATAGAAAAAATTCAAGACTCCATTGAGAAGCTCACCAATCTCGACATAGCAAGGGGGAAAAGGAAGCTTCCTCCTCAACCCCACCATAACCTTCAAGGAACCAATGCAAAAAGATCAAGGAAAGTGTTGATGATCGACACTTTGGTGGGGGATTGCTATGACAACTCAATGGACCAACCTTTCATTGAAAATCATAAGGTTCAAGATGATAAAGGGTTACCTGAACCCTTTAAAGCATCCACTTCTCCAGGGAAGAGAAGAGAAACGAATTCCCTTGGACCAAATGGGAAGGATGCCAATTTTGTTTGGGATCCAGGGGGATTTCAGCATGAAGTGGGTGTGTGAGTGAGGATGAGCTAAATAGTTCATCTTCTTTTTGGGGTACATGCTATCAGCTTCATTTAAATTCTATGCTTTTTTTAAAATTATGCATGTTTTAGTTTGAATTCTTAGCTTTAATTTAGTTTTAATATGTTTTTAAGATGAGTTTTGAAGTGTTCATGCAGGTACGAAAGCTCACAAGCTCACAAATGTGGAGAAAAAGGTGAAATAGGGGAGAAATATATCTAAGTCCAAGCTTAAAACCCCATTTCGCAACTTAACAAGTGAGTTGCAAAATTTTCGCAAGGTGAATTTCACATTGCGAAAATTTCGCAAGGTGAATTTCACATTGCGAAATGCACATTTTGGCAAGATGCAAAATGCAACCTCTCGGGATTGCACTTTCGCAAGGAGAGTAACCAGTGCGAAAATTTCGCAAGGTGAATTTCTCCTTGCGAAATTTCGCAAGGAGAGTAACCAGTGCGAAAATTTCGCAAGGTGAATTTCACCTTGCGAAATTGTTTTCAAAGCCAAAAATCTCCAATTTTAACACCCCTGCAAGCTACATTCAAATGCCATTGCAACTTATATGAGTATACCATCATGGCATGGACCCTTTGAGCCTTGTCCTCAGCTGCTCAAAGTGGGGCCCACTCATCATTTTTGTAAATATTTAGTATAAATTCCTCTCTCATTCAATTTTTGAATTTTGAAAAAGGTGGTTCAACCTTCTCAACTCCAAGTCCACATCAAATGAGGTACCACTTCCTTCCTCCTTATTTTCGATTCAAACATTGAGGACAATGTTCATCTCGGTTGGGGGGAGAGATGAGGAAGTAAGTATTAGTTTAAATTTTTATCATACTTAGTTAAATTAGCTACTCTTTTTAAAATTTTTAAAAATTTTTGCTTTAAACTCCATGGATATTAAGGATTAACTCTCAAAATTAAATGAGAGAAGTCGAGTTTCAACTTGATTACATGAGTCTTAGAGTTTGTATTATGCTCTTCTAAAAGTTGATGAATTGTTGAAACTCCCATTGCATGCAAACTTACCTCTTCCACCTTAAGCTATTCGCACACACATACATTAGATTCCGGTTATAAGATGTGAAACTATCTCACCCTTTAAGCTTGAGAAATCATAATTTGACACCTTTAACATCTCTTTAATAGTGTTGGGACACCTCATAAAGACCAATGAGTCTTTGAAAAAATAGAAAAAAAAAAAGAAAAAGAAAAAGAAAAAGAAAAAGAAAAAAAGAGAAAAGAATAAACTTCTTTGCTTGCCTTGAAACCTGAGCATGGTCCGAAGGGGTGGCGAAAGCCTTTAAAGCCTGGTGCCCTAAGCCTTTATTGGTTGGGAGTCACCGATCCTCTGCTTGTTACATGGGTGAATTGGTTAAGTTTAGTTAGTGAAAAGAATTGTGAATAAGAGGTGTGTTCCTAGCCTATCAAGAGATAGTTAATTTTGCTAAGCTTAAAGAAAGACTTAGGTTGGGGGGAGATGATAGTTATCCATACTATACTCGGAAGCTAATCACATTAACACTTAGCTTTTAGTGGAAGAATTTGATTTGGATCTTTTGAGAGTGAAAATTCTTTTGATGCTTAAACTTGCATAATATCCATTCTTTGTACTCTATGATCAAGTGAATGCTTTGACAACTCTTATTATAGGTTGAGTTTCACATCTTTATTGATCCATGGATGTCCATCATGCCACTCATATCATTTTTTGGAGTGATTTGCATGATCCCTTTTATGTATATTATTATAGTTTACTTAGTTTTTATCTCCTCCATTGCTAAGGGACTAGCAATGAGTCGGTTGGGGGGTGTGATTACTACCAAAAAGTGCTATTTTGTAGACCTAATTATAATGGTTTTAAGCACCTTTGTGTAGTAATCATATTCATTTAACCCAATTAATTCATTAAGGTCCTTAGTAATTGGTTTTAACCATTTTGTGGCAAGTTTACATATTTTTATCAGCTTATGAATCAATTCAAGCATGCCAAATGATGGAGGAGCTAATTAGACAAGTTAAAGCAAGGATTTTGGAAGTTTACAGGCTTGAATTTCAAGTGGAAACACGAGCACAAGCAAAGAGAATGCAAAGAGGAAAAACAAGCAAAGTGAAGAGGAAAACAGAGGACAGCAGCTGCAGTCTTCTTTCGAACTTTTGGAGCACTTCCCGAAGTCCATTTTCTACATGCTATATACCATTTCAAAGCTCAGGAAGTCAAGAATCCAACTCTTCAAACCGTGTACAATTTGGAGCTGAAATGAGGAAGATATGGCCTTCGGAAGACAACTGCATCAAATCTTGTGAAAATTTCGCAAGGTGAATTTCTCCTTGCGAAATTTCGCAAGGAGAAATTCACATTGCGAAAATGCCAAATCTCCTCTGTTTCTCCACGCACGCACCACCGACTTTTGAGATATTTTTAGCTTGATATTTTCTCATGTAAATTCCTTTTGTAACCTTGTATTCAGCCATCATAAGGCTTTATCTTGTAATTTTGCTATATATAGAGGTGCACAACACCTCCAAAAAGGGATTTTTGGAAAATGGACGGATGGGGTGATGGATCCTTTGTAGATTAAATTAGAATTATATAAAGCTCCGTTTTCCTTCTTTTCTCTTTTCTTTCTCATTTTCTTAGTAGCCAAACAGCCTCTGAGGACTTTTCCTCAGAGGATGGTTGGCTAAAACCTTTAAGTTTCTCAAAGCATGGATGTTATGTGATGGCTTGGATGCAATCCCATGGAAATTTCTCGCACCCGGAAGGTAAGGTAGTCGTTTTTCATTAATGGTTCATTAATGTAAATTTTGGTTTTTATTTCCTTTGGACAACTTCCAACGGCCAATACTTGATAAGCTTTTGGATTTCTATCCATTAGTTATCTCCTACGAGCTATTGGAAGGTGAGGTTTTCAATTCCAAGTTTTGCATTAATCCGTTAGAACCAATTTCAATGGCCATTGAAAGGTGAGTTTATCACCTAGAATGACTTTGAGTTGCCAATATTTGGTAAGCTTTTGGCTTTAGACCATTAGTTATCTCTTACGAGCCATTCAAAGGAAGTCTAAGGTGAATAACCATTGATGAAATGCACTACCATCTATTTTGTCATTTTAAAGGATTAAAACTTGATTTGCTAAATCCATACCGGTTCGGGAAGCAAGCATCACCATAGTTGCAACCCCAACGCGAGGAGCCTATCCTGAGATTTCCAATTTGCATAAGAGCCAGAGCATAGCTATCCTATCTTTGAGAAACTTGTTTTTACACCCTTTTATTTTAGTCTTTAATGTTAGCTTAGATTAGTTTAAATCTCTCTAAAACATTTTCATCTTCTTTTAAAGCTAACATCCATAAGAAAATCACCTATTTTCCTAATTTGAATATCACTCGTGTTTGCGAAAACCCTTCCCAGTGAACGATCCTAGAACCACTATGCTATAGTAGCTTGGCTACTTTAGTAATAGTATTTAAGGTATAAATTTTGTTGATACGCCTTTAAAGCTAAGCTACCATGAGTCGCATCAGGAATTCAGGAATTCAAAGCTTCAAATGGATCACAATTTGGAATTGAAATGAGGGAGTTACAACCAATTGAAGCAAGGCTATGCAAAGAGCATGACAACACAGTGATGCTGACTTCAACTCAAAATCGGGGCTAGCTCCCATGAGATTTTTGGGGAAAACCACATATGGTTTTGATGCTTAGGAAGCCAGTAAGTCAGGAATCCAGTGCTTCAAATGGATTTCAATTCAGAATTGAAATGAGGGAGATATGGCTGATTGAAGTAAGGCTGCGCAAAGGGCATGCAATTATGGGATTAAGTTCAGGGCAAATTGTTTTTGGTTGTTTGGGCTTAATTTTTGGGCTCTTTTGTGGCAATTGGGCCCCTTGGGCTTTTCTTTTTTTTTCACTAATCCCATCCTTGGTTGTAGGGTTATTTTGGTAATTTGGATTTCATCGAAGTTTTAGTTACTAAATTTGCAATAGGATCCCTAAGGCCATGAGAATTATTTATTTAATTTCCTTTTATGTCTTTTATGTTTTTTTTTATTTTTGGTATTCTTAAATAAATGAATTTTCCTTTTTTTTCCTTATTTTAGATAATTTATTAAAATGGAATGTGCTAGATATTAGGAAACTTTTATTTTAGGAAAAGACAAGTTGGAAAAAAAATAAGGAACTTACTTCATTTCCAAAATTAAACTCTTAGAATTTTTTTTTAAAATAAATCTTTTTAGATTTTAGATCTCTAAAAATCTTCTTATTTTAAGGAAGAAATTTTATTTTTCCAAGTCTTTATGAAATAAAATCTTTCTTATTTAGTACAAGATTCTAATTTAAAGAAATAAATTATTTTTGAAAAAATATATGATCGATAATTCATGATTAAGATAGATTACGAAGATATTGTTTCAAATAAAATACATTAAAGTGGTAATTTTAGATTTTCTTTAAAAAAAAAATTCATGAGTTTTATTTCCATTATTATTTATTTAAAGAATTTGTTGTTGTTGTTTGGAATTTCAAATTCTTTTTGGGATTTTCCTTTATTTGGGTTAGGTGGTTATCCAGACTCTCCTCCCCAAAGAGAAGGAAAATAACACATAAATTGGTCCTCTAGTCCCCCCCCCCCCCCCCCTCCCCTAAGAAAATGGAAAAACCGTTTAGTTTGAAAAAGAAAGTTCAAGGATAAGGAATATGAAAGATATCCCTATTTGGCACAGGAGTTCCAGTTCAAGTAATAAATAAAAGTTTTGGAAATTATCATGATGGATAATTTATTTTAAGATAGTTACCAAAATTATCTTAAAGTCTCTCTTCCAAAATATTAAGTGGGAGTGGGCTCATAGGCAAGCCCATAGCCTCAAAGATTGAGCCCATCTTGATTTTGGGCCCGTCACCATCCTAAAGATGGGGTGACCCAAGGAACCAAAGGGATATGGACCATTCTTTATGGACGAGACTATATATGTTTGTAGTGGGAGTGACCAATCCTAAATATGAAACTCTTCACTTGGTAAAATTAATGTCAAGGATCTTGGTTACACACTTAACTTAGACATGAAGTGGTAGAATCACCTAAAGTGGTCCCACTTACATGGGCTAAGGGTTAAACATAAAGGTAAGTTGATCAATGTCTTAGGATAACCTTTGGAGGTTTAAAGCTGGTTGATTAATTAGAGAGTGTCTCTACCTAGTAATAAGAGTCATGGCCTGCCTAAAGTAGGCTTGATTCTTATGAATACTAGGATACCTTGCATGGATATATATAGTTTGAGAGCACTGCATTTTTTGCTAAATTAATTACCAACTTGTCTTGAATGCTCAGTTTCTTTTTATTAATGAATGGAGTTATTATATTTATTACAGATATTCATGTCTTTAACATGTCACCTATTATATTTTGTTCAATTTGGACCTAATTATATACTGAAAATAATCTGGATATAGTATTAATTGCATAGAAGCTGATTGTGGTAGAGTTTGTTATTTCCTTTGAACAAACTTATGACAAAGCAAGAGAAACATACCAAAGGTGACATAAGACAGATCAAAAGACTAAGTCTCTTATACTTAAGCCTTTAGATAATGTGTTGTAAAAGCAACACATGTCTATTGCCATAGTCTATGATATTCTCTTTAAAGTTGCAAGGGTTATTTTGTGATAAGGGCAAATCAACTAAACAAGTTGCCTTTAAGACTATTATGAATACCAGGATTCAAGTTATCTTAGAGATCTTACCAAATTCCTTTGGGATGGGTAAGAAGATTCTCAAAGAATAAAATGATGTACATATGGAAGTCAAGGTTCTTCAGGATTTTCTACCAAGAAGAAGAAAAATGACACCAAATAAGGGAAGTTCAAGAAAAAGAATGAGAGAACAAACTCATGGGCAATGATTCCTTTGTGACCTTTTAAGACACTTAAAAAATGAATGCTTAGAGTGCTTAAGGATAGACAAGTACACATCATGTTCTTGTTATTGAATACATAGTGGTGGATTTCACCAATTGTGGTGGATAGATTCTAAGCCCACTATTTGTAGTTCTTTATAGGGTTTTTAACAAGTGAGAAGGTCACATGATGGGATTGTACTTACCTTAGCTTCAGTTACAAGATTAGTTGTGCAAGTTAGTGAACGGTATTACCTTTTTTATGTGATACTCCATTATCACTTTGCCAAGTAATGAGAATAGTCAAATCTCACTAAAAGAAAAAGCCCTAACATTAATAAATCATTTGGCTTCTAATGCCTAGGTCATATTAATCTAAATAGGATCCAAAGACTAATTAAGTTTGGACCTTTTTAATCCAAAAGATCTTTCAGTCTATGAATCATATATAGATGGTAAAATGACCAAGCGACCCCTTTATTTTTAAAGGACTTAGAACCAAGGAATGTTTGGAGTTAGTGCATACTCACGTATATGAATATTTTTGTGTTTATATAGGGAAAGTATGGGTAATTGATCATTTTATTGATAAATACTCTAGTTCTAGGTATGTAGATAGGAAATCTGATGCCTTGGATAAATTCATTGAATTTAAGGCAGAATTGGATAACCTATTGGGTAAACATATCAAGGCACTTCGATTAGATTAAGGTGGTCAGTCTAGTAGGTTTGACTCTTTCCAAATGGAGCATGAGATCATATCCCAATTGTGTGCACCAAGGAATCCATTGCAAGATAGAGTAATGGAAGTAAGATATTGAACTTTGATAGACAAAGTGTGATCCGTGATTGGTTTCTCATTACTTCCCATATTCTTTGGGGATATATCTTAAAGACTATGTAATACCTTTTCTTTTTCTAAAGAGGTGTAGTAGTTTATATGATATGTAAAGAGGCAAAAAATGATATAGATTGGAGAATACTAGAAGATAATCCCACTATGCATAAGATACTATGGATCTAGTAACAACTATTCCCATTTCTAGTACATCGATGCCTTGTCGTAGTGGGAGAGTTGTTAAACAATCAGACCAATTCATGTATTTGGGAGAGTCTTTCGAGACTATTCTAAAAGAGCATGAGATCGATCCCACATATTACGATGAAGCGATGAGTGATATGGATGCACATTTTTGGCAAAAGGCTATGGAAGTAGAGTTAGAATCTATGCATTTTAACCAAGTCTTGGAGCTTGTAGAAGCGTTTAAAGGGATAAAACCCATAGGGTGTAAGTGGTTCTACAAGAGGAAGAGGGAAGTAGATGGAAAAGTTGAGACTTTTAAGGCTAGGCTTGTAGTGAAGGGTTATAGTCAGAAACCTGGTTTTGACTATGAAGAGACCTTCTCACCGGTAGCCATGCTTAAGCCTATTAGAATACTCTTATCCATTGCAGCACATCCTGACTATGAGATATGACAATTGGATGTCAAGACTGCATTCTTAAATAGTAATCTTGATGAGATCTTCTATATGATGCATTTAGATGGTTTTGTAGCAAATGGTAAAAAAACATATGGTATGCAAGTTTCATAAATCCATTTATAGATTAAAGAAAGCACCCCCCTCATGGAATAAATGTTTCAATCAAGCAGTCAAGACCTTTAACTTTGATTAAAATGAGAATGAACCATGTGTGTACAAGAAGGTACAGGAAAGCATGGTGGTCTTTATGATCTTGTATGTTGATGACATTCTACTCACTGGTAATGATGTAGGGTTATTTTCATCTTTCAAGATTTGGTTGTCTACTTGTTCTAAATGAAGGATCTGGGAGAAGCATAGTATATTCTTGGGATTAAAGTCTTTAGGGACCGTAAGAATAGGAAACTAACACTATCTCAAGCTAGCTACATAGATAAGCTTTTGGTCAAGTATGTGATGCAGGATTCCAGGAAAGGTTTATTACCTTATAGGCATGGAATTCCTCTTTCTCGAGATCAATGTCCTAAACCACCTAAAGAAAAAGAGCGCATGTAGTTAGTACCTTATGCCTCTGCAATTGGTAGCCTTATGTATGTGATGTTATGTACTAGGATGGATATTTACTTTGTAATGGATATGGTGAGTAGATATCAGTCTAATCCAGGTCCAAAACATTGGATTATTGTGAAGCATATACTCAAGTATCTTAGGAGAATGAGGAATTATGTGCT
Organism: Vitis cinerea var. helleri x Vitis rupestris; assembly: GCA_945999865.1. Taxonomy (NCBI): domain Eukaryota; kingdom Viridiplantae; phylum Streptophyta; class Magnoliopsida; order Vitales; family Vitaceae; genus Vitis; species Vitis cinerea var. helleri x Vitis rupestris. Next base: position 1,876,778 of record OX253931.1, on the reverse strand, counting down.
TGTGCTCTAAAGTGTTGAGATAGTTTAGAGGGTGACATAATGGCTAACAAGATACCTTTTGTGGAAAACCTGGAGATCCCTTCACTAAGACATTGATAGGGAGAGTCTTTGTTGGTCATAAGGATAGCATAGGTTTCAGATAAGTATCTAGCATGCTTTATAGGCATGATGCTTTGAGGGCTAAAGAGAGAATGTTAGGATAGAGCCCTTAAAAACATGACATGATGTAATAAATTTAGAATTCATTATTTATTTAATGATGTTCCAGTTTCACTCTTATCTATTCTTATTCCATGTATTATACTTTATGAGCATCTTTGTCTACATCTTTTGCATTGTACATAACTTAAGTGAATTAGAAGTTGTATAGAAGATTTAAGTCATAAGTTCCTTACAAATAGATGACTTGTTCACAATCGGTTCATGAGCTTAAGCAACCCATTAATAGAGGTTGTAGTGCACCACCTCTTAATTGGAGGGATGACTAGTCTTGGCTATTAGGATGAGTTTCCCATAGTGAGTGCACTAGTGTGTGTGGTTTCAAATTGGACAATACCTATAGTGACTTATTAATTAAAGTTATCAAGTAATCATGACTTTACCAAGTTGCTTCATTGTGTTGTCTCTCAACCATGAGAGAATATTGAGTTTGTGTTAAAGTTGGCAATGGCTTTGACCTACGGGTAAGATCATAAGCTGATCATAAATTCCCTATGGATTGGGTTACTATTGATAGAAGTCGATAGCAATAGGTATTATTAATAAAGACATCATGATATCTCTTAGGATTGAGACAGTGTGTCCCATTGGGTGATCCTAAAGGGTTATGTTCATGGAAACTATGACCATAGTAGTTCCTTAAGTGGAACTTAACATAAGCTCTTTGAGAGATAAGATATGTCAATTTAACACACAATAGGAGGGTTTATAACTCAAGGATGGTAGAAGTAGTCTTGAAAGGTTGATAGTTTTCACTTATTAGACTATGGACGCCTGATGGGGAGACTGAACACAATGGACAGTAGGTCACGGACTTGAGCACTTGGTGTTTCGTTGTTATTTACATAGGATACTAGAGTTCAATTAATTCTCTATAATGGGATATTGAATCAACTTTAGATTTGGATTCTAAGGGAGCCAATATTCCTATGGGTCCCAGTGGTTCCCATTTTGAGCTCATATACCTTGTTGACATGGGTTATGAGGGTCGGATTAGCTCTAGATTCACTTTTGTGCATAAGGGTGTTTTGGTAATTACACAAGATTGCATAGGGGTAAGTGAACAAGGTCTCTAGATTGGGCTAATTGATTAATGAGCAAGCCCTATAGGGTTAATTAAGTAATTAGGACCCGTTTTAGGCTAGATTAAGTGACCCAAGCCCCTTAGTGGGCTCAAATCACTTAAACCCAATAGAAAACCCTATAAATACCCCCTTAGGGGTTAGGGTTCATATAGTTTTTCTAGAGAGTCATGTTCTATCTCCAAAGAGAGAAAAAGAGTCATAGCCTCCACTGTCTCTTCGATCCCCACTGGAAGTGTGTCAAGATCAAGGTTTGAGTCATTAGGCAGAAGACTTCCGGTTCACGAGACTTCTTCGATTTCATTCTTCATCTGCACTACATGGATTTGATTCAGGAACATATGAATTTGAGGTATGATTTTCGTTAGCACTTTCTGAATCCCTTTAAAGTTTGAAAATGCTATTTTTCGCTATGTACAGGATTTAGAAAAGGCCTAGGATAGTTATGCATGTTCCTAACCTGATCTAGGCTTAGGAAACGGAGAGATCCAGGTTTTTCCCTTCATGTGTAATACCTTTTTTTTTTTTTTTCTAAAGAGGTGTATCGGTTTATAGGATATCCAAGAGGATTTCAACATTATTACTTTATAGTTAGGATTATCATAAGGTGTTGCTTGCTACAAATACCATATTTCTGATATAGATTATATGATATGTACTAAGGCAAACAATGATATAGATTAGAGAATACTAAAAGATAGTCTTACTATACACAAGATACTATGGATCCAATACCAACCATTCCCATTTCTAGTGCATTGATACCTCGTCATAGTGGAAGGGTTGTTAAACAACCAGACCAATTCATGTATTTGAGAGAGTCTTTCAAGGCCATTCAAAAGGAACATGAGATCCATCCTATAGATTACGATAAAGCAATGAGCGATGTGGATGCACATCTTTGGCAAAAAGCTATGGAGGTAGAGTTAGAATCCTTGTGATTCTAATGTAGTATAGGTTCTGTAGAAGCACTTGAAGGGATAAAACCCATAGGTGTAAGTTGGTTTACAAAAGGAAGAGGGGAGTAGATAGAAAGGTTGAGAATTTTAAGGTTAGGCTTGTAATCAAGGGTTATAGTTAAAAATCTGGTTTCGACTATGATGAGACTTCTCATGATAGCCATGATCAAGTCCATCAAAATACTCTTATCCATTGTAACACATCTTGACTATGAGATATGACAAATGGATGTCAAGACTGCATTCTTAAATGACAATCTTGATGAGACCATCTATATTATGCATCTAGGCGATTTGTAGCAAAGGGTTAAGAGTATATGGTATGCAAGTTGCATAAATCCATTTATAGATTAAAGCGAGCATCCTACTCATGGAATAAACATTTCAATCATGCAATCAAGACCTCTAACTTTAATTAAAACAAGGATGAACCTTATGTGTACAAGAAGGTCCAAGAAAGCACAGTGGTCTTTATGATCTTGTATGTTGATGACATTCTACTCATTCGTAATGATGCAGGGTTATTGTCATCAATCAAGATTTGGTTGTCTACTTAGTTTTAGATGAAGGATCTAGGAGAAATGCGGTATATTCATAGGATTGAAGTCTTTAGGGACCGTAAGAATTGGAAATTAGCGTTATCTCAAGCTACCTACATAGATAAGCTTTTGGTCAAGTATGTGATGTAGAATTCTAAGAAAGGTTTGTTACCCTTAAGGACTGGAATTCCTCTTTCTCAGGATTAGTGTCTCAAGACACCTAAGGAGAAAGAGTGCATGTGGTTAGTACCCCATGCCTCTATAGTGGGTAGCCTTATGTATGCAATATTATATACTAAGCCAGATATTTGCTTTATAGTAGGTATGGTGAGTAGATATCAATCTAATCCAGGTCCAGAACATTGGACTATTGTCAAACATATACTCAAGTATCTTTAGAGAATGAGGGATTATGTGTTTGTGTTCCAAAGTGTTGGGATAGTTTAGAAGGTGACATGATGGTTGACAAGATACTTTTTGTGGAAAAAACTGGTGGATCAATTTACCAAGACATTAACAGGAAGAGTCTTTGTTGGTCATAGCATATGTTTTAGATAAGAATCCGACATGCTTTAAGGGGTCGTGGAAGAATGTTAGGATAGAGCCCTTAAAAGCATGATATGATGTAATAAATTTGGAATTCATTATTTATTTAATGACATTCTAGTTTCACTTTTATCTAAGCTTATTCCATGTATTATACTTTATGAGCATTCTTGCCTGCATCTTTTGAATTGTATGTGACTTAGGTGCATTAGAAATTGTATAAAATATCTAAGTCATTGGTTCCTTGCAAATAGATGAAGTGTTCATACTCAGTTCATGGGCCAAGGCAATCTATTAGAGGTTGTAGTGCACTACCTCCTAATTAGAGGGTTGATTGGTATTAGCTATTAGGATGGGTTTCCCATGGTGAGTGCACTAGTGTGTATGGTTGCACATTAGATAGGACCTATGGTGAGTTATAACTTAAGGCTATCAAGTAGTCATGAATCCACCAAGCTGCTTCCTTATGTTGTCTCTCAATCTTGAGAGAATATCGATTTTATGTTGAAGTTAGCAGTGACTTTGACCTACGATTGAGATCGTAAGTTGATCATATATTTCCTATGGATTGGGTCATTGTTGATGGAAGCCGGTAGCAAGAGGTATTCTCAATAAAGGCACCATAATATCTCTTGGGATTGAGATAGTGTGTCTTTTTGGGTAATCTTAAGGAGGTGTGTTCATGGAAACTATGGTCATAGTAGTTTCTTAAGTAAAACTTGACATAGACTCTTTGAGAACTAATATATGTTAATTGAACACATAATAGGAGGATCTATAACTCAAGGATGTTAGAGGTAGTCTTGAAAGGCTTATAGGTTTCACCTTGTTAGACTATGGACACTAGTTCATGGGGAGACTAAACACAATGGATAGTAGGTCACGGACCCGAGCACTTGGTGTCTTGTTATTATTTACATAGGATACTAGAATTTAGTTGATTCTGTGTAGTGGGATGTTGAATCAACTTTAAAATTGGATTATGAGAGAGCCAATATTTCTATGGGTCCTAATGGTCCATGCTTTGAGCTCATATACTTTGTTGGCATGGGTTATGAGGGTTGGATTGGCTCTAGGTTTACTTTTGTACATAAGGGAATTTTGGTAATTACACAAGGTTGCATAGGGATAAGTGAACAAGGTCTCTAGATTGAGCTAATTGATTAATTAGTAAACCATGTTATGTTAATTACTCAATTAGGACCTATTTTGGGCTAGATTCAGTGGCCTAAGCTCTTAATGGGCTTAAATCACTTAAGCCCAATAGAAAACCCCACAAATACCCCCTTAGGGGTTAGGGTTTAAAAAGTTTTTTTTCTTTTTTTTAGAGAGCCATCTTCCATCTCCATATAGAGAGAGAATGAGTCATAGCCTCCACCCTCCTTTCCATCCCCAGTAGAAGTGTGTCAAGATCAAGGTTCAAGTCATTAGGCAGAAGACTTTGGGTTTATGAGACTTCTGCAATTTTGTTTTTCATCTTCACCATGTGGATTTGATTCGGGAACATCCGAATATGAGGTATGGTTTTCGTTAGCACTTTATGAATCATTTTAAAGTTCAAAAATGCTATTTTTTTCATTGTGTATAAGATTGAGAAAAGGCCTATGATAGTTATGCATGTACCTAACCTGATCCTAGCTTGGGAAATAGAGAGATTCAAGTTTTTCCCATCAATAACATTTATGTATATAATGCTATGTACTTGACCAAAATATTTGCTATGTTGTAGGTATGGTGAGTAGATACCACTCCAATCTAGGACTAGAACATTGGATAATAGTAAAGCATATACTCAAGTATCTTAGAATAATAATGGATTATATGTTGGTTTAATGTTGCGATGAGTTGATACTCATAAGGTACAAAAATTCAAACTTTCAATTTAACAAGAACTCTTTAAGTCTACTTCATGCAAGGTATATCTCTGCCTTGGGTGATGGGATTGTTAGTGGGAGAAGTGTGAAGCAAAGTTGTATTGTTGACTCAACTATAGAAGTTGAGTATGTTGTAGTTTTTTAAACTAAATATGTTGGTAGTGGAACCTCAAGCATCAGATTGAAGCAAGAGGAGAGTAGGCATAGGCCAAGATAAATCAGAGTTTGCAATATCTCTTCCCTTTTCTCTTTACATTTTGTAGTCTTATTATTGCTCATTATTGTTTATATTTCTCTTTTACATTCATTTAAGTTTAAAATTGTTAAAAGAGACTTAACATTGAATTCATTCCCTTCTCTCCCCTCATGGTGTTTACCTATGGTTGGTTTAGTATAAACCCAACATAAATTTCATTTCTAATCCTCTAAAAAAGTAGTAAATTATGTCCTAATCTAGTGTCAACGTTGAATATTGCCCTCTTTCCTCTACGTTAGTTATAATTACTTGGTTGATTTATCTTCTTCATGATATTGGTCTTCTTCTTTCTCAAAACCCTCAACTTTTATGTAATAATTTAAGTGCTTTTTGTATGACTGTAAACATAGTCTTTCTCTTACACTCATCTAAGTTAAAGGTTGTTTAAAGAGATTCACACTCTATTCGCCCCCTCCTTCCTTTGGTGTTTACCTTAGGTTAGATTAGCATAAACCTAGCACAAATTCCACTTTCAGCTCCAAGAAGTAGTATCTCAATCTAAAGTTGAAGCCAAATATTGCTCTCTTGCCTCTACAACGGTTGAAATTACTATGTTGACTTTCTTTTTCATGATGTTGGTCTTCCCCTCTCTCAAAAACTCAACTTTTATGCAATAATTTAAGTTCTTTACATATGGTTGTAAACCTTGTCTTTCGTAATCACTATAAACATATAGAGCTTGAATGTTAATTTGTTCAAGAAAAAGTTATTGTTGGAGCCATTGCCACTCATTTCCTACCATCGAAATTACAAATTGCAGACGTTTTTACCAAGGTTCTTCCCAAGGCTTTGTTCTTCACATGTTGCTACAAGTTGTATGTGCACAAAATTCCCCATACTAATAAGAGAGGAGGTGGAGTGTCGTGATAATGTAAAAAGTTTAAATCTAGAAGCAGAAAATCTTTTATGTATAAATCTTTCATGATTTCATTTTATTTTCTCCAAGTGACCTTCCTAAGTAATTGTTCTCCCATAATTGAGGATTGGATTTTTCTTTATATATCCTTTAAAATATTTTTGGCCTTTTTCATAGAGATCTCATTGTTGTGTATACCTGTAATTGATTGACACATTATTTATTCCTTTTCAGTACTTCTTTATAAGTCGTTCAATGTTTGTTACCCATTCTCCTTTTTACACCACTTAAATTGCAATGCTGCTATATATTTTGAGTTGCTTATAAATATATTATCAGAACTTCAAGTTCGATTATCATCTAGGAAAATTTATGCTTATTGCATTATGCTAAAGTTAATAAAGGTTTGGTACATTCTCGTAAAATTATGAGTATGGTATTCTTAATCATTTGATTGGGTTACTTATATATTCTAGACTTCTATATGTGTTGATACTTAACTATCCTGGTTCTGATAAATTGCATATAACAAAGTACAAAAGTACATATATCACTACAAGGAAAAACATATATGGTGACATTTATAATGAGTCACCCTGAACATAGGGTGTCGCTACAACATAGCGTCACCTTATCCACTGACACCATAGAGGGTACCAAGTGGTAACGTATTTGGAAGCGACACCAAAGCAGATAAATTGTGACGCATTTAGAAGCGACACCATATATTTTTAGTGATGCTTAATTTGATACAGAGTTGTGTGAGATATATAAGATGTCATATTAAATGCATCACCTTTGAGTTATGATGTCATGTTAAATGCATCACCTTTGAATTATGGTGTCACTTAATTGTAAATGATTATAGAAGATATGGTTATTTTTTGTTGATTAGCCTATAGATTTTTGTAATGCTTATTAATAAATAAGATCAACGTGTGTAAATTTTGTCCATAAATATAATAATCATATTACATCTAACTTATATTTTCATAATGCTTATGGATTAACCTGTAATACATTACATCATCCACTAATATTTGTTTATCAAATGTTCACAAAACATAGTATATCAAACCCACCAAAACTAAAAAAGAAAAGTGAATACACATTAAAACATGATTTAGAAATGTTAAGCATCCCAACATTAATGTATACCTGCATTTCATATGCATAAAACCGCTAACCATAAAATGACACAAGAGTTGCATCCAAAAACCCATAATTCTCAATTCCAAATAAAATAACATTTATGTCGTATAATGTATGACTTAAGAGACATCTAAAAATCCAAATCTTGTTGTCTCTTTCTCATTTCTTTTTATTCTTTTTACTGTGTCCTCCCAAGAGTGTATACCTACATTTTATAGTTTAAATAGTTTTAGAGTTCTTATTGAAAATAAAAATGTGATGTTATAAAAAATAAACAAATCTAAGTACTAATGTTTTCTTTTTTCTTTTTCCTATTTTGATATAAAAAATACTTCGTAAAGAATAAGTAATGTTATACAATACCAATGGAAAATTTATATAACAACTAAGGGACTCACCATGCATGATTACAATACATCAACATGATTCATGATTAGTTATAACGCAAAAGTAATCCATTATCATTTGATTTCATCAAATTCTACTTGAGAATATATATTTTTGTCATCAAACTGAAGTAAAATGAAAATAACATTAATATCACAATAATTATAAGTATGAAACTATATACAATTCATTAAATGAGTAAAACCGTTAATGTAACAACTATAGAATCAATAATTATCTCTTTAATGAATCTCATAATAAAGTAGTCACATTTGAACTCAAATAAAAACAATTCAAGAAAATATCAAATAAATCAAAACTACAAAATCAAAATATAAATCCAAAATTTTAGAAAATACTAATCTTCCACTTAAAATCTACACTTTTTCAATTTATTTTTTATAATTCATTATGCTTTTAAAAATCATTTTTAACATCCAATTCTTTTATATTATAACAAGCATGAAAATTGTGTATATAAGACAAAAAACCTAATTCACTATTAAGAAATGTTAAGAGAAAAATTAGTATGAGAAAGAATTAAAGAACCTTTCATAAAAATTATTGATTTTTCAGTTATAACTCCAATTGATATTTTTTTTTCTAAGTAAAATAATTAATAGAAAATTTGGATGTGAAAAATATGTTCAAATAAAAATAATAATAAAATAAAACCATCAAAAGAAAAAATATTCAATATTTTAAATTTTTTACTTTTAATATTCTTTAGATCAATAAATTATCAAACATCAAAAATGAAAAATGAAGAAAAGGAAGAGTTTTATGGAAGGAATTGGAAAAAAATTGTAATAAAAGGATTTTATAGAAATTTTCTAACCTTGAAAAGAAAATTTCATCATCAATCTCAAATTACTCCAAAGTTTGGTCAATGCATATAAAAACAATAAGAAAAGAAGACAAAAATAAAACATATTTTTAGAATCCTTTTGCGAGAGATGACAATATTGAGAATAATTTTCTCAAAAATTATTTTTCAAATATCACCAACCAATATTCTCATCATAACATACTGTAATATTCTTAGAAAATAAACAAACAGTCCAATCAAAGGAAATTTCATAGAAATCAAAGGAAAATTATCAAATATCTTCTTAAAAAAAAAAGAAAAAAGAAAAAAAAAAAGGAAGAGTTTTATGGAAGGAATTGAAAAATTATATAATAAAATGATTTTATATAAATTTTCTAACCTTGAAAGGAAATTTCATCATCTATCTCAAATTACTCTAAATTTTGGTCAACACATATAAAAACAATAAGAAAAGAAGGTAAAAACAAAAAGCAAAAAACATATTTTAAGAATATAAAAATATGAATAGAACAAGATGAGATATTAACCATAATACCATGTAAAAGAATAGAAAAAAAAATCAAAATATAAGATTTGATCATTTTTATAATTATAAAAATTTTCATTCCTATTTAAATTAAAAAAAAAACAATTCATTTACATGAATAAATAAAAAATAAAATTAATTTCTCATTGTTAGTTCCAACATTCCAAACCGACTCCAACATGATGTGAAAACTATTTCATTTTTCCTTTTGTGGGAGATGATAATATTGAGAGTAATTTTTTTAAAAATTATTTTTCAAATATCACTAATCAATATCTTCATCACAATATACTACAATATTCCTTGAAAACAAATAGAAAGTCTCATCAAAGGAAATTTCCTACAAGATCAAAAGAAAATTTCATGTTGTAAAATGTTTATCTCTCATTCTGAGTATAAAATATATTAAAAAAATCATCCATTTTTCCTATTTTCATTCATTTTGGGGTTTATGGGTTTAACGATGAACCAAAAGATATGATGGAATGTTAAACCTAGTTTTTGCTTTCCTACAACTCAATAGAAAAACACTATTTACACAATCCATATTACAAATATATCAAATCAATAAACATAAATCAATTGTGTTAATAAAGATTTTGACATTAATAAAAAAAAAATGAAAATGATAGATCTAAGAGATTTTGGGTTACTTGAGAGTCCACGAAGCAGAGAAGAACAATTATGTATTAACTATGGGTGTGAGAAGAGGTAGAAGAAAATTTTGGTTAGGGTTATGGAATGAGATTTTTTTGGATTGTGGGTATGTGAAAACAATGACTTTTTTATATACTGTCATTATTCTCAAAGTGGGCCCATTAACTTATAATATTTTTTTAAAAAAATTATTTTATATTGTGTCACTTTTCAAAAACTGGCACTATAAACCTAAAATTAATATCATTGATCCTAATTGAAAAATTTTATATGATGTGTCATCTTTGTGGATTTTAAGCCATATGGTGTCATTATTTTAAAAGTGTCACCATAAATAGTGACACCATAAATTATTTTTGTAGTAATGTATGGTCCTAAATTTACTTTCCTATGGTATCAAGCCATGCAGTATTCTACAGCTTCCCTTACATCTGGCATAGCAAATATCTTACGTCAGAGATATGGCAGTTACTAACCTCTAGAGCATGAAAGATGACTATATCAATATACTGAAGACAATCTTGGTGAAGAGCTCCTTTTGGCTAGTCAAACCATGGCAATGATAGTGTGGAAGGAACGATAGTGGGTGGTGAGGAACGATAACTATGTGCGCGTTGGTGGTCGATGGTGGCAGTAAGTGTGGCGGCGACTAAAACCAGCAAGAAAATGATGCTTCTCAAGGAACAAACAATCAATGATCTAATGAGAAGGAATAACAAATGATAAAGAGCATAGCATGGGATTTACGTGGTTCAGCTTATTCAAGCCCACATCCACGGGAGCAATAGAAGAACGAATCCACTAGATAGAAAAACAAAGAGAAATGTTACAACTTATTCTACATTTGTATATTACCTTTATTGTTTTTTTGATGTCTAAAAGTTGTTAAGTGTTAAGTGTTTGCTTTTATAAATATCTAAATGTTATTCATTGTGAAATAAAATTATTTTTATGTATTAAAAATATTTATAAAATTAGTTATTATGTTTTTTCTTCATCTACATTACTAAGATTAAGATAAAAAAAAAATTTGAAAACTAATAATATAAAGAAAAAAATAGTTCAACATATTTCCAATATCCCAAAATACTATAATTTATTATAATAATAAAAATTTTAGTAAAGAATTTGATCATTAGACAGTGATTAGAGTTTCTAATTAGATTTAGATTTGGTTGCTAAAAAATATTAGAAATTTTCTATATTAGGTTTCATTGACTATTTATTAATTTTTATCTATTGTATGTTTGAATTTATACTTTTTTTTTATTTATTAAAATGTGTACTCCATTGTTGAAATTAATTCATTATTTTTAAATTTTCAAATTTATTTTAAAAGGGATTTAATTTTTTATTTTTTAAAAAAATATTTTGAAATAATTGATTGTAGTAAATGTTTAAATGAGTATGAATTATTTTTTAGAATTATAATTTAAATTTTTTCAATAAAACTAAAGATTGTTATGTACAGTAAATGTATAAATTTTTAAAATTTTAATAAATTCATGTAATGAAAAAAAAGTACAATAGAAAATTAAAATTTTGAAAATTTAAATTATATTTCAAAGGGGTGAAAGAAGTTTTTAAAAAAATGTAAAGAGTACAATATAAAATAATAGTAATATACTTATAATTTCATAGTTTTAATCATGAACAATATCAATAAAATAAATAAATATTACTTATGAATGATAAATTGTGGAACAATTTTCAAATATCAATAAATATGATATATTGTTATAAAATATGATATTTTGTACCACTATTGTAACTTGTGGATGATCATCCATAAATATCTTTTGTAACTCCCTATAAAAGGGAGAGACCCCCTTAATGAAATTCAATAGAGTTTTCCTATGCATTTTATTCTCTCTTTCTTACTTTCTTCTTCTCTTACTTTGTTTTACAACACGTTATCAACACGAATAGTCTCTACAAAAGAAATAGAAAGATTTTTCTTTATTAAAAGAAATAGAAAGATGTTTTTTTGTTCAGAGAAATAGAAAGACTCTTCTCTCTTCTTTCTCACAAAAAGGTATGTAATAAACTTATATTATGATTTTCCACTTTATCACCCTTTGACTCTCTATTTTCACTTATTTTATTTGAATGCATAAATATGTACAATCCCTATAACCAAAAGTTATGGGATAAACTATAGATTATAGGGTAAATTCATAACCAGAAGTTATGAAAAATATGTGCAATCCCTATAACCAAAAGTTATGGGGAAAATTACAAAATTACAAATACATGACCAAAAGTTATGTATGTGATTCCTAATTATTTATTTTAAATTATATAATATAACTAGAAGTTATATAAAATAATATTATATAAACAGAAGCTATAAAAATGAATAGTTCATAACTTGAAGCTATGCACAAATTTATGTAAAAAACGGTTCATAGCCTGAAGCTATGTACAAATTTAAATATTTTCTTATTTTGACAAAATAATCATAGCCTGAAGCTATAAAAGATATTAACTTTTAATTTCTTCAATTTGTTTTAATTATATTGTGTAACTAGAAGTGATACATAAATAATTCATAGTCTGAAGTTATGTCCAAATTTGAATGTTTTCTTGTGTTATATATGCTCTCATTGCTTTTATACAACTTATTAAGTCATCATCAATGGCTAATATTTTTCCATTAATTTTAACTCTTCCTCTATGATAATATTTCTTCAACTCCATAAAGACAAGTTTTTATGACTTGTTACTTTGATGAAACTCTTGTCTCATTAATTGCAACATTGATGACAAACAATGTTAATACTATATCAGGTGATAGAAACCTTATTAAAGGCTTCAGAAGAGATTATACTATGTCACTAATGGTATTTGATTCCATGTGAATGACACTTTATACGATCATAGATCCAGAATAATCTTGTAAGACCAACTTGGTCAACCGGGGTAAAATGTCATATGAATGTACATTATAAAACCAGAAGTTTTTATTTAATGACTAGTCTACCTATACACCTAAAATGTAGAGTAACATGTTGTGTGGATTATCATTTTAATGAGATAATTTCCTCACCATTAGGGGGAGAAAATCCAGTTCTAAAAGAATAGCGTGAAATTATTTGGAATGCCTTGACTTTGACTTATCTTGATCCTCGTACAAATCAATGTGAACTAGAAGTTAAAAGGATCATTCATTTACAAAATCTTGCAAATCAATTACCAGATGCATTCATTGATACAAAGAAAGTAACAAAGTCACATTTCCCAACTGCAAATACTCCAGCACGAATTGATGTCCCTGTAAGACAGTTAACAAATGAATCTAAGATACGCCTGAAGTGTGGTAGACCTGTTGGCTCAAAGAATGTAACTCCCCGGAAGAGGAGAACTCAAGAAAAACTTGGCACTCTAGAAGAGGCCATCAAAATGACTGATCAGTTTAAAATTGATAAATATATAGCCTTAGAAGAGGCACAAATAATGTAGGAAGCCCCTAAAGAAGCACATATTGAATAAGAAGCCCCTGAAGAGGCACATATATTGAACAAGAAGCCCCTGAAGAGGCACATATATTGAACAAGAAGCCCTTGAAGAGGCACAAGTACTTGAAAATTGTGAGATCTCAGTAAGTTATGTATACACAGGAAAAAAATGGGATCAAAATAATGTTATTTTCACTTTCCAAGTGGCCTCCATAAGAAATGATGAGGATCTTGAACCACGAAATGTGGAAGAATGCTGACATAGAAATGATTGACCAAAATGGAAATAAGTTATACAAGCAAAGTTAAACTCATTAACAAAATGAGAAGTTTTTGGACCTGTAGTCTAAACACCTGAAGATGTAAAGCATGTTAGGTACAAATGGGTATTTGTACAAAAGCGCAATGAGAATAATGAGATCATAAGATATAAAGTGCAATTAGTAGCACAAGGTTTCTTGCAGAAACCTGGTATTCACTATGAGAAAACATTCTCTCCCATCATGGACGCAATCACATATAATTTCTTAATTAGTGTGGTAGTCCCAAAAGGACTAGATATGCGCCTCATGAATGTTATTATAGTATATTTATATGGATCCATGGATAATGATATATACATGAAAATCCATTAAGGATTTAAATTACCTAAAGCAAATAGTACAAAGCCTCATAGCATGTACTCAATCAAGCTACAACGATCCTTGTATGGATTAAAGCAATCTGGACGCATGTGGTACAATCGCCTTAGCGAATACTTGCTAAAAGCAGGGTATGTGAATAACCCTATATGCCCATGCATCTTCATTAAGAAATCAGAAACCGGATTTGCAATTATTGCAGTGTATGTTGATGACTTAAATCTTGTTGGAACTCCTGAAGAGCTCATAAGAACAACAAATTACTTGAAAAAGGAATTTGAGATGAAAGATCTTGGAAAAACAAAATTTTGTCTCGGCCTGCAGATCGAGCATTTTCCAAATGGAGTTTTAGTACATCAATCAACATACACTAAGAAAGTTTTGAAGCATTTTTTTTATGGATAAAGCGCATCCTTTAAGTTCTCCAATGGTTGTTTGATCACTTGATGTGAAAAAGGACCCATTTCGTCCTTGCGAAAATGATGAAGAGTTACTTGGTCCTGAAGTACCATATCTTAGTGCTATTGGTGCACTTATGTATCTTGCCAATTGTACACGTCCAAACATTACTTTTTCTATCAATTTATTAGCAAGATACAGTTTCGCTCCAACTCAAAGACATTGGAATGATATCAAACATATATTGCGTTATCTTCACGAAACTACTGATGTTTGTTTATTTTACTCAAGAGAATCAAAACAACAATTACTTGGATATGTAGATGTAGAATATCTTTTAGATCCATATAAAGGTAAGTCACAAACATGGTATGTGTTTAATTACAATGGTACTGCTATCTCATGGGGATCTATTAAACAAACAATGGTGGCCACAGTATCAAATCATTCAGAAATACTAGCAATTCATGAAGCAAGTCGTGAATGTATATGGCTAAGATCTATGATCCAGCATATTCGGGAATCATGTGGACTCTCCTCTATCAAAGGTGACCTGACAATATTATTTGAAGATAATGTTACATGCATTGTACAAATTAAAGGAGGATTCATAAAAGGTGATAAACTAAACATATCTCCCTAAATTCCTCTATACTCATGAGCTCCAAAATAAAGGTGAGATCGATGTTCAATAGATTCGGTCATGTAATAATATAGCATATCTATTCACAAAGGCATTATCTTTAACCACATTGAAAAAGTTAACGTATGACTTTGGAATACAAAGATTGAGAGATTTACCATTTGAAATGTTGAAGAAATCATAATCATGTTTACATGAGGGGGAGAATGATAATATGGATATACTGCACTCTTTTTTCCTTCGTCCAGGTTTTGTCCCAATGGGTTTTATTGGCAAAAAAAATGAGGCAGTTATAGTAATTCAAAAGAATATTGTACTCTTTTTCCTTCACTAAGGTTTTTCCCATAGGGTTTTTCCTAGTAAGGTTTTAATGAGGCATATTCTTATGATCATCTAAGGGGGAGTGTTATAAAATATGAGATTTTGTGCCTCTATGGTAACTTGTGGATGATCATCCATAAATATCTTTTGTAATTCCCTATAAAAGGGAGAGGCCCCTAATGAAATTCAATAGAGTTTTCCTATGCATTCTCTTCTATCTTTCTTGCTTTCTTCTTCTCTCACTTTGTTTTACAACAATATTTTATACTTTTTTTAATAGTAATTATTCTTTGCTTATTTCAATGCCATGTTTGGTAAGGCAGTGTGTGTATGTGAAACTCTAGATTTACCTTTGCACAACATCAAACGTCATGGTAAGCATACTCCCTTATATCACCTCCTGCATTTAAATTGTCATTTGATGTTAAGAACTAGTTAAAGTCAACTACATATAAGGGAATCCACATAAATCACTCTCATCTGTGATTTGGAATCCACATAAATCACGTTCATCCATGATTTTCTTTCTGTCAATATCTGTATAGCAACTCTAGTTTTTTTAGTTATATATTCCTTAAATAGTTGTACCCCTATTTATAGTCATATATTCCTTAAATAACCGTAGTCTTGTATTATATAAAGAGGTGTTGTAATGCAAAACATGATATAGGAGATTTTTACCAAATTACTTGCATAATCCTTATATGGTATTAGAGCGTCCTTCTCCTACGAGATCAAAAACGTCTTCTCCCATGAGCGTGATTTATGTGGATTCCCTTATACTACATTCTATTGGAACTTCATCTGGAAATAGGATTAGTAGCTAACCTCTACTGCAGCATGGAAGATGAGAGTACCAATGAGTTGAGGATGGCCTTGACTTATTAGGCAACTCCGGACCGGGATGGGGGGAGTTAGCTGCTTGCATGGAGGACTTTCTAAAATATGGGCTTGACCGAACGTTGGCGAGGGCCACCTCTAGATCAGGGATGTGCATGATCTTTGGCCAATCTGGGCCTTCTCCCTCCTCCTTACTGCATCTCTTCATCAGCAGTGAGCATCCTTGAATGACCAAATGTTGAAGGAAGGGTGAGACACCTTCCTTAGGCAAACACTTGATTTTGGGGCAGTACTCAATATAAAGATCCATGAGGGATGTAAGACTTCTTAGCACATCCTCGGGACCAAGGGCCTCAAGGCCGGTACAGGAACTGATGGTCAAGCACTCAAGCGTTTTGGGAGTCCTCTATGGGGCAATGTCACAAGACTGGGGCAGCTTTGAACATACAATAGTTTGAGGAAAGTCAAACCTTGGAATGGTACTGCTTTTTCACACAAAGACACTAAGGTCCTTGCAATGCCAAATGTGCAAAGCCCTGAGAGAGGGAAGGTAAGGCCACTTTGGGAAGGAGGTGGCATTTGAGAGGTTGGAAATTACCAAGGAGCAAAGAGAACTGCTGTCAGGTATTTCCCCTACTAGTTTTCAACCGTGACATGATTGGTCCACTGCCAAATGCTGAAGATGTGGAAAACAACCTGAGTTTGGGAGGATGGTTACTAACTCACACCTAATAATCTCCACCTACTATGGTGCAAACACTAGTGGCAGTGCTTGCAGCTTTGGGCAAGAAATAATTTTCAATTCCAAGAGTTTAGAAAATGAAGAATACGCTTCATTCAAGTCTGCCAAAAAAATATTGTCGATGAGTATTAGGAACTCTAGAGATTGGATTCTTGGGAGAACCTTGAGGGATTTGCACCTTTTGATCTTCAAATCTCTTAGTCGAAAAAGTAGGGTAACTCTGTTAGCTTGGGGCAATCCACGATCTTGAGTGTATCAATGGAAACTTCATTAGCTTGGGAAAGTTCCTCTTGCGATTCCCCAAATACTAATAATCCTTGCAACTCCTGCATCCCTTTCAGGTAGAACCGTTGAAGGTGGGGTAAGTGACCAATTAGGAAAATTTTGCATTTTGCGCAATGGTTCAAGGAAAGGGACACCAGATTTTGAAGCGCCTTCTCTGTCATCTGAAGAGGAAATCTGGTACCCAAGAAGCGAAAAACAAAGAGCTCTTTCAGATTTGAATGAGGCTGTAGATCTTCAAGCACCCTCTCATGAGCCTCTTCATCTTGTGGGGCAGCAACATCTCCACTCCATTCTAAAACCAGCTTTTCAAGGCTTTCTCTCCCTCAGCTTTGCTTCTGCTGCATTTTTCATTGCATTCTCAAGTTTTGAGATGTGCAATGTTCCGGTCAAGTACCACATTCTCTTTAATTCTTTAATCGCATAACCATTCTCGCAGCCAATTGGAAAAACATGTAAGTTGTGCAGATTGGTTAAGCTCCCCATGCTCGGTGTGGCAGTTTCATGCACTTGTACCAAAACCTTTCATCTAGCTTTAGATGTCGCAGGCTAATAAGGTTTGCAGGGTCCTTGGGCAATTCAACAAATGAAAAACAGCCTGAGAGTCTTAGCATTTGCAAATTGTAAAGGTTGCATAGGGTGTCGAGAAGCCCACTGATTTATGTTTTGGAGAGATCGAGGTAGCGTAAAAGTTCCAACTTGTCAATTGATTGGGGCAGTTTTGAGATTGGGCTTGAACTTAGATCCCACGCCCGAATGCACGTCAAAGTTTGGAACATCTTATCAAGGGTATTCCCAATATTTTTCAAGTATCCACAAGGGAACAGAAGTGTGCGTCCCTACATCTATCAACAATCTATAAAACAGGCTCCTCCACGTCTTTGCCTGCCAGTGTCACATGACTGAGTTTTTTGAGATAGATAGCATTGCTCGCCATGTGTCACTTGTCAGCAACGTGGGCCAGAAACTAGCTGTGCCAACTCATGGATAAGATCATGCATAGTCTATTGGTCACTGCCCACATTAGAAGGTTGAAAGAAGGAACTCATTAGCAACTCATCAAAATATTGACTTCTGGTTTCCTCTTGGCTTTCTTGTCCTGTGGATTGAATGAAGTCTTCTACCATCCATAACTTGACCAAGTCTTTTTATCAAACACATATGCCTTGGGAAATAATGAGCAGTATGCAAAGCTGTGGACCCGCATTTTTCACGTGCGCCCCCACTCGATCGGCGAGACTCGCTTTTTATTTGTGAAAAATAATTTTTGGAAAAGTCGGAGTCGCCACTTATTTTATTTTTATTTTAAAGGGAAAATAAAACAAGAAAGAAAAACCCTAAAATGTGACTCCATAATTCTTGGAAAAGCGTGTCTTTGGAAAACCCGAGTCTAGGTCCGGGGATCAGGTTACCTATTGGGAAGGTACCTTTAAAAGGTAGCACCCCTCTAAGCCCTATAAAGGTCTCTACTAACTAAGTTAAGGGGAATGTGACAATTAATCGGCTAATTATGGATACCTAAGTAGGCTAGGTGGTTCCAAAAAATAGCATGCCAAACAAGATCAAATTACAAGTTAGGATACGTACCCGGACCACTTCTCAAGCACTATCATAAAACATCGGAGTTAGTATAGAAGTAATGCACACAACATGTATTTAATCATAGCAAATCTAGCATACATCTAAGCACCTAAGGATTATCAAACATATGCATATTTCACAGTGACATGATTGTTTACAAAATTTAGAAAGTAGGTGACAGGGGACGTACCTGGATAACATAGATAACTTACAATACGCTTCCATAAGACATGAAGGGTTAGATAATAAATAATAAAATATAGAGATCCTAGCATGCTCGTTATCTAATTAGCATAGCAGAAATTATCAAAGTATATGAAAACACTAATTATCACACTCATCTTGTATACAATTCCTAAAAAAAATAGACATAATTTCAACAAGTGACAAAAGTGGCAACAAAAATAATTTTTGAAAAGATTTTCTTATGTAGTGGTTTCAACAATTCCCCAATTTATATACACTAGTACAGTTTGGAATTAAATGTTATTACTTTAAAATAAATAAATAAATAAATAAATTAAAAATTAAAAAAAAATTCATGAGTATTAAAAAAAACGTTTATTCGATAGATTTAATGAATTGTATTTATAAAAGGAAGTTTTGATTTATTTAAATAAGAAGGCTTTAATTTCATGCAAAGAAAATATTTTTAAAAAAAGTTTGTTCACAAGAAAATAGAAGTTATCACTTTTATAAGAGAAATATTTCATGAGTATTAAAAATAATAATAATAATAACAATAATTGATCCCATAGTTTTAATGAATTTTATTTATAAAAAGAAGCTTTAATTTATTTAAATAAAAAGACTTTAATTCCATATAAGAAAATATTTTAAAAAAAGTTTATTCACAAGAAAATAAATGTAATTATCACTTTTATAAAGGAAATATTTTATAAGTATTAAAAATAATAATAATAATAATAATGATAATTGATTCCATAGTTTCAATGAATTTAAAAAAAGAAGTTTTTAATTTAAATAGAAAGACTTTAATTCCATATAAGAGAATATTTAAAAAAAAAGTTTATTCACAATAAAATAAATGTAATTATCACTTTTATAAAGGAAATATTTTATAAGTATTAAAAATAATAATAATAATAGTAATAATCGAGTCCATAGTTTTAATTAATCTTATAAAAGGAAGTTTCAATTTACTTAAATAAAAAAGGCTTTAATTCCATGCAAAGAAAATAAATGTTATCACTTTTATAAAGGAAATATTTTATGAGTATTAAAAATAATAATAATAATAATAATAATAATAATAATTGATTCCATAGTTTTACTGAATTTTATAAAAAGAAGTTTTAATTTATTAAAATAAAATGGCTTTAATTCCATGTAAAGAAAATGCTTTCAAAAAAATTCATTTACAAAAAAAGAAAAAAAAAATTATTATTTTTTTTTTTTTAAAACATAATAAATTTTGTAAATAAGATAAACAATTATTTTACATTTTAATCCAAGAGAACAAAAAAAATGTTTAAAATAATTTAAATATTACGACTTTGTATTATTTTATTTTTGAACAAAGCTATCATAAAAATTATCAAAACACTTAAAAATTCTAACTTTTTCATCATCATCAGGAATTATCTCAAAACTAAAAATTAAGGACAATATAAATTTTCATTAATGTCCAAATTATTGAAAACTAAAAAAAATTGCAAAAATATTTCAACTTTTCATTAACATCACAAAATTATCCAAAACGAATAAAACATCTAATTTTTAAACTATCATCCCGAATCATCCAAGACAAATGCCTACAAAAGGTAACATGAGATTAGCAATAATAATAATGATAACTAAAATAAAATAAATTCAAAAACCAAAAAAACTAAAAATCCTAACTTGATTTATATCTTATTCAAACAACAATCAGGAATTATCCTAAAGCTAAAAAAAATAAGCACAATATAACTTTTCATTAATATCCAAATTGTTGAAAACTAAAAAAACTTGCAAAATATTTCAACTTTTCATTAACATCACAAAATTATCCAAAATGAATAAAACATCTAATTTTTAAACTATCATTCAGAATCATCCAAGACAAATGCCTACAAAAAATCAACATGAGATTAGCAATAATAATAATGATAACTAAAATAAAATAAATAAAAATAAATTCAAAAAAAACCAAAAAAACTAAAAATCCTAACTTGATTTATATCTTATTCAAACAACAATCAGGAATTATCCTAAAGCTAAAAAAAATAAGCACAATATAACTTTTCATTAATATCCAAATTGTTGAAAACTAAAAAAACTTGCAAAATATTTCAACTTTTCATTAACATTACAAAATTATCCAAAATGAATAAAACATCTAATTTTTAAACTATCATTCAGAATCATCCAAGAAAAATGCCTACAAAAAATCAACATGAGATTAGCAATAATAATAATGATAACTAAAATAAAATAAATAAAATAAATTCAAAAACCAAAAAAAAAAACTAAAAATCCTAACTTGATTTATATTTTGTTCAAACAATCATTAACACATCTCATATAAATACATTAAATCCAACAAAACACTCACCGGAAGACATTAAATCCTATTATAACCGTCCATGATTTCATTCCCTTTTCTTTAACAAATAAATAAAAACATGCCAATAGCATCATTCACATTAGGATTGACCATATATTCACATTCATTTGCATTTTAAATCTAACAAAACGAAGTCAAAGAACACTAACCTTGCTTGCAGCTATCCTCTTTCACGGTTGTGTCACTTTTTCTTCTCAGTCTAGTTGTGTCTGCTTCTTCGATTTGGCTTGTGTGTTCCTTCACCACAAAGAGTCTTCGAATCAGTCTATGCGTCCTCTAGAAGTTCCACCCGGAAACGTGATCTCCATGTCTACAATTTTCTTCTGAATCACCTTCAAAAATCAACCCAAAATTCTTTAAGAACCCTCCTTCCCCTCTCACTCAGACGTCTCCCATCTATCTTCCAGCCCTCCCAAAAAAAAATCTTCCTCCTCTCCCTTCATCACACTTCTCTCTTCCTTTTTTTGCATGTGAGTTGACTTTTTCTTCCTTTTCTGAATTCCTCCTACTCTCTTTCTTGCAAAATACAATCTGTCTATTCAATATGCCACCTCAATTCTTCCTAAAATATATCATCTCTTTTCCTTTTCCGTTTAAAATATACTTTGACCCAAAACACTACCGAAACCTCCTTCCATCATCACATGATTCTTTTTCCAAAAGACAAATTACATTACCTTCTTTGCTGCTCATCATCTATTTTTTCATACATAATCTGAATCTTCCCCATAACATGGCTCCATTCATTTTTTCCATATGTCTACTCTTAGAACCAATATGGTAGCTACCCACTCCGAGCTTCAAACCGTAAGCACCTTCTTATCTTTCCATTGGTGTACTTCCCTAATAATAATAATAATAATAATAAATAAATAAATAAATAAATAAATAAATAAAGATTTTACAAAATTCTTAGATTAAATAAAAGTGTTTTACAAAGTTATTAGATTAGATAAAACATTTTACAAAATTACTAGGTTAAATTAAATAATAAAAAATATTTAAACAAAATTATTAAATTAAAATAGATGAACAAGACAAGTATTACAAAAAAAAAAAAAAAAAAATAATAATAATAATAATAATAATAATAATAAAATAAAAAAATAAAAAAAAATGACAAACCAACAAGAAAATAAAATAAATGAGGAAATAGACAAGATAATAAATAAAATAGATAAAAATATAATAATAAAAAGTCAAGTCATGCAACTATATAAAAACGAGCCATGCAAGCCATGCAGGTCATGCAAAAATGCAATCCATACCAACCATGCAAGCATGCAAAAATTCCCTAAAAGGTAACCTAAGTGGGTCTAAGATGCCTAAGTGAGCCTAAGGGGGTTAAGTGGGCCTAAGGTGGTGCCTAATGGGCTTAAGGTGGTGCCTAATGGGCCAAGTGTATCTAAAAACTATCCTAAAAAAAAAAAACAAGAAAAAAAACCTAAGTCTAAGTTAGGGCTGCCAAGGGTCACAATAAGGGATCAAATAATCCCTCAACCAAAGTCTCCAAGGTGACTCAGAAAAAGGTAAGTGGTGAATAGTACTGGGCCACCAAGGAACTACTGTGGAGCACTGAAAACGAACTTAAAGACATGTGTTAAAGGGACAAAATTGAGGGTCTACAAAAGCATTGCTTTATATGAGAAGGTAGATGGTCATAACTCAGTTTTAGGGCAGGAAAAATATTATGCTTCTCTACTTTGCAAATGTCATTCACTGAGATATTCTACCATTTGTTTACATCGGTGTTGCCACGCAACAAACCTGCCATTGCCTTGACTGCTAAAGGCAAGCCTCTATACTTAGCTACGATTTTCCTTCCAATTTTTTCCAGGTTTCCCCATGTTCTGTTTGACTACTTACTTGGTTTAAAGGCGATCCTTCTAAACAACTACCAACAGTCATCATCGGATAGAAGACCCAAGCGATAAGGACCTTGGTTGCCCATGATATCCGAGACTTTAGATGTTGTACTGGTAACCACAACTATACTTCCTCTTTCCCCGTGCCTCAATACTTTCTCAAGCAGCTCCCACTCAAAGTAATTGTGAGGCTGGACATCATCTAGGACAATCAGGAATCTTTGCCCGGACAACAATCGGACAACACAAGACTCTAGCATACTTGTGGATAAACCTTCAAAATCACAATTCAAGTGGGAGAGATAGGTAATGATGTTTTCAAGTATTCTAGGGAAGTTAAAATTAACGGTGACACAAACCCAAATCCTCAAATCAAAGATCGGACTGCCATAGGATGATTGAAAATCATTTGAGCAAAAGTTGTTTTGCCCAGACCAGTCATTTCAATGATAGGAATGATAGAAAAGTGGCACTCTTCTCCCTGGTCAAATTCATGGGACAGAAGCATATCTAATATCTTAGATTTTATCATCTTCCCTACCAACAACATCACCTACAAAAGAACTTGTGTAGTTTAGAGGTCGGGGGTAGTGGATCTTTGGCCTCCCAACACATTCAGATCTTAACCTTTGTGTTGTTTATGAAATCAAATCTATCCTAGCTACGATGTCCTTGATCTTAAGGAAGGAAACGTTAAATTGAAGGGAAGCTTTACCTGGACATATCAGCTACTGTTGTTTTCTTCTAGTACTCCAGTAAACTTTAGTTGAAAAAGCCCCTAATACATCTTGTGCATCAGAAGCTGCATCTTGAAGCTCTCCCAGCCAATATTTCAAGACTGGATCAACCACTTGCAGGTCCTCCTCATCCATCAGCTCTCCTTTTATTGGGATTAGGGCTCTTGAAAGCTTTTCCAACTTATCCTTGATGCTTTCTAATGGTGGGATGTCTCCTAGTCTCATCAACGACCGTTTCTCATTCATGACACTGCTTGCGATGGGGCTGATTATAATTGAAACTGGGTTATACATGGCTTCCTCTTCCCTGGTTTTGTGGATGTCTAACTCACCTGTTCTCTTTTTTTTTTTTTTTTTTGTGGATGCCTGGAAGTGACGAACGGGCAACTTTTACAATTGAACTTATATAGAATGGAAAATTCTACTGCACCTCCGTTGGTACCATACAGAACATTTTTTAAGCCATTGGATGTCCAAGATTACATCATGGTCATCCATTTTAAATTAAAAAAAAATAAAAAATCAACTTGACCGGTTAAAGGAATAACCGGTTATGACCTTCCACTCACTTTTCCCTTTTTTTTTCTTCATCCATTCTCAACAATTTTGGGTTTATATAAAATAAATAAAAGATAAATATTAAGATAAAAAATAGAATTGGATAAAAATAAAAATAAAAATATTGATATAAAACTTGTAAAACATATTTATGGACAAAAAAAATTCATCACATGTGATAACTGTTTTAAAACGAGAATAAATGTGACTCAAATAAAAGTAAAGAGAGAATGAGAGGAAGAGTGAAAACTCCTTTTTCTCTGGATGCTCCTTACATGGGGTGTAAGAAGCCTTTTATAGGCTTCACCATATGAACTCCCATTACTCACCTTAAAGATCAGTAAATGGAGTTCATAAATAATCATCAATGTGATCATTCACCACTTTATTTACAACACTCCCCCTTGGATGACCACCATATTAAAAGAATATGTCTCATTAAAACCTTGCTAGTAAAAAACCCTATAGGAAAAAACCTAGCGAAGGTTGTGAGCTTGCTATTTGTTAGATTTGCTTTGGTATTGATACCATATGGGTGTATGTTTTTGCATTATTATTGTTGTTGTAATTATTATTATTATTATTATTATTATTATTATTATTATTATGGTAATTTGACTTCCATTTTTGGAAGATGTGAGATGTAAAATTTTATGTTATATTACAAAATATATATATTAGTTTGAGCCTATGGAAAACAATACTTTATCATTATTTTCCATTTTCTCCTTAAAGGTAGAGGCAAATAAAATTTAAGTTTTAAAATTACCAGGAAACATTAATTAACTATTCCATGTAGATTAAATAACCAACTAAAAGTAGTTAATTTCTAGTCCTTGTTTTACCATATTAATGCATTCTAACTTTAAATTTTGTAAGCATGTGATCTTTATAATTTTATTACCTTCTATTTTATCCATTACTATCCTTACACTATCATGATTTATTCTAATTATAAAGTTTTGTAATCATCTCCAACTAAAATCCCATATAGAGTTAACTTGTCCTATTTTTTCTTATATTTTTTTCATTCTCTCTAACATATCTAAGTATTAGTCCACTATGAATAATAATAAATCAACTTTAGTTTATTGACTAACCTTTCTTTGGTTAATAATCTTATTGGCTTAGCTAATTGTGACAAATAATAAGAAAAATATCTATATATTGTACTAAAAGTTTTATTTATAAATTTCAATTGGTCATCTTATTTGCTTAGAAGCTTAAATATTTCTTACTTCACTATTTGTGTTCTAGGAAAAGTTTATAATTGATTTTACTCAAGATCATGTGAAAAATGCTATAGAAGGCAAAATGGCTACAAGATACAGAGATCACATAAACAAGTGCCACAAGCATTTCAAGAAGTACCCAACAATAGCTTTGGCAAAGCAGAATCCATATAAGCATGTTAGTGATCAAAAGCAGTGGGATTGGTTATGTGATAGATTTGCCTCAGAAAAATTCCAGGTAAAGATTTCATCAAAATCTTGTTTGATATGCTTTATCATGTTTAACATGATATTATATTTTAATATTGATACTTTGATCTTAACTTTTAATCATAAAGCGACGCTCAACATTGAACACTGAAAACAGAATGAAGTTACCTTTTACTCATCGAGCTGGATCATGGTCCTTTGTACAACATGTGGAAGAATTGGTAAAATTAAGAGAAATTATGTTATTTTTATTAATGCTTTTAAATTGTTGATTACTGTACTTCACAAATGATTTAACTTTATTCTTTAGTTTAATGAGATATATCAACTTTTATCTTTGGAAATAATTAGCTTATTAAATGCTTAATATTGTCTTTATTGTATTGAATCATGTGTTGGATCTAATATTTTGATTCCAGCCTTTAACTAAAACTATTGTTATTATGTATAGATTTTGGTCATTAAAAGCTATGGTGCATTTCATTACAATTCCATACTCTTAAGACTTGGTATGAATGACAATATTAAATATTCTTCTACTTGCATGTTTTCGTTAGCCTTGAGTTTAATGTTCATTTGTAAAACAAATGTATGTCTATACAATGATCACTATGTTAAACTTGAAGTAGGATAGTCTTTTTTTATATATAAATATCGAATTCCATACTCTTAAGACTTGGTATGAATGACAATATTGAATATTCTTCTACTTGCATGTTTTCGTTAGCCTTGAGTTTAATGTTCATTTGTAAAACAAATGTATGTCTATATAATGATCACTATGTTAAACTTGAAGTAGGATAGTCTTTTTTTATGATGTTAACATTACTTTATACATTAGAATAAGTCCATAGTAGCTATAATAAGGATGTATTTTTTTAATATATTTTTAGGATGAATTTAAGGCAATGAAATTGAATTGTTAAATTTATATTTTTGTTGCTTGTATATGTATGTTATTAAGAAAATAAAGGAATAGTCAACAACTTAAGTAGGTGTCAATAAAAACCATGACTAGAAGGCATGTATGCTTGTAGCAAGAAGATTTCAGCTTTTACTAGTTGTGGTAGTGATTGCTTGGGAAAAAAATATGGACCATTTGTGATTTTTCAAAAATAAAGGCATATAGCCAAGGTACTATTATATTCATAACATAGAAGGGTTCTAGATATGACATCTCATGGGCTATGAAAATAGGCCTAGTATGGTCAAGGCATGTTAAGCCTTGACCATAGGGTTCCTTTATAAAACTAATTTTTGTAGCCTTCTTTTTTCAGTAGGTGTACACATTTGTAGAGTTGATTTATCCCTTCAATATTGTGGATTTGTATTATACATATAGATCATTCAACAAGATTAAGTTACATATAAATAACACAACTTAAGACCAAAATTAAAATCAAAAGAATTAATAAATCTTTTAAATTAACAAAATTAAACAAAAAATATGGACTTTGGTGAAACCAAGTCCATCTAACCCTTTTCTGATAGAGGTTTCTTTGGGTTTTTCTTTCCATCACTACTTTCATCCGGCTCCTTTCAAAAACCTTTCAACTATGTTTCACTTTTTCTATATCTCTATATGTATATATTCATAACTATTGTTTGAATTAGAGATTTTAAATTATTGGTTAATTTATGATTTTGGTGAATGATGAAACCTTGACCACTTGCAGCTAAGGGTTTGAATTAGATTGTGTATTATGCCATGCTTTTAATTGAATTTTGATCTTTCCATCATTCTGATTTTTAATTTTGCAGATAGTTGGTATTTCTAGTGTTAGATCTAAGGTTTAGAGTTTTTCTACGTTTAGCATTTCACAATGAACTTATTTGGCCTTTGTTAATTACTTTGATCAATTTTTATACTTATTTGCACATACCTTTCATGTCATGCAACCAAATTGTATATTTTATGTTCTATCTAATATTCTAGATATGTTTCTTGATTTGTTTTCCTTTTAGAATAGGGAGTTTGACTTGTAAATTTTATAATATGCATATTTTTCTTTATACAAAGCATATATATTTGTTTCTTTCTTTTTAAGTGAGTCAATTTATTATAAATATCATAATTTTGGCTAGAAAAATAATAATATAACAAAAATTAGATTATAATACAACATTCAAAAATGACTTACTTTATATTACAATAAACATAAAATAAAAATCTGGTTGTTTAACTTGCATAAGATATCTTTCTTGTGTGACTCATGAATTTTGATCACCATGGATGCAAATTTATTTGAGAGGTTGTATATAGATTATTGTTTCTTAAAATTATATTTATATTTTTTTTTTACTCATTCTTCATGTTGTTATTTAGGCACGACACACCAGACAAGCGCCAGGACAAATAGAACTTTTCAAGTTAATGCATTGGACTTCTCAAAATGGTTGGATAAACCAAGAAGCAGAGGCTTCTTATGTAAGTTTTCCTTATAGAATCTTCAGCTTGCTTATTTTTTTATTTAAATATGATTTTCAATTTGTTTCTAACTTGTAGCTTCAGTAGGTCACTATACAAAATTGGTTTTTCACATTATGTAATTTTTTTATTTTCATTTGACTGAGTTTAAAAATGATAGATAAAAATGAATTAAATTGGTCTTATTAAATTTTGTGATTCTATATATAGTAGGAAAATCTTATGAAATTCTATAGAAATTCATATGAACCTTCCAAAAATTTGCCATAGTCATAAAGAACATGCTATGAAACTTAAGCAAATTGTTTTTTTCATGAAATTCTATAGAAATTTATATGAACCTTCCAAAAATTTGCCATAGTCATAAAGAACATGCTATGAAAAAGTTTCAATTTTTTTTTTCATGAAATTCTATAGAAATTTATATGAACCTTCCAAAAATTTGCCATAATCATAAAGAACATGCTATGAAACTTAAGCAAATTGTTATATATATATTCTCTTTTTGCAATAAATTATAGTTGAATTAGCCAAGTTGCCTATTGAAAAGATTTTATTTAATTAGTTTGTGTTTTACATTATTTTACATTTTTTTTTTTTTTTTTTGTATTTGTAGGAAAAAATGTTAGAATTGCAAAAGCAACCAGTGCCAGAAGGTGGTCAAGCCTTGAAAGAGGCTGAAATATGTGTTCAAGTGTTAGGGTCAAGATCTGGATATATCAAGGGCTTAGGTCATGGCCCTCGACCACCCTCATCCTCATCGAAATCTACACATAAGTCACATCGAGAAATAGAATTGGCGAATGAGCTTAAAGCAACACGAGAGCTTTTACAAAGTCAAGAGACTCGAATCCAGCACCAGCAGTCCCAGATAGCTCAATTAGCTAGTTTTGTTAGTGAAATGCGCCAACACATGCATATTCCAGGATCAAGCTCAAGAAGTTCATCTCCTTCAGATGATACACTGCTTATGGATTCTTAGTCACACTTCATGGATGATGATTGACATTTTCTCCATTAACACTTGGTTTGGAGTTTTTTTGGACATTATCTTTCCTTGACATGTATATATGCTATTTTTGTTTACTGCATTATTTTTTTTGGATGTTATCACATTTTGCAAATGTGTTATTTTTGTGGCCACATTTTGCACATGTGTTAGTTTTGTTATCACATTTTGCACATGTGTTAGTTTGCTTGCTACATATCAATCTTTACTATTTTTTATTTTTATTTTTTTATGTTATCACATTTTGCACATGTGTTTGTTTGCTACTTTTCTTTTACTTTTAGAACTTATGACATTTTACAAATGTGGATGTCAGTGCTTACTATTTATTTATTTATTTTGTATATGTGAATATACCAAAACTCTTTTGCATTCAATGGAATATTATCAATTATTTATTAAAGCTTTGTTGTCACATAATTTATTTATTCATTTGGAGTTTTTAATTATCAATTATGTAATAAATTAAGTTATAACAAAATTTAATTGTTTAATTAAGGTTTATAATTTAAATTTAAATTTAAATGTTGGAATATATCAATTCAATATATTAAAATATGATGACAAAATTATTATATACATATAGACAAAAGTTCATATGTTTAGAGCCATTTATTTATTTTTTTGTTAAAATATGACCTGAACTTCCAACGGGGAAATAAAGTTTTGTTTCAAAATCCATTTGGCAACAAAATTATAATTTTGGTCATTGTATGTGTCTAATTTGGCGACAATTTAATTGATTATCGAGAATTTTTAGCAAAAAAATTTTGAACATTTAACAACAAATCTTTTCGTCAAAAAATATTATTGGAGACAACAAAAAAATTATGTCTCTATAAACTATTAGAGGCGAAACATTAAATTTGTTGCAAAAACTTTTCGCGACGAGGATAAGGCGACGTTCATGAAACAAAAAAAAATTGTCGCAAAAATGTTTTTGCGACAATATTAACTTTTTTGCAATAAAATAATTGTGTCGCTAATAATCATATATCTTGTAGTGATTCATCCAAATTATTGTTAATAGTGAGGGTTCCTGCACTCCTCGACTCTTTTCTATTGCTTCTCATGTGGATATGGTCACAATTATTGGTAGAGAGTACAATAAAGGGAATATAATTGAGATGTTGAAGGACAAAGAATACTATAATACAAAAGGTGGCATAAGAGTCATTCACATGGTTAGAATGATAGGTGTAGCAAAAACAACTCTAACCGAAATCATCTACAATGACGATAGATCTAGTATAGGAACGTTTTGACCATAGGATGTGGGTATGTGTCAACCACATCCTTCACCCTAGTGTGGGGGTTTATTTAGCCCTATGAGTGTTGTCTATTTGTTTGGCCTCATAATCCTATGGGACACAACAAGGATGTTGTTTCTGCATGAGGGGTGATTTTGATATTTTGAATTGGATAAGGGAGAAAATTCCCAACACTATATAAATATGAACTTTTTTAAACCTTGTAGATGCGTTTTAAAGCTATGAGGGGTCTCTTAGACCCAAAGCGGATAATATCTACACGGTTGAGAGTGGGCAAGTGAACACTTGGATGATTTGTTAATAAGGTCCTTTCATAAGATAAGTGACAACAATGAAGATTACATGATGCATGACCTGTACCATGAGTTGGTGCAATCAATTTCTAGCCTTTATTATTACCTGGTGGAAGATAGCAAGAAACACAATTTCTCTAATAAAACTCATCATATATCATATTTTACAGAGATGTCCAAGTTCTTTGGAATGTTTTCAATATGCAAGAAGTTGTTTTAAAGATTATACATAAATGTAAGAATGCGCACACACTATTGTTCACTAACCATCATTTAAACAAAGAGTTTGGACAAGTCCTTGATAAAGTATTTAATAGTATGAAATACATGTGGGTGTTGGATTTGATTTCAAGCACAATCCGAAAACTACCAAAACTAATTAAAAAATTTAAATTGTTGTGCTACCTCAACCTCTCCAAAACTAAAATCCAATGTCTCCTTTCAATCTACAAACTCTTCTATCTACAAATCTTAAAATTGTTAGGGTGTCATTAGTTCCCAAGCTAATAAACTTGCAACATCTTGAGCTAAATAACCGGTTTTGGAGAGGTGCCATAAAGCTACCACCAAGAATTAGGAGCTTAACTAGTATACACAACTTGTATGCCTTTCCGATTAGCCATAATGATGGATATGGGACTAAAGAACTCAAGGGCACGCCATACCTTACAGGAACATTGCATATTTCAAATCTTGAGAATGTAGTGAATGTAGGCGAGGCAAATTTGAACAAGAAAATAAGTCTTCACAAAATGGTGTTGGAATGGAGTAATGGAGATGATGCTTTACAAGATAAAGTAGCAAAAGTGAAGGTGCTTAAAGCCCTACAGTGTCACTTAGACCTCAAAGAGCTCCAAAATTTTCACTTTAGGGGCACCATAATTCCACTTTGGATGACAAACAAACAACTCTAGAATTTGGTAACTATTTCCTTGAAATATTAGACAAGATGCAAGGCCCTTTCACTTGGTGGACTACCCTACCTTATAAAGCTCAATATTGACAGGATGCAGGAGTTGGAAACATTAATGCAATAAGAGGAGTAACTTTTCTTGGTTTTGTTAAAGGTCAGTAATTACCCTAAGCTTACAAAGTTGCCATTCCACTTTCCTTAGCTACAAGTTATGAAGAACAACAGTTACAACTTTCTCAAGGCCCTTGTTGAGAACCAATTTCTAAAGGTTCTAATACTAGTTGACAATCTTGTTCTGGAAGATTTGAATGGAGTAGATTCTTTCTTCTTCAATCGTAAGGAATTGACTATCTTTGCTTGCACAAACCTTTTGTGAAATGATTAGTAGTTGCTATATATACCCTCATTGAACTATGTGTACCATTGCTTTCAAGCTCATTGTCCATTCATGGGAGATCATGTTTTCTTGTTTTTTTTTTTTTTTTTTTTTGTGCTCATAAATATAGAAACTAAAAGTTAAGCTTTATGTCATAGACTTAAGCTTTTCCTAAACTCACATGCAACACTTAGACAACTAAAACCACTTGATGTTGCTAATTTAGCTTCCCCATGTACTTATTTAGAAATGCTAAGTAATACACAATTTATAAGCTAGGAACGATCAAATGAAGCAATACTTAGAGAGTTTTTGAAAGAAAGGAACTTACGTAGTAAAAGAATGCTTTTCAAGGCTAGGTTGCTCTTCTTGTTAATATTCCAATTGTGCTGCAAAATAATATTCTTCTCGGTGATGTGGAATTGATGATACTTTTATACCACAAACCTTTGAGACTCTCAAGGACATGAATTTGAATTGAGTCATGTTATAGATTTCACAAACCAATCAGAAGATCACCTATGGAAAAATCAGAAAACACCTCCTTTAAAAAAATTCAGAAGTGAATATTACAAACTTAACCGATAATTATACTTTTAAAAAAAAAATGCTAACCTACAAGAAAGTTGAGAAGGAATTTTTATTTTTGTTTTTTTTTAGGTCAATGGTTTAGATTTATCTTAAATTAATGGTGGAAAGGTTGGACCTACAAACTTGCATTCTTCTAATGGCCCACAGTTCATTCTACTTCCAGATTCTTGTTGGGTAAGTTTTTCAAATAAAAAATATTTCTTTCCCATGCTTAATTGGTATTTAAAAAAATAAATGTGAATTCTCTCTTATATTTAGTATTATTTGAAAATTTTTCGCAATATATTTTACTAGATAATTTTTATGTTTTTAATAATAATATTAATAATTAAAATATTTAAATTTTCATATTTAAACAATATTACTTTTCTAACCAAAATTAAAATTTCTTGTTTAGTAAATTGACTATATGAAAAAAAAAATTAAAATTAATACAAAAATAGATGAAAAAAAATTATAGTTTATGCAATACGTATATCAAATTTCTCCTCATGAAATTATTAAAGTCTATATATAAGGAATATAAGTTCTTTTTTATCTTATTCCATTTTCAAATCAAGATATAAATGAAAAAGAGGTAAAATAACATATCTGTAGATCCCATATTTCTTGCATGTATTCCCACTCGAATGACGAGACTCGCTTTTTATTTTAAAAATTAATTTTTGAAAAGTTTTTCGACTCGCCGGTTATTTTTGTTTTATTTTTAAAGGGAAAAAAATAAGAAAAAAAATAAACCCTTAAGTGTGACTCCTGAAGGAAAAACAGGTCTATGAAAAACCAAGTCTGAGTTTAAAGGTCAAGTTACCTATTGGGAAGGTACTGTGATAAGCCATAACACCCCTCTAAGCCCCTAAAAATGGATCTCACTAATCAATTAGGGCAAACGTGGCAATTAATTGATGAATTGTGGATACCAAACAAATTATCAAAGATGTATCATGGCCAAAGTAGCAATGGAAAAGTGACCAAACAAATGAGAGAAGATAGGATGCATACCTAAGCAGTGAATCCATAATGTGTTATCATGGAAACAAGGTTAGTGGACAAGTATAGAATAATCATATACATGTCATGGATCAAGGCAAAAAAAAAGTCAATATTCAATAAAATATAGCAATCAAAATCAACAATCGAATGACAAATGTCTCATATGTTGGGCCCCACCAATGCCCGATTTATTTTTGCATGGATTAATTCCGTAAATTCAATTATTTTGGAATCATGAAAATTCATTCATGTTTATTAAAAATGTGAAAATTGAAAATTTATTTAAAATCAAAGAAAATACGAAAAAGTGCATGCCGAAAAGAAATATGGCAACAAATTTATTAAAAATAAATTTCAGTAAATTAGGAATGCTAAGGTTGAATGAAAAAGATAAAGAGTTAAAATTGTTTGAAAATTGGAGTTTTGAAAGCAAAGAAGAGGAAACAAGAGGATGGAAACACATGTGTCCTAAGGATGGCCTATCAAAGGTGGCATGCATGGATGCAAAAGTGGGCCAGAGGGATTGCATGCCGAAATTGGCCATGAAAATTGGAATCATATGTGTATGGGCCCACGGTGGAGAGGAGCATGAGGCAGGTTAAGTGGTAAACTTTTTGGGAATTACAACATCTGAACTATAATGTGTGGAAATACTCAGTTCATACTTTTGGCCCCTGCCAATTGTTGCCTTCAAATCAATTGTGTTGGTATTGGTTTACTAACTTGAAAAATCTCCTCTTACACTCATCATAAGAACATGTATATATAGCTCATAGATATACGTTCAAGGCTTTGAACCACTCCATTGAACATCAAGAACCTCATCTTAAGGTCCACTAGTCTAAGTGGAATGTGTTGGAAACCATTTTGTATTTTAATAAAATAAAATAAAATAAAAAGTTTTTTTTAAGTTGTGGCCCATTTAAAAATTATTTTCCCTAAAAATAAATGAAACATGGGGTCACATCTCTTATGGAGTAACCACCCATGTCTACAGACATGAGACATGTTACTCGATGTGATAACTACCCTAATTCTTCTTTGATGGGAAGAAGAGAAAATATATATATATGTTGCATTAATTCCAGAGATATAAGGTTTTGAAGTCTACAAGAATAGGTCTATGAGTTCCATTGGTGCATAGGCATAAGGCCTTGGAAGACTAGCCAATGAATCCTTATTTTGTGTGAATTTGATTGCCACGGTTGGAGATATGATCTTGGA
Source organism: Vitis cinerea var. helleri x Vitis rupestris (assembly GCA_945999865.1). Classification (NCBI taxonomy): domain Eukaryota; kingdom Viridiplantae; phylum Streptophyta; class Magnoliopsida; order Vitales; family Vitaceae; genus Vitis; species Vitis cinerea var. helleri x Vitis rupestris. Next base: position 1,841,723 of record OX253931.1, on the reverse strand, counting down.
TTTTCATTTTATTACTTACAACTTTAGAGATTTTTATCTTACATTTGGTATCAGAGTCAAGGTCCTCTGGTTAGGTTTTCAATTCAATATTAATTTGTCTTAAATGAATTAAGTTCTATTTTCACATTTGATGAGAAAAATTTATTTCCATATTTATTGGGAATTTCTGATTTAATCCATAAAGAGAAAATTTAGTAAACATTTCTCATATGGGATGTTATATTTTTCCTCGAGTTGTTATGAGATTTATTATTTGGTTGTATTCTAGTTTTGGAGAACGTTGTTCACATTTATCTTTGGTCACGTTATTATCATATTTATCTCATATAGTTCTCCAATTTATCTATTGAAATAGACATTTATCTGGAGATATATATGGTTATTGGTTCTGACGTTATTCTCATATTTATCTCATATAGTTCTCCTATTTATCTATTGAAATAGACATTTATCTAAAGATATATATGGTTATTGGTTCTCACGCTATTCTCATATTTAACTCATATAGTTCTCCTATTTATCTATTGAAATAGACATTTATCTAAAGATATAACTAGTTATTGGTTATCACGTTGTTTAAAAAAAATTTTGTTGCAACTAATAGCAGAAGGACTTGAGCCCGTGACCATGGGTTACCCTTTGAACTAGAATATTCCTTGTTCCATTGGACTAAGGCCCATGATTTGTTAGAGGTTGCCTCCTCTAAACTTAAATGTTGGGTCTGTGAACAACTTGTATAAACTAAATTTTTATAAGTAGTATTTAGAAATACTACTTATATTTTTTTACCATTAATTTTAGTAATTTTTTATGTCATACTAGAGTAACATTTGATTAATTAAGTAAGAGCCACAACATTCTTGATTATGATAATGTTAAGTGACAAAAGAAAGTTTAATTTTTGTCACATAGAATTATTGACATCAATATTTGTAAATAATCATAAAAATAATAATTTTACCCCACAGACTAATTATTATGTTTTGTGTTTATTTAGGATGAGATGGCAAAAATAAAATAAAAAATAAAAAATAAAATAAATAAATTGTTGCCCACAAGCCTAAAATTAATAGTCTCATTATAAAGTAATTAAAAAAAAATCATTTGTGTCGCATTCTATTCCCATAAGAAAGTTTATGATCACATGTTGATTTTTGTTGATTGGATTAATTTACATAAGTAAATTTTAATATTTGCTTCATTACATATTAGTAAGCTATGTCATTTATTATGTAGTTCAATCTATATCCATTCCAATTTTTTATTCATCTCATGTACTGATTCGTTCCCAATTGGTGTCTCAGTTGAATCATGTCTAGCTGGTGCTCTTTGATTGAGAGAGTAATCAACAAAATTTATAACCTATTACACCATGTACTAGGATAGCCTTAGCTAGCATAGCATAGTGGCTCTAGGGTCGTTCACTAGGAAGGGTTTTCAACTCACAACTGATACCAATTCAGAGTAAATTGGTGCTTTTTCATTTCAAGGTTAGCTTAAGAAATAAAACACAAACTTTGGTTAAACAAGGTTTTGTTTCAAGCTAACTAAAAAGAAAGTAATGGAAATTACTTATGAAAAAAAACATTCCTTGGAGGTTTGGGTTCACAGAGGAGGTTCCTCATGCAAAAACAGAGCTCCGGTCATTTGGTTCATTTCCTCGCATTAGAGAATTAACATATAGTCAATTCTCTAACCGGTGTTGTACAGATGTATCCTTTAAATGGATTTCAGCTCTAATTCCCTCTCACTGATGCAACTTGCAATGGCTCGTGCCTCTCACCTAGCATTTGCCACTCAAGGTGATCTTTAACTTTGGACTTCCCTTCTCAAGCTCGCAAGAGATAACTAATGGATGTCTCCTTGGAGTCCAAAAGCTTACCAAGTGTTGGCAATTCTAGAAAATCCTACCTTCAAGTCACTTCCCAAAAGCTTGCAAGAGGTAAACTAGTGCATCTCTATGGACGAAGATCACTTGCCTTACCAAATGTTGGCTCAAGTGAATTGAAGGTGTTTTAAGTTAACTAAAAACATAGAAATCATTAAAGGATCACACTTTCTCTTCTTTATTGGCTGAAACCACAAAGCTATAAATTCCTGCATTTGGAACCTTTCCCGGCAACCTTAGCTCCAAGGAACTAAAAGTCTAGCCACTCATTCTCTGAGGAAACTTCCTCAGAGCTTGTTTGGCTAGTAAGAAAAATTAGTGAGAAAACAAAAAATATAAATATGAAAAGTAGAGCAAGTGCTCTGTAGATATATTACGTATACAAAAGGTTTTCTCTGAGAACAAGCTCCCCAGAATCTGTTTCTAAAGAAGATTACAAACTATATATATGGGTTTATTTACCCCCTTGTTCTTACTTAAAGACTAAGGAATCCTATGATAGGTGGGTTACAAGGAGACTTTGGGGATTTAGACATCAAATATCTAAAGCAAAATATCCCAAAATGTCGGTCACAAATATCGGGAAGCTTCAAGAGAACACCGCGGCACTGTGCAAAATGGCTGCGAAATGGATCCGACGAATCGCGAGTGTCTGACGAGCCAAGCTGTCTGGGGAATCTGAATTAGCGGCTGCGGATGCTCTCCGGGTAAGCGCTATCAGAGGATCCGGACATGTCTGAGCGGGGAAGTTGAAACGCCCTCCTCTCCCATCCGGCGTCAGGCGCTGGATGTGAAATATCCGGAGAAGGTGGAATGACGGCGGACAGAATTCCGGATGTGAGACATCCGGAAAAGGTGAAACTTAGGCCGGACAGAATTCCTACCCCAGGTGGAATGAGCTATGTCGCGCGTCGCAAGGAGGACCGTCTGCGTATGCAAGGTGTAGGAACCTTCCCCCTGATGACACGGAGTGCGCATTGCTATCCGAAGAAACTCCATCCGAATTCCCTCAGGGAGAAGCACATGGCACTCACGAACATCATACCCCGGACGATAGCATATCCTATCCGGATATGTTGTCCGGATCATTGACTAAAGTGAGCAAGCCTTTCTACGTCATTCCGACAGCCTACCACAGCCCACGTTCCGCTGCCCTCCGATGGTGTGTCCGGACGCCCTGTCCGGACATCTTTTGCCATGGATTCCAAAGAACTCTCCTCAATCTCGGATTGCTTTGGTGATCAAAAAGCTATCAAATCACCAAAACTTAACACAATTTGATTAGAATTGATTGCAAGGGTCCTTAACATGTTAATTGGGTTAAAAGGTAATAACTACTACTCAAAAGTGTTTAAAAGAGTTAATTACAAACTATGAAATAACACTTTTTGAGTAGTAATCATGTACCTTCCTTGAATGATGATAATTATGTTGATTGGAATGAGAAAATTCTCCTTACATTGGAGTGCATGGACCTTGATTTAGCACTTCATATGGATGAACCACTGGTTCCTACGAAATCAAGTACCCAAACTGAGAAAGCATCATATGAACATTGGGAGCGATCTAATCGCTTAAGTTTGATGTTTACCAAGTCTAGTATTGGGAAAAATATTTGTGGTTCAATTCTTGAATGTAGTAAGGTGAAAGAATATCTCAAAGCTATTGAACAATAGTTTGAGACTTCCGACAAGGCTTTGGCTAGCACCCTAATGACAAAGATGTGTTCTATGAAGTTCAATGGCACAAAAGGAGTGCGTGAGCACATAATGAAAATGAGGGATATTGCTGCTCAACTTAAGTCATTAGAGATTGAGATGTTTAAGTCATTTTTGGTTCACTTCATTCTTAATTCTCTTCCATCTAAGTATGGACCTTTTAAGATTTCATATAACACACATAAGGAAAAATGGTCTATCAATGAACTTTTGACCATGTGTCTGCAAAAGGAAGGGAGACTAAATCAAGAAAGGATTGAAAGTGCTCATTTAGCAACTCAAGAAGAGAAACTAGACAAGTAAGGTAAAGGAAAGCAAAAGACACCTCTTAATCATGTTAATAAGGGCGATATCAAATGCTTCTTTTGCAAAAAGAAAGGACACATCAAGAAGAGTTGTCCCAAATTTAAGGCTTTGCTTGAAAAAAAAAGGTAATCTCATCTCTTTAGTGTGCTACGAATCTAATATGGTTCATATTTCTTACAACACTTGGTGGATTGATTCTAGTACTACAATCCATGTTGCCAATACCATGTAGGGCTTCTTAAACCAAAGGAAACCAATGAAAAGTGAACGCTCTATCTATTCAGGAAATCGGATAAGTTCACATGTGGAAATGGTTAGGACCTACAGATTTGTTCTTAGATCTAGCTTTGCTTTAGACCTTGAAAGAACTTTTTTTTGTTCCATCATTTTCTAGGAATCTTATTTCAGTTTCGAGACTTTTACTATATGGTTTTAGTTTTAAATTTGTTGGTGTTTCATTTCATTTGATAAAAGACAATGTCGTTGTTGGTGATGGTATTTTGGATAATGGTTTATTAAAACTCTATTTAGATCTAAGTTTTAATCATAGCCTTACAACTATGCATGGAAATGTTGGCATTAAGTGTGGTGTTATAAATGAGAAATCTTCCATATTGTGGCACAAGAGATTAGGTCATATCTTTATTAAAAGAATTAAAAGATTGGTAAATGATGGAGTCCTTGAGGCTCTTAATTTTACTAATTTTGATATTTGTGTGGAATGCATTAAAGGAAAGCAGACCAACATGACTAAGAAGCAGAGTGCCAAGATGACTTCTAATGTTTTAGAAATCATACATGTTAGCCTAAGTGTTCTTCTAATCTCATTTTGATGATAACAAACCATGGTTAAGTTACTAATTGGTTTGAATTATAAAGAATTTCATGTATTAGTTTGGAAATTCATCAAATAACCTAATGGATGCAAGATCAAGACAATTGGAAGACCCTTTAATTATAGGAAACACATGTAAGATGACTGCATGGGTGCACTTAAGATTTTCATATCTTTTCATGCATCTTTAAAGACTCGGTTTATGCATTAAAGTTACATTTCCATCGAAACCTGAGTTTTATCAAATGAACCTTAGGCAAATCGTTTCAAAGTTGGCATATTAATTTACCTAAAGACCTTGCCTAAGTGTTAGAAGTGAAAATAACATATAAAAAAATATTTGTTTTGGGCCAAAAATGGTGAACCGGTCGAGGCACTGGCCAAACAGCTCAACCGGTTAGGGTACCGGTCGACCGGTTATACTTTCCCGATTGAGAGATATAAAAAATATTCTCTCTCTTCCAATAGCCTTGCATTCCCAGTCAAGGGATATGTCTTCCCAATCGAGGTTTGGTCAAATCCTAATGGTCACCTACCATGCATTTACTACCTAACAGCTAGTCAACTGGTCGACCGCAACTTGATTGGTTGAGGCTGTTTTTTGGCATTTTTGGCTCCCAAGGCTATAAACCTATAAATTGAGAGCTCCACTTCATTTATGAGCAAGAGAACACTTGCATTTATTTGTTTACCTACTTGTTCTTGACTCAAAAGCTCTCATTCTTTCTTTGGTGCATTAAATCTCCATTTGCATATTCCTTAGTGCACCCTTGTGATTCATCCTAGCATTTGAGTTGTATTTGAGCCCTTGTTGAAGCTAGGTTGAGATATTTGGATTTTTCATTTGAGTGATAGAAGCTTCAAGTAGAGACTTGAAGAGATTGTGTAAGAGTCCATTGGAGTCAGAATCCAAGTGTAAAGGTGTTGGAAGCTTGGTTGAAGCTTCAAGTATAGTGGAACTCTCACTCGGTTAGGAGCTTGAGAAGAGTGGATATAGGAAAGGGGTGTCGAACCACTATAAAATCTGAGTTTTCTTCCTCTAACCTTATCTCTTTATATTTGTGCTTCATTTGCTTGAATTTGTTGTATTTGAAAAAAAAAATTTTAAACTCAATTCACCTCCCCTCTCGAGTGTTTTCCCTATTAAGATTAGCTTTATTTTCTCAATACACACTGACATTAGTGGTCCCTATGATACGTACTTAAATGGTCAAAGATATTTTATCACCTTTATCAATGACTACTCACGATATATGTATCTCTTTTTGCTTTATGATAAGTGTGAAGAACTAGATGCCTTCAAAATCTATAAAGTAGAGAAACAATTGGGTAAACAAATTAAGATTGTGAAGTCAGATAGAGTTGGTGAATATTATGGTAGGTACACTGAAATAAGACAATTATCTAATCCATTTGCAAGGTTTCTATAGGAACATGGCATTGTTGCCCAATACAAAATGCCTGGCTCACCATCTCAAAATGGTGTGGCTGAAAAACGAAACCAAACCCTAAAGGACATGGTTAGGAGTATGGTTAGTAACTCCAACCTCCCATTATCCTTATGGAGTGAGGCCATAAAGGCAGCAACATATGAACTAAACCGGCTTTCAACCAAGGCAGTTCCTAAAACACCGTTTGAGTTATGGAAAGGTTGGAAACCTACTTTAAGGCATGTACATGTATGGGGTTGCCCCACTGAAGTTAGAGTTTATAATCCATAAGAGAAGAAATTAAACTCAAGAAAAGTTAGTGGATATTTCATTGGCTATGCAGAAAAGTCTAAGGGATATAGATTTTATTGTCCTTCTCGTGCTACGAAAATTATAGAATCATAATGCAAGGTTTCTAGATAATGATGTGATTAGTGGGAATAATGAACCTCGACACTTAGTGTTTGAGGAATGCCACAATATTGAACCCACTCTTAAGTCTTCAAGTAGACTGATTATTTTCCCAAATAGTCATCAAGATTCGACAATCTAGGAGGCACCAGTTGTTAATGAACCACATCATGAGGATATTTTAGTGGATCTAGTTATTCAACATCCTCAACAAGAGAATGTTGATATAACATTAAGAAGATCTACTAAAGAAATGAGACCTGCAATTTCTTCTAATTATGTTGTGTACCTACAAGAATATGACATTGATATTGGTGTTGAAGAGGACCCCATTACGTTTTCATAAGCCATGGCTGGAAGTGAATCCACATTATGTTACAATGCCATGAAAAATGAGATGAATTCAATGGCTAATAATCAAGTCTAAGATCTTGTTGAGTTTCCCAAAAGTGCAAAGGTCATTGGTTGTAAATGGGTTTTTAAGACTAAAAGAGACTTCTCGGGCAATATTGAAAGATATAAGGCAAGACTTGTAACTAAAGGATTCACTCAACAAGAAATGATTGATTATCATGATACATTCTCTCTTGTTTTAAAGAAGGATTCATTTCAGATAATCATGGCATTAGTAGCTCATTTTGATATGGAGCTACATCAAATGGATGTGAAAACAACTTTCCTTAATGGAAATTTAAAGGAAGCGGTTTACATGAAACATCCAAAAGGGTTCATCACAAATGGAAATGATCACATGGTTTACAAGCTTAAGAAATCTATATATGGACTAAAACAAGCATCCCATCAATGGTATTTAAATTTTCATGATGTTATTTCTTCATTCGGTTTTATGGAGAATGTTATGGATCAATGCATATACCATAAGGTCAACGAGAGTAAAATAATTTTCTTAGTCTTATATGTAGATGATATTTTGCTTGCTTCAAATGATTTGGGCTTGCTTCATGAGGTGAAGCGATTTCTCTCACAACTATTTGACATGCATGAAAGATATGGGTGAAGCTTCTTATGTCATGGCATAAAGATTGAGAGAGACAGATCTCAACGGATATTAAGATTGTCTCAAGAAACCCGTATCAATAAAGTGCTTGAGAGATTTCGCATAAAGGATTGTTCACCAAGTATTGCGTTGATCATCAAATGTGACATATTTAATTTGAATCAATTCCCAAGTAATGATTTGGAGAAGAAAGAGATGAAAAACATTCGTTATACTTCTGCAATTGGTGGTTTAATGTATGTTCAAGTTTGTACAAGACCTAACATTTCTTATGTAGTAAGAATGTTGGGTAGATATCAAAGTAATCTAGGTCTGGAACATTAGAGGGCTGCAAAGAAAGTCATGCAATATCTTAAGGGGACTAGGGACTACAAACTTATATACAAGCGATTTGATCCTTTGGATGTGGTTGGATATTCGGATTCTGATTTTGCTAGCTACCTTGATTCTAGAAAGTCGACGTCTAGATATGTCTTCTTATTAGCTAGAGGGGCTATTTCATGGAGAAATGTAACGCAAACATTGGTTGCTACTTCGACCACAAAAACATAATTTGTATCATGTTTTAAAGCAATGTGACAAGCTATTTGGTTGAGGAGTTTTATTTCAAGGCTTTAGGTTGTTAGCTCAATCTTTAAGTCATTCAGGATTTATTGCAATAACTCTACCAAAGTGTTTTTGGCCAAGAATAATAAGAGTGGAAGTCGTAGTAAACACATCGACATAAAGTACATAGTTATTAGGGAACATGTTAAGTCAAACAAGGTGGCTATTGAGCATATTAGTACTAGATTGATGATTGTGGATCCTTTGACTAAGGGATTGTCACCTAAGGCTTATAAGGAACATGTTGAGCATATGGGACTTAATTTTGTTTTGTAAATTTCATATAATTAAGATACCCTGTGTGTTTTATCGCATTTTTTGTTGATATGAAAACTCCTATTATTTCAATTTTGTTTTCTCATTTTGATTGTATACAGAAAGTTTAGAGAATGATAATATGCATGTTATGAATGTTAAGTAGACCCTGAATGAGAATTTTGGAAGCTCATTCATAAAGAAATGACTCACATATTATTCTTAGTCAAAGGAGAAAGTTACATTGTAATACATGGAAGGTAATACTTGTTTTTAGAGAACTTACCACCATAATTCATGTAATTTAAACTCTTTTGATTGAGTATGAGGATTTAGGGAAAAAATATGTTATGTATTAAATAATTTTTATGGGCCAAGTGGGAGAAATGTTGGAAATCGTTTTGTATTTTAATAAAATAAAATAAAATAAAAAGTTTTTTTAAGTTGTGGCCCATTTAAATATTATTTTCCCTAAAAATAAATGAAACGTGGTGTCACATCTCTTATGGAATAACCACCCATGTCTATAGATGAGAGACATGTTACTCGGTGTGATAACTACCTTAAGTCTTCTTTTATGGGAAGAAGAGAAATTATACATACATATGTTGTATTAATTATAGAGGGATAAAGATCTCTAATCTACAAGCATAGATCTATGAGTTCCATCGGTGCATGGGCATAAGGTCTTGGAATGACTAGCCAACGAATCCCTTTTTTGTGTGAATCTGATTGTCATGGCGAGAGGTACAATCTTGGATTTTCGTTTTATTACTTGCAACTTTAGATATTTTTATCTTACAGACTGTTCCTTTCCCAAAAAGCCTGAAAATAATATGATCAGTGTGGCTCTGAGGTTCTTATGTGCATGAAACACCGCCTTCAACTTTACTTGAAGCCTCCTTGTCACAGATGGATCAACCTGAACCGCTATAAGCATGGATAATAATAAGGAATGCACCCAAAACCACAAGCCCCATGGATAACAAAGGTGAGAGGGACTTAGAAGATCTGGGTCTTAAAGAACTGAGAGGAACTGTGCATGTCATATGAAATCTCGACTAAGTCTCCAGCTCTTCTAGTGATTGCATGAAGTATCTGCATCAGTGATCATGGCTATTGGCCTATCTTTATTTTCCTCCATATCTTTCACTTCACTTCCAGCAATCAAGAGGCCCGAAAAAGGTTGTGTAAGTTTTCTGGCTTCTCGCTCTCAATCAGAGTGTTTTGTTTATTCAGTGGTACCATTCTCCAAATAAGAGTGGTTCTTCTCAAAGTCCAGCAAACAAGTTTTGTTTTCTCATTGTCATGTCCATTCTGGAAGTTTAACAGTGAGAGCATTGATCCTGGAAGAGTGGTCTTCAAGAAGGCTTGCCAAGCATTCAGATGGTGGTCTTTTGGTGCCGGAAAGCTTAGTGGCATCAAGGATGGGTTCTCTCTCCTTTAGCTTCTTGCGCTCGACAAAGGCAGGCTCAAATTGGTGATTTTTGGAGTTGGAATTCTGATTTCAAGTGGCGCAGGAAACCTCCTGGTTTGGTGGATGATATGAGTAGAGACGATTACATTCTAAACCTTTACGCCATGGATGACAGCAACTTCGGCCGTTTCTCGAGTCACTGGATGACTCACGTCGTGCCCCTGCAACCGGCCTTCTGGACTATCTCAAGTAATAATTCAAAGGCTGGTGTCTCAAACACATTTTTATGCATGTCCAGAAAGTACAGTATTGTTGCAAGTAATCACATCAAATTTCCAATAATCATTATCATCTTTTTGACCATTGACTGTGTTTTAACCATTAATTATTATATTGGATTCTCCTTGCCATTGATGCCTAACAGCTTCACATAAGTACAAGACCCAACTCAGAGTTTTCCTCTCTCCTCACTTCGGCCAACCAAAACTACTTGTAGATGAGCCATATCTTGTCTCATGCAGCAACTTCGTCCAAGTACGGACTGCCACCACTGGAATTGAGATACTCCATTGATAGCCGGAGCTACACCACTGCACGAATGGGATTCAGAAGTAGCTTGTTCTTTGTCAAAACCAACAATGATATCTGCCACGTGTATGAGCCGTGAAGCGGGGCAGTGCACTGCATTCAAACTGTAGTAGAGTTGCTCGAAATCAATTCCATAACCAATGCTAAATCTAGAATCTTCCATTGGTAGATATGGTTGTTGAACGAGTGAACCACTTTCTGGGTAGCTTTGATAGTAAGGCATGCCTTGCATGGGATATGGTTGAAAGACTGGTAATGCACCAGGTGGTGAATGAATGGGCCATTCTGACCAAGCTGGTTGAAATTGAAGTCTTTGCTCCTCTTCTCAGGCCTAAGAAGGTGGCCACGCAAGGCCCGGGGCTTAGGAGCAAGAGGTGGAGTAATTGGGGGATAGGTCCAGCAGATAGACCCATTTCCAGAGCTTCTGTCCGCTATAAAGAAGGTTTTTCTCCACTGCTCACCTTCCTGTTGTCTGAAATATTTCCCGTGAACCTTAACAATCACATATGGCCAATAATCCAACCCAGCACACTTTGGTTTTGCATCATCCACCTGAAATCCTAATGGCTCGATTAGGTGTGGACCAATAGCTTTTGTTGTACATGCTTTGGCAATGGCTCCTCGCTCAAGTTCTTGAACCCATATTCGTACTCCTAGCACTAGCAAATGGAATGTTCCAGCTATTCACAACATCCACTAATTGTTTCCTGTTGCCGAACAGTTCTGGCTCTCTATAAAATATAATTCCCTTAGGAGGCCAATGAAGCCCGTCATCACAGCTTGACACAAGAATGTCACCATCTGTAGTGAAGCTTACTGTGTAGAGGACCAGAAATACCAGATTTGCCTCCCAGAAACACGCAAACCAAAACGGCCAACCCAGTTGTGATACTCAGCACCCCAAACACACCAAAAATAGAGGAATAAAAATGAAAATGAGAGCCAGAGCAAAAACTGAGGGAAGAGTAAATAGGAAATCAAGCAAATCATGGACGTATATAGCCTCATTTTAGGTGACATCCATGGGCTAATACAGGTGGAATTATAAGAGAACAAGAGCCATTATTCTCATATATCAAGTTCAGAAATAAATCCATATATTAGTCTTGTACAGGGGAAACCAAAGAAAACCCAAAGCAGAGCATGTATACAAAGGATCATATTTAACCAAAACAATCAAATAAATCTGGAAAGCTCCTCTCAAGTAAAGAGTTGCTTGGCTTGAAGCTCTACTTTCCTTCCCCCGAATCAGCAAGATCTCCCTCAGCTTCTTCTCCTCTGCTCACTCTCTCAAAAATGGTTTTCTCACAGCGTATTCACTCCATCTGTTTCACAGATTTTTCTCAGCTCCTTTAGACCAAGCTCAGCTCACCATGGTTTCTTCTCCAGAATCCCTACCCAGCTCACACTCTCTCGGTGTCTTCCTTTCTCCCAGCTCCCTCCTTACCTCATCTGAAAAACAGCCTTACTCATCTGACCTCTCTCTAGACCTCCATTCTCTCTCTCCCCTAAAAAAAAACCAACTCACTCCCCCTGCTTCACTGGTTCATCCCGCCTTTCAGCTCACTAACCAACCCAATAGAATAAGCAATCACCCCTTGAAACGTGTCCTTACCTTGAGAGAATCTCTGCTGCTCCTAACAAACCACCAGAATATCCCCTTTGTGCCATGTCCTCTCCAGCTGTATTAGGAAAAAAAAAAAAACTGTTTAAAAAAATCGTCTTTCCTGAGATCCAAAATTAGGGTCTACAATATCATATTCCTTTATAAAACAAACATGAGATGTATATGTTGTCTTACCTCTTCCTTTATCCTATTGGGAACCCATATTTTTCACGTGTCTTTATTTGATGGTGAGATTTGTTTTTATCGATGAAAATTTGATTTTTGTTTTAAAAGTTATAATCACAACTTATTTTATTACTTTTTTAAAAGAAAAAAACAAGTATAGACTTTTTATTTGAAAAAAACAAGCCTACAAACCAAAAATTGATTCGAACGTCAAGTTATTTATATAAAAAAAATAGGAATAAACCGTAATACCCTTCTACACCCATATAACTATAGTCTTTTATAAGCAAATAGAAAGAACTTTGACATTTTATTAATTAATTAATTAATTAATTAATTAATACTTAGCAAATGAATGAGGTACAATGTTAAATAATAGGGGACATGATGAAGGTAGATTAGAAAACCTACAAGATAATGAATAAGAGAATGACTCTAACTGATCGATGAAACTAATTCGAAAAATGGTTTTATTATTTAAAAAATATAACACTTTTTTTAAAAGAAAAAAAAAAGAATTTAGGAGAACTTACATAAAAAGTGATTCCAATTTAATTATGTCAATTCACATTATTTACTAAGGAGTATTTGATTTAAAAATTAATATATTTTTATTTATAGAAAATGCTTCAAAGCATCTTATTTACAATGAAATAATTTATTTATTTATTTTACTAGGAAAAGAATGGTTAAATGCAATTCTATTTGAAGAAAACGTTCTAACTTGACTTTATTTACATGAAAAAATAACTTTTACAATTTTAATTTAGATAATATGATTTTTATGAATGAAAATATCTCAATTCCATTTTATTTACAAGAGAAAGACTTTTACAAGTTTTATTGAGAAAAATAAATAAATAAAGATTTAAAAAAAAAGTAATTGGAAAAAGATTTTTTATTTTCTATTATTTGGAAAAGTGATTATTTACAACTCACCAAAAAAGAATTTAGTCTTATTTATTAAGAAAAATGACTTTAATTTATTTAATGAAAATTATTTCAGTTTTCGTTCAAAAGATCTCAATTTACATTTAAAAAATATTTTTAAATTTTCTTGTAATTACAAGTTTGATGATTGAATATATATATATATATATATAGAAAATTAATAAAATCAATCTACTACGTACAAACAAACATAAGATGAATAAAGGAGCCGAAATGAATAAATGGGCCGAGCCCAAAAGTCTAAAGCAAATACCTAAAATGCCAATAGGCCAAGTCCACAAGTAATAAATAAATACAAATCAAGCTTAAGCCCATGCTGTGTAAGCCCAAGACAAAGAGCAACTCCAAATTGATAAACATGCCCAAATTATGAACATTAATCAATAAATAATAAAAGCACACAACCAGCCCAAAATTTTCGAAGAGTAATGCTAAAGATAAGAGACAGCTCAACCACATTTCTAGAAGAAAGGAGCAGCAGCTATGGATCAAGAGGAAAGTGGTGATGGCAGTGTCAGGAGCGGAAGTAGTGATTGGAAGCGGTGATAGAGCCAACCATAACGGTGGTGCGGTGAAGGGTAAGAAGATGAAGATGGTAGCCATGATGGGTACCCCCGCCGAAGATAGTGGTAGTGACGACATTAATCAAGTGGCTGAGGATCACAACACGACTGTAATGGAGCAGGTGGTGTGGTGAAGGAGGAGAGGTGAGACCATCGGAGAGGTACAAGTGGGCATTTTAAGCATAGAGGTGGTGAAAAGGAGGGATGGCCATGGATAGTGGTGCTTGAGGTGTGACCAAAGGAGAAGAGTTGTGGCATTCGCGTGGTTGGTAACTGTAACACCCTAGTTTTTTAAGTACATGTCTGATTCTAGGAACATAAAGTCTTTCATAAAATTGTGAGTCAAATTGTCAAAAAGAGTGGTGAAGATCCACGTGTTAATATCTAATTGAGAGAGATTTTGGAAAAGTTAGTCAAAAGTCAATAGTTTGAAAAATTTGTCACGTGAGATGTAAGGAGTGAGAATTTTAGAAATTAAATTTAAAATTGGAGAAAAATTTAACCATCAAATAATTGAGATTGGGTTTTGAAAATTTGAATATTAAGTACGTTACAGGAATTAATTTAATTATTTTCAGGTAATTATAAAAAAAAAAATTGTAGTAAGAAAATTTTAGTAAAAAATTATATTATATCAAATTGTTATAATGGAATTAAAAAGAAATTTAATTTAATTTTATAATGAATCAATTTAATTTTTATAATCAAAATTAAACTTTATAAAATTGCAAAACATTAAACGAAGTTGAATGGAAATTAAATTAAGAGTAAATTATGATATGTGAATTTAGAAAGAAAAAAATATACAAAAGGAATAAATTAATTAAATGTAAATTTTATGTATTTAACTTTTGAAATTTTGATACGATTGAATAATTTGATAAATTAAGTAAATTAAATAAAAGTTATACCAAAGGGGGTTGAGAAATTGATTTTTATAAATTGAATAACTAATTAATTTATGAAATTAAGTTTTAGAATATTACTGTTAGGAAATTTAGGCTAATCCAACCTATGGTAATCACCCTATAGGGGGGTGAATAGGGTGATAGTCTTTTTTTCTAAATTTAAACTGTGTGAAAGTAAGAGACAATTATATGCAAGTATATAATAAACAATATAAAGACAATTTAAAAGAGTAGGGAAGAGAGAATGCAAACACGAGATTTATAGTGGTTCGGCGCAACCCGGCCTACATCCACTCTCCTCTAGCTTCAATTCCAAGCTTGAGGTTCCACTAATTCAAGGCTTCCAAACCAAGCCTTCAAGCAATACAATTGGATTATGGTTCCAATTCACCCTCTTGGACTTTTGGCTCCAAGCACCCTTTACACTTCTCAAGTGATATCCCACTCTTGAACAACCCTTCAAGTGATATCACGCACTTGAGAAACTTCCTCTCAAAGGTTTACAAATAAAGATTTCACAAAATCCTAGTACAAAAACTTTTAGCTCAAATGATACAAGAAAACTAGGATTGAATGGTGCACTAAAGATATGCAAGTTTTGGAATAATGGTGCACTAAAAAATACTCTTCCAAGACTCAAATATATTCAAGAAAGGTTTAGAAAGGTTAAGCTTGTGAAACAATGAAGATTTGAGCCTTTTTATAGAAGAAAAAAGTTAAACTAGCCGTTGGAGGTTCGACCGGTCGAGCTATGGGTCGACCGGTTGACTAGCCATTAGCATTTAATGTTGGCAGGTGACCGTTGGGCCTCGACTGGACCTCAACCGGTTGAGGACCGGTCAACCGGTTACTGTTTTACTGTTCATACCTCAACCGGTTGAGTTAGGGGTTGACCAGTTACTGTTCATCCGATTCACCCGATTTAGCCGATTGAGTCGTTTTTGGCTCAAAAACCAACTTTTTCAACTTAAAACCTTTTAAACAAGTTTGAAACAACATTTGACACAAGGTTTTAGTTGAAAACATGAAATCATCCAATTTTAAAAATATTTAAAACAAAATAACTCTTAGATGATTTAGGTGCATAAGTAAGGAAAATAATGCATAGAAATCTTAGTGTACCAACAACCTTACAAAGAGATCTTATGAAGCTTGGATCTTTGAAAAACACTTCTCTTTGAGGTGGTCTTCTTCTTCATGATTTCTCTTTGGCTTGAATTGTCTTTGTGATTGCCACTTTGGAAATCGTCTTGCCTAATCACACTTTGAAATATAATCATTAGTTCTAAACTTTGTTTTGTTATCATCAAAACCAAGATTAACCAAACATTGGTTTCACAATTACTTAAATTTTTGTTTATAAATAAATATTGATAAAATTAACGGGTTAAGGGTTATTACACATTTCAACTTTTTGGTTGTCGAAAAATTATTTTATATATTTAATATTTGTATAAAACTAGATTTTATTAGTTAATTATATCATGTTTTAAATGAATTTCAAAGTAAAAATACTTCAGGTAATTATAGTCAAATTATACTTTTTAAAGAGAAGGTTTGTAGTAAATTAAATTACTAATACGGTAGTATTTTTCGTGAGGTGGAAAATCATAAGTTGGGTATAATTCATAATTATGAAATGTGAATTTAAGATTAATAGTTTTAATTTATTAAGAGAAAGGGACATGCGTGATATTTTAGGATTTGTTTTAATAATATTATAATATTGTGAATCCCGCATTTCGGCTCATGCGTTTCCCACTCAATGGCGAGCTTGATTTTTATTTGAAAAATGATTTTTATTCATTAAAAACTGACTTGGAGTTGCCACTTATTTTTGTTTTATTTTTAAAAGGGTAAACAAAATAAGAAAGAAAACCCTCAATGTGACTCCTTGTTTTGGAAAAGGCGATCTATGAAAAACAGGATCGGGTTCGGGGGTCAGGTTACTTATCGGGAAGATATGGTATGAACTGTAGCACCCTTCTAAGCCCCTAAAGTCGGGTCTCTACTAATAGAATAAAGCTGACGTGGCAATCAATGAGGAAATCAATAGATACTCACATCAATCATCCACATATGAGAATCAGAATATGTATAGGGAACGACCAAAATAGGAATGGATGCGTACCTGGGTTATGAGCCTCAATGCGCTATCATGAAATAGGTTTAGTACATGATCAAAGAATATAGAACATAGCACGCATGTCACTAAACCGAGTAACAAAGCATCAAATATCACTCTCCAATTCACTCAAATTCATTTTTGAAACTCTGATGTCGGCCCCCACCAAAGCCCATTTATTTTGCACTAATTAATTCTGTAAATTCTATCGCTTAGAATTACAAAATTGAATTAATGTTATTTTAAAACATTTTAAAATCGGGGAAGTTATGAAAATCGCATGCCGAAGAAAATGATAGCAAATTTTATTGAAAAAATGGATTTTTGAAGCCTAAAAAAAAAAAACTAAGGATGAAAAATTTGGAGGTTTGAAGACATTTGAAAACCAAAGAAAGAATGAATGGTTTATTTACAAAATGGGATGTAGGAAAATTGTTTTCAAAAATGGACTGAAAGATGGTACGTGGCATGAGGGTGACCAAGTAAACCATGCAGACTGGAAGCCTAAACTTAAGGCATCTTGAACACTAGTTGCATTCTGTTTCTGAAACCCTAATGGAGCTGGAAAATACTGTAAGATGATGAGTGATCTGAAGATGGAGATGTATGAGAACTGATCAAAGGTACCCCAAAGTGACTATGCGAATGAGGAGCCAAGTGAACCAAGCATCAGCTCTCCTTTGGGGATATGCTACTCAGGCAATGAAAAAGCTGAGAATGCTGGATTGACACAGGGCAGAGATGAGAATGATACTCGGGCGGGCAATATTAATCCATGAAGAAATGCTTCAGTCTTATTCTCCCAAATCCTTTGGACCTTTGAAAAGATTTCTATTTCAGAAAAGTAGGTACTTCAGAGGCCCTTTCTAAACTGACTTGCATGAGCCTGGGGATTTGACTGCTCAATTTCTCTGATCAAATGATACATGCAACTTCCCATTCCAGCCGGGCAAGGCATCCCATATCCTTTTCTTAACCCTTCCTTTAAAAGAACTCTCCTCAGAAGCACCACGTCAGAATTAATAGATCACTCGCACATCCACGGAACTAGCCTGTAGGAGCCCTCTGATTTCCCATTAATTGCCTCTTTTACCTTCTTCCTTGCCCTCTATAAATTCTTTTCATGATTCGCTTCAACACCAGTGTCAGATTTATCTTCGCGTATCCTTTTCACCATGACTATCTTATGTACTGTCACTTTCTATGGACAACCATCAAACTTGCATCGAGTGTTTGTATATTCATAACTGTTGTCTTTCACTGCATATTCGAAATTATTTTCAAGTGAGGGGTTTCTCAGCTGTAGACTGCAACTACTCCGGGCTGTCAAATAGTTGTCTTGTCTGGAAGACTTGGATGTGGGGTAGAGCTCATGTAAAATCTTCACGACCTAAGAACAATGTGCAACTCTTCAATTTCACACAAACCGCAGGCTCTGAAAACCAAGTTTCATCAACAACCACATCAAGAGTTAACGTTTTTCTGGTGAAAGCAACAGCTGCCATAGAAGATATTACGACAACTCTTTTGATAGATGGAACTTTTGCAGGTGATCTGAGAACATTGAGGGTTCCCTTCACTGCAGGGTCAATTAGTTCCACCTGTGGATTAGAGACAGTGTGACAAAATGGAGATGCTGTGTGGAAAACACCTTCGCATCCATCGACCATAGAATCAAAAGATCTTTCTTCCAGGAAGTCAGCTTTAAACAAATGAAGCCCTTTTTTAGCTCCATCAAGTGCAAGTAAGCGTTCTGTCTTTGTTGGATCATCTGGGTTGTGAACCGAAGCATTGACGGTGTAGCCACGTTGGAGCTGGAGCTTGACTAGCCGGGAAGCTATGCATCCAGAAACCTCTGTAACACAGGAAGTTTTACAACTTTGTCTTGCATCATGGCTGCTGGCGGCTTGAGCTTATCACCTGGTTCTGTCCAAAGTCTCAGGCCCAAATCAAGGAGAACAGCCCGGGCTTTCATTGGGCTTACTGCAGGATGCATCTGGTTGTATAGGAAATGGAGGTTCAGCCCACTGAATCACTTTGATGCCTTAGCGACCTTTGCGTGATGATCTATTCTTTCCTAACAGAGATATTAAGAACAAAAACGGAGTCTTGACGCTTCTCTTTGGGTTTTGGGAACTTCTTCTACGAAACCATCAAGACACGGGATTGCAGTGATGTATTTGTTGGGCAAGGCGGCTGATGAAGCAATGTGGAGTATACAATGGAGAGGCTAGTATGAGGAGCATGAAAAATGGGTATGGAAAAGGTGACGAGTTTGAGGAAGCATTAAGGTAGCATGGAAAGATGGTAAGACGTTAGGAGAAATGGGTTAAATGGTAGGATAGGGGAAGAGTGAAAGGTGGCCATGCAAGTGGATATTAGGTACATGAAGCACAATCGGGTAGTGAGAGAAAGGTAGTGTTGAGTATGTGAGGGTAATGGTGGCCATGCAAGTAGACATTAGGTACAAAGG
Organism: Vitis cinerea var. helleri x Vitis rupestris; assembly: GCA_945999865.1. Classification (NCBI taxonomy): domain Eukaryota; kingdom Viridiplantae; phylum Streptophyta; class Magnoliopsida; order Vitales; family Vitaceae; genus Vitis; species Vitis cinerea var. helleri x Vitis rupestris. Next base: position 1,822,439 of record OX253931.1, on the reverse strand, counting down.
AGATGTGCATGGGGGTGAGTATGTTTGATAAACTTGAAGAGAAAGGTGGGTATGAATAACATATGGTATAAAGAGATGAATGAGTGAGGTGGGTAGTGAAAAATGGGCATGTGGTGTAGAGAGAGAAAAGGTGATGAGCAAAATGGGTGAGTTGAGGTGTGGGGTTTGGAAGGTGATGAGCATGGCAAGGATGAGTTAAAAGTGGTGAGTATGGTAGTATGTCCACATGCGTGTGAAGTCCATGGGCAAACAAGGACTTGAGACTTAGCTGAAAGCTTTCTCTGCACATCCGTAGGTTACTTTGCACCATGAACCAATTCTGATACCGGAATATTTATTTTATTCACCTTTTCTTTTGGAGACTCAACTTTTGTATCTGTTCCCATATTGCCCCAAACCTGCCTCTAGATTCTTGAACCCCATTTACAACTCCACTGTTTGATTCATTTCATAGATATTGGTTTTTAATCATTTTTTTTATGACCCTTTCGCATCTGAACCAAGTTAGGTTTCCAGGTCTAGCTTCATACTGCCATTAGTTGGAGGCTCTTGAGGTGGATCATTATCAAGAGGTTATACTTCAATGATAAAGTACACCCCTAATGACCGTAATCTGTATGATTACTTTTCAAGGAACTGTGCCTATTCTTGCGCTTCCTTCTCTTCTTTAAGGCATAGAGACTCGAGCATGCATCACAGAGGCTGCTTCCAAATTCATCTCTAAGCAAATATTGATTGAAGGTTGTAGATATGACCCCGTTTTTTAGGCAAGACTCCCAACTGAATCAGTCTAGTTTCTCCAAGATGTTTCAAGATTTCTGTTCAGAAATTATCGCACTTCTATTTCTATTAGACCAATCCTCCCCACAATTTACTTTCTCCTTGCAGCAACCATCAGATCCTTTCCAGCTTGGCATGCAATACCCATTCACTCTGAATGACCCTCTCAGACATAGGAATATTCCTTAGAGCCTGTGCATCTACAGGAGCTTCAGCCACATTAATACCTTTCTGATCCCAGAAGTGAACAGATGATCTCTCCTTTAAACCTTGAGCCGACCCCATGAACTGCGGGCTGTGTGAAACTTCGAGGATGCAAACTATTCTCACTGAAACCTTTAGAGAGCTGTGATGATGGTCATATTGATGTTTCGCTTGTGACCAGTGTGCCCAAGAGGAAACAGATATATGATAAAGATCCTAGGAGACATCTATTGCTGTTTAAGCCAAGAACAAACCAGAAATATGTGCACGGTCCAGCACTTTTGAGAGAGGTGGGTATAAAAAAAAAACAGTGTGAAGAAAAACAAAAAAACGGAGCATGGATAGAGAATAGAAAATGAAATGGCAAAGCCTTGAACCAAAACCTGTATCACACTCTAATCAACGTGCTTTCACAGATAAGAACAGCCAACACAATTTAAATAGAGATAAAAGCATGATTGGGCATCTCACAAGGAAACCAAAACAGAGTCGAAGAGCTAGAGCCAAAACCAAACCTGGACAAAAACCGGCAAGTTCTTCCTCAGCTTCTTCTCTAGTTTTAGCCTCACTTGCTTCCACTCTTCAAAAATATCTCTCTCTCTCTCTCTCTAACCCTCCAGAGAAAAAACAGTCTCTCAGAATCTCCCCCCCCCCCTCCGCTCTAAGATCTATCATTGTAATCAGCCATCCTCCCAAAAGACCCTCTTCACTGCAATGGAAAAGCACTTTCCTCCCAATCTCTCCCCCCAGAAAAACTTCCCCTCAAAGAAACCTCAAAAATATCTCTTCACGGCAGAAAAGCTCCCTAGCAATGGAAAAAGCACCTTTCAAAAATATCTCCCCAACGGCCGGAAGAAGCACCCATGCAGCTGGCAAAACGGTCTGCAGCTTTTGCAGATTCCTTGGACACGTGTCGACCTCTGGTTGGGTCTTCAAAGCACTACCTGATTCCACTAGCAGCCTTTCAGAATTCAACACGTGACTGCCCCGAAGTGTGACACCTGTCAAAATAATCCGCAGAAAAGTCTCCCAAAATGGGGGTCTACAAAAATATATATATAGAAAATAAAAAAATAAAAAATAAAAAATAAAAATAAAAAGGGAGAGTTGCAGGGGCGTCGGTAGAGAGTGGAAAAAAAATGAGTCATCGGCTTTGGGACACTAGTGGACCTACCAAATGACATCCGAGGAACACTTTTACGGTGTCCGATTTTAGTTTCAACGGTTTGATTTTTTAAATTTAAGATGGGGTGGTTTAACCCTAAAACTTTGATTTAATATTTAAAAAAAATTTACATATTGTATTATTGAAAGATAATAGATGTTATTTATGGTATTTAAAGTGTGATTATTGTGGTGAATAATTTTATTTTGTGATTTATGGATTTTTTTCTTAGAATTTTGATAATGTTTGAGAAGATTAATTATAAAATAAAAAAAAAATTGTATTGAGTATTAGGAATTATTAATGTTGTTGGAGATGAGAAAAATTAAGGTATAATTATGTTTTGTTAATATTTGAATTATTAGAAAAATTTCCTTGAATGTTGTGGTGGCTTAATTGTGGGAAATTGTTGTATTAGTTATTAAAATTATTAATATATTTAGAAATAAATAAAATGTTGATATAAATTGGGTTTTTGTTAATATTTGAATTATTGGAAATGTATATATATATATATATATATATATATATATATATATATACATATTTCCCAAATGTTGTGATAGTGTAATTGTGGAAAATTGTTGTATTGGATATTAATATTATTGAGATTATTAGAGATAAATAAATTATGACATAAATTGTGTTTTTGTTGATATTTGTTTTAGTGAGAATTTTCTTGGATATGTGTGGTCATTTAATTGAAGAAAAAAAAATGGTTATGTTGGTGGTTGGAAATTATTAAGCATGTCGGGAAAAAAAAAAAAAAAGAATTTCAATGGCTAAGGTTTAAAACTATGTGTTAATATTATACAATTAATTGTGAATTTCTTTGGTGTTTGTGGTGATTAAAGTGAAAAAAAATTGTTGTATGAATTATTGGAAATTATGAGACATAATGAGAGTAAATAAAATTATGTCTTGGAAAATTATGGATGTTGAAATATGATGTGATTGCACTTCATATGCATCATGGTTGTGTGAAATGGAAATGAGAATGAAAATACCCCAAAGAGGGCACAAATAAAAATAAAAAATAAAATGAAATGACCCTAGAGAGGGCAAATTAAGAAGGGAGTGAGATCTATAGGGTGAAATGCCCAAAAGTTTAGCCCGGGAAGACTCCAAATGGGGAGTGTATTTGGGAACGAATGCGTATCCTTCGGTGAAAGCCTGAGAATGATAGTGCATTGCGTGATTACATGTAAACATTTGCATCATGGTTGCATTTAGAAGAATGATGTGTATTATTTATCAAGTGTATATTTGAATATATTATTCAAGACTAAAATGAATTGTTTATTTTGTAAATTTAGAATTGTTGATATACTAGACATATGATTGAATAAGGGAAATAATAATTTTGATTGGTTTAAATTTGTATGGTTGGGGTTTCTTTTAGTGTGTATAATGTAAAGGTAATATTATATTCTAGCATATGGTTGTGTTATTGACCTAGAATTTCTAACCTATTTGGGTGTAACACATCCTACTAAGCAACGTGGAAATGCTCACCCATTTATTTTCTAAAATTTTTAGATGCAGATATAGTTTCAAATGGTCCACAGAAAGTTTAAGAAGTGTTCCAAAAAGCAAAAAAGCCATAATAATAGTTGTTTTTAAATGTATAGTACCCTTTTAATATGTATAATGGACTTTTGTAAGTTAAATTATATTTTGTTAGTTTGTAAAATATTTTTGGAAATATTCTTTTTGAGCTTTTGGGCAGGAAGATGATTGGTGGTTTTATTATAATTGTGATAAGGAGATAGTGTGATGGTTGCTTTTTTTTTAAAAAATTTAAAAAATAAATTAGGGTGTTTTTGTTAATTGTCAGCGTGGATAGGAGTAATCCTTAGGGTCAAACCCTTAACATGGGGTCACGAGTCAAGTTCTAGGTTACCCATAATTTAGGGCGTGATAGTAACTATGGTGAGTTGTGGTGGTAGTCATGGTGGTTTAATTCTAGAGTAGTTGGAAGTGGTATGCAATGGGTAGCTATGAGTGGACGTGGATGGGTAGGCTAGCAGTGGAGGTGGAGAATGGTGGTACGTGGATGTGGGCGATGGTGTTATGATCGGAATAGGTTGTGAATGCCATGAGCGGCAAGGATGGTGGTGGTGTGTGGACGAGGTCTCTATGATAGCAGCCATGGTGGAATCGATAGTGAAAGGGTGGTGAACTTGAGAGTGCAGAGGAGAATGAAAAGGCCATGGCGGTCAGTCTGCAAAAGAGAAGGGTGTGGTGGTATCATGGTTGTTGCGGGAGTCCTGTGTATTGAGAGAAGATAGGGTAGAAAAAAAAAATGAAAGAAGGCGATAGTAGAAGAGAGAAGGGCACCATAAGTGTTCAAAGCTTCTTGCATGGGACATGTGGCAAAGACATGACTACCTTGCCATAGTGGTGGTTAGGGATGGAGACTTTTTTGCTAAACGGGAAGCAGTAGAGTAGCTGGAGTTGGCGGGTTTTTGAGAGAAAAAAAAAAATCTGGCGGATTCAGGAAGAAGAAAAAGAAGTCTAAGAAGAGGAGAGGAGTCCAAGGGGGCAACAAAGAGAAAAAAAGTTTATTGTTTCTGGAGGATCAAAGGAACAGACTTAGGTATGGATTCTTTGCAAATCTCTAATTCATTCTTTCTCATTTTCACTATTTTTCATCATTTTGTCTTGCTACTTATCATTTGTTGTGGATTGGGTTTTATACTTGCTCCATTTTGTTCCCTTTATGCTTTCTTTGATTTCCTCCATAAATGACTAATATATGGATTATTTTCTTTGAGCTTAATATTTGATTAATCATACGAATGCTCATTGTTCATTCCACCTACTTAGATCCATTGAGTATAGCATGAAATGGGGTCTAGCTTAATGAATTGATTGTTTAGGACATGCTTTGTTTCTTGGGACCCCTCCTTGCTTTGGAAAAACTCTTACCATTATTTTGAAAACTATCTTGAAGTTCAAATAGCTTTTGGAAACTTATTGGATATTCCTTGTACTCCACGACCTCTCTTGTTCCAGTCCCTCTCTTTTGATTGCTTCCGAAAATGCAACCTCAAGTCATATACCCAAAACCACTAGCTGTTTTTCGGCACTAACAAATGGGTACAACCTTCAAGTGTTTTTGTGAGCTCCTCAACCTAAAGAAGACTAACTCACCGACGCTATTGCCGACTTTAGCACCAGCTCACCTTAACGCCATGTCAGAGAAGTAGAAGTGGAGTCTTGTAAGATCATACAGAGAGAAGGATCTTGATGTCAACCTAAAGTAGTGTGTGGTGATCTTCCTCACTTTCATTCGATGGTGAATAGTTAGCGATGAGAGGCTTCTTGTAATGACTGGGTATTTTAGGCCATGTTAGAATTTCTAGTTTGAGAAGTCTTCTATTGAATGAAGGTTGAAAAGTAAAAAAAAAAAAAAAAAAAAAAAAAAAAAAAAAAAAATGATTGGAGAACATGTGTTAATTTTGTATTGGGGAAATTCGAAATATTTTATTGGTTAATTAAGCAAGTTAAAATTTTTGTGTCACATCAACTTTATGGTAGAAAATCTCTTAAGATCATAGAAATTGAAAATTTCCAGAAACGAAAAGCGAAAACTAAAAATGAAATATGAATTAATTAAAATTAACTAGAACTAATTAAGTACAAAAAATTAATTAATTTTCTTAATAATAAATTTGAGAAAATTAAAATTTTTGGGATGGTGTTTGTTAATTTATTTTGTGTGTTGTTAAAAAAAATGAAAATGAAGTGAAATGGAAAATGAATTAATGAAAGAAATGGAAATGAGTTGAAAAAAAAAGCAAAAAAAAAAAAATTTGGTTGATAAATGATTGCATTTGGGTTGTTAAAATTAATGGGATTGTTGAGAATAAATGAAATTGTGGTATAAATTATAATTTATTGATATGTGGATTTTTGAGAATTATTGGATTATTTTTGGTAATTTTATTATGGAAAAATAATTGTATTTGATTATTAGAATTATTGGAGTTGTTGGAAAACTATGGAATTTTGGTATAGATTATGTTTAATTGAGATTTGAATTATTGAAAATTTATTTGGTTGTTTTTGGTAATTTTAGTATGAAAAAAATTGTGGAATTGTGGTATGATTGTAATTTCAATGATATTTGAACTAGTTGAAAATTTTTATTTGATATTGTGATATTTGTGAATAAGATAATTGACCTCATTGCATTTCATTTGCAACATGGTTGTGTGAAGAAAAAAATAAAAATTGAGAAAAGTGCATGAAATGGAAAAAGAAAGAATAATGAAAAGTAAAAGCCCGTGTGAGAAAAATTAAGAAGGGAGAGAGATCCCTATAATGAAAGACCCCAAAATTTAACCTAAGAAGACTCTGAATGGGGAGTGTATTTAGGTATGGACGCGTATCCTTCGGTGAAAGCTCGAGAACGACAATACATTGTATAACTGTATGTCACATATCCATATGCATTTTATTTAATTGTTGAAAATTGTGGAATTGCTATAATTATAGAAATAAAAATATGTGGGTTGATCAAAGCCGGTGGAATGTTTCTTTTGTGTTCACTTGGAACTTAGTAATCCCAATTAACCCCTTGGATGTAAGGCATTCTACTGAGCAATGTGGAATACTCACTCCTTCCTTCTTATATTTTTTTAGATATAGATGTGACTCCTAAGGATCCACAAATGGGGCAGGGAGGGCTTCAGGATGCCCCAGGAGATTTTGGAATGACCTAGTGGATTGTAGTGTAGTTGTTATGTTGGCTATATTGGAAGTTGTATTAGCAAACTATGAACTATATATTTGTAATGAGACCTTATTTTGATTAATTTGCTCAACTATGAACTTTCATTTCTAGACTTCAATGATAATTATTATATCTGGTTGCTCTTGAGTTGTGGTTAGTATGTTGATAAATTGGATTGTTAGTTAGAGGGAGCTCTAGTGTGATTATGTGTAGAAAAAAAAAATTCAGAGCATTTTGGTTGATTGCCAGCATGGATTAGGAGAAACCCTTAGGGTTAAACCTTTTACTTAAGGTCATGGGTCAAATTTTGGATCACCCGGAATTTGGGTTGTGACACTTCTATTCAACGCCGGAAATATGGCCTCATCAAGCTTGAAGTTCAGTTCTAAATGCCCCTCTTTACGCTGATGACGACGGCTAATGCATCGTCTTCTTCAACCATTTTCGCGATGTGATCGAAGATGTCATCAGTGAGAGCTCTGAGCTGATAGGCAACTTTCGTCAGAAGGCTTCGGGTGCGTTTGCAAAGGAGAATAATTGGATACTTGCATGCCCGATTTCTAAAGTTCCATTTTTAGCTTCACAAGTCTCAATGTAGTTGGAAAAGCAAAAGCACTTTGGTGTCAGTGTTATTCTCTGAAGTGTTGATTTAATGTACCCCTTTGATCTTGCAGCCCATGCATGCATGGCCACCTTTGCGAGACCCATCCCCCTCCCCCTCTTTTCCTCTTTAAACTGCATGTGCTTCCCTCTAAAAATTGCCACTTTGAGTCTGCCTTTGTCGAGCGCAAGAAACTAAAAATGAGAGAACCCATCCTTGATGCCACTAAGTTTTTTGGCACCAAGAGACCATCAACTAAATGCTTGGCAAGTCTCCTTAGAGACCACTCTTACAGGTGCGATGTTCTCACTGTTAAACTTCCAGAATGGATCCTCGAGCACCATCCATTTGGTTCCTAACTCCCAACCAATTCGAATTGCTTCTCCACTGTCACGGGCACCGATCCACGTGAAAGAAAATGCAGAAACATGGCTTGGTTTGATCCTCAGCCCATTACTCTTTGGTTTTCTGATTTCATCACTCGGTGAGGTTTCAAAATATGGAACTATGTTGCATTAGAATGAATTTTTGTTGATCTGCATTGCAAGCTAGATTTGGCTTTTGCTGGGTTCGCAATCATAAAGTGGAAGGAAGAACTCAAGGGGAAGCAAGGCATGTGGATAGTCATTGTTTTGAAGAAACCGAACTGAGCAACCTAGACAAGGATCAAGACCTTGAATCTGGTGGTTTTGAAGACGAGGACATTAAGGAGACGTTTCAAAAATACGCCGAAGTTCTACCCATCAACCAAGAAAGCCTTGGGACATGCCTTGAGGATGGGAAAGGGCTGCTCATATTTGAAACAGATTTTGTCATTCTCATCATGCAAAGTTTCAGTTCCCCTTGAGAGTTTACAACTCGAGGAATGCCACCCCATTATCCAATACGGAGTTTCTAGTGAGTTGCATCAAAAAGTGTACATGTTCCTTCACCCAGCATTAGAAAGTCAATAGCAGCACCACCACCACCAACAGTGCAGTCCTAGTTGCACCTCAGGCCCCACTCTTGCATGTCCATGCATGGCCACCCTCCAGTGCACCACCTAAAGGCCACGTGCCATCCCCTTTTATCCTTCATCCTCATATGTCAAAATTTAATTTTCAAAACTTCAATTTTCAAGTTTAATTTTCAAATAACTTTCAAAATTCCAATTTTCAAAACTTCAATTTCCAAGTAATTTTTGAAATTTCAATTTTTTTAAAAAAAATTTAATCTTCAAAATTCCAATTTTCAAAATTTAATTTTTAAAACTCCAATTTCCAAATAATTTTTAAAACTCCAGTTTTTTTTAAAAGTTAATCTTCAAAACTCCAATTTTCAAGTTTAATTTTCAAATAATTTTCAAAATTCCAATTTTCAAAACTCAAATTTCCAAATAATTTTTAAAACTCCAGTTTTTTTTTTCTTTCTTAAATTTAATCTTCAAAACTCTAATTTTCAAGTTTAATTTTCAAATAATCTTCAAAATTCCAATTGTCAAAATTTAATTTTCAAAAATCCAATTTCCAAATAATTTTTAAAATTCCAATTTTCAAAACTTGAATTTCCAAATAATTTTAAATTTTGATCTTCAAAACTCTAATTTTCAAGTTCAATTTTCAAAACTTTAATTTTCAAATAATCTTTAAAATTCCAATTGTAGCCCATTTGTGAATAAGGGGAATACATTTATCTATCTATCTATAACATATAATAAAAGTTAGAATGCAATTTTGTTGTGACTATTTTCAACCTTATTTTCTTTAAATATTTACCAAGTTGTCATGCTTAATTTTTATTTAAAACTATCTATCGTATCACAAAAAAAAATAGTAAATGCTAATAATAATAATAATAATAATAATAATAATAATAATAATAATAATAATAAAATTGAATGGTAGATATGATGACTTGTATGAAGGCTTATTGGCATAACACCATTTGATGCAATCTTCATGTATGCAATGGATAGTAGGTCATAAACCCAAGCTTCATCTTATTATTATTTACATAGGATACTATAGTGTAGTTGATTCATTGTAGTAGGATGTTGAATCAACTTCAGAATTAGATTCTGAGGGAGTCAGTACTCTTATGGGTCCCAATGGTCCCTACTTAAACTCATGTACCTGGATGACAGAGTTTATTAAGGTTGAACAAGCTCAAGGTTAACTTTTATGCATAAGGACACAGAAGTTAGTAAACAAGGTCTTTGAATTAGGTTAATTGATTAATTAGATAGTTTTATTATGTTAATTAATCAATTAGGACCTTTCTAGACTAGAATAAGTGACCCAAGTCCGTAATGGGCTCAAGTCACTTAAGCCTAGTAGGAAACCTATAAATATTCCCTTAGGGGTTAGGGTTTTCTAGTTAGTCATCTTCCACCTCTAGAGAAAAGGAAAGAGTTATAGCCTCCACCCTTGCATCATCCCCACCAGGGGAATGCCAAAATCATGTTAGAGCCATCGTGTAGAAGATCTTAGGTGTTTGAGTCTTCAAGAGATTTCAGGCTTCTCCTTCACTAAATTGATTTGATTTGGGAACATCCAGATCTAGGTTTGAGTTACTTTTTCTCTAGTTTTTGTTAATCTAAATGGTTTTTGAAGTTATGTTTCCGCTTAGATTACTTTCTAGAGAAGCCTAGGGTAGATTGCATGTACCAATACGATCCATGACAAAGGAACGAAGAAATCGAAGGTTCCCATCAACCGATATCAGAGCCCTAAGACAAATTTTTGTTTGTTAGATCTACTCTAGGGTATTCTAACTTTGTTTTGTAGGGTATTTTGTTTCATCTCATCGCCCTAAGGATGAATGCTTGTGGGTTTTATTTTTAACATGATGGCTATAATTGTGATTGCTTTTATTTTTATTTTTTCTAGATTAGGTTGTAAGCTTTGTGTTTAGGAGCATAAGATTTTATTTATGTTGTAAAAATCTTGTTTTTGTTCATTAGATTTGTTGTAAACTACTTCAATGGAGTACAAGAACTTTCATTGTAAAAGATCCATTTTTTTTATTAATCTTGTAACCTAGGGAAGACAATAAAGTAGTATAAAACATAATTCATGACCATGTTGACTCCTACTTCGACCAAGGTGAGTTCTTGGTGGAGAAAATTGGTCAAAATCTCCAAAAATTCAACCTTGGGTACCCATGAGGAAGATGCAGCACTTGAGCATTAGGATTAGTGCTTAAGTAACTCAGAGGCTCAAGCGGTCACTTATGGTGCTTGAGCGTTCCAAGGCTGGAGGTGTTAGTAAGAAAGAGGTAACGACATAAAAAGGGCAATTTTAAGATTTTGTAATAAATTAGGGTTTTTGACTAACCATATTTTTGGTTGCAAGGTTATTATGGTAATTTAGTAATATGAATTTTTTTATCCAAATTTAATTACCAAATATGCAACATGACCCCTAAGGCCATGAGAATTATTCATTTAATTTCTTTTTACACCTTTATGCTATCTATATTTTATGGCATGTGAATATTTTAGTATTCTTAAGGAAAGTGGATTTTCATGTGATTTTTCCTAAATTAGATAACTTATTAAATTGTAATGTGTTATCTACTAGGAAATCTTTTATTTTAGGAAGACGACAAGTTGAAAAATAATGAACTTTCTTCCTTTTTCAAAACCAACTCTTAGAGATTTGATGGCAATGGTTTATAATGGTTGAATTGGCTTAAGGTTCACTTTTGTATATAAGGGCGTTTTGCTAATTACATAAGGATGCATAGGAGTTAGTGAACATGCTTTCTGGATTGGGCCAATTGATTAATTGGATAACCGTATTTGGTTAATTAATTAATTAGGACCATTTTTAGGTTAGATTAAGTGACTCAAGTCCTTAATGAGCTTAAGTCACTTGAAAAAAGAAAAGCTCGGTCCCTTTTCAATGAAAGAGCCCTGCTTTTGGCCCCTCTCTGAGTTGGAAAAAAACGACAAATTAAAATGATGCTTATCAAAAGTTTAATACAACAGGACAGTTAAATGTGGCGATATTGGAACGATAGCCTCTTTGGAGAAAGATAGAATCGTGTTGTCGGACGCGGATTTCAATCTGATTGAAAAAGATTGTTCTAACTCTACTTTTTTGTTTCAACTAAGAAACCTTATGGAAAACTACCCTAGAGTACTACCCCTCTCTACGACCACTTCTGATCTTCAATCAGCCTGATCGTAGACCAAGCATAGTAGGAAACCCTATAAATACCTTTTTAAGGGTTAAGGTTTTCTAGTTAATCGTACCTTTAGAGAAAGAGAGGGTCATAACCTTCATTTTCCCATCGTCCCCACTGGGGGAGTGCCAAGATCGAATTAGAGCCATTGGGCGGAAGATCTTGAGTAGAGACCTTAAGAGATTTCAAGTTTCTTCTTTATCGCACATATTTGATCTGGGAATATCTAGATTTAGATATGAGTTACTTTTTCTCTAGTTTTTGTTTATTTAAATTGTTTTTGAAGCCATGTTTCCATTTAGATTATTTTCTAGAGAAGCCTAAGATAGATGGCACATACCTATATAATCCATGGCTTAAGAACGGAGAAATCTAGGGTTCCTATCAACAGTGATGTCATCAATAGGTGGAGATGATAAGAGATAGAAAAAGAATTTGAGAGTGTGAGAGTGAGTAAGGAAGGGCTAGCGACTAGCAATGGCAATCATCATAGAGGTTGTTGGAAAGGACGTTGACAGTGATAGCAAAAACGTGTAGGGGTTATACCCCGGTAGTGTGACATTAATGGTGGGAGGGAAGGAGGGAAAAAATAAAGGAAATGAAAGAAAAGAAAAGAAGGAGAAGAAAAAAAAAATGGGGAGGAAATAAAAGGAAATGATAGAAATGAATAAAAAAAAACAGAGAAAATAGGTGGGTTTGATAGTTAGTGGGGTGCACGCGGAGAAAAGAAAAAAATAGAGAAAGCAACAAAAGGAAAAAAATAAAAATAAAATAAAATAAGGGCTAAGATGGAAATAAAAAATAAAACAAAATATTTAACATTTAAAAGTATTTGTGTTTTAAAAAAATATTATAGGGTTTTGAAAACTCTATGCATATATTCATTATGTAATAATAAAATAAAATAAAACTAGATTTCAGATTAAAAAGTAAATAATTATCAAATTAAAATAAAAAATACACTTTAATCATAATCTTATAAAAAAAATATTGAAGTTAGATACGAAAGAAGAGACATTTATAAACATAAAAAAATGGGGTAGACCACAATTTTTTGAAAAAAATCTAATTTTGAGGAAAAAGAAAAATTGGTTTTCATTTATAATTTAGCTGTAAAGAGTTGAAAAACAAAATCATATAATAGCATTCGAGAAGTATATAAATTTCATAAGTAGACAAATGGTGACAAAAATAATTGAAGATTGTTCATGAAATTAAGACATCAATAAATGTTGTATATCCATACGACACACCAAATTTCAATTAGACACAGTTAATTATGGTTAAAAGATTAAATTTCAATAAAGTAAGCAATTTAAATTGTAGCCGAGACTTGACAATGACAATTTCTTCAATTTATTTCAATTTGTTTATATATATATATATATATATATATATATATATATATATTGTGGACCCCGCATTTCGGCTCATGCGTTTCCCACTCGATGGCGAACTCGATTTTTGTTTTGAAAAATTATGATTTTTATTGATTTAAAAAAATGACTTGGAGTCGCCACTTATTTTTGTTTTATTTTTAAAAGGGTAAACAAAATAAGAAAGAAAAACCCTAAGTGTGACTCCTTATTTTGGAAAAGGCGGTCTGCGAAAAACCGGATCGGGTTCGGGGGTCAGGTTACTTATCGGGAAGGTACGGTACAGACCATAACACCCCTTTAAGTCCCTAAAGTCGGGTCTCTACTAATAAAATGAAGCAATCATGGCAATTGATTAATCGAGCATGGATACCATATAAATATTACTCAAAACAAAATAATTGAATGAATAGAAGAGGCAAAGAATGTACCTGAGTGATGAACCGGTTTACTTCAATGAAAGCGAATGTTAGCAATTAAACACAGAATAATCACATACATGTCATAGAGTGGAATAAATCAATCGCGCGTGACAAACAAATCAATAAATAAATCAATCAATCATAAAATCATGTATGTGGGGCCCCCACCAAAGCCTGATTGATCTTGCATGAATTAATCTCACAAATTCCATTATTCTAAAATTATGAAAATTCATCATTCTTGCTTGTGTAAAAATTAAAAGAAATAGAACATTATTTAAAAATCGGAGTGGAATTAAAACTATTTGAGTGAAAACTGGATTCTTGGAACTTGTTTGAAAATCGGGGGTCTTAGGAATTAAATTTAAGATTAGAGCTTCGGTAATTAAAATGAAATTTGCCAGAGAAAATAAGAAATGAACTTTAGGGAATTAAACTGCAAGGATATGGATTTTGAGAGTTGAATTTGTAATAACAATAATAATAAGGAATGAACTTTGGGAAATTGAACTGCGATAATATAGATTTTTAATAATAATAATAATAATAACAATAATATTAATAATAATAATAATAATAATAACAATAAATGATAATAATAATATGGACAAACAAAAGGGATTAAAAGAGCTTTGGAATTAGAAGGGCCTAGGGTGAGAAGGGCTATGGAAATGGGCTTGGGGCATTAGAAACGAATTGGGCTTTGGGATTAGGAGGGCTTAGGGTGAGAACGGCTTTGGAAATGGGCTTGGGGCATTAGAAACGAATTGGGCTTTGGGATTAGGAGGGCCTAGGGTGATAATAATGATAATAATAACAATAAGGTTTTGAAATAGTAATGATAATAATAATAATAAGATTTTGAAATAATAATAATAATAATGATAACACGATTTTGAAAGTTGAATTAATAATAATAATGATAATAATATTTTAAAAAGTTGAATTAATAATAATAATAATAATAATAAAATTTTAAAGGTTGAATTAAAGATAATAATCATAATAATAATAATCATAATAATAAGATTTTGAAAGTTGAATTAATAACAATAATAATAGCAAGATTTTGAAAGTTAGATTAATAATAATAATAATAATAATAACAATAATAAGATTTGGAAAATTGGATTAATAATAATAATCATGACAATGATAATAATAATAATAATAATAATAATAATAATAATAATAGTTAATAGTAATAAAAATAATAATAATAGTTAATAATAACAATAATAGTAGATAATATTAAGGGTTGGAAATGGACTTTGGGGGTTTTGAATGGGTATGGGCCAACTTAAGGTGGGTGAACAAATCAATTGAAGTGGGCATGGGCTTGGAATGGGCATGGGCCAACTTAAAATGAGAGAACAAATCAACTTGAAGTGAGCATGGGCTTGGAAATGGGCATGGGCCAACTTAAAATGAGAGAACAAAACAAGGGGCCTTTAGGAATGGGCCTAAGGGGAAGAAGGCCTTCAAAGGACGTCCATGGGCCTTGGGCTTGTCCAATCCATTGTGCAAGAAAGTAAGTTTAGTGGGCTTTGGAAGTGGGCCAAGAAAGGTGGCCATGCAAAGGTGGGTTGATGGGTATTTGGAAAATGGGTATGTGGTGTAGAGAAATAGCCGGGTAGGGAGTAGAAAGTGAGTGAGTTAGTGAGAAAATGAGGGTTTGGTAGTGGTGGTGGTGTTAGAGAGAGAAAACAGTGCATGAAGGGTATGTGGTGTAGAGAGAGAAAGGTGGTAAGAAGAAGAAAAATGGGTAAGTGGAGGATAGTTATGCATGGGGGGTGGTGATATACATGAGGGCATGGAGGATAAGGGTATGGAGGTTAGCATGGGTATGTGTTGATGAATGGCAGCCATGGGGGGTGGCCATGTAGGCACGATTCCCATGCATGTAGGTGGGTGGCTTTGGGATTCCTATGGAGATGAGCATGGCATGGGTATGGTGGGCAGCCGGGTATGAAAAGGGATGGTTTGCATGGGTATGAGGGATAGGTTAATGAAAGAATGGGTAAAGTGGGCGTGAGAGGGTGGTGATATGCATGGTTCCATGCATGGCTTCATGCATGTGGATAGGAAGTGGGCATGAAGAAACGTGGTGTAGAGAGAGAAAGGTGGTAAGAAAGGATGGGTAAGGTGGGCATAGAAGGGTGGTGGCATGCATGGTTCCATGCATGGCTTCATGCATGTGGATAGGAAGTGGGCATGAAGAAACGTGATGTAGAGAGAGAAAGGTGGTAAGAAAGGATGGGTAAGGTGGGCATAGAAGGGTGGTGGCATGCATGGTTCCATGCATGGCTTCATGCACGTGGATAGGAAGGAAAATGGGCATGAAACAATGGGTTTGATGGCTATGGGTGCATGCATGGGATGAGTGATATGGAATAGGTGGACGAGAGGTTAATAGTGGAGGATGATGAATGGTGATGTAGGAAATAAGTGATGAATGATAGGTATGGGTAGCATGAAAGACGAGAAATGGGTATGGTGGTGTTTGGAGTGCATGGAGATGAGATGTGGGCATTGAAATGACGGTCAGGTCTGCATGAGGATAGATGGGTATTAATTCGTGAGAGGATGGGTATGAAATATTAGAGAGAGAAAGTTGGGTATGAAGAAAATGGGATGGAAGGATGGCCGGGTTTGCATGATTCTCACGCGCATGGGCGGGTGAATTTGGAGCTTCAAGAGAGGCTTCGGATGAGTTTTGGGCACACAAGATGGGAAGATGAGGTTTAGACATGAATCAGGTGGGTAAGGGTAGCAAAACGGTTCAAACAAGACAACAACAATTAACATCTCCACATAGAGCAAAATGAAGCAACAAAACTTCTCCGGGTTAAAATCAATACTAAGAGGGATAATGAATGAAACGATCAGCAAGCATATGAAGAAACCAGATATTGATGCTACTCAGATATAACTCCTGTTATTCCTAAACAAGCATAAAAGCGGAACCGAACAACTCCAGGAGAAAGAGAAAACAGTAGTGGTAAAAATAAAGCAAAGGATACATGATGAGCTTACCTGGATGCCTCCTCGAGCAAAAATATTTGGATCTCACAAAACCTCCACCTCTGTTTAGCCTCCTCTCCGAGAAAAGAAACTCCTCTAGCCCTCGTCTCTCCCCCTTTCCGCCTTTTCCTTTCTTTCTTCCTTCCTTCACCTTTTCTTTCCTTTTCTGATCCGGAAAACTAGCACCCACTCTCCTGTTCCCTGCTCAGCATGTCTGGAGCCCCAACCACCACTATGGCTGTGGTCAGTTGCTCCCCACACGTTTCATGCAGCTGATGTTTCCAAAAAACGGTCCCCGTCCCAGCCTTTCTCGAGTTGACACGCGTAAAACCTCAGAAATGCTCCGCCTGATAAGAAACGAGCTGCAGATAGATGGGGGTCTACAATCTATATATATATATATATATATATATATATATATATATTTGTTGATTCACTTTAGAATTTGGATATTCTTTGTTTTGTTGAAGTTTAGAAAATTAAGTTTCATCCATAATATGCCCAAAAAAAAAAAATATTAACCCTTATGCGGTTAATTCTCATGTACTCATTTTATGAAAACAAAGTTCTAAATTACATGAAAAGCAAGATTTTGTTTCTCATGTTTCAGATGATAAATCTAATGCAACAATAGTTTGTTTAACGGTAGGATTAACCAAAGCCTATTACAATTGAAATAGTGCTTATAAGATACCATCAATACAAATTTCTATTTAAAAAAATATATTTATATTTAATTTTTCTTTCTTAAAAAAAAAAAAAACAAAGCAAATTATTTTGTTTATTTTTTATTAATAAATTTTAAAAATATGTAACATTAACTTTATTATCTAACTGTCAACGTACGTGGACTAAACCTAGTTTTTTTTTTTTTTTTTTTTTTAAGAGGCATAAAAAGGTTGGATTTGATCAATTCTATAGAGAAAAATTAGCCAAACTGATATGATGGGTTGACATTTAAATAAAGTCGAATCAAACTTTTATTAATGAAAAAACTGAATGAAATTTATTGAGGACGGTTTCTTTCTGTTAATATAAATTGGTTAAGCATAAACTAATTTGCGACTTAGGCCCAATTATATAAAACCAATTTGGGCCCAGAGCCCAAATAAATCGCAAGCCCAAAATATACTTCATTCTCGAAATCTTGGCCCAAAACACATTTGATTGCTTGAAATCTCAAGTCGTCGAGCCAAGTATTATATCATTACCAAAAATAAAATTTAATTTGGGCTGGGCCTTAGGTTAATAAAAAGGCTAATTTTTGATAGACGAGAAAGACCAACAAGAGAAACATAAATCATACGTCAAAAACCAAAGGGAAAAAAAAGGGAGAAGAGATTTGGAGCTATATTTCTCCCTATTCTTGTTTTGAAAACTTAGCTCACTGTTTCTTACAACAATAGCCCCTTAATTCTTCTGGCAAGTGAGATCAAGCTTGTATAATTTTCTAAATAATGAATTCATTTAGCTAAATGGGTGTTTAGCTATTTTGATCTACAAAAGTTGCATTCGTTTCAAGCATGGATCAAGTGATTTCGTAAACCATGGGAACATGATTTTCCATGTAATAATTATTTATTAGTTTCCACTTGGAGTAAATGGAAATTAATATCACAATATGAGAGTATTTGTGAAACACTGCATGTTAAGTTTTGAGAAATGAGTGGATTTTCAGATGACTCAAGCTGCACGCCCCTCTGCTAAATCCCATACGCTGAGCCCCACCATCAATTTGACCTATAGAAAGATAGCAGTAGAGGATATAACCGTCGGCGCGCGCAATCAGATCCAAGACAAATCATTACCAACGCATTATTAATTAAAACACAAGCAAAGTCAATGTCAAGCATATAAGGTAACACAGTCGGTATCTGTGCAAAGACACAAACACAAGTCTTCTAGCCACATTAACCATCAACTTAAAGCATCATGCAGGCCTTTTCTGTTGCAACTAGGTATATATAGCAGTCAGATATATTGTTTTCCCTCTGCTCCTCACTGAATGTACAACTACAGTTTTTTTTTATTTTTCCTGCCATGGAGGGAGAGTTTTTGTAGAGATTGGGAGCAAGACTCCCACCCCGGTGTTGGCTTTCACGGCATATAAGACCTCCTCTTGATTAGTCCGATGAAAACAACCATAGCCGTGAAAGAGAAGGGGTTGGGGATTGATAGTGGCGGTCATGAGGAAGTGCCGCAGTTAAATCTCCATATCAGGGAGAATGCACATTTGTAGCGATGGCGCTGCTGTGGGTGGAGGTGGGGTGATTGTGGCGGCGCCATTGCCCCAGCTCCAAGGTGGAGTCACCATCTTCAGCTTCTGCAATCCCCTACAAATCAGTACATACATATTGATCAAAACGATGAAAATAAAACTACTGTCCATAAAAATATCATATTATTTTCCTCAAATCAATATATTACAGCTCAAGGATACCATTGAAAACTTGAAGTAACGGTGCCATTTTAGCTGTGCATATAACTGAATCAGAACTTCAAGATTCAGGTATCATCTAGGAGCACCTGTTTTGCATAACTTAATAATTGTGTTTAGACATTTTTTTTTCATGAAATTATGATATTTTGCGATGGCAGCCTTACAGCATTATGATTAATGGTCACTTTCTACTACAATGCAGCTCAGAAAAAAAGGAAAGAAAAGAAGGAAAACATATAATTTGCATAATTTTTACATATAATTCTGAATTACCTGCCTGGGGTCGCATCAAATGTTGCCGTGATTGTGCAGTTTCGCTTTCATCAACTCCTGCAGTTAAACTGTCGCTTAAGTTCAAGAACGTATGTAAACTATATTCCACGAAATTTTCACCAGGAGAGAATTTGTATACAAGGATATTTGAAGAAGGGGGTATGCAGTTAGTGTTAGCCCCTTATGCCCAACATACTGCACAATGCTCATGAGTGGCACATTGCACTTGCGCACATGGCTTGAGGCATGCGGGAAGGCATGTCAAAGATAAGACAAGGTGGCATTGAGGGTGTTAGAGGTTGTTATGAGGTGTGCAACATCAGCAGCAATTGGCCCATGACTTGGAAGAACATGTAGACAGTGTGAGAAAGGTGTTCCAGAGATTGAAGGAGAACAAGCTTTATGTGAGAAAAAGAGAAATGTGAGTTTGCACAGGAGGCAATGTTCCTCAGGCATAAAATCAGCAAGCGCCAAATCCATATAGATGAGGCCAAGGTTAAGACAATGGATGAGGACATTTGCATTGCTAGAAAGGTCATTCCATTTGCCAAAGATGGGAGAAGATATCCAAACCAATAGGAAATCTTGCTTAGTTCGACAAGAATGGGAAGTAGTGTTGCAACCCTTACATATTCTAGAGAACCTTGGGAGAATGTTTTATGGATGTCATTGAAGAAGTTCCAAAGGTGCATGAATCATTGTTGATTGATTTTGAAAATATGCTGCCTTTGACATCACTCTACATTCCTGCACTGCAAAAAAGGCAGCTAGGCTGTTCTATAGTCACATGGTGAAATATTTTGTCTTACCGAAGGATGTAATCAATGATCAAGATGGTAGATTGACAGGGTGGCGCTAAACTGAATCATAAATCTCCTAGTTTTTGCCAGATAGAAAGGGTCAATGCATTACTGGAGGATTACTTGTGATATTATAAAAATACAACTCAGAAAAACTGGGTTCCTTTGGTGTATACTACTACACAATTGTGTTACAAACTCCGTAAAAGATTTGTGATGGGGATGAGCTCTTAGGAAGTACTGATCGGATGGCAGGTTATGATCCTAATGGAGGTAGCTAAGCAACAAATTGGTGGTGGGTGTTTTGAAGCCTTAGATTTGCAAGGTCCAAGCAAAAGATATTGGATGAGGCAAGGGACACTTTGGAAAAGGTGGTAGAGAAGATGAAAAAGTATGTTGATGGAGCTAAAAGGCCCTTGGAGTTCTTGATTAGGGATAAGGTGTCAAACCTCAACATCCACTCTAAGGGCATGACAGTCATTTCATACCTCATGCCCAAAGACTCAAAGTGCAAATGTCTCAAACAATCATTTTATAATTGAAAAGTTATCAATTACAAAATTCCTGTTTAGAGTAGTAAAAGATACTATCATTCTCAAAAGTCAACTTAAGAAAACGAACACAACAACTATTTGGCAATTGTCCTAACAACTTCAAACTCAAAACAATTTAAATAATAATTAATTTCTAACATTAAAATAATGTCCAAAATAAAAGCCTAAACCAAAAATCCTAAAAAGGACAAATTCCCAACCACACTGGCATTCCTCTTCATTCAAAGTAAGAGTACTTGAAAAATTATCAATAAAAGGAAATGACATCAAAGCCCAATAAAAAATATTGATTCAGTTTCATGAATAAAAAAATTTCAATTATAAATGCAAATAGGAATTATAATTTACAATCTTTTTCATAAAAACTATTGAATTCAAATATGTTAAAGCATCCAAAACTTTTCAACCAAACTTTTTCATATTTATGTGAATAACAATTTTAGATCAAATCAAATCAAATGCACTCAAAATATTTTTACTCTAGTTATCAAATAATAAATGTTTGATTATGTGGGATTTTACAAGCGGGTGACTAGTACAAAATTTGTTTGTTTTAAGGTGGATAGAACAAAATACTACTAGTACTAATAACCTCTAACCAAACCATTCCTTACCAAGGAATGTAAAGGTAAAAAATAATTTACTCATATTGACTAGGACCAAATAAACTAGAGTCAAAACACTTTTATCTCATTTATTCAAACTTAAAAAAGACATAATATCTCAATATCTTTCTTAAAAAAAAGGTTTAACATATTTTTCATGTAAAATGTATTTGATCAATGCAGAAAAACAACAATAACATCTTATATAATTCAAAATAACATGCAGAAAAGGAAAGATTTTCTTTTACAAAATTTGTATTAATTTCCATTACCTCAAAGAAGTACTCAAATTCCTAAAAAGTTTACTATCGAAGAATTAATCTTGACCTAATATAATATAAGAAAACAACTATTTACTAGTGACTATTTATCTAAAATTATAACTTGACATTCTTAATAATACATTGTTTTAATAATAACATTCCTAATTACCAACAATAATTTAAACTCTTGCTCTTAAATCCAATTCCAAGACTTTAACATTTTTTTTATTATTTTTTTAAAACTAAATATATCTCTAAAAAAATTTCCTTTTATTTCTTTAAACTAAATTATTTATTATTATAATTTTGTTTTTCTTTTCATTTAAACTTAAACCAACAACCATTCCATGTAAGCAAGAATCCTACTCCCAACACCAAGCATTGTAGTAATCTCACTCCAATAGTAATCCCACTTCCACCTATACTATAATTTTATTTATTTATTTATATCACCTCTGCACACAACAACTATTCTATCTACTTTAGTGTTTTCATAGTACCACCATAACATAATATTTCATTTGCATTATAGTCATTCTCTCTCTCTCATGTAGCCGACACACACACCTCCTTCCTTCTTTCCTTCTCATTTTTTGTTTCTTTTTTCAACTTAAACTTCCACATAGCACACATCCACATGTTTTTTTTTTCACACCTTCAATATGTATATTTTCTCTTTTTTCTTTTTTTTTTCAAAGTCAAAACACTTTTTCTTAGTCATACATACACTTTTCTTGTAACCATTTTTTCCTATTTCTTTCCTCATCTAAGATCTGTGATTTCCTTTTGTTCTATATTTTTATTTTTATTGTTCATATCTACTCATTTTAATATTCAGAATTTCGTTATCTCCACCAATAAATCTAAATTTAGATCTTGCAAAAAAAATATTTAAATTGCTCAAAACTAATTAATGAATATAAAATACTCATCTAAGATTTAAGATTTTAATTGAAAAAATCAATTTTCAAACCCTAAACTCCCATATCTTCAGCCCTACATTGTCTTATCTCTATCATTAATGAGCAAAAGGATTTTATTATATAGAGAAGCAAAGAAATTTCATTATTTATACTTAGGGCTTTATTGCCAAAAGACCTTTCTACCCCTTTTAATTTAATTTAATTAATTAATTAATATTAAAATATCATTTACCTCTAAAATGGGTGTTACATTCTCTAATTCCCTCCTTAACAAAAGTTTAGTCCTTTAAACTTGACATGCCCGAGTCTCGAAAAAGATGTGAATGCTTTCCTCTCATCTCTTCCTCTAATTCCCAAATAACCTCTCAAATGTTATGATTGCTCCACTCGGCCTTTACCAACTTGATAATAGTATGACATGGTACCTAGTCCATCGCATCAATGGAGTCATAACAAGGTAGCCATACTAGAAGGTGCAGCTGGATCACCTCCTTTTCAGGGAGAGCTAATGCTTGTTAGGTATTTTGGTTTAACACTATTTCACACCAAAAAAGAAGCGAGCTACGTCTGAGTTAAATTTGGAAATGGAAGTCTTCTTTCATTTCTCGACGGTGAAGATAGACCAAGCTCATGAGCTTATTATCATAGGTCGTGACAAGATGATAGGCACCCCTTTTTTTACATCTCCATGTCCTTCCCGTGTGGCAACATGGGAGCAAAAAAAGGAAAGACAGAGATGGGGTTTCTTTCACTTTTGTCATAGTGGGCCCCTAGTGGGAGGCCTGCACCACACAACGGGCTATTAGCTTAGTGGTAGAGCACGCCCCTGATAATTGTGTTATTATGCATAGGCTGTGAGGGCCCTCAACTACTTGGATAGTTCAATGCATTCATCAGTGCCTGACCCTGAGATGTGGATCATCCAAGGCACATTAGCATGGCATACTCCTCCTATTCGAATTGGTTTTTGAAACCAAACTTCTCCTCAGAAGGATAGATGGGGGATTCAGGTGAGATCCAATGTAGATCCAACTTTTTATTCACTCATGGGATCCGGGCAATCCAAGGGGGACCACCATACATCCCTTATCAGTGTATGGACAACTATCTCTTGAGCACAATTTGAATGTGTATTTCTTCATCAGTTAAAACCTTTGAAATCTAAGAAGTTCTAACTCCACAACATAAGGGAGATAAAAAACATATTTCCTCAAAGCCGGTACATGAAAAACATTATGGACCTTAGATAATCTTGGAGGTAAGAGACACTTTCTATGCCAAATTTCCTACTCTTTCTAATATTCCAAATGGTCCCACAAAGTTGGGCTTATCACTCTTCTTAACTTTCTCCATAAGTTGCACTAATTGTAAATCATTCTTTGTAAGGTCTCAATTCTCCCAACTAAGTCTGAATATACTCCAAAATTTGCCACAAAAGCTCCTAAGTACAAAACTCTTATATGGACATGTAAACACCTTAAATCCTCTAATAACCTCCTCTCACCAGTACTAATAGCTACCAAGTAACCAACTAATTTCTTGCTCAAGATCATAATTTTTAAGTAATTTTATCCATCTCCCCTATCTCATGTTTAATTCCTATTAAGAAAACAAATACTTCAAACTTTTATGATTTGTGAATATCTCACAAGTTTCACCAAAAAGGAAATGTCTCCAAATTTTACGAATAGAAATAAATGTAGCTAACTCCAAATCATGAGTGGGGTAGTTTAGCTCATAAGATTTTGACTGTCTAGAAGCATAAGCCACAACTTTCTCATGTTGTATAAGAACACAACCCAAACCCTAATAGGAGGCATTACTATACACTACAAATCCTTCTAAACCTAAAGGAGGGGTGCAACTTCCAAATTGTTGTTTTTTGTGTGGCTGTGAAGAAGAGAATGTAAATCATATTCTTTTACACTGTATAGTGACTAGAGTCCTTTGGGATATTATTTTTGGGTTGATAGATATTAAGTGGGTCCTCCCAAAAACTGTAAAGGAGACTCTTATCTCCTGGAGGGGCTCATTTGTAGGGAAGAAAAGGAAAAAGATTTGGAAATCCATTCCGTTGTGTATTTTTTGGACGGTTTGGAAGGAGAGGAATAGATTAACCTTTAGGGGGGGTGAGTTGAATATTCAGAGATTAAAGAATTCTTTTGTTTGTAACTTGTGGAATTGGGCCAAAGTGTATTTAGGTGAGGAGTCTTTCTCCCTTATAGGTTTCTTGGAGTGGATAGCTTCCACTTGAGGGGAGGTAGTTCTTTTTGGTCCTTTTTCTTTTTTGAGGCTGTAGCCGTCTTGTATACTCCCTGTATGCTTTGTGGCGTTTAGCCTTTTTTAATGCATATCTTGCTTACTTATCAAAAAAAAATCCTTCTAAACCTAAAGGAATAGTTAAAATAGGAACTATCAATAATCTACTCTTCAACTCTTGAAGTTGCTCTCACAATCATTAGAACATTTATTTCCCTTTTGTGTTAATCTGGTCAAAGGTAGGGTGATCTTAGAAAACCTCTCAATAAATCACTTGTAGTAACCAACAAGTCCCAAAAAAACTTTGAATCTCAGTCATAGTTCAAGGTCTTCTCCAATTTGTTACAACATCTACCTTTCTAGGGTCAATTGAGATGTCATCTTTACTTACAACAAGCCCAACGGAAGATGCTCTATCTAACCAAAACTTACACTTTAGTTTAGCATACAATTGTTTATCTCTTAAAGTCTGCAATACAATGCTCAAATAATACTCATGTTCCTCTTTACTCTTTGAGTAAACCAAAATATCATCTATAAAAACTACCATACACTTATCTAGGTAGGATTCGAATACCCTATTCACTAAGTCCATAAAGGCAATAGGTGCATTAGCAAAACCAAAAGGCATCTCCAAAAACTTAAAATGCCCACATCTAGTTTAAAAAGCAATCTTAAGAACGTCCTCACCTTTGACCCTCAACTATCGATATCTTGACAGAAGATAGATCTTAGAGAATGCACATGCACCATGTAGCTGATTAAACAAATCATCAATCGAAGCAATAGGATATTTGTTCCTCATTATCACCATATTCAACTCTCTATAATCAATGTAAAGTCTCATTGATTCATCCTTCTTCTTCACAAATAGAACAGGAGTTCATCAAGGTGAAACACTAGCTTGATAAAACCCTTATCTAATAATTCTTGAACCTTAACCTTCAACTCCTTAAGCTCTACAATGTGATCTTGTATGGGGCCTTAGAGATAGGAGCTATCCCAGATACAAAATCAATAGTAAAGTCCACCTCCCTCTCTAGTGGCAAGCCAAGCAAATCATCTTGAAAGACATCAGGATAATCCCTTAAATGGGTATGTCCTCCAACTTTAAATCATTTTCATCACTCGCCATATAAGCTAAAAGGCTTTGACAACCCTTCTTGAGTAAAGAACTAGCTTGCAAGGGTGAGATCATACACAATGGTTTATCAACATGCTTTCCCTTAAAGCAAAACTTAGGCAAACCAAGAATTTAAAAGGCCACCTTTTTCCCAAAACAATCAACAAAGGCATGGCAGGAAGCTAACAAATCCATCCTGAAATCACATCAAAATCCATCAACAAAGGCATGGCAGGAGTGCCAAGTCAAATAATATTTCCCTATAACCAATCATCACAAACAACCTCTAAGCATTCTATTTGCCATAATAGAATCTCCCACAGGAGTAGCAACAATCAAATCAAAGTCCATGCTAGCAACAAGCATATCCAACAAACCAACAAATGATCGATACCGAAAGAAAGAGTGCGTCCAGCTTGGATTAGCCACTAAGAAACCAATTAGACAATTTAGAATAAAAGGAAGATTTGGAATTTATACTAGATGAAGTTGAAACTTAAACTAATGTTTCACTCATCTATCCCCGATCTCAATTAATATAAAGTTCCAATAAGATCATAACTTGGTGCTCTGATACCACTTTGTCATGCCCTAAGACCCACTCCAAGGGCATTGTGGTCCATTCATATCTCAAGCTCGACGACTCAAAGTGCAAATGACTCAAACAATAATCTTGTAACTAGAAAGTTACCAATTACCAATTCCTATTTAGAGTAATAAAAGAAAGTATAATCCTTAAAACTCAACTTAAAAACAATAATAATAATAACACATTAACTACTTTGTGACTGTCCAAATAATTTCAAACTCAAACAATTTAAATAGTAATTAATTTCTAACATTTAAACAATATTCAAAATAAAAATCTAAATAAAAAATCCTAAAAAAATACAAATTTCCAAACTAACCATCACTCTTCACTCAAAGTAATAGTACTTGAAAAATAGTCAATAAAAAGGAATGAGCTTAAAGCTCAATAAGGAATATTAATATAGTTTCATGAATAAGAAATTTTCAATTATGAATGTAAATAGAAGATACAATTTACAATTCTTTTCATAAAAATGATTTGAGTTCAAATATGTTAAAACATCCAAAACTTTTCAACTAAACCTTTTCATATTTATGTCAATAACAATTTCATATCAAATTAAATTAAATGCATTTAAAATATTTTTATTGTGAAAAGATGGAATATTATTGATTAATTTACCAACATACAAGGGAAAATATATAGGCTAACAATAGTCTACTAGCCCTACAAAACTAGGATATTAATCTCTAGAAAAGATAGAAAACAATCCCTATAAATCAGGGATAACGCTAACTAATCAAATCAAATATTCCTAACTAATCTCAATCATCTTATTTACACAATTCCAGCCTAGCCTAGTCAACTTTGACATTTACTCTAGTTATCAAATAACAAAAGCTGCCCAATTAGGTAGAACTTTTTTGCCTGATTAGGTGAGACTTTACAAAATGATGGTTAGTTTAAAATTTGATCATTTTAAAGTGGATGGAACCAAAAACTATTAGTATTAGTAACCTTTAACCAAACACCTAGAGGTTAGGGCTCAAAGTAATTGCATTCCCCACCAAGGAATGTAGGGGTCATCGATAATACTCTTATTGACTAGGGTCAAACAAACCAAAGTCAAAACACTTGGTTTCATTTGTTCAAACTTACAAAAAATATATTACCTCCATATTTTTCTATTATTAAAAAAAAAAATTGTTCTTAACGTATTTTACATTTCTTTTACAAAGTCTATATTAATTTCCCTTACCTCCAAGAAGCCCACAAAATCCAAAAGAATTTACTATTGAAGAACTTAATCTTTACCTAATATAAATTAAGAAAATGACTATTATTGATTATTTATCGAAAACCATAGCTTAACATTTCTAATAATATTTTGTTTTAATGTTAATATTTTTAATTACCAATGCTAATTTGAATTGTTGCTCTTAAATCCAATCCTAAGAATTTATCATTATTTTTTCATTTTTTTAAACTAGATATCTCAAAAAAATTTCCTTTTATTTATTTGAACTAAACTAGTTATTGGTATAATTTAGTTTTTCTCCTCATTTAAACATAAACCAATAAGCATCCTATGCAAGTAGGGATCCCACACCAATATTAGGCAATTCCAATCCAACACCAAACATTCTAGTAATCCCACTCCAACACCTATATTGTAACTTACTTATTTATTTAATTATATTATCTCTCTGCACAACAATTATTCTAACTACTTTATTGTTTTCCACAATACCATCATATCATAATCTTTCATCTCCATTATAGTCATTCTCTCTCACATGTAGCCATCACACATGCTTCTTCTTATTTTTGTTTTTTTTTTTCCCTTTTTTTTTATGAACCTTAACTTCCACACAAAACACACATCCACACGTTTTTTTTTTTTTTTTTTTTTTTTTTTTTTCCACACCCTACAATCCATAATCATACACTTTTCTTGTAATCATTATTTTTCCATTTTTTCCTCATCTAAAATCTATGATTTCTTTTCTTTTATTTATTTTTATTGTTTAGATCTACTCATTTGAATATTCAGAATTTATCTATCTCCACCAATAAATCTACCTATGTTCATATACTGCTAATAATTTAATTTATTTATTTTTTAATAAATTGAAGCCTAATCTAAATTCAAATCTTGTAAAAGAAATTTAAATTGCTCAAAACTAATTAAAAAATATCAATCTAAGGTTTAAAAT
Organism: Vitis cinerea var. helleri x Vitis rupestris; assembly: GCA_945999865.1. Classification (NCBI taxonomy): domain Eukaryota; kingdom Viridiplantae; phylum Streptophyta; class Magnoliopsida; order Vitales; family Vitaceae; genus Vitis; species Vitis cinerea var. helleri x Vitis rupestris. The sequence continues at coordinate 1,793,971 of OX253931.1, read as the reverse complement.
CTTACATGAAAAAAACAGATTTTCAAACCCTAACCTCCAAAATCTTCAACACTATATTCTCTTATCTTTATTTTCTCCACAAAAGGATTTCTATACAAAGAAGTGAAGAAATTTATTATTTATACCTAGTGTTTTATTGTAAAAAACATTTCTACCCCTTTTAATTAATTTAAAATTAGCATTTACTCCTGAAATCAAGTTTGGGGCATTACACAAGGTCTTCCTGAAACTGTCCCTTTAGATTTGGAAAATGATCAATAGCAAAACAATGCAGTGTGGGTTCATTATGTAGTTTAATAGAACCTCTGAAGTATTAAAGAGGGTTGGCCAGGTTGATTATAGATTGCTAGATTAGTTGAAGATCCATCCAAGATTCCATGTCAGCTTCTTGAAACCCAACATTGAAGATGCATATCAAGAAAGGGTGCAGGCTGCACGTGCTCCACTTACCATTAGAAAGCAATTTGACAGAAAGATTGCTAAAATCCTTGATCATCACTAAATTAGAGGGCCAAGATAATGCATAAGACAGATTATCTGGTTCAACGCAAAGGGAGTTTTGAATCTGAAGCCAGTTGGGAACTGGATATGGCAAATTGATAGTTCAAGGATGTTATCAAGAAGTACTAGGGGGATAAGTCGAAAAGGATGCCATCCTTTCTTTTAATGGGGGTGGTTTGGCAGTTGCATAGAGGAGAGATCAGAAATGTGTATAAGCCTCTGCATATACAGAGAGGGGAGGTTCTATCTGCCATAGGCTAAGTGTTGAGACAGTTAAGATAATTTTGTGTCCTTGTATGTTGATGAAAGTAATACAAGTTAGGAGTTTCCTTCCCGTGATTTGTTGGTGTTTTCTTCTTTCCTACTTGTCAACCATTGAATAAGATTGAGGGTTAGCTAAGTAGAGAATTAGCGCCACACATTCAAAATATATATACACACTTGGTTGTGACAGTTAGTAACCTCTACAGCATGAAAGATGACTATACCAATGAGCTGAAGAAGGCCTCGGCTTTGGCAAATCTGGGGTCAAACACACATTGATGGACTCCACCTCTAGATCAGGGACGTGCTTGATCTTTGGCCAATCTGGGCCTCCTCCCTTATCATTTCTGCATCGCTCCATCAACAGTGGGCATCCTTGAATTACCAAATGTTGAAGGGAGGGGGAGATACCTTCCTTGGGCAAGCACAAGAGTTTGGACGTTCTAAAAAATAAAACCGCCATTGCGTTCTAGTAAGTTGCATCTGAAACAGTGATTGTATTCTCACCATATGATAGAAGGTACATTTTTAGAAGATCAATTAACTGTATTTAAGGAAATTATCTCTTATATAAGGACCATGGAGATTAAGTACGATGAAAATGATTTAGGGTTGATTTTATTGTGTTCGCTACCCTCTTCATATGTGACTTTTAGAGATACTATTTTATATAGTCATGACACTCTTACTCTAGAGGAAGTATTTGATGCTTTATTCTCTAAGGGGAAAATGAAGCTGCTTACTGTTGGATCTGAGGCTCAAACAGAGGGCCTTGTTGTTAAAGAGAAGACACAGGAAAGGAATTCTAGGTGGTGATGTGAGGGGCAGATCAAAATCCAATAATAAAGACAAAATCTATAAGTATTGCAAGAAAAAAGGGCAAATCCAATTTGAATGCTATAAGTTGAAAAATAAGAATAAGAAAACTATTGCTAATCAAATAAGAAAACAACCAGAAAATTCCAGTGAAGCCAATGTTGCAAAAGATGACTATAGTGATGGAGAACTCCTAGTTGTTTCTGAAGGTGACTCTAAACCCTATGAGGATTAGATTCTTGATTCAGGTTGCATGCTTCATATGTGTCCTAATCAAGACTAGTTTTCAACATATAAAACGTCTAAATGTGGTATGTTGATGGGAAATAATGCATCTTGTAAGATAGTTGATATTGGAATGGTCAGAATTAAAATATTTGATAGGGTTAGTAGGACACTTGGTGATGTGAGACATGTCCTAGATCTAAGAAGGAATCTTATCTCTTTGAGTACTCTTGATTGAAAAAGGTACAAATACACTGGTGTATGTAGAGTATTGAAGCTTAGCAAAGGAGCTTTTGTTGTGATGAAAGGGCAAAAAAGGTTTATGAAATTATGTCTTGTAGGGTTCTACGATTATAGGTGATATAACTATTGCTACTCCATTATCAGATGGTGATGTTACTAGACTCTAGCATAAACATCCTGGGCATATGAGTGAGAATGGGATGGTTGAATAGAAAAGAAGAGGACTTTGAAGCTTCAAGAAGGGTTGACATGATAGAAGTTTTTAGAAGAGCTTACATGGTAAAGATTCTCTTCACATGCTCCTTCAAACAAAAAGGAATTTTTTGCCTTGAGTTTGGCCTTGAGCTTTAAGAACTGATTGATTGAAAGTGGTTTTGTAGAAAAATCTGCTACCTGGTCAACTGAAGGTATAAACCGTATATCCAACTCTTTTTGAAGTACTTTATCATGAACAAAATGCATATCAGTTTTGATATCCTTGATTCTAGCATGATAAATAGAATTAGCAGTAAATGAGGTTGTACCTTGGTTATCACACCAAATAACTGATTTAAACCTCAATTGAAGTCCCACCTCTATTGCCAAGGATTTGAGCCAAGTTAACTCAACTATTGCATGCACTAAGGCTCGATATTCCAATTCCATGCTGGATCAAGCAACAATACTCTGTTTCTTTAAACTCCAAGAGATAAGATTACCCCTTAGATAGATATAATGACCATTAGTTGATCTTCTATCATTCGGGCAACTAGCCTAATCTACATCTATGAATCTTATAAGACTTAAAGATTTGTTTCACTAGACATGTAAACCATGAGTGATTATGCATTTTAAATAGCGTAATACCCTTTTACAATCTTTCCAATGCATCTCTATTGGACTTTGTAGGAACTGACTTAACTTGCTAACCATATATGATATATCAGGTCTTGTCACTAACAAATTGTAAAGCTCCAATTACGCTTCTGTATAAGGTTGGATTGTCCATAAGATCACCATTTGATTTAGAGAGTATTTTTCCAGAAGGGGCTAATGTTGGTAAAGGCTTTGTTGCATCCTTCTTTATCTTTTAGAGCAAGTTAGCAATATACTTGGATTGAGTTAAATAAAGAGTTGTTTTATCTCTAAAGGTTTCAATTCCTCGGAAGAAATACAACAAACCAAGATCCTTTAGAAAAAAAAACTCTTATTGAGGTCATTAACCAATTCCGAAATTACTATACTATTATTTCTAATAATCAAAATGTCATCCATATATACCAATAACATTAAAACTACTCCTTTGGACTTGTAGAGGAACAAAGTTACATTAGACTTTGGTAGGATGAATGAAGCCTTCAGGTTGACACATAAACACATCTTCTGATAGATAGCCATTGAGAAAGGCATTGTTGATGTCCCATTGCTTAATTTCCCAACCTTAAGCTATTGTTAGAGATGATACAACTCTAATGGTGGTAGGTTTAATCACATGACTATAAGTTTATGAAAAATCAACACCTAAAGTTTGATGGAATTCCTTGGCAACTAACCTAGCCTTGTGCTTATTAAGGGTGCTATTCTAGGTGAAACTTCAACTTAAACACTCATTTATTACTAACTACATTATATTGGGATTGATAAGGTACCAATTCCCATGTATGATTCTTCATTAAAGCCTTGTATTCTTCTTCCATTAATATCTTCCAATTTGGATCAACAAGAGCTTGCTTTATACACATAGGTTCAACAGGACTGGGTGAGATACTTAATGGATGTACGAGGGTAAAACACACTTTTAGCTTAACAATACCAGATTTGGCTCGAGTAATCATAAGGTGACATGGAATTGGAGCATGAGCAAGTAAAGACTTGGATGGATGTGAAGAAGTAGTAAATTCATGAGGCAAAGTAGGTGAGGTATGACTATTTGAGAGTGGAGTTTAAGTTAGTTCTAGAAAATGATCAATTGATGGTGGTAAACCAAATGGGATGTCAAAAGCTATAGGAAATGAGACTACACAAAGCCTGATCATGTCTCTCACTATAGTTGCATCACTCGAACAAAAGGTTATGCACAATGATGAAGAATCTTGAAGAGATATTAGATAAGAAACACCATATTTGGGACCAAATTTAGAATAAGGCAATTCAAGCTCATTAATTACATCATGAGAGATGTAGACTTTTCCAAAAGGATGTAGACAAAGGTAGCCTTTGAGCTAAACTGTAGCCCCAAAACAAGCATTTGGAAGAATGAAATTGCAACTTATGAGAATTATAAGGTCTTAAATGAGGAAAATAAATACATACAAATGTTTTGAGGAAGAGATAATTTGGTGTATGATGACATAGTTTCTAAAATGGTGAAATATTAGAAAGAATAGGAGTGGGAATCCTATCAATCAAGTAAATAGAGGTTGAAAATGCTTCCCACTAAAAAGAGAGTGACATAAATGCTTGAGCTAGTAAGGTAAGACCAAGTTCTACAATATGACGATGCTTTCTCTCTACTTTACCATTTTGTTGATGAGTGTAGGGACAAGGATGACGAAACTGTATTCCATTTTGAGTAAGAAAATTTTGAAAAGGCCTATATTCTCCATCCTAATCTATTTGGACACATTTGATGGATTTATTCAGGGATTTTTCAATTAAAATCTTGAACTATTGAAAGACTGAAATTGCTTCAAATTAAATTAAAGAGGATAAATCCATGTGTACCTAGTATAATCATCCAAGAAGTGGATGTAGTACTCATAACCAATAATGGAATTCATAGGTGTTGCTTCCCATATATTTGCGTGAATAAGCTCAAGAGGGGTAGTTGTTTTAGTTTCTAAACTTGGAAAGGGTAACACATGACTCTTACCATATTAGCAAGCTGAACAAAAATTTGGAGTTTTCTTTATTGAAGAACTATAAGCCTTTAGTACTTGATCAAAATTCTATTAGAAGAATGACCCGGCCTTCTATGCCATACGTTGGAATCAATATTGGAAACAATTACTGAATAACAAACTAAATTACAAGATTTGTTTGGATGATAATTACCATCAGATATAAAACTATAAGCCTTTAGCACTTGATCAAAATTCTGTTAGAAGGATGACCAAGCCTTCTATGCCATACATGGGAATCGATATTGGAAGCAGTTACTAAATAACAAACTAAATTACAAGATTTGTTTGGATGATAATTGCCATCAGATATATAACTATAAGCCTTTAGCACTTGATCAAAATTCTCTTAGAAGGATGACCAAGCCTTCTATGCCATATATTGGAATCAATATTAGAAACAGTTACTGAATAACAAACTAAATTACAAGATTTGTTTGGATAATAATTGCCATCTGATATAGATTCAAATTGTAGCATATGAGTCAATGACTTTGTATAACTAGCCTTTGGGTGGAATAGAATTAGTAGTAAAAAAAAGCCGCATCAAAGGCAGTTAAATTTTGTTGTGGATTGGAAAAAAGAACCAATAACTCTTATATGGTCCTTTTATTAGGGAAAACTTCTATAGAACCTACCACCTGATTGGAGAAATGAAAGAAGTTTGGTTTGTGAGTCTTAGTTGAAACAAAATACTCTTATTTAGCTTGCCAACAGACTTGACAGAAGTTGAAACAAAAGACCTTGAAAATTTTCCACTTTGGAATGTAGCTGTAGGTTGAGGTTCACTCAGAAGGTATAGGTTGTCTTTAAGTTTCCCACATAGTAGCACATTCCTTTTAGATTTGTCCTTTACAAGACAAAAGTTAGAGTGAAATTCTACAAATATATGATTGTTAGCAATAAGCTTGATCAAGTTTTTAGTAATTTTAGGCACTCTAAGAATATTTTTAAGGTGTAATGAATTAGAGTTAGGTGTTGACAAATATGAGTGACTTTTGTGAGTAATATTAAGATTCTTATCATTCCCAATCTTCAGCTTCTCTAACCTTCATACGGTGTCTTCAAATTTAGATTATTCATCTCAATTGTGACGTGGTTTGTAGCACCACTATCAACATACCAACTTTGATCAATCATTGTCATTGGTGTAGCCATATAGACTACTATCTTATAGTTACCATTACTATTGATAGGACATGTTGTAGGCTAAAAGTTTTCATCCATCCTATGCCAACAAGTGAGGGTTACATGACCTTAAATCCCACAAATTTGACAAATAGGTTTACTATCATATTTGAGACCAAAAACACCTCCATTCCTTCCTCCACTTCGGCCTTGAGTTTCCTTTTCAACGACCAAGGTTTCCTACATTTATATGAGCAAAATTGGCAAACAGATGACGTGAATATGAAATCGTTGCATACAGTTACTCAATTCTACTTTCTTGATTGAGTAGTAAAGCATGGATTTAATTCTCCTTTAGACAAAGATGATTAGCACTATTGTGAGTGGTAATACTGCACACAATTGGATCATACTCTGATCCATGCCTTGCTAAAATATAAAGCACCAAATCTTCTTCACTAACAAAATAGTCAGCCATTGCATATTGATTTGCAATATTTTCCATTTTAGCAAAATAATCACTCATTGCAATAGATCCTTTTCTCAATTACTGCAATAGCATCTTTAGCTGTATTAATTTTGCCTTTGATTTTGAGATAAACAAATGCTCTAAAACCATCTAGAGTTCGTGTGAAATAGTGCATCGAACAACTTGGCTTAGAATCACATTTGATAAAGATGAAAGCAACCAACTCAACAGTAGGTGATTTTCTCTATTCCATTGTTCAAATTCAGGATTAATATTTCTGACATTGTTTCCATCTTCATCCTGAGACTCCAAAAATTCAGGTGGATGTGGCTATGTGCCAAATAAGTAGCCTCCGATGCCATGGCCTCAAACAACAGGTAATACTTGAGATTTCCATAGAAGAAAATTATCACAATCGAGTTTGATTGAGAGTGCTGTGCTAAGGGTGGTTGTAAATGAAGAACACAAATTTCTCTTTTGCAACAAGTTTAGAATTGATGCAGCAGAAGCAATGCTTAACTATGATTGAGACATTCTCTTGCTTGAAGAGAAAATAGAGCTCTGATACCATGAAAAGAAACGTGTTTGGTAATAAAAAAAAAAAAGAGGGAAAATAAATGGAATCAAGAGATGGACATTTGATGAACTGCATTTTCTATTCTGTTTCTAAACAGAGGTGGTATCATGCATACAAAAGAAGAGATGAGTTGAATGTACTAACCAATGTATATATATATATATATTCAGTTTTGATGCTAACTAATCTACCAGAGGTGGTTTGATACGAACAGATTTCTAACTTAATGAAGCTTAAAGAAAGGTTGACATGATAGACGCTTCTGGAAGTGCTTACGTGGCAGATATTGTCTTCACAAGGTAGAAGGCCCTTAGAGTTCCTGGTTAGAGACAAGGTCTTGCTGAAATTGTCCCTTTAGATTTGGAAGATGATCAATAGCAGAACAGTGCAATGTGGGTTGATTCTGTAGTATAATAGAACCTCTGAAGTATTAAAGAGGGTTGGTCAGGTTGCTTATAGGCTAAAGTTCCTAGACTAGTTGAAGATCCATCAAAGATTCCATGTCAGCTTCTTGAAACTCAACATTGAATATGTTGATCAAGGAAGGGTGCAGGCTAAGCATGCTCCACCTATCATTAGAAAGCAATTTGACAGGGAGGTTGCTAATATCCTTGATCATCACGCAATGAGAGGAGCCAAGATAATGCATTAGAGAAATTATGGGCTGGCTAAGTAAACACTTAGCGCCACACATTCATAGTATGCACACACACACACGTGGTTGTAACAGTTACTAACCTCTGCAGCATGAAATATGACTATACCAATGAGCTGAAGATGGCCTTGGCTTTGGCAAATCTGGGGTTGAACATACATCAGTGGACTCCACCTCTAGATCAGGGACGTGCATGATCTTTGGCCAATCCTGGCCTCCTCCCTTCTCGTTTCTGCATCGCTCCATCAACAGTGGGCATCCTTGAATCACCAAATGTTGAAGGGAGGGGGAGATACCTTCCTCAGGCAAGGACTTGAGTTTTGGGCAGTCCTCAATATAAAGATCAGTGAGGGAGGAGAGACTCTTCAGCACATCCTTTGGGCCAAGGGACTCAAGGCTGGGGCAACGACTGATGGTCAAGCATTCAAGCGTTTTGGGGAGTCCTTCATGCGGCAATTTCGTAAGGCTGGGGCAGCATTGAATGGACAATAATTTGAGGAAGGTCAAACCTTGGAATGGTGCTTCTTCTTCACACAAAGACATTAGATCTTTGCAATGCCGAATATGCAAGGCCTTGAGACGGGGCAGATAAGGCCACTTTGGGAAGGAGGTGGCGTTTGAGATGTTGGAAATCACCAAAGAGCATAGAGAACTGTTGTCCGGTATTGCTCCCACTAGTTTTCCACCCTGACATTCTTGGTCAACTGCCAAATGCTGAAGATGTCGGAAGCACTCCAGATTTGGAAGGTCTCTCAATAATTCACACCTATTAATTTCCAACTTCTGTGGGGCAAAGACCTGTGGCAGTGCGTGCAGCTTTGGGCAACAATCAACCTTCAATTCCAATAGCTTAGAAAAGGAAGAATTCACTTCATTCCAATCTTGTAGAACCAGATTGTCCACGAGTACCAGAAACATCAGAGACTGGGTTGCTGGAAGAGTCTCCAGGGAAACGCACTTTTTGATCTTCAATTTTCTTAGCTTAGGGAAAGAGGGTAACTTTGCTAGCTTTGGGCAGTTACGAATCTTTAGTTTCTCCAGGGAAACATTATTACCCTGGGGACATTTGTCTTGCAATTCTTCTACCTCCTGCAACTCCTGCGTTCCTTTAAGGTAGAGCCGTTGAAGGTGGGGTAACTGACCAAGTGAGAGAATTTTGCAGTTTGTGCAACCATTTAGGGAAAGAGTCAACAGATTTTGAAGCCACCCATTTGTCATCCAATGTGGAAATTCGGAACCCCTGAAGTGACAAATGCGGAGCTCCTTGAGGTTTGAGTGAGGCTGTAGATCTTCAAGCACCCGCCCATGAGTAACTGTGTCTTGGGGCCCAGCAACATCTCGGTCACTCCATTCTAAAACAAGCTTCACAAGGCTTTCTTTCTCCTTCAACATTGCCTCCACTGCATTTTTCACTGCATTCTCAAGCTTTGAAATGTGCAACATTCCTGTAAGGTAGGCCATACCCTTTAGTTCTTCAATGCCATAACCAGTCTTGCAGCCAATTGGAAACACATGCAAGTTGTGCAGGCTGGTTAAGCTCCCCATCCTCGGTGGCAGCTCTGTACAATTGTACCAGAACCTTTCATCTAGCTCCAGATGTCGCAGGTTGATCAAGTTGCCAAAGTCCTTGGGCAATTGGGAAAGTAAAAGACACCCTAAGAGTTTCAGCGTTTGCAAATTGTAGAGGTTACATAAGGAGCCGGGAAGCCTAGTGATTTCAGTTTTGCTGAGGTCCAGGTAGCGCAACAGCTCCAACTGGTCGATTGATGCTGGCACTGTGGAGATTGTGCTTGAACTCAGATCCAACACCCGGATGCATGTCAAAGCCTGGAACATCTTGTCAAGGGTATTCCCAATATTTTTCAAGTATCCACAGGGGAACAGAAGTGTACGTAACTGCCTAGATTTATCAACAATCTGTCGAACAGGTTGCCCTACATCTTTGCCCAGCAGTGACACATGACGGGTTTTCTGAGATGGATAGCACTTCTCGCTGTCTTTCACTTGCAAGCAAAGTGGGCTGGAAACTAGCTGTGCCAACTCATGGATAAGATCATGCATCATATATTGGTCACTTCCCATATTGGAAGGTTGAAAGAAGGACCTCAATAGCAACTCATCAAAATATTGACTTCCGGTTTCCTCTGGGCTTTCTTGTCCTGTGGATTGAATGAAGTCTTCTGCCATCCATAACTTGACTAGGTCTTTTTTATCGAACACATATGACTTGGGAAATAAGGAGCAGTATGCAAAGCACTGCTTTATATGAGAAGGTAAATGGTCATAACTCAGTTTTAGGGCAGGCAAAACATTGTGCTTCTCTACTTTGCAAATGTCATTTGCTGAGATTTTCTGCCATTTGTTTACATCAGTGTTGCCACGCAACAGACCTGCCATTGCCTTGACTGCCAAAGGCAAGCCTCTGCACTTGGCTACGATTTTCCTACCAATTTTTTCCAGGTCCCCCCGTGTTCTGTTTGACTCCTTACTTGGTTTAAAGGCGATCCTTCTGAACAACTGCCAACAGTCATTGTCTGGCAGAAGACCCAAGCGATGAGGATTTTGGGTGCCCATGATATCAGACACTTTAATTGTCCTGCTGGTAACCAGGACTCTACTTCCTCTTTCCCCATGCCTCAAGACTTTCTCAAGCAGCTCCCACTGAAAGTAATTGTCAGTCCAGACATCGTCTAGGACAATTAAAAATCTTTTTCCGGCCAACAGTTGGATAACACGAGATTCTAGCATGCTTGTGGATAAACCTCCAAGTTCACAATTCATGTGGGAGAGAGATGTAAAGATGTCTTCAAGAATTCTAGGGAAGTTAAAGTCAACTGTGACACAAACCCAGATCCTTAAAGCAAAATGTTGGACTGCTTCAGGATGATTGAAGATGAGTTGAGCAAGAGTTGTTTTGCCCAGACCAGCCATCCCAATGATGGGAATGACAGAAAAGTGGCACTCTTCTCCCTGGTCGGATTCATGGGATAGAAGCATATCTAATATCTCAGATTTATCATCTTCCCTACCAACAACATTAGCTACAGAAGCCACAGGACTGGTACGGTGTAGATGCCTTGGGTAGGGGATCTTTGGCCTCCCAACACATTCAGATCTTAACCTTTGTGTTGTTTGTGAAATCAAATCTATCCTAGCTACGATGCCCTTGATCTGGAGGAAGGAAACGTTAAATCGAAGGGAAGCTTTAACTGGACATACCTGCTGCTGCTGTTTTTGTCTAATTCTTCGGTGAACTTTAGTTGAAAAAGCCCCTACTGCATCTTGTGCATCCGAAGCTGCATCTTGAAGCTCTCCCAGCCAATATTTCAAGTCTGGATCAACCACTTGCATGTCCTCCTCATCCATCGGCTCTGCTTTTATTAAGACTCTTGAAAGCTTTTCCAATTCATCCTTGATGCGTTCTAATGATGGAATGTCTTCTATTCTCATCAACGACCGTATCTCATTCACGACACTGATCGCGATGGGGCTGATTATAATTGAAACTGGGTTATACATGGCTGCCTCTTCTCTGGTTTTGTGGGTGTCGGTTGCCCCTTCTCTGGTTTTGTGGGTCTGTTTTGAAGATGCCTGGAAGTGATGAATTGGAAACTTTATCCTAGACCTAATTTAGTGGTTGGGGGGAATTAATCCCATGCACTACACATTGTTATTATCTATTACAATAACCAATTATAAAATCTGTTTAAATGTTTAATATAATAATTACCTTTTTGGGAATTTTTTTATGAAGTAGAAAAATAAAGGAAATTTTGGAAAGAGAAATTACAATTTTTTTTTTTTTTGAATATAAAGTGATAAACCCAAGAGGTAAAGAAAAAAAATTAAATTTAAAATAAACTAAAATTTCTAAAAACAAAATAATTTAGTTCTATAATTTATAAGTTAAGGAAAAGTAAATTTATTTTATTTTAACTTTAAATTACTTGTAGAAAAAATTGGGTGAATATTTGAAGTGTGAAAAACAATATAATTGGTTTACGAATGGAAAAAATATTGAATAATTTCAATGAATTGAATAGTAAATGAAATTAGATTTTTTTTTTATAAAAGTGGGAAAATAGAAATAAATTTAAATAAGTATATATTATTTTAAAATTAAAATAGTTATGTACTAATTATTAATTGAGAAATATATGAATAGATTACTTTTTAGCATTTAAATTTACTTACACAAAAGATTGGTTGAAATATTAAAAATTCAATAAATAAAAGTATAATTAGTAACTCACTAATTTTTTAGTTAATTTCAATTTTAAATTTTTCGGTCATCCATTGAACACTCCCAAAATGTAATGAACTTGTCTAAACAATATCCAAGCATAAAAAAAAATTTAAAAAGGTGAAAGAAGTGAAAAAATGGAAGGTTACAAGAAATGTAATGATTCCTTACACTCTTCGTACCCTTACTAATTTTTTAGTATTTTTTATTTTGATTTTTTCAAACATCATTTGAACACACCCTCATTGTAATGAACCTACCTAAACAATATGTAAGTCATATAAAATCCCAAAAAAAATTAAAAGGTTAAAGATGTGGAGAATGGGAAGGGTACGAAGAATGTGAGAATTCCTCACATTTTTTGTATCCCTAGTTAATTCTTTAGTATTTTTGAATTTTGTATTTTTCCGGGTATCCATTGAACACCCCCTAACTGTAATGAGATTATTTAAATAATATCTAAGCCATATGAGATCCCAAAAAAAAAAAAAAAAAATAACTTCAAAGAAGTGGAGAATTGGGAGGGTGCGAAGAATGTAAGGAATTCTCACATTCTTTGTACCATTGCTAATTTTTTAGTATTTTTGGATTTTGATTTTTTTTTCAGATATCCATTGAATACCTCTTAAGTGTAATGAACCTATCTAAACAATATCCAAGCCATATGAGATCTTAAAAAAAAAATTAAACTTCAAAGAAGTGGAGAATGGGAGGATATGAAGAATGTGAGGATTTCACACATTCTTCGTACCCTTGCTAATTTTCAAGTATTTTTGGATTTTGATTTTTCCAAGCATCCATTGAACACCCCCTAATTTTAATGAGATTATTTAAATAATATCCAAGTCATATGAGATCCCCAAAAAAAAATTTGAACTTCAAAGAAGTGGAGAATTGGGAAGGTACAAAGAATGTGAGGATTCCTCATATTCTTCGTACCTTTATTAATTTTTCAATGTTTTTTTATTTTAATTTTTTAAAGCATTCATTGAATACCCCCTAATTGTACTGAGATTATTTAAACAATATCCAAGCCATATGAGATCCCAAAAAAATATTTAAACTTCAAAGAAGTGGCGAATTAAGAGGGTACGAGGAATGTGAGAAATCCTCACATTCTTCGTACCCTTACTAATTTTTTAGTATTTTTGGATTTTGATTTTTCCAAGCATTCATTGAACACCCACTGAGTGTAATCCACCTATATAAACAATATCTAAGCCATATGAGGTCTCAAAATCTTTTTAAACTTCAAAGAAGTGGTGAATTGGGAGGGTACAAGGAATGTGAGGATTCCTCACATTCTTCATACCTTTGTTAATGTTTAAGTATTTTTGGCTTTTTATTTTTTGGGACATCCATCGAACACCCCTTAATTGTAATGAGATTATTTAAATAATATCCAAGCCATACGAGATCCCAAAAGAAATTTTAAACTTAAAAAAAAAAAAAAAAAAAAAAAAAAAAACCGAAAGTGGAGAATTGGGAGGGTTCCTCACATTCTTCATACCTTTGCTAATTTTTTAATATTTTTGGATTTTGATTTTTTTCGGGCATCCATTGAACACCCACTGAGTGTAATGAACCTATCTAAAAAATATCTAAGTCATACAAGGTCCCAAAATTTTTTTAAAACTTCAAAGAAGTGGAGAATTGGGAGAGTACGAGGAATGTGAGAATTCCTCACATTCTTCATACCCTTGCTAATTTTTAAGTATTTTTGGATGTTGATTTTTCCGGCCATTCATTTAACACCCCCTAATTGTAATGAGATTATTTAAATAATATGCAAGTTATATGAGATCCCAAAAAAAATTTAAATCTTCAAAGAAGTGGAGAATTGGGAAGGTACGAAGAATGCTATTATTCTTCTATTTAATGTCACCTAAGAAAATTAACCAAAAATGGTAAATTTCAACCATTAAGTGTACCATTGTACATGTTTTTTTCTACATGTGGCAACCTATTAAAATTTGTCATTACTGCACCAACAAACCACCTACATATGTTAGTAATTATTTGGAAACCAATCTTTTCTAAGGGAGCTTCCTATCATATGTAATATAAAATAAGAGCATAAAAGGAAATAAAATAAAAGAGGGAATCCCATGGCCTTAGGGATCTTATTGCTTATTTGGTAACCCAAATATTTCAAAATCCAAACATACTAAAATGAATTTGCAACAATAATAAGGTTAGTGGCTTTATAAAAGATTGAGAGTACCCTTAAAAAAAACACCTAAAAAGGTCATTGAAATCACCAAGAGCGCTTGAAGGAAGCTTGGAACACTTGAAGTGCTTCGAGCGCTTGATGTAGCTTTGAGCATTGGAAGGACCACTCAAGCCCTCGATGATAGCTCAAGTGCTAATTAGCTGCTCAAGCATTTGTAGAATCAAAGGATGGATTTCTTCATCTCTGATCATTGTTTTATTTGAAAAAACTCTTTTCTCTAGTAGGAGAATGTGCAAGAACACCAAGTAATTGTGTGAAATATGTCCATACTAGGTTATTTATATTGATAAAAACTGGATTTTTACATCAAAATCCTACACTCCAATAATTTGAAGTTTACAAACCAATCTATAAGTAAAAATGAGATTTTTATATTAAACAAAAAATCTTATACCCCTTTTGGGGTTTACAACCCATCTAGGGAAAGTAAAACAAGTCAATGATTATAATAAAAATAATAATAAATAAAGATTAAAAGATCTCATGCACAAACATTCATCCTTGGAGCCATAAGATAAATAACAAACCTAGCAAAAACAAGCATTAACACACCCCAAAAAGGATCTAACATGTTTTTCCCTAACATAGGGCTCTAATACCAGTTGTAAGGAATGTCGAATTACTTTATTCCTTATTCTAGAATCAGGTTAGGTGCATGCAATGACTTTTTAGGCCATCTAAATCCTAGCAACTAAAGTGAATACACATTTTTCTTAACAAAAACAGATCTAGATATTTGAATAAGAAAACCATATATACCAATGATTTAGATTTTCCCAAATCATTTCCTTTTAGTGAAGAATGATATCAAAGTTGATAAAGATCATATAAACCTGTGATCTTCCAATCGGTGACTCTCCTTTGATACTTGAAACTCAAATGATGGAAGTTTGGAGGATAAAGGCTAAGGCTCTCTCTCTATAATATAGAGAATGAAAGGAAGACCTTAAAACTCTAACTCTTAAGGCGGTATATAAAAGGTTCCTACTGGGTTTAAGTGACTTGAGCCCACCGTGGGCTTAGGTCACTTAATCTAACAAAAAAAAAAGGCCTTAATTGATTAATTAACCTAATAGGACTATCTTATTAATCAATTAGCCTCATCCAATGATATCGTTCACTAACCCATATGCAATCTTACGCAATTACCAAAACCCCCTTATGCACATAAGTTAACTAAGAGTGGACCTAATCCTTATAAACTGTGTAATCAAGATATATGAGCTTGAATGAAACCATTGGGACTTATAGGATAGTACTGATTCACTCAAAATCCAATTATAAAATTGACTCAACATCCCACTACAAAAAATCAATTGCAATTTAGTACCCTACGTAAATGACAATGAGACACTAAGTGCTCTAGTTTGTGAGTTACTATTCGTTGTATATAGTCTCCTCATAAATTGGTGTACATAATCTAATGAGGTGAAACCATCCTTGAGTTCCAAATCCTCATATAGTGTGATTAATTGACATATCTTAGTTTGCCAAGAGCTAATGTCAAGTTCCACTTAAGAAACTATTATGACTATAGTTTATCTAAACACACATCCTTAAGATAACCTAAGGAGATTCATTGTCTCAATCCCATGAGATATCATAGTGCTTCTATTAAGAATACCTTTTGCTAACGGCTTCCATCAATAGCGACTTGATCCATATGGAATATATGTCACTTTAGGATCTCACAAGTAGATTAAAGCTACTACTAACTTTGGCACAACAACATAGCAGCTTAGTGAAGTCATGACTACCCGATAGCCTTAAATCATGACTTACCTTAGGTCATGTCTAAGATATAATCGTGCAAACTAGTGCACACACCATAGGACCCCCATCTTGAGGGCCAAGATTAACCATTCCTCCAGTTATAAGGTAGTTTCACTATAACCTCAAAAGGATTGCTTAACTCCATGAATTGGTTGTGAATAAATCATCTACTAGCAAGGAACCCATGACTTGGATCTTCTGTCCAACTACTAATTCACCTAAATCATGTACAATGCAAGAGATGCCGCCCTAAATGCTCATAAAGTGTAATACATGGAAAAATGATAGATTAAAGTGAAATAAAAATTTATTAAATAAATAATAAACTCAAAATCATGTCATGCTTTTAAGGACTCTATCTTAACAAATTCACAATATATACAAGGGAAACTTCAAAGAGAAAAGAGCCAAAGAAATCATCAATTTTGGTACAACATTGTGAGTACTCATTGTTATAATAAGAGTAGTTCATAGACAAGTCATTGCTATTTTTTATTTTGGTCCTATTTTTAGATAGAAAGACAAGATTATCATTAAGATTCATAGAACATAGTAAGGTTTCTATAATAGAAAGTGCTATAATAGTTGGTAGATTGATCTATTTTCATTTAAATATGCATTTGATTTTCAAAGTGAATATTCATAATGTTTATAGATGGAATTTCAAAGAGAAATGAGCTAGAGAAAGCATCAATTTTAGTACATAATATTTGATAGATTGATCTATTTTCATTTAGATATTCATTTGATTTTTAAAGTGAATAGATTGATCTATTTTCATTTATATACGCATTTGATTTTCAAAGTGAATATTCATAATGTTTGTAGAAGGAATTTCAAAGGGGAAGGAGATAGAAAAAACATCAATTTTAGTACTTAATATTGATCTATTTTCATTTAGATATGCATTTGATTTCCAAAGTGAATATTCATAGTATTTACTGGAGGAACTTAAAAGGGAAATGAGCTAGAAAAACCATCAATTTTAGTACATCAGAGTGAGTGCACATTGTTATAATAAGCAATAGCTTATAGATGAGCCACTGTTATGTTTTTATCCTAGTCCTATCTTGGGAAAAAATAGAAGATTATCATTAATATTTGTAACGCACAATAAGTTTTATACAATATAAATAGCAATAGTTGATAGTTTGATTTATTTCCATTGAGATATGCATTCAATGTTAAAGTAAATATTTATAATATTTAAAGCCAAAACATTAAAAAAGAAGGAATTAAAGAAAGAATCAATTGTAGTACAACACAGTAAATGCTCACTGTTATAATGAAAGTTGTTTATAGATGAGCCACTTTTAAGTTTTTCCTTTAGTCTTCTTTTTTGATATGGAAAGAGAAGATTATCATCAAGATTTATAGAGCACTTGACATCAAGATCCATAGAGCAAATTGAGTACTCTACAATACAAATAACAATTGTTTAGAAATTAATCTATTTTCAATTGGATATGCATATGGTTTTAAAATGAATATTCCTAATGTTTACAAAAGGAACTTGAAAGGGGAAGGAACTAGGAAAACCATCAAATTTCGTACAACATAGTGAGTGCTCATTGTTATAATAAGAGCAGTTCATAGACATACCATTGATATTTTTTTGTTCAATCCTTTCTTTAGATTGAAAGAAAATATCATAACTAAGATTTGCATGACATAGTTAGTGTTATACAATGCAAACAAGAATAGTTGATAGATTGATCTATTTCCATTGAGATATGCATTTTATTTTAAAGAGAATAGTAATTTAAAAGAGGACATTCAAAGGGAAAGGAGTAAGAAAAACTAAGAGGAACTTCAAATAGGAAGGAATAAGAAAAACCACCAATTTTAGTACAACATAGTGAGTGCTCAATGTTATAATAAGAATAGTTCATAAATAACTCATTGTTATGATTTTCTTTTAGGCTATGTTTGGTTCCCGGAAAGTACAAAGGAAAGAAAAAAAATGCTAAGGAAAATGATTTTCTCATGTTTGGTTGTCCTATGAAAAATATAAAAGAAAATCAAATATAATTAAAACTAATTAAAAACTTATGTATTTTTAAATTATTTAATCTTTATATTGATGAGTTAAAATAAATAAAATGAGTTTGAAGTAACAAAAAAAATAATTTATCAACTTTTAATTTATTTTTTTATTTTCCTTCACTTTTTCTTTCCTTCTACTTTTCCTTTGTATTTTCTTTCCCTCACATTTTCCCTCAAATTTTCCGGGAACCAAACATAGCCTTAGTCTTGTCCTTTGATAGAAAGAGAATATTATCATCAAGATTTATAGAACATAGAGAGTGATTTAAATTAGAAATATTAATAATTGATAGATTGATTTATTTTCTTTTAGATATTCATTTGATTTTAAAGTTAATATTCACAATTTATAGGAGGAACTTCAAAGGGGAAGGAGCCAGACCAACCATCAAATTTAGTACAACATAGTGAGTGCTCATTGTTGTTATAAGAGTAGTTCATAGATGAAAAATTGTAATGTTTTTCTTTTATTCCTCTATAAAAAGAGAAGATTATCATCAAGATTTGCAAAGCAGAATGAGTGCTCTACACTACAAATAACAATAGTTGGTAGATTGATCTATTTTCATTGAGATATGTATTTGATTTTAAAGTGAATTCAAAATGTTTATAGAAGCAATTGCAAAGGGGAAGCAGTTAGAGGAACCATAATTTTTAGTACATCAGAGTGAGTGCTCATTGTTGTAATAAGAATAGTTTATAAATGAACCATTGTTATATTTTTTCTTTAGTTTTATTTTATTTTTTTTTATAGAAAGAGAATATTATATCAAGATTTGTTGAACATAGTGAGTGATCTAAAATACAAATATTAATAATTGATAGATTGATATATTTTCTTCTAGATATGCATTTGATTTTAAAGTTAATATTCCTAATATTTACAAGAGGAACTTCAAAGAGGAAGGAGCCAGGAGAACCATCAATTTTAGTATAACCTAGTAAGTAATCATCGTTGTTATAAGAGTAATTCATAGATGAGAAATTGTTATGCTTTTCTTTTAATCCTCAATAAAAAGATAAGATTATCATCAAGATTTGCAAAGCACAATGAGTGCTCTACACTACAAATAACAATAGTTGGTAGATTTATCTATTTTCATTGAGGTATGTATTTGATTTTAAAGTGAATTTGTTGGAATTGGGTAGGTGCCCAAGTTGGGCTGATCCAACTCGATCCAATATGTCAGAGATCTAGGGGGAGTGATTTTCGGGAGTTGGAACTATCACAAATTGCCCAGACACCTCCCAACTAAAGTTATATATATATAAAATCTCTCTTTGACTCAATCTCACTCTGACTGTCTCTATGGCTCTCTAACTCTTGCATTTTATTTTTTTCTAAAAAAAATGAAAAGAGAACTTCAAAAAGAAAAGTTCTCTGAAGAGTAGGTGAAAGGTTTTTATGTTGTGAAAGTAGGTGGTTCCCGATTTGATTGTGGTTCCGTTCAAGACCTAGGCTGAAGATTTGAACTGTGAAACAATTTTATTGGATCTTGGACATTTTTTAAAAAAAAAGGGTAATCCGAAGTTTTTTTTAACAATGGTATCAAAGCTTGTTGGTTTGTTTTTTGTTCTATTTTCTTTTGAGAAAGAACATAGTTTCTTATTCTGATTTGTTTTTGGAAAGAAGAGTTCTTGTAAATAAAATAAAAAAAGTAATAGTGGATGCAGTGAGTAAATGATGGATGTGGATGTAGTGGATGCACGTAAGAATTGGATATCTGCAGGGAAATGGAAAGAGGATAATATCTAATAATGAAGTTTATTGGTAATATCTGATAATGCAAAAATATCCAATAAAATGGAAATTGGATATTATAATTAAAATAAAAAAATAAATTTGAATGATGGGATGACACTATAATCCTGTAGACTCACCCTGTAGCAAATAATCTAGATATATCAAAAAAAAAAAAAAAGGAAATAAAAAGTAGATAATATCCTACAGTGGAAATTGGATATTAGAATAAATAAATAAATAAAATGTAGTAGATAATATCCAATAGTGGAAATTGGATATTAGAATAAAATAAATAAATAAATTATAGGATATATATATGACACTGCAACATTGCAATCCTGTAGAAGTAAAAAAAAATAAAAATAAAAAAATAAATAAATAAATAATAATGCAACACCCAAGATTCGAACCTAAGTTTATCATTCTTAAAAGAGTCTCTTATTACCACTAAAGTACCAATGCTTGATATGACATAAAATACCATTTATTGGTATTATATTGTTTATTTCAAATGATGAATGTTGACTTGTGTTTAAAATAATGATAAAAATTTGAGGGACAATAAAAGACATTTTTTTTAATAATTGAGTTTTTCTAATTAAATTTTGATTTGTTCAAATATTTAATTAAAGTATGAGTATATGTTACTCATTAAAATTAAATTAAATTCTTTTGGTCAAGTGCAAAATGGTACGAATGAAGAGAACTAGGAAAGTACTAAGGTGTAGAGGACCTTGGCCGTTTTTGGATACGTTTATGAATTACAAGAGGGGCCCCTAGCCATTCTATAAATGAACATGTAAATCATGTGGTTAATATGATCAAGTGTTTGGAAGTGGAATATATTTTTCAGTCAGGCCATAAAAAACGAATTTTACAAATGTCATTAACGAAACCCGAGAATAAAGTTTTAGAAAATATATGGGAATTTGTTCAAAAAATGTCTCATGGTTTGACAAATAGGTCTTTTGATGACTTAGTAGCTCTTTTCAATGAACATTGGCAAATATGTTTTATGAAGAGTGTCATTAGACGAACAACAATGCTTTCTATTTCTCCTAACTTGCGAAATACAAGTTTTTCAAATTCTATTAGGTATACAAATATTAGAGGGTTATGGTTATTGAAAACAACTTCTAGAGTTATAGAAGACATTGTGTATAATTCTAACATTGTTCATTTTTAGTATCAAGGGAGAAGATTAGTTTTTCTTCTATATATTACATTTTCTTTTATGCCTTGTACATAAAATGTAAATATTTTGATATGTAAGACATGACATGTATATTTATCTTGTTGATGATTAGTATATCTTTTTATTCGCATGTCTTCAGTTCTTTATATATATATATTGTCAACACATGCTAGTTGTACAATATTATTTTACAGAGAGGGAAGTTTTAGGTTAAAGGAAATTTATGTAATTTCTTGCCTAAAATATAATATATATATATATATATATATGGTAATACTTGCAGAGATTATTTCTAATTCATAATAATTAAAATTGTATATAGGAGTTGATTGGGAACATAGTGAATTGTCTCTTCTTTTACAATTAAGGTTATTACATATTAGAAAATAATTAAAGCAAGTATGAGCATCGATATCCGTAAAAGTACCAACTAATAAGATTTGTGCAATATCTCTATGTAGTTGAATATGTTGACTACAACTAAAAACATCATAGCATAACTAAATAAGGGTGAAAAAATGAATGGTGATAATTATGAGATTTGACATTGCAAGTTCGATATATCCTTGAAGAGGAAGAGGCTCTTGAAACACTGAATCATATTATGTAAGAACCTGAACAAGGGAACTTTGCCCAACATAGAAGAGATAAGGAGACTTATGTGGCCTAGAAGAAAAAAAATTCTTTAGCTCGCATTATGTTGTTAAGTTGTATGCTAGATGATTTCTTGATTGAGTATGAGGTATACCAAACTGCTCATGAGATGTGGGAAGCTTTAAAAGAAAAGTATGGTGGACTTTCAACCACAAAGTTGAGAGAACTTGTAATGACATTTGGAAATTACAAAATACGATTGAACCATACAATGAAACAACATCTCAAGGAGATGAAAAGAATGATAAGAGAGCTTAAAACATCCGGACATGTCCTCACCGATGAGCAACAGGTTGAGGCAGTCATCAGATCTCTACCAAAGAGCTGGGAACACATGGTGGTGAACATGACACATAATGAGAGTGTTAAGACTTTTAATGATATAGTTCGCCATCTTGAATTAGTAGCCAAGCGAATTGTGGTTGCTAGGCCTAATGAACAAGTTTATGTGGTTGAATCCAATTCATGCAAAACATCCGAATTTAAGCGTAATAGAAAATTCTTTAAGAAGAATAAGAAATCTGATGATGCTTCAAAGAAAGAAAAAATCGGGGCATGCAAGAAGTTCAAGCGTGTTAAGAAGGTCAAGAGCAAATTGAAATGCTACAATTGTGGCAACAAGGGTTATTTCGCTTGTGAGTGCATTGAGCCGAAACGGGTATGGTCTTGTTCAAATAACTCATGTGCTTATGTTTCTAGTTATGTAATGTTAATTGAATCTATTCCTTTGTGGACTGTAGACTTAGCCGCCACAGACCATATAGTTAGAGACCTAGGAGCATATGTAGAGTTTCGGTGAATTAGTTCCGGTACAAGATGGATTTATGTAGGAAACAACTCTAAAGTTGAAGTCAAGGGCATTGGAACATGTAAATTGGAGTTACATAGAGGATGTACCCTATTCCTACATGATGTTCTTTATGCTCTGGATATTCGATGAAATTTGGTCTTTGTGTTAGTCTTTCTTGGTTTAGGTTTTAATTTGTTTTTTTCATGATTCGGTAATGGAATTGTATTTGGGAACAACATATTATGGTTCTGGATTTATTCTTAATGGTTTTATGGTTCTTAACATTGATAATTATGTATTGTCTAATACTAATGATAGTTATTATTCATTGATGACTACTTCTAGAAATACATGTGATATAGTGATCATATGACATGATAGACTTGGGCATATTGGACAAGAAAGAATGAATAGACTAGCTAGAGAAAATCTACTAGGTTAATTCCTAAAATTGATATGCCAACTTGTGAATATTGCCTAGTTGGTAAGACAACAAGAAAACCATTCGGAAAAGGAACTAGAGTTGAAATACCATTGCAATTGATCCATTCTGACATTTGTGGTCTTATGAGTGTTAGAGCAAGGCATGGCGCCTTGTATTTCATCACATTTATAGATGACTTTACTTGTTACAGTCATGTTTATTTGATTTCTCACAAGTCAGAAGTATTAGATTGCTTTAGATGCTACTTTAATTTAGTTGAGAATCAGTTGGGTAAAATGATTAAAACATTAAGAACAGACCGAGGTAAAGAATATCTATAAAAAACAATTTAAAGATTTATATGATAAAAAGGGTATTAGTAAACAATTGACTACTCAAAGGACTCCACAACAAAATGGTGTTGTTGAGAGGAGGAATAGAGTGTTGTTAGACATGGTTAGGTCAATGATGGCTCAAACAAATCTTCCCAATTCATATTGGGGAGATGCATTGTTGACTGCTACTTATGTACTTAATCGAGTACCCTCAAATACTGTTACATTTACTCCATATAAGTTATGGAATAATCAAAAGATTGATCTAAGCAATTTGCAACCATGGGGGTCAACAACTTATATTCACATTTCTTCTCATAAATATGGAAAATTAAGTCATATAGGAAGGAAATGTATCTTTATAAGATACAGTGAACACTTCCAAAGGATATGTGTTCGTAGGTGAGCATGAAGATGGAACAATAACTGAATTAGAATAATGAGATGCCACATTCTTAGAGAACGATTTCCCATGTATGGGTGAAATTGATAGGGATTTACATCTTTGTGAAATGATGGATTTTGACATAAGATCTATACCCAAAATACAATTGATGCCTGAACCTAGTGGGAGGGAACTGGTACCTATAGCAAGTATAGTAAAAGAGTCAATATTAAGAAAAAGTTCTTGTCAAATAAGTCCTTGACGATAATTTGAGATTGAAGGGGAAGTTCATATTGTTACTCAATATGATGATGTTGAGCCTAAGTTGGTTCAGAAGGCTCTAACTTGTCCAACTAAGGATGAATGGAGAAAAACTATGGAAGAGGAATTGAAGTCAATGCAAAAGAATCAAGTCTGGGACTTGGTTGATCTGTCTTCAGATTGAAAAACTATTGGGAACAAATGGGTTTTTAAAATAAAACGAAAGGCAGATGGATCCATTGAAAATTATAAAGCTCGATTAGTTGCTAAAGGCTATACCCAACAAGAGGGTATAGACTATGAGGAAATTTTCTCTCCAGTAGTTAGGTTTACCTTAATTCGCCTCATTCTAGCTATGGTAGCTCATATGGATTTAGAGTTACACCAAATGGATGTTAAGATAGTTTTCCTTAATGAAGAGTTGAATGAAGAAATGTATATGGAACAACCAGTAGGTTTCATTATCCAAGGCTAAGAATGCAAAATGTGTAGGTTAAATTGATCGATTTATGATCTTAAGCAATCATCTAGATAGTGGTACTTAAGATTTCATTTTGTAATAACTTCATACAATTTCATAATGATTAATGAGGACCATTGTGTTTACATTAAACAACATAAAGATAAATATGCGTTATTAACTTTATACGTGGATGATATACTTATAGTTGGAAATAATTTGGAGTTTGTTCAAACCATCAAGAGATGGTTATCATCTATTTTTGAGATGAAAGATATGGGAGAAGCATCTTATATTCGTGGAGTAAAGATCCATAGAGATCGTTCTAAAAGATTAGTGGCCATTCACAAGAACACTATATTAAGAAAATCCTTGAACGATTTAATATGCAAGATTGCAATCCCATTGATACTCCATTTGCAAGAGGTGAAAACTTAAGCAAAGAAATGGGTCCAAAGACTCCAGAAGAAAAAAAAAATGAGTAATGTTTCATACTCCAATGTTGTTGGGAGTCTTATGTATGCTACAATGTGCACAAGACCAAATATCTGCTATGTTGTTGGGACGGTTAGTTGTTACCAAGAAAATCCTGGAATGATGCATTAGAAAGCAGTAAAGAGAATTCTTAGGTATCTAAAAGGCACTAAGGATTATTCCCTCTGTTATCAAGGCAAAGAATTACGTTTGGTAGGATATTCAGATGCTGATTTGGCAGGTGATCTAGATGAACGCAAATCAACATCTGGATATACATTCTTGCTTAACAATGGTGCTATCTTGTGGAGAAGCAGGAAACTGACTTGTATTGCTTTGTCAACCATGGAAGCCGAATTTATTGCATGTTCAACTGCAGTATAGGAAGCTATATGGTTGAGAAGATTTTTGCAATGCCTGGGAATAGTTAAGGATGTTTTTGGGCCAACAACAATCTATAGTGATAGTCAAGCTGCGATTGCTTATGTAAATGACCCAAAATATCATGGAATAACTAAGCACATAGACACCAAGAATAATTTTATAAGAGATATTATTACATGAAAGGAAGTGATCCTGAAATATTTACCTATGTGTGAGATGGTTACTGATCCATTCACGAAATCCATTTCGAGAGACATGTTTTCTATGCATGTAAAGTCATTAGGACTACGTAGGTTATAATTTATGTTGATTTTATGACATGGATCATTATTGATTGGATATAAGATACTCTGTAAATGATTAAATGAGACGAGTATTTGTTATTCATATCATTGAATTTGTAAATAGTACTTATGCATATATGCTCTTAAATGTATGTTAATAAGCAGATGTTGTCTCTCTCACACGAGCAACCGCCCCAATCAATATGTTTATGAGTTGGGATAAGACATAGTATACTAATGATGATAAATTAGTGAAAAGTATACAAAATATGATGAGTGTCGCCTTGATTAAGTATCAAGATGAGGTCTATAATAGATGATATCTTAACCGAATGTAATCGCCCACAATTACATTTGCCTGTTTGAATTGGACTTAAGTTTTAGCATATAAGGTTTAAAGAGAACCATAGATGCAAAACTCAAACTAGCTATTGGTGTGAAGCTCTTAGTTGAGGTTCGTATGGTGGTAGCTTGACATACACTCTCCAAGTGAAGAGAAACCACCATAACATGTATTTCATACTACATGCTTTTGAATATGACTAATAAGGAAAGTGAGTGATTAATCCGTACATCCTCATTGTGTGAGATCCTTAAGGCTTATTACAATTATAATAACCCCCTATTATACTCTTTGTATTTTTGGCTATGTTTTAAGGTGACAGATTAATGCCACTACTTTGATATGTTTCCGAAGAAAATAAAATAATTTATCCTTATGGGACATATTGGGCAACTGATTAATTTGAATCTAAAAGGCATGAGCCTAAAAGAAAGATTTTTTTTGAGTTACATTGATAAAGATGTATTCACAGTCGACCAGTTGTATTGCTTTTGTAGCTAATATAATTGTGAATACATTTATATTGTTGTGTAGTATACAATTTTGAGGGATTAAGTGTATACATTAAAATGTGATTAAATAATCTGGGGTACAACGAGACATGATTATAACTGTTCACTAATAATTTTGGGGTTAAGCTATTATGTATCCTTAATAGGTACATAACTTTATAAGCTCCCAAATCGTAGATGTGCTCATATGGTCACATGACCCATTTGCCTGTATGAATCACCTTCAAAAAGTTGAGAGAATGAACTTGAATGATTATTGATCAGTTGTATCAACCCATCTTGTGCAAGTGGGAGATATTAGAATTGGGTGGATGCCCAAATTGGGCTGACCCAACCCGATCCAATATGTTAGAGATCTGAGGGGAGCGGTTTCTGGGAGTTGGAATTGTCACGAACTGCCTAGAAACCTCCCCACTAAAGATATATATATATATATATAAATCTCTCTCTGACTCTCGCATTCTTTTCTTTTTTTTTCTAAAAAAAAAAGGAAGAGAGAACTTCAGAAAGAAAAGTTCTCTGAAGAATAGGTGAAAGGTTTTTGTGCTATGAAACTAGGTGGTTCCGGATTTGATCGTGGTTCCGTTCAAGACCTGGGCTGAAGATTTGAATAGTGAAACAATTTTATTAGATCTTGGACTTTTTTTTAAAAAAAGGTAATCCGAAGTTTTTTTTTAACAGAATTCATAATATTTTATAAGAGGAATTTCAAAGGGGAAGCAACCAGAGGAACCATCATTTTTAGCACATTAGAGTAAGTGGTCATTGTTGTAATAAGAATAGTTTATAGATGGACCATTGTTATGTTTCTTTTTTAGTCTTATCCTTTTATAGAAAGAGAATATTATCATAAAGATTTGCAGAGCATAGTGAGTATTATACAATACAAATAACAATAGTTAATAGATTGATTTGTTTCATAGAGATAAAGACTGGAATTTAAATTGAATATTCATAATATTTAAAGGAGTAACCTTAAAGGAGAAAGAGTTAGAAAAACCAACAATTTTAGTTCAACATAGTATGTGCTCATTGTTATAATGAACGTAGTTCATAGTTGACTCATTTTTTATGTTTCTCTATCAATCTTGTCTTTTAATCTTGATATAAAAGATTATCATCAAGATTTGTAAAGCACATTGAGTGCTCTACAGTACAAGTAACAGTAGTTTACATATTGATTTATTTTCATTGAGATATGCTTGTGATTTTAAAGTGAATAGTCATAATGTTTATAGCAGGAACTTTAGAGGGGAAGGAGCCAGAAAAACCATCGGTATAACATGGTGAGTACTCATTGCTATAATAATAGTAGTTCATAGATGAGCCACTATTATGTGTTTAGATGGAAAGAGAGGATTGTCATGAAGGTTTGTAAATCACAATGAGTGTTATACAATAGAAGTACCAATTGTTGATACATTGATATATTTTCATTGCGATATGCATTTCATTTTGAAATGAATATTCATGATGTTTACAATAAGAACATCAAAGTGGAAGGAACAACAAAAACCATCAATTTGAGTACAACATAATTAGTGCTCCTTGTTATAATAAACGTAGTTCATGAATGAACCATTGTTATGTTTTTTCTTTTAGTTATACCTTTAGATAGAAAGAGTAGAATCCTAATGTTTTCTCTATGATTAATTTAGCAAAACATAGTGTTCTAAAAAATAGACTATTGACAGTTCATAGATGACAAATTGATCTATTTTGCTATTAGTGATGCATTTCTATGGAAAGTGAAAAGACACAATACTCGTCCATATAATAATACTAGTTTATAGATGACAACTATATTTTTTTTTAAAGATATGACTGTTATTATAAAGTGAAGATTTTAAATATTTACACATGAAGATTCTAAATAGAATGGAGCCAGTAGGATCATCAAGTTTGGTAAAAAACAGTAAGTGCTATGTAATGCCACATCCATGGTTCTAGATGATCATTGAATATTATTCTCCCTTTCAGATTTGGGTTTCTTAAAATCTAGAGGACGAAATTTTAAAAAGTAGCTAGTAGTTCTATCGAGTTTAGTAGCACCAACAATTAATACTAGAACTGTAATCCATAGATGATATATTGATTTTTCTAGTGCCTTTTTTGTCTACCATTGGATAGAAAATGATAATTTATAATGTTTGCAAAATGAAATGATCCAATATAACAATCAAGTTTAGCAAAACACTATGCATGATTAATAATATGATTGCAATAGTTTTTCAAATTTTCTTGTAGATAAGCAAAAATGTATCCAAATATCATGTTGTTACAAACAACATGTTTAGGAATTTAAATTTTGCAACCAAATTATTATGATGTGTTGATGATAGTAAGTTCAAGTTTTTGACCACTTGACTAACATACTTTTTATTTACTTATTTATCTTTAATTAGCCCTAGTCATGTTTTGATTGAATTAGATGATTTTAAGTTGATTACCTAATTTTCCAGGTAGTCCACAATTGCATTAAAAATATTTAACATTAAGTTTCAAGTCCTCATCCTTACATGGTGATGATGTGACAAAATGGAAGACAACTATGGTATAAAAGGAGGTAAAAGTACATATTAATTTTTTGTCCTCATTGCAAATATGGTAGAAAGATGTAAATTTTGGAATACAAAATAGCACTACATTTACAATTTGTCAGTAATGTCCTAATCTTTTAGTTATTTTGGAAGTCCAAAAATTCTTGCTTCATTCATCTTTGTATGAATGTTAAATGCTAAATCTCATTGTAGGGTACTAAAGTTGGATGGAGATTCAAGGACAAGGGTTGCATGATGCTTGAAAATAGTGAATGAAAAACAAGTGGTTAGATATAAATAAGATCTACTAAGGGTACTATTTGGACAACATTGAGTGTGGAGCATTTTTTTTCCTCATCACTTAAGAGTGTGTTATTTTCATTCAATGACCTTTTTTTCCTCCTCATCAAGTGTGTATTATTTCCATTCGAAGACCTCAAGACTCATGACTTTCTATGGCCTTGGAATACATTTTAGTTCAAGGTATATACACCCGCATTTTTCACGTGCGCCCTCACTCAATTGGCGAAACTCGCTTTTATTTGTGAAAATTTAATTTTTGGAAAAGTTGGAGTTGCCATTTATTTTATTTCATTTTTGAAGGGAAAATAAAACAAGAAATAAAACCCTAAAAAATGACTCCGTAATTTTTGGAAAAAGTGTGTCTTTGAAAAACCCGAGTCTTGGTCCGGGGATCAGGTTAACTATTGGGAAGGTACCTCTAAAAGGTAGCACCCTTCTAAGCCCTAAAAAGGTCTCTACTGACTAAGTTGAGGGAAATATGACAATTAATTGATTAATCATAGATACCTAGGTAGGCTAGGTGATTTCGAAAAAATAGCATGCCAAATAAGAGGAAATCGCAATAAAGGAGAGTTAGGGTGCGTACCTGAACTGCCCCTCAAGCGCTATCATAAGACATCAAAGTTAGTATAGAGGTATATCAATCAACATGCATTTTATCCAAGCAAATCGAACATGCATCTAAGCATCCAAGAATCACGTCAAATAAGGATATGGTCATCAATGGCATACATTTCCATAGAGTTCTAAAAAAAATAGATGAGAAGAAGCGTACCTGGATAACAAGCTAGTAATCCTCCATGGGAAACAAAATTAGCCAAATAACAGATTCAAAATATTCTCATATTCACCACAAAGAGGAAGCACAATCAATCGAATATCAAACAAACACTATCACAGAGAATATTCGTGAATGTCGGACCCCCACAAAAACCCTAATTAATTTTGCATGAGTTGATTCCATAAATTCCATTATTTGGAATTATGAAGTTTGTTCACGCTTGAGAAAATCAAGAAAAATCAAGAAAATGGTTGAAAATCAAAGAAAATAGTGAAAACCTGTGCCGGAAAGAAAATGGCAGTAAAGAGGGTTAGAATCTGGATTTTATGCTTAGAAAGGATCTAAAGATGAATTTTTCGAAGCCGGGAATGTTTAGTTGAACAATGGTTCAAAAATTCAATTTAAAACAATAAGTTCCCAATCAAAGAAGCAAATAGAGGAGAAGGTGTGTGTAGCAAGGTTGACATGAAGTGAAGCCGGGAAATTCTGGATAGAAGGGACCAATTCACTGCAAAAGTGTTCAACTGTCAAATGTTCCAACTTAAAAGACATCTTGATTTGTAAGCTCAACTGGATTCTCCTCAACAGAAGTCAAATACTGAATAGAAGGTTCAGAATTTCCAATTTTCTGTATTGAGAGGTTTCCTGCATTCTGCTAGCTTTCAATTGATTAAGCCTTTCAACTTTTACCTCAATCTGCCATAATAGAGTTCGATTCATGTGACCTGTGGTTGAATAAACCATTTTCTGCATACTTAAGCTTCCTGTGTGCGTTAGGTCCAGTTCCAAATCGGATTTCTTTACTACCATTCATTCTTAAGTTTCAAGCCCTTGCTCACAAACTCGTCTGATTTGTCAATTTTCTCACAATTTTCTTCTAGATTTTCTGTAGCCCATATTCAATCTTTTCCTACTCATTATGAGCTTTAACTTTTACCTCTGAAGCTTCGAATCATCAAGCTTGACTATCTTCAGCTCCTTTTTTAATTTCAGCATGTGAAACAAAGAATTGAAAGTTTGGGTGATTGACTTTCAGTGGTCTTAACCAATTATGTGAGGGACATCATCAGTTGATGCCTGGACACCTCATTTTTCATTCGCATAGAGCCTTCCAACAATTTCCAGCATAACACAGGCCAGTATTGTCAATGTCAGAATCAGCCTGCACGGGTGTGAGAGTGAGCTTGCTTATCTTCTTCATCATTTTGCCTTTGACAGCATGACTCGAGGCTTTGTTTCTTGGAGTTGGGCATGCATCGAGGACCTTCCATCTAGGTAATAGGTTTTCTACTGCAAACTGGATCTAATTCCACTGCCCTTTGGGCTGCCAGTAGCTTCAGATTTCTTCCGCAAGTTGCAATGATTGTATTTCTAGCAAATTTTGCAAGTTGGATTGTGCATTTGCTTGTTTCTTTTCTCTATGCCGAATATGTTGGCCGACTTTCTATCAAATTCTCTATATTATCCACATATTGACGAATCAAGAGTTCGACCCACATCATCTGACTTCATGAGCGCCTTGCATCATCTTCAGACCAAGATCAGCTTCTTTGGTAATCTTTGTACCAAGTGAGGAACCTTTCATCCGTGTAGCTCCCCTGCATGCTGTTCTGATGAAGTATAGATCCAAAATCGTCTGTGAGCTTTGGCGTTTTCTCTTGATTTTCTTTTGCTGAAGTGGAACTCTATCGCCTTTCGAGTGTCCTTAGAAGCTGATTGTACGGCTTCGAAGTTTCAGCCAAAGTATGTCCAGCTAACAGTCCTTGAAACGAGTCAATATCTCTTCACGAAAAAGTCAAAGAGGTTGGTAAACTTCACGAATCTTTTCAGTGCATTCTGCCTCATTGATTCTGCAACAACCATGAGGAAGATAATGGAAGAGAGATTATATTTGTGAGCTGTATCCTTGCCTGACTCCAATCTTCGAGCCACGAGTTCGAAAGCAGAGTTGGAGGAAGCTACTTCCTGAAGCAACAGACACAGAGAAGTAGTCATAAAGAGGCAACAGCTATTCTTTAGTAGAAAATATGGATGCTGTATTTGGACTGCTTGTTAATAAGTTCTGAAGAGAAGTCAATCCAAACTGAAGGTTCTTAACCGGTTTGGAGTTTTCATCAGTTGTTACTTTCCCATCAGAGACTACCAGAGAATCATCAGAAATATTCTGTACAGTGACCGATCTATTTGCTGTATCATTCTGAACCTCAAATATATTATAGGATGAGTCATCAAAATTAATTTAGCCCTGATCGTGCTTGGTCTGTTTATGCAATGCGAAATAACTTTTACAGGAGTACTCACTATCACCCTTGATGATACCAAGCTCAATAAAAGAAGAAAACTCTGATGCTGCTCAAATTTCTGCCTGCACATTACTTTAATAGCTTCTAGCAAACATATATCTACAAGCTCTAGCTTGAAACATGTGGCAAACTCTAAGGCCTTCATATAAATTTTCTCAAAAACAATAATGTCGAAACTTTTTTTTCTTCCATTTCCCAAAACAAATCGTATTGTACTTTCTTTGTAATTGGATGCTGAAAATAACTAGATAACATGTCAAAAGCACCACTGGCAATGCAAAATACAACAGAGAGTGCAGACATATTGTCAAATTCTCCAGTTGTCAGGTCATTCAGATCAACTCTACTAAACATCCATTACGCTAACTCAAATAGCTTGAAGGGTGATATAAAATGACTCAAAATATGTGAAGCATAAGAGGCCTGGAGAAATGGCACAAAATTTTTGATCCTGATACACACGTCAAACCTGCTCCGGAGTTCCAGGAGTAGTCTTTGTAATAGAGCTTTGAAAACCTTTACAAGTTGTTTCTTTGCACTGTCATCAACTTTGGATATAGGATTCTGGCCATCACATAGAGCTACCAGATAATCAGAAGTGCTTATCAACAAGTTCAAGACATGATGGTCCATTTTATGAACTGAATCTTTGGATGATCTAAGAAAAGTCTCCAAACTGTCTTCAATAGTTCCTTTCGTTAATTCCTCATGACAGCTCAAAGGAGAAGACAATGACACCATAACTGCAGGATGACAGAAGATGATTTCAGCCACTTCTTGAACTGTAGAGAAAAGAACTCCACTAATTGTTGAACAATTAGAATCAGGTCTCAAAACCAATAGTTCATCCAGCATTTTTTCCACAAGGATGAAGCAAACTTCAAAAAGATGTTTCAATTCACCTAATGGCCTTATTCTATAGTATGATTGTATCTGATGGATCCAGGATAGCATTACGTGTTCTCATTTTCTTCTTCTATGTGCCTCTTCAAATCTAGAAAGAAAACAGGAAGCCTCTGCAATTTTCTGAGCTGCAACTATCTTTGCATCATCATCTTGAGTCCAGATTGTTCTTAGCTTTTCTCCATTTGTGATCAAATATTGTATCTTCGGTCACAACTTGGGATGTGCTCTCTATTCGTTCAGGAAGATCAGCTCTGTCGTCCATAAACTTTGTGACAACCAAGCTACCAGTTGTAGATTGGTATTTTGTAGTTGGATTTTTTTGTTGCTGATACTAGGTCCATTCAGTTCAGCCTCTCTAAAATGTAAAAAAAAATGGACTGACCAGGGTCCGTCTTGGAATTTTGCTGCTCTCTGTCTTTTCTAGAACCTCTGTGACATGAAATTCAAGCTGCTGTTCATGAGCACGCTTTCTTGTGAGAATATGATGGAGAAACAGAAGCATTTGGTTT
This sequence comes from Vitis cinerea var. helleri x Vitis rupestris, assembly GCA_945999865.1. NCBI lineage: Eukaryota > Viridiplantae > Streptophyta > Magnoliopsida > Vitales > Vitaceae > Vitis > Vitis cinerea var. helleri x Vitis rupestris. The sequence continues at coordinate 1,760,332 of OX253931.1, read as the reverse complement.
GGTCAGAACATTGAAACTTTTGGACTTTTTACGTATATGTTCAAATACAGTCTGCTCAATTATGATTTTGTATTCATCATCTTCAGTTTCAATAACAGGTGAACCTTCTTCTTTCAACTCTTCAAGCCCTTGTAAGACATCCGGATCAATGAAGTCATAAACATTGTGGCCAACAAGAATTTCTGGCATAATATCTTCCTTCTAGTCATCATTTTTCAAAATGTAGTACTTCTTCAAACTAGCAGAGTACACACCAGCACCACCATTCTCTTCCTCCAAATCCCTTTCAAGCTTCCTCTTTTCCTTTTCAGCTGCTTGCTGCTTTGCCATACCTTCCAAAACTGCCTGAGGTATATGGGATGGGCTCCTTTTAGTCTCGAGGCTTTGGCACTGAAACATGAAACCGATTCAAGCAGTCATTCATCTTCTTAGACTTCATCTTCAGTTCCACCCTCTGATCTAATAACCTCTCACAAACTACGTCTTTCATTAAAACCACCCCCTCCTCAGTCGAAGTACTCGTAGTCAACAGCAACCTCTCGTCATTCAAAGGATCACCTCCTTGACCTATAACAGTCTTCATAGCTCCAGCTTTCATCTCCATGACCAACTTCATGTCTTCTTCTGATATACCCTCCAATGGCTGCAAATCAGTCTTGTTGTAGGCAATGATGAATGGTTTGTTCATAAACGAAGACTTGATGCTGTGAAAAAGAGCTGCCTGTGCAGCAATGCTGTACCCACATGAACTTGAGCCATTTTATAGTTCATCAGACAACTATTCACTTTCTGACGGACTATTTTCTGAAGATGACGATGGAAAGCCAAAACCTTCTCATTCCTAATATGCTGATAGTTGCTGTGATGTAAAGGATGAATAACTTCCAGCAAAGCTTGAACCATCCCTGCTCTTACTATATATGAAATCCCTATATTCCCTGCATTTTCTTTCCATCTTGTTCTTCCAAATTTGAATTCCATGCTCCTGGGAAAACTCTACTCAAACCATGCTCACGCTTGGCTTCGTGTGAGATCCATCTTCTCCAAAAAAATCCATAAACCAGCACAGCCTCACCTCTTCTCTACTCCTATAGGTTTTACAGTTGATTCTGAAAGATATGGGGCCGGAACAGGAACAGATTCTTGATCTGATATAGCAGATTTTACAACAATAATTTCTTTAACACCAATACTATCACTTCCACTCGAAGAAGCATCAAAAGATGAATTCTTATCACCGTGAGAAGTAGCGGGTAATACAGCATTGGACGGGTCAGTTTCAACATTTATGGATGCCAAGGTTGAGGGAGTAAATGCCACTGAACTTTCAGTTGTCCTATCAATTTCTATGCAACAACTGACAGAAACTTCCACCTCTTGTGCAGTTTCCACTGATCCAACCTCAACGCTGCTTGTTGTTACCTTCAACTTAGAATCTGGTACAAGTTATTTAACAGCTTCTGGAGATTTTGAGGAAATTGATTCTGATAACTTCTCTAAACAAAGGGCATCTTGTTTGAATCCTTCAGGCAATTCACTTTCTCCTTATCCTCTGCTTTTCATTACGAGTATCTGTTGAGAGAGAGAGAAAGAAGAAAAACCTTAATTCTCATTCATGTGATATCTACTTACAATTGAGAAATATATATATACAAGGCTAAGAGTCCTAACTACCATACATGTGACCTATATTAACAAGGAAAGATTGTACACTATAAATACATTATATTCAACACTCCCCCTCAAGCTGGAGCATATATGTCATATGCACCAAGCTTGTTACAAATGTATTTAATCCTAGGACCTCTGAGAGATTTAGTGAAGATGTTTGCTAGTTGATCATTTGAATTAACAAAACTTGTAGGCATCTTGATGCGATCTTCTCTCTAATGAAGTGACAGTCAACTTCAATATGTTTGGTCCTTTCATGAAAGACTGGATTGGATGCAATATGTAATGCGGCCTGGTTATCACAGATGAGTTTCATCTGTTCATCCTTTCCAAATCTCAACTCTTGAAGAAGATGTCTCAACCATATGAGTTCACATGTTGCCAAAGCCATAGCTCGATACTCGACTTCAGCGCTAGATCTGGCCACTACATCTTGTTTCTTACTCTTCCAAGATATTAGATTACCTCTAATAAAAACACAGTACTCTGAAGTGGAACGTCTATCTGTGGGTGAGCCAGCCCAATCTGCATCTGTGTAACCAACAACCTGAGTATGACTTCTGTTCTCGTACAACACACCTTGGCCTGGTGTACTTTTGATATATCGAAGAATGCGGATTACGGCATCCCAATGGCTATCACATGGTGACTGTAGGAATTGACTAACAACACTCATAGGAAAAGAAATGTCTGGACGAGTAATGGTGAGATAGTTCAATTTACCTACGAGCCATCGATATCTCCCTGGGTCTCCTAAAAGCTCCCCCTGTCCTGGTACAAGTTTGACATTCGGATCCATAGGTGTGTCTACCGGTTTACAGTCTAACATACCGGTTTCTTCTAGGATGTCTAAAGCATACTTCCTTTGGGAAAGGACCACACCGGAACTGGATTGAGCTATCTCAATTCCCAAGAAATACTTGCGTTTCCCCAAGTCTTTGGTCTGAAAGTGGGTAAAAAGATGTTGATTTAGTTTCCGAATACCATCCTGATCATTGCATGTAATGACGATGTCGTCCACATAAACAACCAGATAAATACACTGCCCCAAGGAGTTATGATGATAGAAAACTGAATGGTCTGCTGTACTGCGAAGCATGCCAAACTCTTGAACAACAGAACTAAAACGGCCAAACCATGATCGAGGAGATTGTTTCAAGCCATATAGAGAACGGCGTAACCTGCACACTAAACTAGACTCCCCTTGAGCAACAAAACCAGGAGGTTGCTCTATATAAACTTCCTCGACAAGATCACCATGAAGGAAGGCATTTTTAATATCCAACTGATAAAGAGACCAAGAACACATAGTAGCCATGGAAAGAAGCAGACAGATAGAAGCAATCTTGGCAATAGGGGAGAATGTGTCACCATAATCAGAACCATAAACCTGAGTATAGCCTTTAGCAACTAAGCGGGCCTTAAGGCGATCAACCTGACCATCAGGACCAACCTTAACTGCGTAGACCCAACAACAGCCAACGGTAGATTTACCAGAGGGTAAAACAACAAGATCCCAAGTTCCATTATAGTGCAGAGCAGCCATTTCATCCACCATTGCCTGTCGCCATCTTGGATGGGAAAGAGCTTCATGGGTGCTCTTTGGAAGAGAAACAGAGGATATAGCAGAAACAAAAACAGAATAGGGTGAAGATAATCGATGATAACTCAAAAAATTGTAAATAGGATGAGGATTACGAGTAGAGCGAGTACCTTTTCGAACAGCAATGGGTAAGTCATTAGGAGAAGGCAGAGCTGGGGCAGGTGAAGCCGAAGGGATAGGAAGTGAGTCAGCAGGTGCCTCAGCAAAAGGGAGAGGAGCAGCGACATGAGGGCGACGATGATAAACCTAAAGTGGTCGAGGAGGCACAACATCAGGTGGGGAGACAATGGGAATGCGCAAGATTTCAGAAACAGGAAGAGACTCAGAAATGGTGGAAAAGAATGGTGAGTCCTCAAAGAAGGTGACATCAGCAGAGATAAAGTATCGATGAGTCTCAAGGGAATAACAACGATAACCCTTCTGAAGTTTGGAATGTCCCAAGAAGAGGCACTTCATGGCTTTGGTGGAAAGCTTGTCCTGTCCAGGAGTGAGAATATGAACAAAGCAAGTACAACCAAAGACACGAGGAGGAAGGAAATAAAGTGGTTGGTCAGGGAAGAGAAGGGAGTGAGGAATCTGATCGTGTAAGACAGAGGAGGGCATATGATTAATCAAATAACAAGCAGTAAGAACAGCGTCCCCCCAAAAACGAAAAGGAACATTACTATGGAGGAGGATAGTACGAGCTGTCTTAACAAGATGTCGATTCTTACATTCAGTTACCCTATTTTGTTGAGGAGTATGAGCACAAGAAGACTGATGAAGAATCCCATGATGAGACATAAATGAAGTAAATGGGGCTGAAAAATATTCCCTGGCATTGTCATTGCGTAACACATGAATAGAAATATTGAATTGGGTTTGGATTTCAGCATAAAATTTCTGGAAAATAGAGAATAACTTAGCTCGATTTTTCATTAAAAATAACCAAGTACATCGAGAATAGTCATCAATGAAAGTGACAAAATACTGAAATCCTAAAGTAGACGCAATCCTACAAGGACCCCAAACATCAGTGTGGTCAAGCTCAAAAGGAGACTTTGCCCGATTATTCAAACACTTTGGGAACGAGACACGAGTATGTTTCCCAAGCTGACATGACTCACACGGAAGCGACGACAAAGTGGAAAAACAAGGGGCCATCTTTCGGAACTTGGAGAGACTAGGGTGGTCCAGACGATTGTGAATGAGGAGAGGAGCATCAGTGGAAATGCAAACTGCAGGACATGAATCTGAGGTGAGGTGATAGAGGCCTTGAGACTCATGTCATATGCCAATCGTCTTCCCCGTACTCCGGTCCTGCAAGGTCACAAATTTATCAGAAAAGGTAATAGAGCAATTAAGAGTACGAGTGATTTTGCTGATGGAAATAAGATTAAAAGGACATTCAGGAGTATAAAGGATATAAGTGAGAGGTAGAGAAGGTAGAGGAAGGGCCAAACCAATACCTTTAGCCACAGTTTGAGAACCATTAGCTAAGGTAACAGTAGGTAAAGCAGAGGTAGTAGTAATAGAGGAGAAAAGATCCTTATTACTAGATATGTGATCAGAAGCTCCAGAATCTAGAATCCAGGGTCCAAGAGAAGATGTGTGGGTAAGGCAGGGAGAGGCATTACCAGGCTGGGCAACAGAAGCAACAGAAGCCTGAGATGCGGAAGAGCTTGAAGGCTGAGGCAGCGGAGAATCAGAGGACTGGGCCACATGGGCAGTGCGAGGAGGCCGTCCATGTAACTGATAGCAACGATCGTGAGTGTGGCCAAGTTTATTGCAATAGGTGCAATGAGGACGTTGGCCTCTACCTCGGGTACCACTGCAGCCTCCTCGAGAGCTAGTTTGAGAAACTAACACAGAAGAATCTGAAGTGCTATCAAATGGCAAAGTCTGAGTGGAGGAGATATGGAGGAGGCGAGCAAACACATCATCCAAGGATGGAACTGATGAACTACCAAGAATCTGATCGCGGACAGGCTCAAGATCTCGACGGAGGCCAATAAGAGTAAGAACCATGAAGAACTTGTCAAACTGTGCCCCAACATCAGGAGTAAGAGTTATCATAGTCAAGAACTCCTCCTTAAGAGAGACAATCTGGCCAATATAAGTAGATAGATCCAAGTCCTGTTGGCTGATATGGACAATAGCAGAAGCCACCTTATAAAGACGCTGGATATCATTCGTGTATAATCCTTTGACCTGAGTCCAAAATTTAAAACAAGTTTTGTAGGCCCGAAGATGAAGAAGAATCTTGGGATGAACCGATTGCCATAATACACTACATAACTGTGTATCTATCTTCCTCCAATGTATGCGGTCAATCTCAGGGATATCTGCCTCCTGTGTAATCAGGTGATCCTCATATCCTTGACCCATAAACCAAAGTACAATTGAGGCAAACCAGGAAAGATAATTGTCACTGCCAACCAATTTCTCCGAAGTAATCATAGGAGATCCAGATATAACAGAGGAAAAAATGGAAGTTTTAGTAGCCATATCTACTTATCTGGAGAATGAAGTATATTTGGATCGAAGAGAGCCCTAATACGGCTGCAGATCGCGGCGTGGCACCACTGGAAAGGGAGACGACTTCAGATCGCGGCGTGGCACCACCGGAAAGGTAGAAGAACACTTCCTTAGGCACGTGCAGGGATTGGGATGGAGAAAAAGTAGCCGAAGCTCGTCGGAAAAACTGTTTGGAGGGCCTGCGGAGGCAAAAAAAACCCCAAAAGAGGTACGTGCAGGGCTCGTATGGCAGAACCAGGGATGAACGAAGGCTAGTCGGCATCAGGCGAGGCTGGGGGAGGAGGCGCGTGGCCAGGAAAGTCCTCACGCACCCTCACCACTGGCGAGTGAGATGCAGTCGCCGACCGGAAAATTGCGCGTGGATGGCGCATGGATGATCTTTTGGTTTCGGTGCCTTCACAAAAGTTGGAGATCTCCTCCAGGCGCTCCTTTTGGTATGGTCGGTGTCGAAAAAAGATGTCGCCGGAAAAGTTCACCAGCGGTGAGTGTTTTCTGACGACGATCCGACTGACCGAAAAGTATTGGGAGATGGAGAAGGTGACCGGAATGAAACACGGTCACCGGAAGGTTTCCCGGATTTGATGACACGGGAAATTAGAAAGAATTAGGTTTTCTTCCTTGGCTCTGATACCATGTTGAGAGAGAGAGAAAGAAGAAAAACCTTAATTCTCATTCATGTGATATCTACTTACAATTGAGAAATATATATATACAAGGCTAGGAGTCCTAACTACCATACATGTGACCTATATTAACAAGGAAAGATTGTACACTATAAATACATTATATTCAACAGTATCTTTTGCATGATTAGTGATATCAACACCAGGTGTTTTACTTGGTCCATGGGTAGACCCTTCCCCAAAACTATTAGCCTTCAATTCAGAAGCATCAGCATTGTCAGCAGTAATGGTAGACATTGGTTCCCGGGTAAAATCCAAGACGTCTTCACTGTTGCCCAATGAACCATGAACATTAGCAGAGAGTTTCCTCATATTGCCACTGCAAGTTGCAGACTTTCCAAGAAAGGTGACTTTCTCATCAAGTTCAATGAAATTTACTTGGTCCATGGGTAGACCCTTCCCCAAAACTATTAGCCTTCAATTCAGAAGCATCAGCATTGTCAGCAGTAATGGTAGACATTGGTTCCCGGGTAAAATCCAAGACGTCTTCACTGTTGCCCAATGAACCATGAACATTAGCAGAGAGTTTCCTCATATTGCCACTGCAAGTTGCAGACTTTCCAAGAAAGGTGACTTTCTCATCAAGTTCAATGAAATTTTGGATGCCTTAATCTTCAGTATATTGGGGTTCAACAGGACACTCCTGTTTAGGTATTCTTGGCTGAATATAAACACCTAATCTCTTTCTCATTTCATCTACACCAGAAGGATTCAATCGGTAAACAGAGGAACTCAAACCATGTAAACCTTGGGGAAGAACAGCAATTGGATCAGGTTTTCTTACAAGGCTGATGCCCTTACGAATATAAGAAGCACCTTGTACTTTTCCAAATTTTGACTGCCTTTGTGGAGGAAATGCAATCGAGAAGGGCTTCTTTAATGATGAAGATGAAACATCAGTTCGATACCATGTTCGGGGTCTTGCAATATGGGTTGAAGAAGCTGTTTTCTTTGAATGGGTAAATAAAACAGAACCATAGGCTTTTCATTTGATTTTCTATTACTTTCACGACCCTTTTGATTTGAAATTTGCTCAACTGATAGTTCAGTATCCAACATGTATAGACTTAGAATAATGGGTAAGATTTTAGGAGAGGCCATGTTGGAGAGTGTGTCAAGCAGAGATTGCATCAATTCATCATTGGACCCTGTACTTGACTGACCTTCATCAGATCCATGGATTTCTCCTTCCTGTTTTGCGATAGCGACATGCTTCTGAACAACACCATTATAATAAAACTACAGATTTTCTCAATGGTGGAATCAGGTTCCTTCTCGTGGGCATTTCTTCAAACAACTCCCGTGCTCCTGAATCTGCCCTCAATGTACATACCCTGAAATGGTGGAATTCCCAGAAGCCATATCTCTGATCCCCATATGAATCCACAAATTTACATGACTGTCACCAACCATAACAAGTGCATAAACGGCTGACAAGCCACTTGGACATGATTATTTGGAAGAATCTCCTCTGGGTCCCGTATTGTGACAGCAGTTTTTACAACAAGGGCTAGAACAGAACCATTAATAGGAAAAGAACAACAACTATCATGGGCTTTCTTTTATATCAACCCGCAATATGGCATGTCTAGCTAGAATTTTGAAGGAGCTGATCTCTTTGCTGAATCTCGTGATTGCACGCCCAAGCTTTGGAGTCACCCCCATATGAAGAGTTGATGGCCATGTCACGGGTAGGAAGGAAGGCAAAACAAATATAGTAGAGAGTAGAGGAAACGAAGGGAGAACAGACATGCGAGATTAAAAAAATAAAGCCACATCTTATGATTTTTCAATGGGCTTAGGCTATTGGGGAGATCACAAATAGATTACGGACAAAATAAATAAGCAACCAATATCAACAAAAACAATTTGTGACCCTTTTCGTCCATACAAAATCAACACCATAATAAATATTTGAAAACGAACACGCGGAAAAAATCGAACATGGGTAAAAATTCCAAGAGTAACGAGAAGCATACCTGGACAGCCTTTTCCCGTTTCCTCTATGCTTCTCACCAAAAAAAATTTCAGAAAATCCCCCCCACTTATTCAACATCCTTTCTCACACACACACACACACACACACACACACACACACATATATATATATATACCCCCAAAGCCTAAATCTGCTCCTAAAAAGGAAAATTCTCCTATTTCATTTCATTTTTTTTTTTTTTTTTCAATCTTCTCCTTCAAAAGCAATCCTCCCAATTTCAAATTCCCTTCCAAAACCTTCCAATGAGAGTCCCACTTTCTTTAAACTCCAATGGTAAGTTTCCTTGCAAAAGCACGAAATTTTTGAAAGTAAATAATTGAACGAATAACTAAATAAGTAAACAAATTAGAAAACAATAAAACAATAATAAATAAATAAATTAATTAAAAAATAAAAATAAAAATAAACAAATAAATAAATAAAAATAACTAAGCCCCCACAAGCCATGCAACCATGCAAGTCATACAAGTCATGCTAAAAATGTCTTTATGGGCCAAGTGTGCCTAAATGGGTCTAAGTGGACCTAAGTGGGCCTAGGGTGGTGCCTAATGGGCCAAGTGTATCTAAAACTATCCTAAAAGTGAATGAAAAGTCTAAGTCTAAATTAGGGCTGCCAAAGGTCATAATAAGAGGTCAGATAATCCCTTAACCAAAGTCTCCGAGGTGACTCAGAAAAAGGTAAATTGTACGAATAGTAATGGGCCACCAAGGAACTATTGTGGGGCATTGGAAGTAAACTTAAAGACATGTGTTAAATGGACAAAATTGAGGGTCTACAATAGGGTTTGGTATTTGATGATAATTATATTATTAGATGTATTTAATTAAGACTTAAGATTACAACCTAATTTAGCTTATGCCATCAAATAATGATGGATCGAAAATGCGTACCAAGTGAGCTAATCTAAGCTAATGATCTACCACACCTATATCACCTAAAAGAATACCTTTCTTTAGGATGTAGAAGAGAAGAACTTTATTGAGTAGCCTCTTGGAGAAGATATGTGGTACTTAACTTTTTTCTATGGGGCAGAAAATGAGGCTTATTAAAAGTGGAGCCTTTCCTGGTTTCCCATCTTTTTCATGCTCAAGAAGATTAACATGATTTACTTAAAAGGGAGGAGCAAACTTAAGAAAGGAAATTGAAGTTGGTAAACTGGTCATGCTACAAAAGTTTGTTTGTTTGTATAAGCATGTGATGATGGTTGTAAAGGATCCATCTTGCATTCCTTAGAAGATATATGAAGGACAATGGCACATCAATTTTTGAGATGGCATAGATTGTCATTTCTAGAAAGGAGCCTTTGTATTGGATATCATGAAACAAAAAAGAAAACTCAAGGAATTGGCAAAAAAAAAATTCATTTTATTAATAACAAACTTCTATAGCAAATGTTTGAAAAGAATATTTTTCACAAATAATAATAATAATAATAATAATAATTGTATGTTGTTGATGAGGTTTGAAGAATTCAAAGTTTATTTATTTATTTATTTAAACAACCTATTATTTAAAAAATATATTTTTAGAAAGCAAAATTTCATAAAAAAAGAAAAGAAAAGAAAAATATGGTACTTTTTAAAATTGTTATTTTGAAAAATGGTTTCACATGTAGAATCACCTTTTTTCCTTTTTCTTTTTCTTTTAAAAAGAAAGAAATATGATTTCTTAATAGAAGATATCCCCACTCTCATCTATTATCTATTTATTTATTTATTTCAAGTTAAAACATCTCTTCAAAATAAGATTTTAGAATGAACATAATTTATAAATTTATACTAAAATTGTCTTTTTCAAAAAAATGATTTTAACAAGAAGAATTATAGGTAAATTTGTCTTTTGAAAATGGAACTTTAGTATAAACACAATTTATAAATTTGTACGAAAATTGTCTTTTCAAAAGATACTTTTGACATGAATATAAATTATAGTCTTTTTGAAAATAAATTCATAACTATCACTTTTAGACCTTTTATTTTTTAGAAACACATGTAATAATGTAAAAAAAAAAAAAACCCAAGAATTCAAAGGCAAGATTAGAGAAAAATTTGGTAAATCTTTGTTAACTTATTATGATGATCACATGAGTATAAATACAAGAATTGCATTTCTACTTAAAATTATAAAATGAAAAAAATCCTATTGATATTAATTAGCCATTGTCTCCTCAACTTTCTCGATTTTACAAAATCATTGGGTTTATTGAAGAAATTTACATCATGATTCTAGGAAAGCAATGTTAGTAGTCATTATCTAGAGATTAGCTCCATGATTATAAAGATTGTAGAGATTGCTCCATGATGTAGAGATTCAATACCATGAGTCAATGTTTTACCTGATGTGTGTCCTTAGCATCCCCTTACAAGCTAACTAGTGAAATGAGTTTAAGTCCCAACTTTCTACAAGTAACTAAGGACTGCCTTAATAAAGGTTTAGTGAGAATTTTACTAAATATATTAGTTGAAGGCACAAATCAAGTGACAAGGGCTCCAGGATTTACCTTTTCATGAACAAAGTGATGGTCCAATTTTAATGTGATTATGAAAAACATGATTGATGGACATATGAAAATCATTGGTGTTGCCACAAAGTGATTGTGTGAGATTCCAAAAAGAAATATTGATTTCATGAACTAAGAAAGAAAGCTAATTGAGTTTTGTAGTAGATGTCACATAGCTATATTGGACTTTCAAACATAACTAAAAGAGAGTGTTGTTTCTTATATGACCATTTGGACCTGTTTTTTTTCATGTGTATTATCACTTGGATTGCGAGACTTGTTTTTATTGTGAAAAACTAATTTTTGAAAAGATGGAGTCACCATTTATTTTATTTATTTTGAAAGGGGAAAATAAAATAAGAAAAAAAAAAAAATCATGTGTGACTTCTTATTTAGAAAAAGACAAGTCTATGACTAAGAATTGGTTTTAGGCTCATATCACCTGTTAGGAAGATATGGGGATAGACTGTAACATCTCTTTAAGCCTAAATAAATATGGTCTCTTATAAACAAGTGGATGAAACTTTGACAGTTAATTAGTTAATTATGGATTAAAAAAAATCATAAATATGTGCAAGTCATGGTTAAAATCATATTACAAGAATATACTAGATAAATGATGAGAGAATTGCAAATGTTTACTTTTTAAACTAATTAGAAACACTGTTTTAATGATTTCTAAAATGAAACATATTATTAAAAGAATTTAAAAGAGTTTATTTACAATTTTTAAAAAAAGGTGATTCAAATTTGACAATTGCAATTTATTTTATTTACAAAAGAAGGTTTTGATTTATTTTTCTAAAACATATTTAATTTATTTTTTATTTATAAAAAATGCTTCAAAATATTTTATTTACAAGGAAATGGTTTTTATTTGCTTTTCTTAAAAAAAAAAATTATTTTTATAAATTCTATTTACAAAATAATATTCCAATTCAATTTTCCAATTTTCATTGCAACATGAATTTTACAACTTTATTTACAAAAAAAAGTATTAAAATCCAATTCAATTTAATTACAAGAAAAAAAAAATATTAAGATGATTTTTTATGATTTTACTTTTAAAAAAAAAGTGCTTACTATTTTATTTGAAAAAAAAAGGTTTTGCAATTTTATTTTTTAAAAAGGTTTTACCATTGTTTTATTTTTTTTAAAAAAATTGATGTTTACAAAAAAATAAATTATAGTTTTATTATTTATTTAATTTTTTAACAAAAAATGATTTTTCAATTGTATTTTCACATTTATTAAAAAGAAGATTACGGTTTTTACTTCAATAAAATTTTACCATTTTTATCTAAAATTTGACTTCACAGTTTTTATTTAACAAAAATAAATTTTGTATTTTTAAAAAGGACTTTGCAATTTTATCCAACAAAAAGATTTTTTTTTTTTTTTTGCAATTTTATTTAAAAAAAAGTAGTTGCAAATTTATTTTCTAGAAAAACAAAAGATTTTTTGTTGGTGAATTGAGTATGTAGGGAATAGAATGAAATTGTACAAAGTATTTACAAATAAAAATAAAACAAAATAAATAAAATAATAAGAAAGAAAGGAAACAACATCTTAAATCCTAAATCAATTTAATAAATCATCTCATGCAAATCCCTTTGTAGACCCCCATTTTAGGAACTGCTATTGCACCCACTTATTTTTTTTGCCAAATGGTGGAGTTTTAGAGGACCATGTGTCATATTTGGAGAGGTTATTAGAAAGTGGCAACTCATCTATTAGTGGAGGTGGTGGTTTTCTGAAGAAGCAACTAGGGGAAGACACGTAGCAGGGAACCGTGGGAAGGGATATTCTCTACTACGGTGGCATGTAGCAGAGGGGAGGATGCTGTTTTTTGGGTTTTGTTTTAAAGAGAGGGAAGGAGGACCTTTCTTTAGAAGGGAAGAGTTGTTTTGGAGAGAGCCATTTTTTTAAAGAAGAAGGATTCTTTGGCAGGGCAAGAACCATGGAGGAAGAGCATTGAAAAGTCCAAAAATATTTGCTTTAGAGGAACTCTCAAGTAAGTTCATTGTATATCTGTTGTTTTATCTTCACTACCAATGTTCTTCATCTTCTCCTCTTGCTATTTGGGACTTTGTGTGCTTGCTTGGTTACGGGTAGCAGGGGTTACACATGAGTTTTGTTGATTTTTGGCTTGTTCATATGCTTAATGTTATTGTTTCATTCATTGTTTTTTTTTTTTTTTTTTTAACTTAAACTCAGTGAAGCTCTGTTTTATTTTTCCTTATTTAGAGATATTGCTGGTATTCCTCCCACCAATTTGAGCTCGTCGAATGAAACATGAAATGTGGTTTTCAGTGGTTCATTTTTGTTTCTTTTCCCGGTGTTCTATTTTCTTGGTTGTCTTCCTCTGTTTTCTATAGGTATTTTGGGTCATGGCATTATGTATATCACCAATTGATGATGTCAGAGATTAGCTTTTGGATGTTGCTGGAACTTGGTACCCAAGTTCGGAAAAGGAGGGCAGGCTTAGTAATTTCTAATGAGATTACTATTTCATGGAATGATCACCTGGTATTGAGGCATGAGTTACTAGAGAATGACGAATATATGGTTTTGTTTTTATTGAGGTTTTCAACAAGTTTAGATGGACTGCTTAAATGAAGTCACTAGGATTGGATTTTTATGGAATGGGTAGTTGTGCAATGAAGAGAGTTTTTCTTAACATTCTTCTTTTTATTTGCGAGATTGGGAATAGAGCATGTGGACATTAGAGGAAGGGATGATGGGAATAAAGAAGGCTTTGATAATTGTTCCAGAAACTTTAGGGAAAGTGGGAAAGTTTTTCTTCTAGGTGGAATGAGAAGGTAGATACCTCCCTTTTGCTACTTGGAGATGATGCATCTTAGATGACACCATGGCCACCTTGTAATACTTGAGTCACTGCGTGCACCTCACCTAGAGTTGGCAAAATGATGTAGTTCTTTTGTAGGTCTGTACCAGAAGAAACTTAGTTTCTGCTCTCTTCGAGTTAAACTGTCACAACCTAAATTCCAGGCGACCTAGAATTTGGCCCATGACCCCAGGTAAAAGGTTTGACCCTAAGGGTTTCTCTTAATCCACGCTGGCAGTCAAACAAAATGCTCTGAATTTTTTTTTCTACACAAGAATCACACTATAGCTCCCTCCAACTAACATTTCAATTTACTAATACACCAACCACTACTCAAAAGCAATAAGATATAATAATTATCATTAAAGTCTAAATAAGAGTTCATAATTGAGCAAATTAATCAGAATAAAGTCTCATCACAATATATAGTTTCAAAGTTTGCTAATACAAATTCCAAAATAAACCAACATAACAAATACACTACATTCCACTAGGCTGCTATAAAATCTCTTGGGGCATCCTGAAGCCCTGCCCTATCTGTGGATCCTCAAGAGTCACATTTGCATCTAAAAAGATATAAAAAGGAAGGGATGAGCATTCCACATTGCTCAATAGGGTGCCTTACACCCAAGGCATTAATTGGGATTACTAAGTTTCAAGTGAACACAAAATAATCATTCCACCATAATTGATCAACCCACATATGTTAATTTCTATAATTATAAAAATTCCACAATGTTCAACAATTAAATAAAACGCATATGGATATGTGACACAAAGTCATACAATGCACTGTCGTTCTTAGGCTTTCATCGAAGGATATGCGCCCGTACTTAAATACACTCCCCATTCAGAGTCTTCCTAGGGTAGATTTTTGGCTCTTTCACCTTAAGGATCTTACTCTCTTCTTAATTCGCCTCACACGGGCCTTTACTTTTCATTACCATTTTATTTTTCTTTCTTTTTCCATTTCATGCACTTTTCATAGTTTTTATTTTTCCTTCACAGAACCATGATGCAAATGAAATGCAATGAGGTTAATTATCCTCATTCACAAATATCACAAATATCAAATAAAATTCCAACTAGTCCAAATATCATTGAAATTACAATTATACCAAAATTCCATAATTTTCCAACAACCCCAATAATTCCAATAATCAAATATAATTATTTTCTCCATAATAAAATTACCAAAAACAACCAAATAAATTTCCAATAATTCAAATCTCAATTAAACATAATCTATACCAAAATTCCATAATTTTTCACAACCTTAATAATTCCAATAATCAAACTCAATTATTTTCCATAATTAAACACTTCCATTATCACACAAAAATCCCAAGGAAAATTCCTAATTACCCAATAAACTTTCTTACCTCATAAATATTACTTATTTACCTTCCAACAACGAGACATATATATATATATATATATATATATATATATATATATATATATAAAGAAAAAAAGCATTTAATAAAAGTTTTAGGGTTAAGTCTCCTTACCACAGATCTAAAAATCTGACTGTTGAAAACGAAATCAGCCATCGTAGGAATGTTCCTCGTGTCGAATAGAACTTTCCCTCAAAATTTCACTTGAAAAAGACAACATTCGGTTGTCCAAACGGTCGACCAAATGCAGCGACACTGTCACTCTCCCCCTACACCCCGAGAGCCACTGCAAAGCCCTTTCTTTTTATTCTCTTTTTCCTTTTTCATTTCTTATTCATTTTGCTTTTAAACTCCTCAACCACCAAGTGGCCCACGCCCAACACCATTCAAAAGCCTTAATACTATTTTGATTTCTTTTGTTTTTCTTTTTCAATTCATTTCACTTTCTATTCTTAATTCATTTTTCATTTCATTTCATTTTCATTTTTTTTAAACAACACACAAAATAAATTATTAAACACCATCCCAAAAATTTTAATTTTCTAAAATTTATTATTAATCAATTTAATTTAAATTTTTACTTAATTAGTTCTAATTAATTTTAATTAATTAATTTTTCATTTTTTTCGTTTTCACTTTTCATTTTTGAAAATTTTTAATTTCTACGATCCTAAGAAATTTTCTACCATAAAGTTGATGTGGCATAAAAAATTCAACTCGCTTAATTGACCATAAAATATTTCGAACTTCGTCAATCCAAAATTGACATGTGTTCTCCATTTTTTTATTTTTTTTACTTTTCAACCACTATCAATAGAAGACTTTTCAAACTTGACATTCTAACATGACCTAAAATACCTAGTCATTACATGAACAGTTCATTGGTGTCATCAGGAATGACTACTTCAGTTGCTTCAAGGACCTTTAGTTTGATATATGGTTGAAACGGAAAATGAACTGGAATTGAAGCTAGCAGCTTAGTGTATGAGTATCTAGTTTGGTAACCAGTCCTATAAGTCCTTGGCCAATTCCATAACATGGTGCTTTTTTTTTGGATAGACACTTCTCTGAAACTCTTTAGTTATACAATCAGGTGGAGTTGAAGACTGAATGACATTCCCTTGCTGGTATTAGGAAACAAAATTGACAAGCCAGGAGCATCAAGGAGGCATTAACAGTTTTGATTAGGTGATGGGTAAAGGGATTTGAGCTAGATTATGCAACTGTGGTTTTAATGTTACCAGTTTATAGTCATTCGAATGAGTTAGGGGTACGAAGAAGAGTTCATGCATTAATGGAAAATGGTGAATATTCAGCTATGAAGAGTTGTGTCACACAACCACAAGAAGATGGTGCTTGCTGTGAAAGTCAATGTGAGACCCCAACATTACCAATTTTTACCACCCACTTCCCATTTGCTCAACCATTCATATCTCTAGCTTCATACCCATTAAGCTCATCCCCATGCCTTTAGCTTATCTCCCATACCAATCACCCTCACACCTAACCCACTTTTAGTTCCTTTCCTTTCCCTTTCCACATGCATGAATTCCTATATGCATGGCCACCCTCATATCCCTATCCTTCATACTCACCACCATTAGCTTGCCCCACATCACCATACCCATGTCTCTGTCCTTCATACCTACCAAATTCATCACCATACCCATCATTTTTAGCTTATCTCCAATACTGCATCCAACACCATAAGCTTTTCAAGTATCTAGTGATGACTTCCGGGTATGCTCAAAATGGGCAGCTAGAGGAAACCTTGGCATTGTTTAGGAAGATGCAAGAGTTGGAAAATCCATTGGAGGTTGATGAGCTTGGAGACATGTCAAAGGCGTAGCATGTGATCTCAGCTATGCTACAAGTATTAGATGTTTGAGAATGAACAAATGAAGAACTCAGGTGGAAGCAAGACATGTGGATAGTTACAGCTTTAAAGAAACTAAACTGAGCAACCCAAACAAGGATGAAGACCTTCAATCTGGTGGTTCTAAAGATGAAGACATTCTAGAGAAGTTTCAACAGCACACCGGAGTTCTACCCATCAACCAAGAAAGACTTGGGGCATGCCTTAAGGTTGGGAAAAGACTGCCGATATTTGAAATAGTTTTGCTTCCGTAAATGCGCATTCTCATATGGCAATGGTTTAGTCTCTCTAGCCAAAGTTTTAGCTCCCCTTAAGAGTTTACAACTCAAGGAGTGCCACCCCATTACCTAATATGGAGTTTCTAGTGAGCTGCATGGAAGGTGCCACGTCGCATGGCATGAGACCTCTTCCATCTCAAAATATTGGAAGGCCCATGAATGATTTTTTTCCCGAGTGTGCATGTTCCTTCATGCGTATTGTTCCCATTTCCACACGGATCATACACGTGACATATATCATTGTTGGTTTTGACAAACAATAAACTACATCTGGATCCTATTCATGTAGTGGTTTAACTCCAACTATCAATTGAATATCTTAGTTTTGGTGGTGGCAATCCATGCTCAAAAGAAGTTATTGTAGGGGACATGATATGTATGACTCATCTACAAGTAGTTTTGGGTGGCTAAAGTGAGAAGAGAGAACAAGTCTTCTCTCTTCAACGACCAAAATCCTGTTATGGCATAGACCCCACTTCATGTGTCCCCTAGTTTCAGCAATATTAAGATAGTTAAGTCTTTGTTCAATCAGTAAGGGAATCAATGCTTTTGTTCCCTGCAACATGAAGATCAAGACAGTGGCAATTATTGAAACTTCTTCTATGGTGGTCGTGGAAGTTGTTGATCATGTGAAAACACCTAGGGCCTTCATTCCCTACACACAGTTTAGGCTCTTTCTTTCCAAGGATCGGATTATGGGTTTGGTTTCGTTCTTTAGAAGTCATCTGAGTCATGGGTATTATATGCCAAGCTGAAAAAGATCTACAGGCTACTACATCTTTTGCTCGTTGTTTAGATGAGTAGTTGAAGCAATTGATTCATTCTTCATTCTTGAAGCTTCAATCATGTCTAGATATCCTAAGTAAGTCAATGAGATAGTGACCATGTAGCCATGAAGTTCTCAGTCAGCATATATCTAAACTAGAGAGAACCGTAGAGCAAACGAAAATGGATATAAGTGATTTCAAAGATGTAGGGGATCAAGATTCTGGGAACGTGGAAGACTATGGCCAGTTTGGTCAAATTTCAGAAGGTGAAAATGAGATACATAGATTCTAATGTCGACAATGATGAAGACCAATTGTTTAGAGCTTCTGAAAAGCCAAGTGAAAAAGAAGATGTTGATTACAGTTCCTTGCATAGGCACCCTTCAATGCAACTCCCCATGCACTTGTTTTGACTTACTTTCAAACCCAGACCCATCAACCCATTTCAAATCAGTTTGAAGAAGTTCAGTATTATTTGCTTATTACGGTTGGAGAACAATGTAGAGGAATCTCAATTACTGGGATCCTGATGAATTTGTGTTCTTGGGCCAACTTGCTAAACGTGGAGTGTTCAGTTAATTGAATGTTGATATTTGTATTTCTATTGGTCCGTTTAGTGTTGTGGATGCATTGTTTAACTTGAGTAGCTTAATGGCAACAACAACCACCTTTTGGGCTAACCATATAACCAAAGTAATCTAAAATTGAGGAATCCATAGTCGAGGAAACGGGGCGGTGCTTCTTATCAAGGGCTTAGGTGTTGGAAAATCACAAATCATACATACTGATTATAAAATCTAATCAATTGAATAATAAATATATGTTTGAATCTCATGTTAAATCTATAGGATAATAGTATCGAAAAATGGAAAACGTACTTGAATCCATTGAAATTATGTACTTAGTGTAGACCCTCAATTTCGTCCCTTGACACTTGCATGTATCTTGGGGGTGTCGCCTACACCTAATTTTTGTATGTCATGGCCATGGAGCCCTTGTTGGGCTTAATCGGTTTTCAGACCTCACGTGAGTTCACCTATGGCTTGATTTAGTGCAAGCATTTGGTCCATTATGAAATGCCGTCATGGTCAATTCTATTTGTAGACCCTCAATTTTGTCCCTTGACACTTGCATGTATCTTGAGGGTGTCGTTCGCACCCAATTTTTGTATGTCACGGCCATGGAGCCCTTGTTAGGCTCAATCAGTTTTAAGACCTCACGTGAGTTCACCTATGGTTCGATTTAGTGTGAGCATTTGGTCCATTATGAAATGTTGTCATGGTCAATTCTATTTGTAGACCCTCAATTTTGTCCCTTGACACTTTCATGTATCTTCGGGGTGTCGCCCGCACCCAATTTTTGTATGTCATGGCCATTGAGCCCTTGTTGGGCTCAATTGGTTTTTGGACCTCATGTGGGTTCACCTAGGGTTCAATTTAGTGCTAGCGTTGGGTCCATTATGAAATGTTGTCATGGCCAATTCCTTGGTTCATATCATGCTACAGGATAAAGGTTAAGATCTCCATAAAAAAATTCAGTTCAATTGGAGCTCACTGAAGCCCATCTAAGTCTAAAGCACTTTGGCTTGTTCTAGTCATTTCTCCCTCATTCGAGCTTGAAATTGCGCACATTTTTTTTGTTTGGATTCATTGCTCTTCAAGGAATATTCTATCAAAATTTGAGAATTTTTCTCAACTGGCTCGACTAGTTTGCAATCAGCTTAGTCGGTTCATCAGTGCAACTCGCTGAAGCCCAACCCAATTGGAGCACTTTGGCTTGTTTTAGTCATTTCTCCCTCATACAAGCTCAGAATGGCGCATCATTTTTTTTTTGGATTCCTTACTCGTCAAGAAATATTCTATCAAAATTTGAGAATTTTTCTCAATTAGTTATACCAGTTTGAAATCGGCTCAACAGGTTCATCGGGGCAGCTCGTTGAAACCCAACCCAATTGGAGAACTTTGGCTTGTTTTAGTCATTTCTCCCTTATTCGAGCTCAGAATGGTGCACCATTTTATTATTGGATTTATTACTCTTCAAGGAATATTTTGTCAAAATTTGGGAATCTTCTCAACTGGCTCGGCCAGTTTGTGAGTTGATTGTAGCCCACCCTGAATTCACGTGGATTCTTAATGGGTAAGCAATGGGGGATTTATGAGGGGCAACTGCACACCTTATGACTAGAAGGAGGAGTTGAATAAGATGGAGTTCCGAGGCTGATGGTAGGGGATTCCAAGACTGAAGGGGAAAAAGAATGAGGTCTTGCAGATGCCGAGGAGGGCTCTTGGTATAAAAGGGATTTCAGAGAGAGTGTGGAAAAAGATTTTGAAATTTTGGGTGGGGAGACTCTGCTAGTGGACGACTGAAAGTGTGGGAGGGATTCTTGGAATCTCTAAGGGCTCTGCATCTAGAGGGAGAAAGGAACAAGAGAAGAGAAAGAAGAAGAAGGAGGCGTTTTTTTGAAGAGAATAAGAGGTTTTCAGCAAGAAAGATTGAGAAGGAAGAGAGAGGAGGACAGTCACCTGAAACCAGGCTGATCTTGTTGAACGGGAGCACTCTCAGGTATGATTGTCATGAATCCCTTTTTCTTCTTCATTGTCATATGTTTTCCATTTTCTCTTGCTATATCTGTGGATTATTTGGTTGGGTATGGATGTTAGAAGATATGGATTTGTATATGTTAATTTTCTGATTGCTTGTGAGCTGATTCTTTTTGCTGGTTCATTTCTTTTCTTGTGAGTTTGGTTTGAGATTATCATAGCTCGATTTCAGCTTTATTGTGTCATCTGGACATTTTGTTATTGTCCTTACTTCCATGGATCATATTATGGTGATCTCATTTTTCTAACCTACCATACTCACCTCCTTCAACCCGTTCATCGAACTCTCCACCACACCATCATCTTTAGTTATCCCTAACTCTATGCCTGACATCATTAGTTTTTCAAGTTTTTGGTATAGGACAATGATGACTTTTTGGGTACGCTCAAAATGGGCGATTAAAAGAAGATTTGGAATTATTTTGGAGGACACTCAATTTCCTACTTTTATTTTGGATGTACAAATGTAATTTTTCTGAAATGGGTTTGGAAGGTGAAGGGGATAATTCTATGTACAACCCTCTGCTTGATATTGAGACTGAAACCGACCAGCCCACACCTCCTTCACAACTTCCACAACCACCATCCACAACCCATGTGCAGTCCACATGCACCCCATGGCCACCAAGGCCACCACATGCAGCCCGCACCTCCCTCTCATCTCACACACGACCACCGCACCACCACCATGCACCCCACGACTCACCCACAACTTCCACACCTACCACACACAGTCCATATGCAGTCCACATGCATCCCATGGCCACCATGGCCACCACTATCCACCTTCAGCTCATCCACAACCATCCCTCACCACCATGCTGCCGCCCCTCAACTGCATGCTCACCCACACAACTTCACCTCCACCATGCAACCATGACCATTCACAAAGCCCACACAACTCACCCATGCAGTCATACCTCATCACAACTCACTCACACAACCCACACAACTCACCCATGTAGCCCACGATTCACCTATGCACACCTCACCCTCACACGCTCACCCACATGTAGCCTGCACACCTCACAGCTCACCCATGGCCTCCACGGCTCATCCAAAGCTAACCCCCATGCAACCCGCATCTCACCACAGCTCATCCGTGGCTTCCACACCACCACTATGCACCCACGACCACCCTTAAGGCCACTAGATGGCCATTCCTTCAGTTCTCATGCAAGCCCATGACTCACCCATGTGCAACTTTGTCAGTGTATCTGACCACAACCTTGTTCAGCATCCATGCAGCTTGTATGGCCACCTCACACGTCCAACACAACCTTGTGAAACACCCATGTGCAGCCTACATCTTCCATAGGGAGCCCACATCTTCCATAGGCAACCCACGTCTTCCAAAGGCAACCCATATGGCCACTACATAGCCCACATGCCTTCTCATTTTGAAATTCATCTTTTAAAAATTTATTTTCTAAGCAATCCCATATTCAAGTATAATTTTCCAAAATTTCATCGTTTGAAATGCCGAAGAACCTAATGGATAAAATGCATGTGACTTTCATGAATTCGGTGGCTTATAATTGATCGTTGGCAGCTGAATTTTTATTTTATTTTATGGAGAATTATGGAATTTGTGGCCATTAGTGAGTGAAATTCAAGTGGAAAAGATGTTAATAATTTCTAGTTGAAAGTTAACAGAATTGGAATAGCTAAATTTTAGCCTCATAATGAAGTTTCATGGCTGCATTTCGGTGGCTGTTTGGTGGAGATTAGAGGTTACATATATAGGGTTTGGTCATGGCTGAAAATTCTATTAATTCGAGTAGAAATACGACTAAATTTTAGTAGATTTGGTGGTTGCATATGTGATTGCTACTCAAAAAGTGCTATTTGACAGCTTGTAATTAACTCTTTTAAATACTTTTGAGTAGTAGTTATCACCTTTTAACCCAATTAACATATTAAGGACCCTTGCAATCAATTCTAATCAAATTGTGTTAAGTTTTGGTGTTTTGATAGCTTATTGATCACCAAAGCAATCCGAGATTGAGGAGAGTTCTTTGGAATCCATGGCAAAAGATGTCCAGACAGGGCATCCGAACACACCATCGGAGGGCGGCGGAACGTGGACTGTAGCAAGGCTTGCTCACTTTAGTCAATGTTTTCCATCTGGATAACATATCCGGATAGGATATGCTATCGTTCGGGGTATGATATTCGCGACTGCCGTGTGTTTCTCCCTGAGGGAGTCCAGATAGGGGAGCGCCGCCATCTGTCCTCTTGGGGAATCCGGATGGAGTTGCGCCGAATAACATTGCGGCGGGCAGGCATAGCTCATTCCACCCGGGGGAGGAATTTTGTCCGGCCAATGTTCCATCTTCTCCGGATAATTCACATCCGGCGCCTGACGCCGGATGGGAGAGGAGGCGTTTCAACTTCCCCGGTCAGACATGTCCGGATCCTATGATAGCGCTTACCCGGAGAGCATCCGCGGCCGACATTTCAGATTACCCGGATTTTGCACAGTGCTGCGGTGTTCTAGTGAAGCTTCCTAATATTTCCGACTGACATTTTGGAGATATTTTGCTTTAGATATTTGATGTCTAAATCCCCAAACTCTCCTTGTAACCCACCTATCATAGGATTCCTTAGTCTTTAAGCAAGAACAAAGGGGTGAATAACCTCTTATATATATTGTTGTAATTTTCTTTAAAGAGATCTCTGGGAGCTTGTTCTCAGAGACAGATCTTTTGTACGGTTTTGCAAGGAAGTAAAATACAGAGCTTTTTGCTTTACCTTACCTACTTGTTTTGATTGTTTATATTCTGCTAATTTTTCTTACTAGCCAAACAAGCTCTGAGGAAGTTTCCTCAGAGAATGAGTGGCTAGGCTTTTAGTTCCTTGGAGCTAAGGTTGCCGGGAAAGGTTCCAAGTGCAAGAATTTATAGCTTTGTGGTTTCAGCCATTAATGAAGAGAAAGTGTGATCTTTTAATGATTTCTATGTTTTTAGTTAACTTAAAACACCTTCAATTCACTTGAGCCAACACTTGGTAAAGCAAGTGATCTCCGTCCATGGAGATGCACTAGTTCACCTCTTGCAAGCTTTTGGGAAGTGATTTGAAGGTAGAATTTTCTAGAATTGCCAACACTTGGTAAGCTTTTGGACTCCAAGGAGACATCCATTAGTTATCACTTGCGAGCTTGAGAAGGGAAGTCCAAAGTTAAAGATCACCTTGAATGGCAAATGCTAGGTGAGAGGCACGAGACATTGCAAGTTGCATCAGTGAGAAGGAATTAGAGCTGAAATCCATTATAGGATGCATCTGTACAATACCGGTTAGAGAATTGACTATATATTAATTCTCTAATGCGAGGAAATGAACCAAATGACCGGAGCTCTGTTTTTGCATAAGGAACCTCCCCTGTGAACCCAAACCTCCAAGGAATGTTTTTCTTCATAATTAATTTCCATTACTTTCTTTTTAGTTAGCTTGAAACAAAACCTCATTTAACCAAAGTTTGTGTTTTATTTCTTAAGCTAACCTTGACATGAAAAAGCACCAATTTACTCTGAATTGGTATCAGTTGTGAGTTGAAAACCCTTCCTAGAGAACGATCCTAGAGCCACTATGCTATATTAGCTAAAGCTATCCCAATGCATGGTGATATAGGTTATAAATTTTGTTGATTACTCTCTCAATCAAAGAGCACCAGCTGGACATGAATCAGCTGAGACACCAATTGGGAACGAATCAATATGTTGTGTGCTTGTGCTTATTGACTCACCATTTTCCGCAGCGCATGGCTAGGGACCTCAGGTACGCATCATTGTTCTGATTGTTGATTTCCTATGCATGTCAAATACCAGTTAGGATTGTATGAGTCTTGTCATCCATATAGCCTAGGGAAGATTGACTGATCTTTGACCTATATGCTCCAATGTACCCATTCACTAGTAGAGACTGAATCCTAGGCTTAGAGGGGTGTTACCTCGCATGAGGTACCTTCCTAATAGGTAACCTGATCCTCAAACCCAGAAATTGGGTTTTGTCTTCCACGTCTGAAACGAGTATTGCAACCTTGAAATCACTCATCGATGGGATGTGAATAATTAGCAATTTTTCTATCTCTTCTCATTTAGATTGGGGACTATAACCCTATTTATACCCCTTATTATTTTATTTTATTTATTGGCCCATCATTAATAAATAAAATAAAATTGGTCTCTACACATTGCAAAGCCCATATAGTCCATATATATAGAGATACTTTGAAGGCCTACCATTAATTTAATTGATCACATTTAATTAAGCCCAAAAATAAGAAAGCTTAATGTACAATGTGTTAATATCTACGTCCACAATTACCAACATATACAATAATCTCCTACTTGGGCCACATATGTCATTAAATAATTGAACATTACAAAAATGAGCTTAGAATTTGATATCTTAACTATAAGCATCTCAGAACAATCTGGTCCATCAATTATACCAATATATAACCAAAGTGGTATTCATTACATGTTTCATAACTAGACCCATCAATGATCACCATATTAATACAATCAACAACATAGATCAAGTATGGATCTATAGCATGGAAATTTCATGTAATGCGATCCCATATCATGCTTATTTCTAACTGGTCCAACTTTATAACTCAAAAGAGTTCAACAAATTTTCAAACTTTATGCAAAATTGCAATTGAAAGAATATAACTTTATTTCAGAGTTTTCAATAAGCAAAACAAGAAGAATACTTATGTCCGATCAGAAAAACATGTCATTAACTAATGAATACCGACTAACAAATTCCCACTATACAAGTATATCACCAAGATGAACCACACCCATACAAGCCATATGCTCATGAAACACTTTAGATGGTACACCTTTGGTAAAAGGATCCGTAATCATGAAGTTTGTACTAGGATGCTTGATAGACACCTGAAAACTCTAAACTCTCTCCTTAACAACCAGAAACTTCAAGTCAATATGCTTTGATTTTGACGAGCTTCTATTGTTATAATTCTACAGCTTTATTATCACATTTTATCCTTAATGGTCTCTCAGTGCCATCAACAATACATAATCCAGTGATAAAATTTTGTAGCCATATTGCTTGATTCGATGCCTCATAACAGGCTATAAATTCTACTTCCATGGTGGAAGTAGCTATGAGTGATTGCTTAACACTCTTCCATGAGACAACTCCTTCAACTAACGTAACAACATAGCCAGAAGTAGATCTTCTGCTATCAATGCAGCCAGCAAAGTCAGAGTTAGAATACCCTATGATCTCTAAATGATTAGATCTCCGATATGTGAGCATGAAATCTTTTGTTCTCTACAGATACCACATGACCCGTTTTGCTGCCTTCCAATGCATCATTCCTAGTTTACTTAAATATCTATCAAGCATACCAACTATGTACACAATATCCGGATGCGTACAAAGTTGAGCATAGATAAGACTCCTTACTGTTGATGCATAAAGGATGTTTTCCATATCTTTCTTCTCAATTTCGTTCATTGGGCATTGAAGCAAATTGAATTTATCACCCTTAGCAATGGGGGTATCTCCTGGTGCACAATCCTTCATGCCAAATCTATTAAGCACTTTATCAATATATGCCTTTTGAGATAAGCCAAGAATACCATAAGAATGATCTCGATAAATCTGTATGCCTAACATAAAGGGTGTAGTACCAAGATCTTTTATTTCAAATTATTTGAAAGAAATCTCTTAGTTTCATGCAACAAGCCATTATCATTGCTTGCTAGTAGAATATCGTCCACATATAACACTAGAAGAATAAATCTAGTCCCACTGATCCTTTGATAAATACATTGATCAACGGTATTTTCCTTAAAACCAAAAGAGGTAATCACTTTATCAAACTTTCAATACCAATGATGAGATGCTTGCTTTAAACCGTAGATAGATTTCTTTAATTTGCATACCAGATGTTTTGACTTTTTGGATTCAAAATTCTCTGGTTGCACCATGTATATGGTTTCTTCAATGTCACCACTGAGAAACACAGTCTTCACATCCATTTGATATAACTCCAAATCATAATGAGCTACGAGTGCCATAATAATTCTAAAAGAGTCTTTCATTGAAACTAGAGAGAAAGTCTCTTTATAATCAATGTCTTCATTTTGAGTGAAACCTTTGGCGACTAGACGTACCTTATATCTTTCAACATTGCCTTTTGAATCTTGCTTGGTTTTATAAATCCATTTATAACCAATCGATTTTGCTTATTCAGGCAATTTAACAAGATCACAAACATCATTGTCTTTCATTGACTTAATCTCATATTTCATGGTTTCTATCCATTTCTGGTAGTTTACTCTTTGTTTGGCTTTACTGAAAGATATTAGATCATCTTCTAGTCCCATATCAAACTCATGTTCTTGCAGATACACGATATAATCATCTGGAATCGCCGTTCTCCTCTCCCTAGCGGATCTCCTTAATGGTACTTCCAATTGAGGTTGTTGTTGTTGTTCTTCCTCATGAATAGGAGTGGGTTCTTCATTATGAGTAGGAGGTAACTCAGGAGTGTCTAGATTTTCTGGATTTGCATCTTGAATAATGCTAAGTATAGTTACCTAAGCATTTTCAGTTGCAATTATGGGAATTATAACATATTCATCTTCAAAGATAAAGCTCCTGAGTCCAGTACTCCCACCATATTCAACATCCTTAATGAATTTAGCATTGTTTGTCTTAAAAAAGGATTTGCTCGAGGGATCATAAAATTTAAAACCCCTTGACCTTTTTGAGTACCCGACAAAATAGCAACTTTTTGTTCTTGAGTCCAGTTTTCTTTCATTAGGCCTATATGGCCTTGCCTTAGTTGGACAACCCCAAACATGAAGATGCCTAAACTAGGCTTCTTTCTAGTCCATAATTCATATGGGGTTTTAGATACTGCTTTCCTTGGAACTCAATTAAGGATATAAACTGCAGTTTTTATGGCTTTTCCCAAAGTGATTATGGCAAGGAAGAATGATTTATCATACTTCTTACCATATCCTTTAGGGTCTAGTTTCGTTTCTCAGCTACATTATTTTGACTTGGAGTCTCTGGCATGGTGTACTAAGGAACAATGCCACATTCTTGTAAGTGTCTCGCAAAAGGTCCTGGATGTTGTTCACCTGATCCATCACATCTACCATAGTACTCACCACCACAGTCAGATTAAACGACTTTAATTTTCTTTCCAAGTTGATTTTCAACTTCAGCTTAATAGGATTTGAAAACGTCTAACGATTAAGACTTCTCATGAATCAAATATAGGTACCCATAATGAGAATAATCATTTATGAAAGTAATAAAATACTATTGACCATTCTAAGAAGCCATAGGGAATGGACCACAAATATTAGTATGAACTAATTCCAAGACACCTGAACTCCTATTAACACCAATTTTTCTGACGTTTGTTTGCTTTCCCTTAATACATTGAATGCATATTTTCAAATCTAAAAAGTTAAGGGAATCAAGAATTCCTTCTGACACAAGTCTTTGAATCATTTGTTTAGAAATATGTTCTAAACGCTTGTGCCACAACATGGAAGAATTCTCATTAGTTAATTTACGCTTTATACCACAATTGCTTGCATGCAAGGATTCATTAATATGTGAGACATTAATATCCAATCTATATAGATTATCAACCAAAGAACTATACCAATCATATTTGAATATTGAAAAGAACTCATTTTTCCATTTCCAAATGAATAAGAGTAGCTAGATTTGTTCAAATGAGAAACAAATGCCAAATTTCGTCCAAATGATGGTACATAAAAAGTCTCATCTATATCCAAGTAACAACCAGATTCATATTGCAATCTAAATAAACCAATCACCTCAATAGGAGCTTTGTTTCCATTTCCCATATAGATGAATCTTTTAGGATCAATTGGCACTTGACTCCTTGGACAACCCTACACTGTCACACTTGTGTGAGTAGTTGCACTTGTATCTATCCACCAAGTGTGATTTAGTATTAAAGCCAAGTTAACTTCAAAACAAACAAAGTTGAAAAGTTTACCCTTTTTGACGAGCCATTTTGCATACTTAGGACAATCTTTCTTCACATGTCCATCTTTCTTGCAAAAGAAATAATTGATGACCTTATCTTGTTTCTGTTGTACCTTAGGTTGTGAGGTTCCACTATCTGCGACTCATTTTCCTTTATTACCATTGCTCTTTTTCCTTTTCTTGTTGGCAGCATTGCCATGAGAGGTAGTAGCTAAGTGAGCAATTTCTATCTTTTCTTATTTCAATTTCTCTTCCTCTTGCACACATTGAGCAATGAGCTCGTTACGAGTCCATTTTTCCTTTTGAGTATTATAACTTATCTTAAAAGGACTAAATTGTGCAGGGAGAGAGATCAAGACCAGGTGCACAAGGATGTCATCAGACAACTCTAACTTTAGTGCCTTCAGTCAAGTAACAAGATTAAACATTTCCATAATGTACTCTTTTATGTTCCCTTTGCCTTTGTACCACATTGAAACGAGCTTAGACAAAATGGTGCTTGTTTTGACTTTTTCAGATCCAATGAATCGGTTTGCTATTTGGCTTAGGAAACTCTAAGCGTTTTCCTCCTTAGGCATTGCACCCTTAATGGTATCTAGAATAGAGTGCTTCATGATCATGAGACTCATGTGGTTAGAACGCTCTCACTTTTCAAAGTTCGCCCTCTGTTCTATAGTACTGTCATTAGTAAGGGCAAGAGGTCATTCAATTCAGATCGCATAGTCTAGATCCATACACCCAAGTAAAATAGTAATATGTTCTTTCCATTTTCCAAAGTTAGTGCCATTAAGCATTGAAATGTTGTTTATGTTGGCAGATATAATGGAAGCATTAATTGTATGCGGAATAAAATAATAAGCTCACAATATACAACAATGTCATTTACTTTAAGCATGTAAGAATTAATTACATGTATACATATGACATAAAAGCAATAAGATGGGCTCTTATAATATACCTAACACAACATTAATATTTAGTCTTTGGACAAAAATAACAATTTGTAAGTGGTACTATTATAAAAAGTAGTCAATAAATACTGATAACAAAATTTGCCAACAATATGCCTATATTTGGATCGACTTATTGCATGCATGGACATCACCAAAATATCACATATCTAGTACCACAAGTGCCTAAAATCTGGCAAAAAATAACCTTCATTTGGGTCGATTATTTTATGCATAGATTTAGATACTACTCATAGAATTCCATAATAAAATCCACATACTTCAAGATAAATAAATTTACATAATAGAGGTCACTTTGGTGACATATAATTTCATTTAATTTATATTGAAATATTGGATTTTAATTATGTAAAGTTTTTTTTTGTCAACGGTCAAAGTTAATAGTCAAAGTCAATGGTCAAATAGGAGTCAATCAAAGGTCCACTGGGTCGGTCAAATGGGTCAGTCAAAGGTCCAACTAGGTTGGTCAAACAAGTCAGTCAAAGGTCTGACCCTACCCAACACTTGAGCCAACTTAAATGGACTTGAGTCTAACAATTCAAATAACCCAATATAATGACTTAGGCCCAATGTCTAAATGACCTTATTAAAAGACTTAGGCCTAATGTCCAAATGACCATATTAAAGGACTTAGACCCAATGTTCAAATGACCCTGTTAAAAGACTTAGGCCCAATGTTCAAAAAACCTTATTAATTAAAAGACTTAACAAAATATAACAAGATAATGACGAAAAATAGGTCATTATCACCCAACCACTTCATCTTCATCCCCCAAAATAGGTCATTAAAACACTATATTTTATCTAAAAAAATATGCAAACAATTAGAGAGAATATCTTTTGATAAAAACATTGATATTTATTGAAAAAATAATTTATAAAAATTATTTACAACAAAAAATCTAGGGAATCTAGATTAAAGAAAATTTTCCTTACAACCAAACAAAAATAAAAATAAAAATAAAAATGGTGAATGAATGAATGGAAATCAGATTAAAAAAAAAAAAAAAAAGTCCATCCACCATGAAACAACTTTAATTAAAACCTAATAGATTTAACAAGAGTGATTTTGATACCACTTGTTGGAAAATAAAAAATCATACAGAATGATTATAGAATATGATCAACCGAATAATATATATGCTAGAATCTTATGTTAAATATATAGAATAATAATATCGGAAGACATACCTAAATCCATTGAAATTATGTACTTGGATTTTGTCTTCCACGTTTGAAACGAGTATTGCAGCCTTGAAATCACTCACTGATGGGATGTGAATAATTAGTAATTTTTCTATCTTCTCTCGTTTAGATTGGGGACCATAACCTTATTTATACCCCTTTTTATTTTATTTTATTTATTGGCCCATCATTAGTAAATAAAATAAAATTGGTTTCTACACATTGTAAAGCCTATACAATCCATATATATAGAGATACTTTGAAAGCCCATCATTAACTTAATTGATCATATTTAATTAAACCCAAAAATAAGATAGCTTAATGAACAATGTGTTAATATGTTGGTCGATAATTACCAAAATATCCAACATTAGGTGCTACATTTCTAATGGAACTAATGATTGCAGTAAGGGAAACATCTCATAATAAGCCCCAAGCCCCACTTGTAGATGGCTCGCATGGCCACCTTGCAATACTTAGAGTCACTATGTGCACCTCATTTGGAGCTGGCTGAATGATGAAGCTCTCTTACAGTACCATTGTTGGAAAACAATGTTCTTTATGCTTCTGCTACTTATGATCGGGAAATGAGGACCTTTTGTCTCATTCGGAAGGGTTAGATGGTTGAAATACAAGTGCTATTGAGATAAATGTTGTCATTGAGCAAGGAATTAAAACCACTAGCATCCACAGAACGATCACAATTGCACCCCGGGCTCCACGTGTGCATGGCCATCTCGATGCAACTCCCTTCTTCCATATGTTTCTTTTTAGTAACTTATAGTTTTTTTGAATAAGATTTTAAAGCTTGTTTTCAACTGAATGATCCCAACTTCAAAAATCCATCTTCCAACTTTTCTTGGGCAATAAAATCCCGATTTTAATAAATTTGTTGCCATTTTTCTCTTCAGCAATCATCTTTCACATTTTTCTTGATTTTTTTAAAAAAATGTTTTTAAATAAGCATGACTACAAGTCTATAATTTCAGAAATCATGGAATTTTTAGAATTAATTCATGCAAAAATAAATTGGGTTTTGGTGAGGGCCCAACATCCATGTTTTTTTCTTTAAAAATGATTTGAGTGAAGTGCATAATTGACATTGATGGTTTTTGCCCTATTTTGTGACACATGTGATATATTTTGTATTCATTATTGTGCACTAACCCTGTTTCATGATAATGCATTATTACTTGCTACTAAGGTATGTTCTCACTCTTATTCTATTTATTTATCCGTTATCATGACTTGCTTTTGATTTATGATCATTCTTGGTATCCATTGATTTCCTTATCAATTGTCACACTTGTCTCACTTTGATTAGTAGAGACCTCATTATAGGGCTTAAATGGATGCTACGATCTTTTACCATACCTTCTTGATAGGTAACTTGACCCCCGGAGACTTGGTTTTCATAAACCATATTTTCCTTTTAAGAGTCGTACTTAAGGTTTTCTTTCTTATTTTATTTTCCCTTTTAAAAAAATAAAATAAAAATAAGTGGTGACTCCAAGTCTTTTCTAAAAATAAAATTTTTCAAAAATAAAAAGTGAGTCACGCCATCGAGTGGGAACACATTGTGGAAAATGCGAGTCCACAAAATCGACTTTGTTGGGGATCTTAAGAAAGTTAAGCTTGAACTTAAGTTGAGACAAATATAGCGTTTGATTAGTCAATTGATGGATACCTCCTCTTTGTGCTTTTCTATGCTTGAGTGTTCATAGCAATTAAGGGTTTTGATGTGATGATTTTCTATGCTTGACTGCTATATTCATTTGGGATATTGAGATGTTGATCATATTGATTGATTCCCTTGCTTGTCTTAGTATAGTGACTCTACTCTTGTCATGATTTTGCTGCTCACCTAACATGTATATGCTCAATGTTATATACATTTCGACTCGATGTGTTGATTCTCTTTGTTATATATTATCTTGATCATCTTTAAGCATGCTATCCTTATTGCTACTCATTTTCTTATCATCTTCTTTGCTTAGCTTGTGTGCAGATTTGGATGACATATCTGTTTTTTTGTGTGATTACTTGTTGCATGACTGTTCTACTTCTATGTGATTGCATGTTGTTTGTCTGTGTGGGTCATACATCTATCATCTTACCTCCAACCCTCTAGTTTCAGTTATTTTCTTCTTTTAGATTCATACATTTACATATGTGAGGCCTTGTGTGTGTTTGTTCATTCGACCAAGCTAGTGGTTAAGAGTAGGGTCTAGTGATGGGCTATATCGATGTTTGGGAGCATTTTGAAGGAGGTTGACATGCTGATGTTGAATAGAGTCCGATCTTTGAAGACTTGTATAGCCTAGAGCTAGATTTCATAGATATTTGTGTGACCGATGTGTTTCATTTTTTGCTTTAGCTTCATAGGATTTTTGAATGCACCTACACCACTCATTGTCACTTTAGTTGACTATTGAGTACTGAGAGTTGTGAGAGTTTTCACCGTAGGAAACCCCCTAGGATGTTAAAGTAGTACATGTGTGGAGGTGATGACTACTTTGCATGGAAACGCCTTGTCTCTTTAGAGGCGTGCAGAAGGTTGCATACCATCGGAGGGTACGCTCGCTTTTTCTAGGGATCTTTTAAAGTCCACCCTTCCACTTCTAGAGCCACCTTGACCTTGTAGGATGAGCCTTAGATCATTCGATCAAGATTCATTTCTTACATGTGGGTGCATCTAAGAGCCTTCGAAGCTTCTTTAGTAATAGCTTTGAACCCAATACTCATTCATTTGGTTTCCAATTGAGAGTGCTTAGAGACCAGTACGAGTTTGAGTTACAGTCGGATAGTCCTTTTACACTTTGATGGCTTGCTTCTTTCACTCCAGATTCACATTTCTTCTGTGTTTTCCCTGTGCCATATTCTATTCTTCATGCTTTGTAGGATTGGCTTTTCGTTCTCAGTATGGATTTACCATCTTGGGTTAGAGTAAAGGGTAGATTAGTTCATATTTCTGAGAGTTTAGACATGGATAAGTAGTCCGTCACAATTAACCAGTTCACAACCGCCATGGCTTCTATCCAAGAGGCCTTGGCTAGTCTCAGACAAGAGATAGGCAATCAGCAAAGTAGACAACTCATAATTCAGGATGAGATGCCTTATGATTCACTACCACCTCAACCACTACCACCTGGTAAGACAATGCCACAAGCCCTACACTATCTATTACACGGTCATTTTGAGGTTGCCCCACCTGCAATAGTACAAAGCACAATCCTTGAGGATACTCACACACACATGGATCGTATTAAGCAATATATCAGGTAGTTGAGGGTATCTAACAGTTCACCTATTTGGGATGATCTTGAGAGCGTACTAGTTACTAGTCTACTGGCCAAATTTAAGATGCCTAACATAGAGAGGTACATGGGCATTAGTTGCCCTCATATTCACTTTCAACTCTACAGTACTGTGATGAGGGCCTATGGGTTAGACAAGTCGCAAATGATCCCCTTATTCCTATTATCTTTTAGTGGAGTGACCCAACGTTGGTTCTCATCTTTGAAGTCCTCATGACGCAGGGCATGGGATGACCTAGCTTAGGATTTTTTACAACAATTTTCATTAACATTGTCGTGGATGTGTCGAGAAGAGAGCTTAAAGCTTTGAGACAAAGATCAGACAAGTCCATTTCTTCATTCATCTCCCATTAGCTGGGGAAAATAGTAGAGATAGTTGATAGACCATCAGAGAGAGATCAAATACAAATGATTCTGAGGAGTTTGCAGCCTAGGATTGCTAGACATGTGGTTGGAGTACCTTTTACAAACTTTAAATATTTGGTTTTAGCCTTATATGATGTAGAGGATGGCATTTCGAGATGATTATGGTCTAATTTTTCCCCTATTGATGCTAAAGGGAAGAAACCAGCAGGAGGATAAAGATCAGTTGATGTAGGCATTGTTACTTCTACTAGTTAGAGGCCTCTCCGATAGCATCAGCCAGTTCCACAATCTGTTGGGACTTACTCTTCTTATTCACCTCACCAGTATAGGCCACGGGCACCTTCTCAGCCGTATGGTCAGACTTACTTACCTCCCACAGTAGTGCAACCATACTATGTAGCACAAGGCATAGAGAGACCTTCAGCTTCATACCCTACCCCAGTACAGCCATGCTATGCAGCACATATTACATAGAGACCTTCAATTTCATATCTTAGACCTAAAACTCCATAGACTTCTACTCCTTTTGATTTAAGAACACCGAGACAGTTTTCATAGTTGGGTATGCTATTGAGCTAGGCTCTTCGGAATATCACAAATGTTGGGTTATTGACAGGTCTTGCTCCTAGGTCGTTGCCTCAGCCTATCTCGCCACAATTCAAGATGGATTTGCATTGTGTGTATCATCAGGGGCCAAAGCATGAGATTGACCGTTATACTACTTTGAGGCATGCCATCTAAGACTTGATAGATCAGAGTTTGGTTCACTTGGGTTAGTCAAGTGTAACCACTAACCCATTATCAACCCATACTACACACGCAGTTCCTTCTCCAGCCGGCGACATGCACTTCATTGACTTTGCTAAGCTTGATGATCACATTCATATGCTGAGTTGGAATGAGTCTGAGCTAAGCCTATAGTAGTAGATGAGATTTATGAGGTAAATGGAGTGACCTTGGGCCCATAGATGCCCGTACCATTCAGATTGGTCCCTGATATGACATCAATACAGTCGATTATCGTTGATTCATTGACTTTCCTATGTTGTAGTGTTTAGGTTCCATTTGTTTTGATCTTAGATGTTGATGAGGTTCATATTCCAGATTTATAGTACGTTATTCACAGGGGTAAGGTAGTACGACAGTAGCCCCCCATAGCTGCTAGACCTTTGGAGAGTGTAGCCTCTCATAAGGAGGTTAGGAGAGAGGATGACGAGATTCTAAGATAGTTGTAGAGCACCTAGGCTCGTATATCTATTTGGAGCCTATTAACATCTTCTATTACTCATAGAAATGTTTTGATTCAAGCCTTGAGTCAAATTAGGGTTGAGACTACCACTAGCATGAGGTTAGGACCACATCAGCATGGGCCTAGTGAGTTTATAGTTGCCATTGATCATGATACACCATTTAGACTTAGGTTCATTCTTATTGAGTATGATTACCAATATATGGTGCAACTGCGTAAGAAGAGGGTGAGGGCACCGATTGTCTCACATACCATTTGACTATCTTGTTCGCTTATACAACATGAGCTTAGCAGATTATTTTGTGAGAGCACCAGAGCTATAGACGCATTCAAAGGGGATTGTTAGTGGATTTAGTGTTGTATTAGGAGGCTGAGCTTCAACATCTCGTTCATTAGTTGTAGTTAAGTGATGAAGCTCTTGGCACTTCTGCTTTTATATTGGCTGTCCCATCATCTTCAAATCATATGAGCTTATTGATGTTCTATTTTGCAGAGAAGGTTGATGAGTATGGGACATTTGCTAAGATTGGGGACATGGTAGATGGAACTGTTCCACATGATGAGTGCATTGATGAGAAGCTCGTGATGGGTATGAGTCAGATTGATGGGATAGTGCAACTTTAGCTTGCTTCACTATTTGATCTTTTTGGGGTGTCTACTATCGAGATTATCGAGGAGATCCAGACTACTCTTGCTCTGGAGCTTTTAGAGGATGTTATTAGCCCAATTAAGGGGGCATCCGACTTTGTGGACCGATCTCTTTCCTTTGATGTTTTATCGAGATTTGTCTCTCATTCTAACGATGTTCATAATTCTTCATTTATGGATTTGAGCATTTTCAAGTATTTTTATCTCTTGTGATATCACTTTATCTGCACCTCATTCACACACATCACAAATATTTGATATAGATGATGAGATTGTATAAC
The DNA here is from genome assembly GCA_945999865.1 of Vitis cinerea var. helleri x Vitis rupestris. NCBI lineage: Eukaryota > Viridiplantae > Streptophyta > Magnoliopsida > Vitales > Vitaceae > Vitis > Vitis cinerea var. helleri x Vitis rupestris. The sequence continues at coordinate 1,723,556 of OX253931.1, read as the reverse complement.
ATGATTCAGATTAGGACTCATCTTCTACTTCTAATCTGAGCCTCATTGATCAGAAAGTTTCATCTGCTATGGGAGATACTGAGAGTGTTGATTTCAGTACAGTAGACCAACTTAGAGTGCTGAGGATTAGATTGGATTTATCTATAGATGAGAGAGGTAGTCTTGTCCAGCTACTTAGAACATATTTAGACCTTTTTATATGGTCTTATGAGAACATGCTGGGCCTTTATCCATCTATAGTCAAGCATCACTTACCACTTCTATCTCATGCCAGACCAATTAAGCAAAAGTTGAGATGATTACATTCTCGTTGGAGTTTGTAGGTAAAGAAGGAGATTCAGAAGCAGCTTAGTGTAGGATTTTTATTGGTAGTCGAGTATCTTGAGTGGTTGGCCAATGTTGTCCTTGTCCCTAAAAAGGATGTCAAGGTGAGAGTTTGAGTTGATTTCCAAGATCTTAATAAGATCAATCCCAAGGATGATTTTCCTCTTCTTCACATCGACATGCTAGTTGACAATACAATGGGGTGATTTGATGTTGTCTTTCATGGATGGATTTTTCGAGTACAATCAGATTCTGATGGCCCTAAAAGACATGGAGAAGACGTCATTCATTATTGAGTGGGGTACTTACTGCTATAAAGTGATGCCATTCAGGTTGAAGAATGCAGGGGCTACCTATTAGAGAGCAATGACCACATTTTTTCCATGATACAATGCATTGGAGTGTCAAGGTTTATGTAGACGACATGATAGTGAAATCCTAAGGTAGAGTAGATCACCTAGAAGCTTTGGAGAGATTCTTTGAGAGGATCAGACAGTTCACTTTTAAAGTGACTTATGGGAAGTTACTAAGATACATGGCTAGTAAGAGAGACAGAGAGGCAGATCCAAATTAGATTGAAGCCATCCTTGACGTGCCTACGTCGAGGACTGAGTGAGATAGATCAGAGGCTTCTTTGGTATACTTCAGTACGTCAATAGATTCAGTGCTAGACTAATAGACATCTGTGAGCCCATTTTCCGACTCTTGAGGAAGAGTCAGGCTATTGTTTGGGATGATTAGTGCTAGCGCGCCTTTGAGAGGATCAGAGAGTATTTGTTGTCACCTCCATTTTTAGTGCCTCTTACACCAGGCTGTCCCTTATTCCTATAATTTTCAGTTTCAAACATAGCCTTAGGATGCATGTTAGCTCAACTCAATGATTCGGGAAAAGAGCGAGCTATTTATTATTTGAGTTAGAGGATGTTAGATTATGAGACGAGATATGTCATGATTGAGCGCTTCTGTTTGGCATTGGTTTGGGCTACTCAGAGACTGAGACATTACATGCAGAGTATTTAGTGCACTTGATATCCTGTTTAGATTCCTTGAGATATTTGTTTGACAGGCCTGCTTTGATTGGTCGACTTATGAGATGGTTGGTACTTTTGATTGAGTTTGACATTTATTATGTTACTCCAAAGTCTATCAAAGGGAGCATTGTTGTGGATCACTTAGTCTCATTACCATTTTTGATGGTAGAGCGATTGATGATGACTTTCTAGATGAGAATATCACTGCAGTGACTAGTTTGTCAGGTTGGTGCATGTACTTTGATGGTACAACCAACCATTCTGGATATGGGATAGGTGTTTTGTTGATATCCCATTATGGCAACCACATTCTTAGATCTATTCATTTGGCATTCTCTAATCGACACCTTGCCACAAACAGTATCGTTAAGTATGAGGCTTGTATCTTAAGGTTAGAGACAACTCTTGAGCTCGAGATTAGACATATGGACATGTTTGGTGACCTTAATCTGGTATTGAGACAAATTCAAGGCGACTGGAAGACTAGAGATGTGAAGCTTAGGACATATCATACATACTTGGAGGTACTAGTTGGGAGATTTAATGATTTGAGGTATACACATTTGCCTAGAGAGCAGAACCAATTTGTTGATGCCTTAGCTACTTTAGCTTCCATGATTGATATTCCTGTTGATAACATTGTTCACCCTTTACTGATTGCATGGAGATCTGTTCCTACCTATTGTTGTTTGATTGACAAGACAAAGTTAGATAATGACTTGCCTTGATATCATGACATATACTAGTTTTTGAGATTTGTCACATATCATGAGGTTGCCATGACCAAGGATAAGAGAGCATTGAGATAGTTAGCCACTCAATTTTTTATTTATGGGGAGACATTATATAAACAATCGACTGATGAGATGTTATTATTGTGCTTAGACTGCGCTTCTATCGATCGAGTGATGAGAGAGGTTCATATGGGAGTCTGTGGACCACATATGAGAGGGCATATGTTAGCCCATAAGATCATGAGGACTGACTATTTTTGGTTGACCATGGAGATAGATTGTTGTCAATTTGTTTAGAGATGTCTAGAGTGGTAGATGCATGGGCACCTCATTCATGTGCACCCTCAAAGTTACATGCACTGACTTCACTTTGGCCATTCTTAGGATGAGGTATAGACATTATTGGGAAGATTTCATCGAAGTCTTCCAGTGGTCATGAGTTCATCTTGGTTTCCATTTATTACTTCACCAAATGGGTAGAGATTGCCTCATATGTGAGATTGAATCAACTGGGGTTGTTAGTTTCATCATATTACACATTATATGTCATTATAGAGTCCCTCATGAGCTGATTTCAAACAAAGGAGTACATTTCAGAGTAGAGGTTGACATCTTATTATAGAGATATGGTATCCAACATCATAGGTAGTTTGCATACAAGCCGCAGACTAATGGGGCAGTAGAGGCTGTAAATAAGAATATAAAGAGGATTTTGTGGAGGATGGTTGAGACTTCTCGGGATTGATAAAAAAAGCTCCCTTTTGCATTGTGGGCTTATCAGACTTCTTTTCGCACCTTTACAGGAGCCACACCCTACTCCTTGGTGTATGGTATAGAGGCAGTGTTAGCAGTTGAGATAGAGATGGGTTCATTGAGGGTAGCATTAGAGCAGTAGATTTCAAAGGCAGATTGGGCTTAGGCTCGATTAGACTAACTCAATCTCCTAAATGAGAGAAGATTGAGGGTAATAGATCATGTTCATACCTATCAAAGAAAGATGGCCCGTGCTTTCAAGAAGCATGTCAAGCCTAGACTATTACAAAGAGGTGACTTAGTCTTGAGGGTCATTAGAGGATTGATTAGAGATACTAGAGGGAAGTTCAAACCTAATTGGAGTGGACCTTATTTCATTAGGGAGTTAACCTTAGAGGGCGCTGCATGGTTGATGAATCTAGACAAAAACCAATTCTCAGAGCCAACCAACGTAGATCAGTTGAAGAGGTACTATGTTTGAGACCATGGTCACAGGATGGGTGACTGTCATTTCAGTTAGCCACATACCTTATTATTTCCCATTTTAACATATAGACCATTGCTAGCCCATTAAGCCTCGCATGTGCATCATAACCTTTATTTTGTATTGCCTTGCTTACACTTCTATACTGGGATAAGGGCCTTTTAGTGTATGCATGCTTTGTTCAGGAGTTTCATGAGCCTTGGGCCTATGGGTGTATTTTTCTTATTATTTTTTCCTACCATCATATTACTGCATTTCATCATATCTCATTGGTTGTGTTCTTCATCTCTTCTTCTTTGTTCTATTTGCTACTTGTTCTGCTTCATTTTTTCTCCATCCTAAGTGGTGATCCTCCTCAATTCATTACATGGAGGATAGTCACATCTTTTCCATTATCTATCCCACGGACATTGATATGGAGATCCTTGGTTTGAGAAAGTCATTTTGTCAGAAAGCGTTTATGCTACACTAGCACTCAAGAGTATGTCTATCCATTTTTTATCTTATCTCTTTGGAGCTTATTTGTTTATGTTCAGGGTATCCACATTTGTATTTATGTAAAAAAATAAAAATAATAATAATAAATAAATAAAAATAAGCGCATGTGTGTATGTGCATAGTATTTTTATCCATCGAGCATGTATATTAATATTCGAGGGTCACTTTATTGAGTTTGTTTGTTGGTGAGAGTTCATATGTGAGCTTTCTGAGACCCTCCATTCTTTTTATTCACTTTGTCATATTTGTTTTTTAGAGTGAGATACGAGCAATTTTCTCCTAAGGGCTTTGGGTCATTATCTCTTCCATCATTACATTCATTATTGATGTGACTTCACTTTATGTTTGATTTGAATTGATCATTGTGGACCCCGCATTTTTGTATGATGCATTCCCACTTGATGGCGTGACTCGCTTTTAATTTATTTGATGAAAATTTGATTTTTAGAAAAGACTTGGAGTCGCCACTTATTTTTATTTTATTTTTAAGGGAAAACAAAATAAGAAAGAAAACCCAAGTGTGACTCCTAAAAAAAAAAAAAAAATCTGTGAAAAACCAAAGTTCAGTCCAAGGGTCAGTTATTTATTGGGAAGGTACGGTAAAAAATCGTAGCACCCCTCTAAGTCCCTAAAAATGGGTTTCTACTAAATAAGGTGAAGCAAGTGTGGCAATTGATAAGGAAACCAATGAAATGATCAAATAATAAAACAAATCATATATAAGAATAAGTAAAGTAGGAGTGAGATCGTACCTTAGCAACAGGTAATAAAGCGCTATCAACAAAACGAGGTTAGTGTACAATGATAAGTGTAAAATATCTCACACGAAACTAATCAAAATCAAACAATATCAATCATGCAATTCACTTGAATTATTTTTGAAAGAAATGTTATGAATGTTGGGCCCCCACCAAAGCCCAATTTATTTTTACATGAATTAATCCCACAAATTCCATTGTTTTGGAATTATGAAAATCATATTCATGCTTATTTAAAATCAAGGAAAGTGGAAAATTATTTTAAAATCAAAGAAAATTTGTGAAAGTGCTTACCTGAAAAGAAAGGTAGCAATATTTAAAAACGAGTTTTTAGTGACCTAAAACCCTAATGAAGGATGAAAAGTGGTAGAATTAAAAAATATTTGAAAATTGGAATGAAATTAAAATTATTTGAAAGAGAACTAGAGTTTTGAAATTTATTTGAAAATTGAAATCTTGAAAATTAAATTTAAAAAATTGGAATTTTGAAAAAATATTTGAAAATGGGAGTTTTGAAAATTAAATTTGAAAATTGGAATTTTGAAAAATTATTTGAGAATGGGATTTTTAAAAATTAAATTTGGAAATTAGAATTTTGGAAAATTATTTGAAGATTAAAGTTTTAAAAATTGGAATTTTAGAAAAATTATTTGAAAACAGAAGTTTTAAAAATTAAATTTGGAAATTAAAATTTTGGAAAATTATTTGAAGATTAAAATTTTGAAAATTGGAATTTTGGAAAATTATTTGAGAATTGATTTTTTTTTTTAAATTAAATTTAAAAATTGGAAGTTTGGAAAATTATTTGAAAATGAAAGTTTTGAAATTAAATTTTAAAATTGGAATTTTGAAGAATTATTCGAAAATGAAAGTTTTGAAAATTAAATTTGAGAATTGGAATTTTGAAAAATTATTTGAAAATGGAAGTTTTGAATATTGGAATTTTGAAGAATTATTTGAGAATGAAATTTTTTTTTTAAATATTTGATAATTGAATTTCTTAAAAATTAAATTTAAGAAATGGGATTTTGGAAAATTATTTGAAAATGGAAGTTTTGAAAATTGGAATTTAGAAGAATTGTTTGAGAATGGAATTTTTAATTTGAGAATTGAATTTCTTAAAAAATTAAATTGACAATTAGAATTTTGGAAAAAATTAAATTTTGAAAAATTATTTGAGAATGGTTTTTATAAAAAATTAAACTTAAAAAAGGAGTTGAAAATTAATATTTGAAAGCATGAATAGGGAATTAAGAAAACAAATTAGGGCATTACATGCAAAGGGTGGTCATGCAAGAGTGTAGCCGAGAATGGATTGCTTGTGTTGAAGCTGTTGTTATTGTCAAAGTGGGTGCCTTCCCAAGTTTACATTTGCCTCATTCAACTTATAACCTTTGCCCAAGTATGCTGTGTGAGAAGCATTAAAGGGGAAATGTGGTCCATTTCAGCTCCCAAAATGGCCATGGGCGCCACTCATTAAGGTCTTCTTTAACTGAGAGAGTGGCAGAGCTAGAGATTTCACCAAATGAACTCCACAGTCTACGCATTAGTCTCTCTAAGCTGGTCCGACATGATAAAACTGAAATGGCTCCTTTCCATAAAAGCAAAATTATGTGAACTGTAAGTCAAATGCACCATTGTCTTTATGTAGACAATTTTGTTGTCTACTTGGCTTGCAGTGATGGAGCCAATAAGATCCCGAGTGACCTTTTTAACCAGGTAAGAGTAACCTATGAGGACAGCGGTGTAGGTTCTTTAATTCCCTTCCAGATTTTGAAGAAAAAGAGTTATTCTTTCTCTTCCCATCATCTAGCTGCCTTATCTCTTTCCTAGCTTCCATTTTTCTAAAGAGCGCCAAGATCTCAGCCTCGAAGTCCACTATTGGCATGCCCAACCGATCACTAAAAGCCTCCAGATTGCTTGAGGACCAATTCTCCATAGGCACCTTTTCCCTTGAAACCAAACCAAGACGTAACCCCTCTTCCTTATGCTCTGTTTTTCTCTTTTTCTCCACACTCCCGCTCTCGCTCTGTTTTTCTCTTTCTCTCCACACTCCCGCTCTTTCAACTAGCTTGCCCCAAAAAGTCTCGTCTGTTTCTCTTTAAAAACCAGTTTTCTACAACTCTGTTTTTCTACCCATCTCAATCTCTCTAAAATGAAGCACCCATGGACCGCCCCTTTCTCCCCCTGACTCTTCACTGAGTGGTTCTAACTCCTTGCCCACATGTTTCATCCCATTCGTCCTTGGAAATTGCAAAAAGCTCTATCAACCTTAGGTACACAGTAAAAAAAAAAAATCACCAAATTGTGCTTCTCACAACACCAAAGCATTCGAGAACCTTTAATGGCATCTGGATTGAATCAAAATTGACGTATTCCCGAGCATTGAATACTTGCCCATCCTCTGTTTCGTGAGTAGCCATAACAACATGCCTAAACTTTTCTTTGACTATAACTAGGAATGTCTTTTGTTAGAGGCTTGATGAAGGAACATCTAATTCTTACAAGATATGCTTTCTAATGACATTAACAATAACCAAAGCCAAATAGGCAGGCCACCCAAAATTACAAGGAAAGAAGAGTGTCAAGAAAAACTAAAGAGCCATTAAACTAAGTTCCATCACATGCTACAATCGAAGAGCTTAAATATAGATGGGGAGTTTTAAACAAGAACTAAGCCATGATTTTCCAAAAAAACCAAGCATCAAATAACATCTAGTAATCAGTCGAAAAGAAGAAAAGAATAGTGAATGTATCAACAAAAATAAACATGCAAACGAGTCAATGATCAACAAAACTCAACAATACAGTCATAGTTATTCACAACCAAATAAACAAATGATACCCAAATAGTTAAAAAAAGAAAAGAAAATATGAAGAACAGAGATTATGAAAATGAACAAGAAACGTGTATCGAAAATACCTATAAACACTCCTCTTCACCAGGTTCAGTTGGGCTTCGCACTCTCTATTATCTTTCCAAACTCAATAAAAAATCTTCTTCTGTTCTTGCTCTCTTAGCCTTTCTTCTTTTTCTCTTTGGCTCCCTCTTTTTTTTTTTCCCTCTTAATCCCTCTCCTTATATCTCTCATCTGCCTGCTCTACTCTCAAAAAAAAAAAAAAAAACCTTTTTTAAATCTCCTCCACAATCCACCAGCCTCTCATTCTTGATGGTCTTACTCCACTTACCCACCAAGACTATTTTATTTTCCAAAATAAAAAAAAAATAATAAATTCAGCCTCTCTCTCCTTCCCAATGTGGGCTGCTGCTCTTACATTCTCAAAACTCCTCTTCCCCACGTATTGAACTAAATTCAAATGTGTTAAAAAATTATTAAATAAATAAAATCATTTTTCAAAAGTATTAGTTTCAATAAAATAAAAAAAATACAAATAAAAATAAAAATATTTTTTTTAATATTATCAAATTAAATAAAAGTATTTTTTTTCTAAAAGTATTCTAATTAAAGAAAAGCAATTATGAAATTATTTAGACTAAAAATGAGCATTTTACAAAATTACTAAATTGAATCAAAGAATTTTACAAAACTATTAGATTAAATAAAATATTTTATAAATTTTTTAAATTAAACAAAAATATTTACCACATTATTATATCAAATGGGAGCATTTCACCAAATTATTAAATTGATTACATGAGTAAGAAAATATATATATATTGTAAATAATAATAATTATAAATAAATAAATAAAAATAAATAAAATAAAAACTAAAAGTGATGCAACCATACGAAAACAAGTCATGGAAGCCACGCAAGACATGCCTAAAGGTGAGCTAGGCGGGCTAGGTAAAACTAAGTAGGCCCACATGGGTCAAGCGTGTCTAAGTGAGCCTAAACGGGCCTATGTGAACTAGAGTGGGTCGAGGTGAACCTAAGTGGGATCTAACCTAAGGACGAAGGGTGGCCAATGTCACAATGTGGGTTCAAATGAGTCCCTCAACAGAGGGTCCCTGAAGGTGGCTTAGAAAATGAAACTATATAAGTGTCAACAGGCCACCAAGGGATGACAGCGAGTCAAGAGAGAAGTATGGGAAAACACCTAGTGTCACATCTGCTAAGAGGACAAAATGGGAGGGTTTACAATCATCACTCATTTTCGTATGTTCATTGTTTTATTATCATCCTTGTTATTGCTTCTGATTCTTCCCCTTCATTTCACCCCCTTGTTATTTTCTTATAGTGACCTATTCCAGGTTTGATACTTTCTTTGCGTCATTCTTACACATCTCCTTATTATTTTGATTTTCTTTATTGCCTCATTATTGCTATTATATTCACATTGGGCACTCTCAAGTCCATGGCTCACGAGATCTTCTATACATGTTACATTTTATACATGAGGGTATGGGTTTTGATCATTGGGTATTTATGCCTAGTTTCCCTTCATTTCTATTACCCTATCACCTAACCTATGTTTTGTCTCGTGTCTTAAGACTATATTGAGGCTATGAGATTAGATGTCGTCTTCGACAACCCTTACTTGGACAGGTGTTTGAGATTTGGTTGATATTTAAATATCATCATGCTTCTTATTATAGGAGACGTCTATTTGATGTTTGGATCCAATTCAATTGTGGATATGGATAATTGGGATTACACATTTGATGATAAATGATTTGATGTCGTCTGATTTTCTGACCTACTGCACATCTGATGCCATATTGGGGCATATATCCTTTTGATTGAGATTTATAGATCTTCATTGATTCGCATGATCATCCCCACCTATGAGATACATGTTGAGCTGATGATCTGTTTTTATTTTATCGTGATTCCCCAGTGGAGCCTTTTTTAAGCCATTAAGTTAGGCTCATACTTTCTGATATTGTCATGATTCTCTGATGAAGTTATCTCAGGTGCATAGACTTCCATATCATCATTTTAGTGGAGTACATGTTAGATTTCCTAGACATCCCCATTGAGGCATTCTTGAGTCATGATGGACAGGCTTACGTTCATCGTCTCTAGTGGGGTATTTTTGAGCTGATGACAAACTCACACACTTTCATCACCCCCACCGGAGTATCTTTGAGCTGATGACAGATTCCTTGTTCATTTCCTAACAGATCATTTCTGAGCCATGGATAGACTCGCACACTCTCATCACTCTTAGTGGAATATTTAGGTTGATGACGGACTCTCTCATCAGTTATCTTAGTGGATCATTTTTTAGCCATTAACAGATAGGCTTCCTTAGTGGGTTATTTTTGAGCCATTGATAGGCAAACTCACATCCATTTTTCCTTGGTGGATCACTTTTAAGCTAGTGATGGGTAGGCTCCTACACGTTGATTCTCAATGAGATAATGTAGTTTGATCGTCTCAGGTCATCATTAGGTTCTTTTAAAGTTACTAGGGTAGACTAGTATTCCTATGCTTCTTGAGTTGTGGATAGGTTTGACTTTTCGATATGGAGATGATTGGCTTGAGCCATTTGGTTATCTACATGGCAGGATGCATCAGTTGCTATATTGGGGCATATTTCCCTTTTTCTATTGTGGAGATGATTGTTTTCTCACACAACTTTTACGGTCTTCTTTATTTGATCGAGAGATATTCATTCGCATATAGTGTTTTTGAGCTAATGATGGATAGACTCCCACATGTTGATTCTCAATGAGATAGTATAGTTTGATCATCTTAGTCATCATCGAGTTCCTATTGAGTTACTAAGGCAGACTGGTATGCCTATGCTTTCTGAGTTGTGGATAGTTTGACCATTCCATAAACCCTAAAATGAATGAAAATAGGGAAAATGAATGATTTTTTAATATCTTTTATCCTTAGAATGAGAGATAAACATTTTACAACATGAAATTTTCTTTTGATCTTGTAGAAATTTCCTTTGATGGGACTTTCTGTTTGTTTTCAAGGAATATTGTAGTATATTGTGATGAAGATATTGATGGGTGATATTTGAAAAATAATTTTTTAGAAAATTATTCTCTATATTAGCATCTCCCACAAAAGGAAAAATGAAATAGTTTTCACATCATGTTGGAATCGGTTTGGAATGTTGGAATTAACAATAAGAAATTAATTTTATTTTTTATTTATTAATGTAAATGATTTTTTTTAAAAAAAAATTTAAATAGGAATGAAAATTTTTATAATTATAAAAATGATCAAATCTTATATTTTGATTTTTTTTTCTATTCTTTTACATGGTATTATGGTTAATATCTCATCTTGTTCTATTCATATTTTTTATATTCTTAAAATATGTTTTTGCTTTTTGTTTTTACCTTCTTTTCTTATTGTTTTTATATGTGTTGACCAAAATTTAGAGTAATTTGAGATAGATGATGAAATTTTCCTTTCAAGGTTAGAAAATTTCTATAAAATCATTTTATTACATAATTTTTTCAATTCCTTCCATAAAACTCTCCTTTTTCCTTTTTTTTTTTTAAGAAGATATTTGATAACTTTCTTTTGATTTCTATGAAATTTCCTTTTATTGGACTGTTTGTTTATTTTCTAAGAATATTATAGTATATTATGATGAGAATATTGGTTGGTGATATTTGAAAAATAATTTTGGAGAAAATTATTCTCAATATTGTCATCTCCCGCAAAAGGATTCTAAAAATATGTTTTATTTTTGTCTTCTTTTCTTATTATTTTTATATGCATTGACCAAACTTTGGAGTAATTTGAGATTGATGATGAAATTTTCCTTTCAAGGCTAGAAAATTTCTATAAAATCCTTTTATTACATTTTTTTTTTCCAATTCCTTCCATAAAACTATTCTTTTTCTCCATTTTTCCATTTTGATGTTTGATAATTTATTGATCTAAAGAATATTAAAAGTAAAAAATTTAAAATATTGAATATTTTTTCCTTTGATGTTTTTATTTTATTATTATTTTTATTTGAACATATTTTTCACAACCAAATTTTATATTAATTATTTTACTTAGAAAAAAAATATCAATTGGACTTATGACTGAAAAATCAATAATTTTATGAAAGGTTCTTTAATTCTTTCTCATACTAACTTTTCTCTTAACATTTCTTAATAGTGAATTAGGTTTTTTGTCTTATATACACAATTTTCATGCTTGTTATAATATCATTCCTATCATATTAGTAGTTGAAAACATTTTTATATTTTGTTACTAAAATTTTATTTTATAATTTTGAGATGAATTTTAATGGACATTGTTATTTCACAAAATGAACATTAAAAAATATTGAAATTAAGAAAATCCTTCCAAGAAATAAAAAAAAAACATATATATAAAAAGAATTGGATGTTAAAAATGATTTTTAAAAGCATAATGAATTGTCAAAAATAAATTTTAAAAGTGTAGATTTTAAGTGGAAGATTAGTATTTTCTAAAATTTTAGATTTATATTTTGATTTTGTAGTTTTGATTTATTTTATATTTTCTTGAATTGTTTTTATTTGAGTTCAACTGTAACTACTTTATTATGAGATTCATTAAAGAGATAATTGTTGATTCTACAGTTATTGCATTAAAGGTTTTACTCATTTAATGAATTGCACATAGTTTCATACTTCTTATTATTGTGATATTAATGTTATTTTCATTTGATTTTAGTTTGATGACAAAAAAATATATTCTCAAGTAGAATTTGATGAAATCAGCTGAGAATGGATTACTTTTGTGTTATAACTAATCATGAATCATGTTGATGTATCGTGATCATGCATGGTGAGTCCCTTAATTGTTATATAAATTTTCCATTGGTATTATATAACATTACTTATTCTTTACAAACTATTTTTCTATCAAAGTAGAAAAAAGAAAAAAGAAAACATTAGTACTTAGATTTGTTTATTTTTTATAACATCACATTTTTATATTCAATAAGAACTCTAAAACTCGTTAAACTATAAAATGCAAGTATACACTCTTGAGAGGACACGATATGAAGAATAAAAAGAAATGAGAAAGAGACAACAAGATTTTTATTTTTAGATGTGACTCTTATGTCATACATTATACGACATAAATGTTATTTTATTTGGAATTGAGAATTGTGGGTTTTTGGATGCAACTCTTGTGTTATTTTATGGTTAGCCGGTTTTATGCATATGAAATGCAGGTATACATGAATGTTGGGATGCTTAACATTTCTAAATTATGTTTTAATGTGTATTCACTTTTCTTTTTTAGTTTTGGTGGGTTTGATATACTATGTTTTGTGAACATTTGATATACAAATATTAGTGGATGATGTAATGTATTACAGGTTAATCCATAAGCATTATGAAAATATAAGTTAAATGTAATATGATTATTATATTTATGGACAAAATTTACACACGTTGATCTTATTTATTAATAAGCATTACAAAAATCTATAGGCTAATCAACAAAAAACAACCATATCTTCTATAATCATTTACAATGAAGTGACACCATAATTTAAAGGTGATGCATTTAACGTGACATCATAACTCAAAGGTGATGCATTTAATATGACACCTTATATATCTCACACAACTCTGTATCAAATTAAGCATCACTAAAAATATATGGTGTCGCTTCTAAATGCGTCACAATTTATCTACTTTGGCGTCGCTTCCAAATACGTCACCAATTGGTACCCTCTATGGTGTTAGTGGATAAGGTGACACTATGTTGTAGCGACACCCTATGTTTAGGGTGACTCTATAAATGTCACCATATATGTTTTTCCTTGTAGTGTTTTTTATACATGTTTTGGAAACAATTTGTTTGAAAAAAGAAACTATAACTTTAGAAGAATTTTTTAAATTGCTAATTAATTTCCTTTGTAATATTCAAGTAAAAAAAGGTTAAGCTTTATTTTTAAATAACAGCATCTTTTTTTTTCCTTTTAATCCTTTTGAAGGAAATACATTTAGTACAAAGGTTGTTAAAAATTGTTTCCAAAAACCATTTTCAAAACTATTTAAAACCCAACAAGTTTGCTTTCAAGTAATATTAATAAATGTCTTTGAATAGAAAAACATTTGTTCAAGTAAAACATAATCCTTATCACATTGACTTAATTAGTTGGGATTATATTATCAAATTTTGATGAATTGTAAGCATTACTCACACTTATTAAGGGGATTATATAAATGAGGCAACAGTATATATACACTATATTTCAACAAGTAGTATTGACAATTGTGATTATATTCACAATAATTGACATATATATATATATATTAACATAATAGAAATGTATAGAGAAATTTACATAGGAAATACAACTTCTATCCTTACACCACCACTACGTGCGAGTACAAATTGGCCTTCATGGATTACAGGGTGGCAAGCATACTTCCTAATCTGTAACAGATGTGCCATGATTATCCTTGCTATTGTCTACCCAAGCCAGGTTCCACATGAAATACAGTAGATAGAAACCACATCCGCATGACTCCCTGTAGGAGTCCTACAAATGCATCACGAATTGGATATTCTTCTTCTCCAAAATTCACATCAGTACTGCACATGTGGGACATCAGAATAGATCAAAAATCAAGAGCAGTTAAAAAGACTATCAAAATGCATTCTGATAGCAGCAGAACCTTACCCGTAATCAAAGAGGAGCTAACTTGTGGAAAACGGATAAAGATCCTATAAGAATAGCAAAGAAATTAATTAAGCATGAAATCTTGCAAGTGAATCTTAATTAAAATCACATATAACAGAAAAGAAAAAGTACTTGAATATGTTGAAGTAGAGAGAGAATTATTGAGAAAGAATGGCTTAACTTTTCCATTGATTAAGAATGAATATATATACACAAAACCTAAAACACAAAAATAGAAAACAAACCTAGAATTAGGGAATTACATTAAAATAGGAAACAATCTTAGAATTAGCCCAAAACACAAAAATAGGAAACAATCTTAGAATTAGGGAATTACAATAGAAAATAAGAAGTTACAACTAATTACAAGAATTTGAAAATAGAAAGAAAATCTATTGTAATGAATTCTCTAATATGCCCCCTCAAGATCGAGCTCCAAAGGAGACACCAATCTTGACCCGTAATTCTTGGAAGCGGCTTCATGGAAGCGGTTTAGTAAGAGAGTTGGCAAGTTGACCTGCTGAGGAAACATGAGTAACACGAAGAGCACCTAATTGAACTTGATCCCGAATAAAGTGATAGTCAATTGCCACATGTTTCATGCGCGAATGAAAGACTGGATTAGAACATAGATAGGTGGCACCAACATTGTCATAATAGATAATAAGCGGTGTAGGTAGAGTGACGCTAAGCTCTGTGAGAAAGGAAAAAATCCAATTGATTTCTGAAGTAGTAACAGAAACTGATCGGTACTCGGCCTCTGTGGATGACAGAGCAACTGTAGTTGTTTCTTGGATGACCAAGAAATTGGATGACGACCAAGATAGACAATATAGGCACTCATAGAGGTATAGTCATCTTTGTTGCCAACCCAATCTGCATCTAAGAAGGCATGAAGTGAAAATATATTTGCCTTATGAAGAAATAATCCATGAGTTAATGTCCCACACAAATATTGAAGTAGTCATTTTGCAACATTCCAATGTTCAAACGTCGGGCGATGCATGAATTGGGATAACTTGTTAACAACATATGATATGTCTGGGCGAGTGAGGCAAAGATATTGTAGACTGCTAACAAGGGTTCTATATTTTGTGCAGTTAGTCAAAGCTATACCTAAATGAAGTGTGAGATTTCCATCTGTAACAAGTGGTGTAGCAACAGGTTTTTCACTAGACATTTTTTTCCGAGTAAGAAGATCGAAGATGCAGCTCCTTTGAGTAAGCAACACACTAGATGGAATGGTAAGAACCTCAATGCCGAGAAAGTAGGACAAGACGCCAAGATCCTTGATTGAAAATATTTGTGCCAGGAGGTCAATGTAGCGCTGAATAATATTGGTGTTGGTACCTGTGATAATAATGTCATCCACATAAACAAGTAGATATATAGTAATGTCACCTGAGTGGAGAATGAATAGAGAAGTGTCTGCATGAGAGTTTGTGAACCCAAACTCAATGGGGAACTGGTGAAGTTCAAGATACCAAGCCTGTGGGGCCTGCTTGAGTCCATATATAGCCTTCTTTAATTTGCATACATGTGTTAGATTGTCTCTATCAACAAATCCTAGAGGTTGGGCCATGTAGACATCTTTAGAAAGATAGCCTTGAAGAAAGGTATTATTAACATCCAACTGTCGCAATTGCCAATCTTTACTGATTGCCAGACTTAGAACAAGTCGTATTGTTGTCGGCTTGACAACCGAACTAAAGGTGTCATGATAATCCATGTCAGGTCGCTGATGAAAACCTTTGGCAACTAATTTGGCTTTGTACCTGTCAATAGAGCCATCAGGAAGCCGTTTAATACGAAAAACCCACTTACATCCAACAAGATTCTGCGTAGAAGTAGATGGAACAAGCTCCCAAGTTCCATTCCGAACAAAAGCATCAAATTCATCACTTATGGCTTGTCTCCATTTGGGATCGTTTAGGGCTTGGTTAATAGTATGAGGCTCAATGTTTGATGGTTGAGAAAGGACAACGGTGAGATTCATCTTGGTTAGGGGTTTGTGGATGTTGTTTTTGGCTCTAGTGGTCATGGGATGGGTATTTTGATGGATGAATGGAGTTGTGGTTGAAACAGAAGAGGTCTCAGAATTGTATGGTTCTGGTGGTAAACGGTCGATTGGTGGGAAGGGGCGGTAGATTGGTTAGGCATTTTGGGATGGATGTTGACACGAGGAATCCCTTTATGGAGGCGTATTGAGTGAGCCATTTCAAATGGTTAGAGTTTGGACCGATGGAAGCCAATTGGAAATGAGCTTTGGGGTGGGACGAGCTAAATGGGATTGGTGAGTGGTAAAGAGAAAAGTGTTTTCAAGAAATTTGACATGACAGGAAATATAAGTTTTAGAGGTGGACAAATAAAGACAGATATAGGCACTTTGTGTTGAAGAGTAACCAAGAAAAACACAAGGAATGGAACGAAAGTCAAGTTTATGTTGAGAATAAGGACGAAGCCATGGATAACAGAAGCAACCGAATACCCAAAGTTTAATGTAGTTGGGTAGAGACTCAAAGAGTTTGTCAAAAGGAGATGAGAAATAGTGTGGGTGTGGGCATACGGTTGATGAGATATACAGTAGTGGCAAAGGTGTAAGTCCAAAAAATTAGAGGCATCGATGCATAGGTGAGAAGAGATAGACCGATTTCAACAATATGGCGATGATGTCATTCGAAAATACCATTATGTTCAGGTGTATGTGGTAGTGTAGTAAGATGGGATATACCATTGGTGGAAAGAAAATTATCAAGGGCTTGATATTCGCCACCATTATTTGAATAGAGGGTAACAATTCGGTGTTTAAATTGGTTTTCAACTAATGCCTTGAAGCGCACAAAGACATCATACACATAGGATTTTCGTTTAAGAGGATAATACCAAATATACCATGTATAATGATCAACAAAATAACATAGTACTGAAAACCATCAACAAAATAAACAATAGAGGTCCATACATCAAAAAAGAGAAGTTCAAGTGGATGGGATGAGGTTAAGGTAGAAGAAGAAAATGGAATTTTATGACTTTTATTACATGAACAGGCATTACAATGTGTAGAAGAGAATAATGGACTAGACAATGGTAAAGAAAACTTAGAGACAATATTTTTCATAATAGTAAATGATGGATGACCTAGTCTAAAGTGCCACTCGAACGAAGTGATCTTAACACTGGAAAATGTAAGCAATGGTGAAGAGGTAATAGAAGGGAATGTAGTCGACCACTCATATACGCCATCCTTAGGTTCACCCATCAAAAGGATTGCCCCCGTGTTTAGATCCTTCACTTGAAAAGTAGAGGGTGAGAATTCAACATAAACATGGTTATTAATGCAAAATTGATAAATTGAAATTAAGTTATTTTACATGGAAGGGACACAAAGGACGTTTTGTAAAGTAAAGGTGCGAGAGGAAGTAGGTATGGTGGTAGAACCGGTATGTGTGATGGGAAGGGCCGATCCATCGCCGATCATGATATCATCAAATCCTTGATACGGGCTATGAAGAGAGAGATTGCTCAAGTCAGACGTAATGTGGTGGGATGCTCCACTATCCAGCAGCCAAGTAGGAGTAGTGTTGTTGCCGAGAATAACATGATTGGCTCATGGTTGCCAGGGCGTGAAGGGGCGATATCCTTGAGTGCCTTAAGGATGAGGTGTTGGGGATTGTTGATTAGTGACAAGTCGAAACATTGGGCATTGCTTGGCAGTGTGTCCTTGAATACCGTATGCTTAACAACGACCCAAATAAGGTTTGGGTTGGCGTTGATCATGAGGAGAAAACACAGTGGTAGGGCTTGGTTGTTATGGAGTGGTGGCTAGTGGATGCCAATTTGGACGATTCTGGAAGACTGTAGGATTTTCTGTTGATGGTAGTGATAGAGGAGATGGTTGAGCGGTCTAAAGAGATGCTTCTTTGTTGAGAAGTTTCTCATGGAGCTCAGCAAAAGAAATTGACATGTCACGGGCATTAATTGCATCAATGACAGATTTGTACTCATCACTTAGTCCTTTAAGAACTCAATCAATAAGATCCTCATCATTAATTGGCTTCCCCAAAATGGCAAGTTCGTCGGCACGAGTTTTTATCGCCTGCATATTTTCACTAATTGATTTTGAGCCCTTCGTATACCGATTTAATTGTTCCTTCAATTGTTTAATATGACCACGAGATGGTTTGGAATAGGTATTGGCTAGGGTTTTCCATGCATCAAGGGAAGTGGTGGTGCAGGCAATAAGCGGTTGTAGTGAAATAGAGATAGCACCAAGGAGAGCGCTAAAGATGAGATGATCCTGATGCTTCCAGGTTGTGTATGCCAGATTTGGGGATGCAACACTAGTGACGGTGGGTGGTGGTGGAGTATGAGTGCCATCAATGAAGTGATGAAGATCATAACTGTTAGGAAACTTAGGCTAATCCAACCTATGGTAATCACCCTAAAGGGAGGGTGAATAGGGTGATGGTCTCTTTTTGAAAATTTAAACTATGTGAAAGTAAGAGACAATTATATGCAAGTATATAATAAACAATGTAAAGACGATTACATATAATTTAAAGGAGTAGGGAAGAGAGAATGCAAACACAAGATTTTATAGTGGTTCGGCGCAACCCGGCCTACATCCACTCTCCTCTAGCTTCAATCCCGAGCTTGAGGTTCCACTAATTCAAGGCTTCCAAACCAAGCCTTCAAGCAATACAATTGGATTATGGTTCCAATTCACCCTCTTGGACTTTTGGCTCCAAGCACCCTTTACACTTTCTCAAGAAATATCCCACTCTTGAACAACCCCTCAAGTGATACCACACACTTGAGAAACTTTCTCTCAAAGATTTACAAATAAAAGATCTCACAAAATCCTAGTACAAAACTTTTAAGCTCAAATGATACAAGAAAAACTAGGATTGAATGGTGCACTAAAGATATGCAAGTTTTAGAATAATGGTGCACTCAAAAACACTCTTCCAAGGCTCAAATATATTCAAGAAATGTTTGGAAAGGTTAAGCTTATGAAACAATAAAGATTGGAGCCTTTTTATAGAAAAAAAAAACTAAACTAGCCGTTGGAGGTTCGACCGATTGACTAGCCGTTAGCATTTAATGTTGGCAGGTGACCGTTGGGCCTCGACCGGACCTCAACCGGTTGAACAAGCATTCTAGAAGAAAGAGAAAATTTTGTACCGGTCGATCAGTTACTGTTCATGGGTCAACCGGTTACTGTTCATGGTAGACCGGTTACTGTTCATACCCCCAACCGGTTGAGCTAGGGGTTGACTGGTTACTGTTCATGCAGTTCACCCGATTGAGCCGTTTTTGGCTCAACAACCAACTTTTTCAATTTAAAACCTTTTAAACAAGTTTGAAACAATATTTGACACAAGGTTTTAGTTGAAAACATGAAATCATCCAATTTAAAAATATTTAGAACAAAATAACTCTTGGATGATTTAGGTGCATAAGTAAAGAAAATAATGCATGGAAATCCTAGTGCACCAACAACCTTACAAAGAGATCTTATGAAGCTTTGGTCTTTGAAAAATACTTCTCTTTGAGGTGGTCTTCTTCTTCATGATTTCTCTTTGGCTGGAATTGTCTTTGTGATTGCCACTTTGGAAATCGTCTTGCCTAATCACACTTGAAATATAGTCATTAGTTATAAACCTTATTTTGTTATCATCAAAACCGAGATTAACCAAACCTTGGTTTCACAATAACCTTCAAGAAGAGTTTGGATTTGAAGGCTCCATGTGAGATAATTGATGGATAACAATTTGGTGATATTGGAAAGATTAATTGTAAGGAGGGGATGTTAAGGATCTTGGGAGTTTTGGATGGTGATAGGATCGTTGGTGGAAGAGAAGGATGCACTGAAAGCCATTGAGGAAAAGGAAAATATATATATATCTATACCTAAGAAGATTAGGCTCTTGATACCATGCTAAAGTAGAGAGAGAATTATTGAGAAACAATGGCTTAACTTTTCCATTGATTAAGAATGAATATATATACACAAAACCTAAAACACAAAAATACGAAACAAACCTAGAATTAGGGAATTACAACAAAAATAGGAAACAATCCTAGAATTAGCCCAAAATACAAAAATAGGAAACAATCCTAGAATTAGGGAATTACAACAGAAAATAGGAAGTTACAACTAATTACAAGAATTTGAAAATAGAAAGAAAATCTATTGTAATGAATTCTCTAATATAATAAAGTTATGGCCTAAAGCAATGAGATTATGGCAAAAGACACAGCGGAACACACAAGGAAGTGGTGGGGTATCCAGAGAGGCTTCAAGAAAATGAAGCATATTTGCAGTTTCTGGTGGAAGAGGGTCACTGTTAGGCATTATCGCCATTGGAACTTGATGGATCCTGCTGTATCATTTAGGGCAACTTCACTTCTCCAGACAAATTAGGAAAAGAAAGAAAGAAAGAAAGAATAACAAGTCGTTAGAAAATAGTAGATATTTATGAAGAAGGCTTGAAGATGACAGTGGTCAACAACTTAGTTTTAGGTGAAAAAGACAACTATTACCTTAAATTTTATTAAGAAAGTGAGAAAAACCACAAAGAGAGAGAGAGAGAGAGAGAGAGAGAGAGAGAGAGAGAGAGATAGCACGAGAGGCAAAGTTATTTGTTTTAAAAAAACAAAAAATGAGTATAAAAGACAACTATGAGTAGCAATGATTACTTATATGGTAAAATACACCAAATCGCCACATCATGATGTTATATTATGATAATAAACTTTGAATTTTATTTTATTTTATTTTCTTTTTTAATTTGGAAAAAAAAAAAAAGAAAGCAAAGAAAAGAAAATGTAACTTTAGAAGAATTTTTAAAATTGCTCATTAATTTACTTCGAAATAAGTCAAAAAATGTTAAGCGTTATTTTTAAATAGTAGTTTCATATTTCTTTTATTGTTTTTAATTGAAAATACCTTTAGTACAAATGTTGTTATATTATTCATTTATTTGCTAGAATGAGATTTAATGGTTATTTAAATACACAAGAAACCTAGTATTTCACCTTTCCTACTAAATTCACTTTCAAGCAGTATTATGCATATTGTTTACAATCTTCAAAATAATCACTTAATAAGGGTTTCAATAATCCTTATATAAGCAATGCATAAAAAATTAAGGGTCTGTTTGACAAATTTTTTAAAAATAAGTTATAGGAAACAATTTTTAAAAATAGTTTTCAATCATTTTTAGAAATAAAACTTTGTTTGAGAACACAAAGATGAAAAATAATTTTTGACTTATTCTTCGTAAAAGTATTGTGAACTTTATACGCAATATAAAAATTCTCAAAGTATAAATTAAAATTAAAATTTTATTTTTAAACGTAGAATTTTCTTTTATTTAGCTTTTTGTAAAGGTAATAATGTTTGTATGCAAATAAGAAAGGATAATTTTATGAAGTTTGATTTGAAATATTTAATTTTTTTTTACCCTTTATTATTTCATTGATATGATTGTGGAAAGTAATCCTAATTCGAATTGAGAAATTTGGCCTATTTGGAATTTGTTATCGAAGACAAAAATTCCAAAAAATTAATTTGGAATTTGTCATTTTTTTAATCTCAAATTGAGAAATTTGGTCTATTTCCTATATTTAGTGAAATATCAGCACCATTAAGTCCAAATAAAAGGACACTTAAATCTGTAGTTTTTAAACTAGGGGTCTTACAATGGCAGCAACAAAACTCCCCCTCTCAAGCTGTGTTCCCCAAGGCTCTTCAAGAACTCTCTGCATCAACTTAAAAAAGACTACACATAGGTGCTTCCATGATCCCAAAGTCAGATGCCACATGTTACCATAAAAAACAAGGTGGGAAATCCTATATATGGTGGCTTGGGGAATGTCCAAAAATGTTGGCTTTTCACTATCTCAAAGCATCAGGTGAAATGACATCAAGATGGCACTAGGGGTGTGATTGTTGCCAAGGGCTATGGTAATGTCAAGATGGCACCATCCTTGATTCCAAATGCTCCCACATCCTCAACAATGCCTCAATAGCTACACCAAATGCTAAACTCCAAGCAAAAAAATTAAATCATGTGACATTGTTTCAAATGGAATAATTTCAGTTAGTTTAAATTCTCAGATAATTAATTTAAGCAGTTAGGATTCCAATTAAGAAGAAAAGGAGCATTAATTGGTCTGATGTTCAATCATTTTGGGCATGGCAACTTGGATACCAAGAAAAATGAAACTCATTTACACCTTACCACACACATCAAACATATAGCATTTGTATATGAATTGTATTATTGTTGCATTGATCCTAATATGAAAGCTTCAGAAAACATTCTGCTAGAGAAGCAAATGACTAAAACATCCATTGTTGCATGCAATTGTAATCCTACTGCAAGTTTCAAATTTTATTCAATTGGTATTACATCACGAGTTTGTTACATTGGATACCCTGCATTGAGATTCTTAGTGACAGAGATCGTATATATGGAGAGCCATGAGCCATGAGCCATGAGCCTTGTCACTGGGCCATTATGTCTGACGAGGAGGAACTGGCAGCAAAATTTTGCCAGCATCGACAATAGGGTGGCTTTCGCTCTGCTGAAGCTGCATGCGATTAGATATTGAGATTAGAGCTTGCCAACATATAAAACAGAAAATTCACAGCAAAAAGGGAATGACATTTTTCTTACGACTTTCCAGCCAGCAGGACGCGCGTCTGCATCTAAAACAGAAGGTACGGGTCAAGGCCAAATCAGTCTCCTGATTTGCAGCTCTAATCCTTTCAGAAATGATTTCTCCATCGTTTCGATGGAACACATGAGAACTGCATCCATGAACAATAATAAGAATCTTTTCTTTACTTTTAACCAAGCACTTCGAAAAACCTACTAGCAAGTGTCCGCTTATGATAATAGTAAAAAGAATAACAATAACTAATGAAAAACATACATGCGATTAGCCACATAGTATCTAGTATTGGGGTCCCCGACTTTTGCAACAACATCCTACAAGGAGAACATTCATCAAACAAATATACAAGAAAAATGTGAAACATAAAATACTCCAATTAATTTCTGATATATAGGGAGAGACATACTCGAACGTTTTGCCTGTGAATAAAGGGTCGAGAGCAGTGATTACAACGAAGAAAGAGATCTTGTGTCGGAGTTGGGCCCTGTGTTGGTGTGGTTGGTTCCGGTGTTGGTGTGGCAGGTTTTGGTGTTGCCGGAAGTATCACTCTCCTTAACCCATGCATTTAGAATTAAGTTTAAGAGAAAGAATAAAAATATTGCAAAAAAGATAAGAAAAGATAACATAAGGGAATGTACCTGTAATTAGCATACATGTTGGATTAATCAGAAAGCAGCAACTTCCACCTCAAAAGGTAATCTGATTAGAAAAAGGAAATTAACAACTTCCAAGTGAAATCGCGTTTCAGATTCTTGACCAAGAAACTGAGAGCGAAACAGTTATGGATGTGTTGAGATATCAGGAAAAAGTAAGAAAGGATTAGATAATATATTTGTTCCTGATTGATGATGAACAAGACTGAAAACAAATTGCTGAATGTGAAATCAACGACACCCAAGTTATCAGATTCTTGAAAGCTAGCAAACTCTGAATTTAATTTTCTGGAGAAAGTGAGACCGAAAGTGGGAGAAAGTGAGAGAGAAACAGCTAAGATTCTTAAATATGAAACAAAGAAAATGGACTACTTGAGATGGATCTCCGGCGAGAGAAAGAAAGAAAGCAAGAAAGAAGGAAAGAAAAGGGCTTTGAGAATTTTACCGGATTGATGACCAAAAAGATCAAGAAATTGTTGAATGTGAAATCAACAACTTCCAAATTTTAAGATTGTCTCAGATTGGTGAAATCCAGCAAGTTGAATTTTCTAGGGAAAGTGATAGAAAGCGAGTTTGATATTGGCGGGAAAGAGAGACAGTTATGAATGTGAAAGAGGAATACTAATGATTATATACTCTAAACAGTTACATGCAAGATTGTCATTACACTCAACAACCTTCATATTACCACCCTGCCATCACATGTTTTTATATTTAGAGTCAAACATCAAATAGAATGCATATTAAAAATTTATCCATGAATTTTTTAAAATTACCTTTTATTTTTCTTTTGAAACAATGATTAAATATCATGTTCTATTATTTTTTTATAAAAGAAATAAGATACTCTATAAATTTTATTTTGCTCTATATTAAGAATGTATTATAGTATTTTATTAAAATGTCCATTGGGTAACTACAATAAAATTGTCCACTGAATATTATATGGTCATGTCAAGGAGATATAAGTTTTGACAAGGTACCTTTGATCTAGCCCATGTGTTACAAAATAATTTACAATCTTTTAGAAATGATGACTCCTTTGCATAAATCCAATTTTAATTCTTCCATTCTTTATTAAATAATTTCAACCATACAAATTAGAAACTTTCTATGATCCTTTAATAATATCATTAATATGGAAATACAATATTTACTTAGATTTATAATTTATATTGATAAATCATAGCTTCTATGCTCAAGTCCTTTGAAAATTGAATATGGATTTTTAAATTTAGTTTCCTTTTAGGACCTTGGGTTATTCATGATCAAGCTAAGTTTTATAACTCAAAATTTTATCTAAAATATTTTCCTAGTTTAAATCCTTAATTACCATTTAATGATTGAAATTGAAGTATGTCACAACGTTTAGATTCTCACTTCTCTTATAGATTTGGCTCTAGGATATGTAACAATAGGACAAACTTAGTTAACTAGTGATTAAGGGATGACAAGAATCATTATTACTTCTATAAAGTACTATTGTACCTTCTTTAGTTTGATTTTGACTTTAGTACTCTATTCTAAAATTGGTTTTGGTAAGCCAAGGTCAAAGACCGTGGTTCTCCCAACCAAAAACAACTAAAAAGAACAAGCAACTATTGGTAGTGGCTTGATCCATCCCATGGGACAGGTATTGTGATACCTAATGGTGTAAATATCTAAGATTTCCGGTCTAAATCCTATGTTATTTTTAACCTAATCTAATTGAATTAGAAAGATGAGCTTTTTAGGTTTCAAAATGTACAAAAACATACTATAAATATAAAGTGATCAAATAATGATGAAATATTAATCCAGAAACAAGTCCACTCCTAAGTTCAAATCTCAAGGAAAGTAGGATCCAATATGCTCCTATGACAGTCACACTATTTCACATTCAGTTTTCAACCTATTAAGCCATATACTCATCTCAAACACTAACCCTAGAGGCGTCGCAATAAGGGATCAAATTGAATCTTTGTGAATCAACTCTTATGAGGAAGCATTCATTAAATCCAATAAGAATCACACATACATAACCTTGATAAATTTTAAAGAGAGTTATTTTTCCATGTAAATTTTGTGAGAAAGATGAATCTTAGAGTAAAGACAACTTTTCTTAACACTTTAGATGCACTCCACTAAGACTCTCCCATAGGAGATCCACTTTTTGTAGGTAAAATTGGTGTTTAGCCTCTCAATGTCATTCCCACATAATGTATTGAATTCATGAAATCAATAGAGATTTATTGCAAAAATCAAAAGTAAGTTTTTGTGTTTTTCATCCTTCCTCCTCGTAAAAATCTCTAATTAACTCTTTATACTTGCAACCAAAGCCTAAAAAAAAAAAAAATCAAGAAAATGCTTAAAATGTCTAAAAATGAAGAAGGGATCCAAATAAAGGAAGTATTGGAAAAAGATAACAAATTTTATAAATCAAAATTCCAATACATGATCATTGTTGTATTGAAATGTTCAATAAAGGCCTTATCTTTTTAGGTCACCATCGAAACCCATGGGTCCTTGTTGAAATCAATATTGAATCATTTTGTCATTGTATCAAAAAGTTCATCTTGAATAACATCATTCCTCTTAGCCTTCTCTTGTTGTATTAAACTCCAATACACTCAAATCAAGTTAAAGTACTCCACAAAACACTATTTGCATGGATTGGTATTGAATATGCAAAAATGCAAGTATTTGCCAAAATCTTGAGCTTATATCGGCTTGGTGTAGAAATTTTCAATAGTGAAAATTTGATCAATGATTTTGTCATTCCCATTGGTATCAAAATTTCCTACCAAGGTTTTAGTTATGAAAATTATGTGTAAATGTTATTGACTACAACCGATGAAGGAAACTAAGGCTCGACTCTCTAGGTGCTTTATCAAAATTTTGATAAATCACATTTTAGTGTCAAAATAGGTTCAAAAAAGGGCATCAAACATCCAATTTCTGCTATTCATATGCCTTGAAATTTATCGATATTTTGAAATGATAATTTCTAAAGAGCCTTCCAACATTGATTTCCCTTGGTGTCAAAATGACTTTGATACTTCCTTTATGTTGAAAAAACTTATTTCTCCTTTTTGTTTTGCATTCTTTCATCCTTCTACAACTCTCTAAGTCTTGTTCTTTGATCTTGATCCTTCTTTTGACCTTCTTAAGACCTTTTTCCCAACCATATCATCCTTGAACTCCTTGAGCTAGCTTCCTTTCCTTCATCGATTCTTGAGTCACTTTGTACAATACTTGGTTTTTTATTCTTTTTTTTTTTTCATTGCATTTTCACTAACTAGACATGTTAGTATACAAATAAGAATTGAGCATATACGTAAGTTAAAAGACAATGATTATCACTTAAAATATATGAAAATCAATCTTTTGAGAATATATAAACAATGGCTTTGAGTGCTGCTCATTTTCCTACTCCAAACTACAAATAGAGTTTATTATTCTATTTCTTTATCCCAACCATTATTGAATCCTTTTTGGGTTTTTATTTTACCCATTATTCTTCTATAATCCTAATCTTAAACTTTCATAGTTTACATCCTAGAGTAATTATGTGTTCCTCATGGTTGTGTTGTCACATACACAATCTATAGGAAAAAACTAAATAGAAATGTATTTGTAGACCCTCAATTTTGTCCCTTTAGCACATGTCTTTAAAATTCGTTTTCAATGCTCCACAATAGTTCCTTGGTGGCCCATGGCTACTCATACCACTTACCTTTTTCTGAGTCACCTCGAAGGTTTTGGTTGAGGGATTATTTGATCCCTTATTGTGACCCTTGGCAGCCCTAACTTAGACTTAGGCTTTTCTTGTTTTTTTTTAGGATAGCTTTTAGACACACTTGGCCCATTAGGCACCACCCTAGGCCCACTTAGTCTCATCATAGGCCGTTTAGGCACACTTGGCCCATTTGGACATTTTTAGCGTGACTTGTATGACTTGCATGGTTACATGGCTTTTGGGCTCGGCTTTTGTTTATTGGTTTATTTTTATTTTATTTTATTTTATTTTTTAGTTTTAGTTTTATGATTATCATTCACTTTTTATTGGTCATCTTCCTCTTTATATTATTTTCCTTAACTTATTTATTTATTTATTATTTATTTTCGTTTATTTATTTATTTATTTTTACCGTTTCCTAATTTATTTACTTGCTTATCTATTCATTCAATTATTTAACTTCAAAAATTTCATGTTTTTGCAAGGAAACTTACCATTGGAGTTTAAGGAAGGTGGGACTCTCCTTGGAAGGTTTTGGAGGGGAATTTGAAATTGGGAAGATTGCTTTTGATTGGAAGATTTAAAAAAAGAAGACAAGAAGAAAGGAAATAGGAGAATTTTCCTTTTTGGAAACAAATTTAGGTCTTGAGGGGTGATATATATAGGTAGAAAAAAAACACAGATAGAGAAGGAGCACGCATTGGAGGATTGGGGGAAAATTCTGAAGATTTTTGGAGATCGTCTTGAGGGGAAGTATAGAGAGAGGGACTGACAGCACACATCCTTCTCGTTTGAAGCTGAGCAATTCTCCTCAAAGATTGGCTCTTCCAGGTACGGTCACGGGAAATTCGCATACTCTCATCTTTATATGATCCTGAATATTATTCTGCAAGCCCGATATCATCTTATTGATTGTTGTGGAGAATTAGGACTGATTTTTTTCTCTTGCTGAATATATTTAAGCGTGAGCATGCTATGTTTTGGTTTCTGATTTTTAGTCTTTTTAATCTCTATTGTTAATGGTTGATGTGTGGGATTGTCATTGATATTGATATCTAAGAACCGTTCTCTTGTTCTCCAGAATCTCCACCTTTTTTTTTAGCCCTTTTGAAAACAATGAATTGTGGCTTGCTTGTCCAGTTGTCTTTAACTCTACTACCTCTCTTTGGATTTTTTTTTTTTTCTCTTGTCTTCTATTCCTATGTATTTCTTCCTTCCCCCTTCTTTGGCGTTTTGGACTATGGGGACCATGACGACATGAGTATTCCATGAAAGGTGGAAACTTTATAGAGGCTGTGTAGAATATGGGCTGTTTGTGAGGTTTGGCACGTGATTGTAGATTGTTGAATCAAATTGGGTATTTCTTCTTCAAGGCGAGAAAGTCGTTAAACCGGGTTCCGGATGTGATTTAGTTGGATGCAGAAGTTGTTTCAATTTTTGGGGCTCTCTGTTCGTGGTATTCTGGGCTGGAATCCAAACGGGATCAGTACAACACCTCTTCTCACTGCTACTGTCGCTTGTGTTCCAACAGAAGTGCGCGCTGAAGATATTGATGAAGTTGAGTTTAAAATATCTCCAGGATCACCCTTTTGTTGCTACTGTTGGATCCTATTATAGTGAACCTTGCTTGCTTCATGGTGTGGGATAAATGCCATCTAAAGGGACGGTATAACTGAAGAGAATATGCATGGTGATGTTTTTATGATGCTTTAAGATCAGAGTGGATGGGATTGGCCCGAAGGAATCTCAACAATTGCTAACTTCTTGAAGCCTAGTTTGACCGTGACCAATCTGACTCGTCTCATCTAGTTGGTTCATCTGGAGATTGAAGTTTGAACAGCCTTGGGGCGATGTTGTGTTTCCAGAGAACCCGCGTGCTGATCAGAATTCAGTTAATGATGTTTTACATAATAAGCAATAGGGGAATGGTTCGGACAGAAGCAATTTTCTTCTCAAGAGTTCAGTTGCTATTTCACAAAGCAATTTGCTGGCAAGCACTTGTCTTGTTGCCTGATATACCGAGGTGATGATGTTCCTAAGAATGTGAATGCCACTGTTGCCACTATCAAGACTTAGCGCACTATTCAGTTTGCCGACTAGTGCGTAACTGGATCCAAGCTCGGCATCAATTACTAACCTCCAACTGTTGTTCTTGGTGGTTGTGCATGCCATCCCAAAAACAGAAAGGTCGAAAGGGCGGCTCCACTGGTTCTTCTTCACTTAAACACGGTCTTAGCAAATCATGCCGCTAGATAAGATGCAGAGAAACAAAATCAGCAGTTAAGGCGTTAAAAGTTGGGACGTGGAATGGTTGATACCCAAGATAATGGCATCGGTTCCAGTTCAGAAGGTCTTCCTAATTGTTTTGATAGTAGGCAAGAAATCTTAAGAGAAGGTTCTGAAAGCCAAGAATAGGAAGTTTTAATGGACGGCTAAGTTTCCAATAGCTCAGAAATTCAGAAAGAATAGCTGCTGCCACCCTCAACTCCGATAATGCAATCTTGGTCACGCCCTCATACCCCATTTGCAAAATTGCCCATGTCGTTTCCGGAGAGTCATTGGCGGCAAGCATGTGAGCAAGCCCCATTTATAAAATTTCTGGGTTCTGTTCTGGGTTCAGTTTCAGCTATTATGGATGCTGATCTGGGGTCGGGAATTTTCTGAGGGTTTAAGCTACAAATTTGAGGAAGAATGTTGCTTGAGTTGCATGCATGGCGTGGATTCTCTCGTGCAGACGAATCACAGCTCTCTCCAATGAGTTTTTTCCTGAAAGTTTGGGAATCTAATGATCGGTTTCCAGTAGATGTTTGATATTGTATACAATTCTTTCAAAGGTATATGAGAGATACGATGTTTATGGGTTCCTACAGGTGTTGGGATGACAGAGCTTGCCAAAGCCCTTGCTTCCTACGTGCTTAACATTGAAGAAGCCTGTGTGAGAATTGTTATGAGCAAGTGCACGGGGAAACATGCCATTTCAAGACTGACAGGAGCACAAGCGGGGTTTCCAGGAAGTTTCCTAAACCAGAACTCTCAAGCTGGATGTACTCGATTTGGTACTGGAAATAATCTCATGCCTTAAGACTACATGGCTCCACATTCTCGCAAGGTGTAGAGGTTCAGATGTTCTGGGTGCTGGCAGTTAAGTACTATCTGCTGTTCGTTGGAGCTGTTTTGGTGATTCAATGAGGTCTACCCTCTACAAAAGTCATCAAGGTTAAATATAGGAACGTTTTAATGCATGCGCTGACGAAAATGGACAACTGGATCTTAATATCAATGGATTAAGAGCAAAAGTCATCACTCTCTTTAATCTTGTGCCTGATGCTGATCTTACACTGACGCATATTGATGAAGATGGTGATGTGGCAACACTTATTGATGATGAAGATTTGCATGATGTGATGGGATAGCACTAGAAGTTCTTGAGGATTACCATGCTGCTAAATGTTGAAAATGATGGTAGGTCTCACACTCGGTGAAGTGGAAGTTCTACTCCCACGAGATCACCTTCTGACCTGCGCCCATTTCAAGATGGTAATGCTGGTGTTGCTGAATTTATTAAATCGGTACCAGAGCCACTACTTGAAGCATTTTCGAAACTGTCATCAGATTTTGCTACTAAAGTTGCTGCAACAGATTTATTTCAGATGGTGCAAAGAAAGACTTCCAAACCCGAAAAAGAAAATATGCTGGGAATCTTAAGCGCAAAAGGCAAAAGCAAATGGAATTTGAAGACTCTTCCACAGCTGCCCCAGTCCCTATTGCGTCTGAGTGAAACTTCAATTCTGGGAGCAAAAAGGTAGTTGGGGACGAGAAAGGAAATGACAAATTCGGACATGAAATGGAAGTAGGGGTCTTCACCAAGGTTCATACTGAGAGAATGGTTTCATCTTCAAGATTTGGAATCCCATCAAGACCTCTTGCCAAATGTTCTCCTCATGTTTGTTTTCGTTTGCTATTATAGTTGCCTACGGTGTCGGATTTCATTCGAATTTTTCAGACAAGTCTCTGCATTCAGCCCATGGAAATGACAACCAGAATTCCAAAACAACAGCGATCAGACCAGTTCCCAGATTCCAATTGCTGGATATGTTGGTCAGCCATATGGAGCCCCGTCACTACCAATCTCCTCCCTCTAATATCTGTAGCTGAATTAGCATCACCAGTTTCATACGATTGGCATCTGGTCTACCTCTTTCATTATACTTTCCTCAGAATTTGTTTTCCAGACAGCAATGGCAGGTTCCAATTTGGAACCCAATAGCTAAATAGAACCCACCTGGTAGTAAAGGTCAGCAAGCAGGGTTTCAAAACAGAGAAAATCGGAAGTGAGAAGACCAAAATCTTGTGCAATAAGTAAAGAACACTTCAAATGCCATATCCTTTTTCATTAAATACAGAAGGACTCTCTCTGGGTAGGAATTGTAATGATATGGAAAGGATGGGAAGTCATGATACAAAGCTGTTTTATCGATTTAGTTTGGGAATTGACAACTTCGTCTTCAAACGGTGGAATTCCATGAATAAGGAGCTTTAAGACATGCCAACAAATTGCCAATGAATAGTCAGCTTCTTCACCCAACAGTGAAACTAAAAGTGGAAAGAGCAGAGTAGCATTGTTTTTAGGACCTTTTATGATCGCCATGCATAAAAACAACTCAATAGCTGAAGTTGGGTATATTGACAAATCTGAGAATGAACCTCCAACTTATGGAGCTGAGCAGCAACGCAGGAAATCTGATCTGGAATTAAGACCTACTGCCACACTACAAGCTCTAGTTGATGATTCAAATTGTGATCTCGAGAAACTAAAGTTGAATCCAGACGACATTGCTGATGAAATCATGTATCAAACCCTATGAGCTTTGACTCTGAAATGAATATGGACAGTTCGTTTCCAGTCATGCTAGCAGTATACGGAGATCTCTTCACACAACCACCAGCAACGCAGTCAGCCAAACCCCCAAACCCCATTCGCCATGACCGGTTTGGTGCACACTACTCTCTTCCTTTCACACCCCTCTTGCTTTCCTCGCGATTTTACGTGTCTTGAATTGTGTTTTCAAAAATCGTTTTCATCCAAATAAACCTGATTTTAGAGAATCATCTTTAGACCTTCTCTAGGCATTGAAATCTAAATTTCAACACCCTTTTGCTGCCATTTTCCTTCCGGCATGCGTCTTCACTATTTTATTTGATTTTCAACTAATTTTCTTGATTTTCAACAAGCATGAATAAACTTCATGATTCCAAATAATGGAACTCATAGAATCAACTCATGCAAAATTAATTAGGGCTTTGGTGGGGGCCCGACATTCATGATACCTTCTTCAATATTGTTTGCTTGAATATGATGATTTTTTATTCTTCTTGATGAAGTACTTGAATTCAATTTATATTTATTGTTGAGATATCCTTGTTTCCCATAGAGATATGGATGCTTGCTAATCAGGTACGCCCTTTCTACCCCACAACCCTAAATTCTATGAATGTGTATGTTCTCATGAGACATGACCATGTTTGATGCCATAATTGATTGCCTTGATGCTTGTTTGATCATCTTTGATGAAAATACATACCATGTGTCATATTTTCAAGCTAACCTCTCATGTTTTATGATAGCGCTTAATAAGCCGTTCAGGTACGCACTTCGACTCTCTCTTATGGTTGGTTTTCTAATTAGGCATGCAATATCCGAAATCACCTAGCCTACTTAGGTATCCATAATTAACTGATTAATGGCCACACTTCCCTTAACTTTGTTAGTAGAGACCTCTTTAGGGCTTAGAGGGGTGCTACCTCCTAAAGGTACCTTCCCAATAAGTAACTTGATCCCCGGACCTAGACTCGGGTTTTTCAAAGACATGCTTTTCCAAAAATTATGGAGTCACATTTTAGGGTTTTTCTTTCTTGTTTTATTTTCCCTTTAAAATAAAAATAAAAATAAGTGGCGACTCCAACTTTTTTTCCAAAAATTAATTTTTCACAAATAAAAAGCGAGTCTCGCTGATCGAGTGGGGACGCACATGAAAAATGCTGGTCCACAGTATTAAATCAATGAATCAAAACCAAAAGTCAAAACATATGAAAAAGAGAGCGAACATAACCTTGGGTCCAGCTTCAAGAACTACTTGTGTCAACATATAGGTGCTTCCATGTTTCATAAGTTGGGCGCCGCATGATGTCATAAAAAATGAGGCGGGAAATCCCATGTATGGTGGCTTGGGAAATGTCCAAAAATGTGGGCCTCCCACTATCTCAAAGCATCAAGGTGAATGGCACCACGGGTGTGATTGTTGCCATCTTAGTGCTATTTTTTTCTTGAGGCTTAAACTTGCATAGTGCAAAACGGTGCCAAGGCCTATGGTAATGCCAAGATGGCACCATCCTTACTTCCAAATGCCAAGTCCCAATCCCTTGTTTTCCCTGTGCAATGCCTCAATAGCTACACCAAATGCTAAACTCCAAGTAAAAAATTAAGTCATTTGACTTTTCTTAGGTTGGTTTGACAACGATCAATTGAGGAACATGTATGTCGCCTATCATGGGCTTAGTCTTATATACATATAAGATTTTAAACAATAAACACGACCATGTATATTTTGTTTGTATTAATATCCTTAAAAAACCATTATTAATATGATAATATGCTAAGATCTACATGGAATGTATCCATGTACTTTGGTACTTTTAACTTATCTATGTCTTTTCTATCTTTATATGTTACTAAATATCATAAATAATCATATAAGGCCTATAAAAGTTATATGTCCTCACGGGTTTATTGAAAGTAAATTACATGAAGTAATAATTTATATATGTTTTATTTTAAGGTAAATTATAGTAATTATTATTAATCTTAAAAAAAAATATATTATCTCACATTTTTATTCTAAAATTTAAAAGTTCCAATTATATTTAAAAATTTGGAAGTATCTTCCATGGAATATGTCCTTCATTAATTGACCCATTTTGAAGCATCCATTGTTGCATGCAACAGAGCTAGTATTAGCTAGCAATTGTAATCCTACTTCAAGTTTCAAATTTTATTCAATTGGTATTACATCACAAGTTTATCACATTGGATGACTGCATTGAGATTCTCAGTAACAGAGACCGTATCTATGGAGAGCCATCAGCCATGAGCCACGTCATTGAGCCATTATGGCTGAGGAGGAGGAGGAGAAGGAACTGGCAGCAAAAAATGGCCTACATCGACAATAGGTTGGCTTGGGCTCCGCCGCGCTGCATGTGAGATCTTGAGCTTGAGATTAGAGATTGCCAACACGTAAAACAGAAGATTGTGTGCATGATAAACAGAAGTTTGAGCGAATGGTATTTCTTACAACTTCCCAGCCAGCTGGTTGTGTGCATGATAAACAGAAGATACGGGTCAAGCCCAAATGAGCCGCCTGATTTGCAGCTCTAATCCCTTCATAAGTTGTTATCCCTAAGCAAGAATCGAACATGCTGGAGCTGCATCCATGAACAAAATAATAATTAAAAGTAATAATTCTATCTGTAATAATTCAAATTAATAAGAATCGATCAGAAAATAATAATAACACCCTACAAGGAGAACATTCATCAAACAAATATACAAGAAAAATGTGATTCTGATATATGGGGAGAGACATACTCGAACATTTTGCCTGCTAATAAAGCGTCAAGAGCAGTGGTTACAGGTGATCCATGTTGGAGTTAAGTCAGGATTTTGTGTTGGAGTTGGGTCGGGACTCTGTTTTTTCCATGGATTATGGTTTGTTTCGCTTGTCGTTCCAACTATCACTCTCCTTAACCCATGCATTTAGAATTAAGTTTATGATAAAGAATTAATACAAATATTGTAACAAAGATGAGAACCGAGATGAAAAAGATTCAATAAGATTAATTTGAAAAGGCAATCTGATCAGAAAAAAGAAATTAACAACTTCCAAGTGAAATTGAGTTTCAGATTCTTGACTAAGGACTAGTTAAGGTATCCGGAAAAAGAAAGGATTAGCTAATATACATGTACCTGATTGATGATGAATGAACAAGACTAAGAAGAAATTGCTGAATGTGAAATCAACAACACCCAAGTTATCAGATTCTTGAAAGCTAGCAAACTTGAATTTAATTTTCTGGAGAAAGTGAGACCTAAAGTGAGAGAAAGTTGAGAGAATTTTACCGGATTAATGACCAAAAAGACCAAGAAATTGTTGAATGTGAAATCAACAACTTCCAAAGATTGTCTCAGATTTGTGAAAGCTAGTAAGTTGAATTTTCTAGGGAAAATGAGAGAAAGCAAGAGTTTGTTATTGGTTTGAAAGAGATACTGTTATGAATGTGAAAGAGGAATAGTGATTGATTATATACTGTACTCTCAACAGTTATGGAAGATTCTCATTAATCTCAACTAATTTTTTAAGATCTTAAAATTTATTACATAAAATCTGAATTGTTTTAAAAAAATTAAGCAATTTCCTTGGTATGAAATTTACTAGTAAAAGTTTATATCTTTTTATAAAATGTACAACTTTTAAAATAACTTTTATATTGTGAGGAATAACTTCTATAAAGAACGGGTCCTATCCATTTAGTCGAAAGAGAATCTCTCATGTGCTAGCTTTTCTTTTATCTCCAAGCTTGGTTGTTCTTCTTTAACTCTCTAAAAAGCTTGGCATTTTGTTTGTGTGTTTTTTATTTATTAAATTAAGACAATGAATTGGTTATACAATGTGTGCTTTATATATACCCATAGGAATCCTAATTAAACCTAGACTTTGTTTCTTTACTATACTAGAATTATTAATAT
Source organism: Vitis cinerea var. helleri x Vitis rupestris (assembly GCA_945999865.1). Lineage (NCBI taxonomy): Eukaryota > Viridiplantae > Streptophyta > Magnoliopsida > Vitales > Vitaceae > Vitis > Vitis cinerea var. helleri x Vitis rupestris. The sequence continues at coordinate 1,687,554 of OX253931.1, read as the reverse complement.
TTGAATTTGGTTCTTTTGATGTTGAAATCCTAATTCTATTAGGAGTTTAGTTTTAAATATATTAGGTTTTTATAATTGTTTATATATATTAAAAAACAATAGAAAACATGGTGTGATAATTTTTGCATAATTATTTATCATCTCCTTTATTTCCTTAATTTTTTTCATTCCATTTGTGTGGAGAAATTGTTCTTGTGCTGGAAAGATTATTTTTGGTTGCTCACATTTGGTATAAGCACTTGGTGATTAAAGATGCAAGCAATTAATTATAATAATATGATCCAATTCCAGTTTCCAAATTTTGATGGAAAAAACAATTTTGAATTTGAGTATCAAGATATTTGGGGAGTAGTAAATCAATGATTTGTTGTACCAACAAATCAAGCACAACTCACAAAAGTATAATTTGGAAAATTCCAAAAAGAAAAATCTAAAGACTCGCGCCTTTGCATCTATTAGTCAATATAAACACCTATTTTTAAGAAGAGTACAATTGCAACCATAGAAGAAAGGTGCATGCGACATTCTTTTGAATACCTACAAAGGGATAAAGGAGCAGAAGGCTTAATCATAGATTTTGAGAAGACAATTCAGGCTTTTTTAGATTTTGAAAACAAAAAAGAGTCATTACTATTTTTTACAAACATTAACTCTTCTTAATAAAATGAAATCTAACGATGAAAATGTTTCAAATCTCCAAGTTGTGGAGAAAATTCTTCAAATCTTAACCATGTAATTAGAGTACAAGGTAAGAATAATTATTGACAAATCTTAGTACTATGACGTTGGGTGAATTGATGGATTCCTTACAAGCCCATGAACAACACTTAAATGAAAGGTCTTAGATTGAGGCAAAAGAAGCACTAGAAAGCCAAGTAAGTCATAGAAGAGAAAAAATAAGTCTCAAAATAATTCTAAATCAAGTAAAAAAAAGATTAAAATTTATAGAATAGAGGATAAGAAAATTTTAGCTCATGCTAAAAAGAAGGAAGAGGTAATACTTCAACTTAAAGAAATAATAAATCTCATTTTTAATATTATAATTGAAAAAATATGGTCATCACAAGTAAGAATGTAGGGCTTGGAGATATGATGAGAGGAATTTCCAGGTTAATGCTATAGAAGATAAAAATGAAAATTTAGAGACCTTGTTATTAGCTTATAGTTCTGGAAGGGATGAAAAAAAAAAGTATATGGTTTTTTGATATAGGTTATAGTAATCATATGTCTGGTAGGAAAGAGATGTTTTCTGAGTTAGAGAAGACTTTTAATTCAGAGGTAAAATTTGGGAATGAATCAGTAGTACCAGTTAAGAGTGAATGTAAGATTTCCATTAAATTGAAGGATAAATCCTAAAATTTTATCTTTAATTTGTTATATGTTACATGTCTTCATCAAAATCTATCAAGTATGGGGGAACTTTTAGAAAAAGAATATGATATGCAGATCTATAAGGGTGTCTATACCATCAATGATGATAAAAAAGGACTAGTGAAAAGGTAAATAAGGCATAAAATAACTTATTTTCATTAAATATTAATTGTGGATAATTACATTTCTTTAGCTTGATAATTGACGATAGAAATTGGTTATGGCACTCACGTTTGGAACATTTAAATTTTAAAAGTCTAAAATTACCAACTACTAAGCTATTGGCTTTGTGCCAAAAATTCAAGACTATGTGGCATTCATATTAACAAGAAGAAAGTGGACCTGTATGAATTTTGATTTTCTACATATGTAGTGGTAATATGACCTTACTTTTGGTATAATTATTGGTTGTAATCTAAAAACTCAAGCAGATATTGCCCATCTCTATTGCATTTCATGCCAAACTTTTGTTGGGTGGAGAATAGTTAGGATATATCATATATGTTGCTTTACAACTCACAAATTAATTAATTTTATTTCATATATATGAGTTCCAATCTTATGGGTGAATAATTTTGCATTCAAGTTCGCGAGCATAGACAACACATATGAGTTCTACTTTTTTTTTTAATATATTAATAAGCTATCAAACTTTTTTATGTTTGTAATTAAAAAAAAAAAAAAAGGAAAAAACCCTAAAGATTAGTTAAGTTAGCTTAATATAAGGATTTAGTTTACCCATAAATTATAAATTTTTTAAAAACTTCTTATCATCTTAGTAAATCAAGTGGTTTTTAATTAACAAAAAAGAAAAATAAAAAGTTGGATGAGTAATTTTATTTTGGAGTGAGTAGCCTTTAGTGGTTTTGATATGATTTCAATTCAAAAGTAATTGATAATTTATATGTCATCAAATAAGATGAATTTACAAGACTCAACTTTTGAAAAAATATCATCTAAAATACACTCAAAGAATATTTTTGTGGTCATTTAAATGATGTAATAGATCATATGATGAATTTCTCAAATAATAATAATAATTTAACCTTTTCTTTTTCAAATGTTAATTTCCATTCTTTTCTCTCTCTCTCTCTCTCTCTAGTATATTAAAAAAATAATATTCATATAAATAGTGCTACCTTTAGGACTAAATATCAAAATTTTAGTGGGACCCAAATCATATCAAGATGCATTCTTTATGACATATGTGCTAACATCAAGAATAAGTTTGTGATTAAAGCCTTCCAATTTAATTTTTTAAATTTAAAAAAGAATTTCAAATATCAAATAAGTAAAATCCTCTATAAATTTTCCTATAAATAGATTGAGGAGCTTTCTTTTACTTCAAAGGGGGGATGGGAAAGGGAATTGGGCAAATTGAGGCATACCACATCATCGAAACCTTTTGCCATGAGTCAAAGCATTATCTTAAGCCCACTTGCTCTTAATTAATTAAGCCCAAGTGGAAGTTCAACCAGCTCCCAGATGGAGTTGGTTGCAACTTTTCACATTTCACAATTAAGGGATATATAGCCTCCTTGAAGCTTTCTTGGCTTGTCCTCGTCATCATGCGAAGCATACATAAGAACTTCCCACTTAATAGGGAACAACTCCACCTTTGGTTTTACTCAATACTCGTCCATTGTAATTTTTTCGGTCAATAAAATTAGAAATGAGCATTGAAATCACATTCCTTAGCGAATAAATGATCAAAATCACGTATTTGCAAGAAAGAGATAATAGAAATATATAGTTAATTGGAATAAATTTTAACAAATGTCTTTGGATAGATAACATTTGTTTAAGTAAAACACATTCCTTATGACATTGATTTAATTAGTTAGGATTATATTATCAAATTTTGATGAATTGTAATTGTTACTCGCACTTGTCAAGGGGATTAATATAAAGGAGGCAACAGTATATATACACTATATATTTCAGCAAGTAGTAGTAAAAAATGCTATTACATTCACAGTCATCGACATCACAACATTTGAATTTTTTTTTACACTGAATAGAAATCTATAGAAAACTTTACATCCCAAATACAACCTGTATGCCCAAACCACCACCACATGCGAGTACAAATTGGCCTTCACGGATTACAGGATGGTAAGCATGCTGCCGAATCTGTAACATATGTGCCATGATTATCAATCTTAATATAGATAAATCAAGGAGAAAATTAATTTTTTTGTTAAATATATAAATCCTTACTATTCTCCACCCAAGCCACCTTCCACATGAAATACAGTAGATAGGAACCTCATCCACATGACTCCCTGCAGGAGCTTCACCTACATATGTATCACGAGTTGGATAGTCTCCTTCTCTAAAATTCACACCAGTACTGCACACTTGGAACATCAGAATAGATCAAGAATCAAGAACAGTTAAAAAGACTATCAAAATGCGTTCTGATAGCATTGGAACCTTACGCGTTATTAAAGAGGAGCTGAGCGGTGGAAAATGGATAAAGATCCTACAAGAATAGCAAAGAAATTAATTAAGCATGAAATCTTGCAAGTGAATCTTAATTAATAGAAAAGAAAAAGTACCTGAATAAAGTCATGGTCCAGAGCAATGAGATTATGGCAAATGATACAGCGGAACACACAAGTGGTGGGGTATCCAGAAAGGCTTCAAGAGCATGAAGCATATGTGCAGTTGCTGGTGGAAGAGGGTCACTGTTAGGCATTTCCGCCATTGGAACTTGGAATATCAGAGATTATCAGCTACTCTTCTTGATGGATCTTGCAGTATCATTTGCAGATTAGGAAAAGAAAGAATAATGAGGTTTGCTGACTATCAGCTTAGTTCCGGGTGGAAAGAACGACTATCAGCTTAAATTTTCCCAAGAGAATGAAAGAAACCAAAATGAGAGAGGAGGGAGGGAGGGGAAGTTATTTTGTTTTAGAAAAACAGTTTATGAGTCCGAAGACTCTGAACTATGAGTAACAATAACTACTTATATGGTAAAATACACCAAATCGCCATGTCATCATGTTAGATTATGATAATTTGGTTTTTTTTTTTTTTCCTGTTTTTCCTGTTTTTAATTAGAAAGCAACAACTTCCACGTGGAAAGGGAATCTGATTAGAAGAAAAAGAAAGGAAATTAATAACTTCCAAGTGAAATTCTTAACCAAGAAACTGAGAGCGAAACAGTTATGAATGTGAAATCAACGACACCCAAGTTATCAGATTCTTGAAAACTAGCAAACTTGAATTTAATTTTCTGGAGAAAGTGAGGGAAAGCGAGAAAAAGTGATAGAGAAACAGTTATGAATCTTATATAGGAAACAGAGCAAATGAACTTGTAATGGATCTCGACAGAAAGAAAGAACGAAAGAAAGAAAGGAGGAAAGAAAAGGGCTAGGAGAATTTTACCTGATTGATGACCAAAAAGGCCAAGAAATTGTTGAATGTGAAATCAACGACACCCAAGCTATCAGATTCTTGAAAGCTATCAAACTTGAATTTAATTTTCTGGAGAAAGTGAGGGAAAGTGAGAGAGAAACAGTTATGAATCTTATATACGAAACAAAGAAAATGAACTTGAAGAAATGGATCCCTACAGAAAGAAAGAAAAAAAGAAAGAAAAGGGTTAGGAGAATTTTACCGGATTGATGACCAAAAGTCCAAAAGATTGTTGAATATGAAATCAACGATCTTCAAATTATAAGATTGTCTCGGACTGGTGAAAGCTAGCAGGTTGAATTTTCTAGGGAACGTGAGAAAAAGCAAGAGTTTGTTATTTGTTCGAAAACATGACGATTATGAACGTGAAAGAGGAGTAGTGATGATTATATACCGTACCCTAAACAGTTATGCAAGATTATCAGTAAGCCCAATCACCTTCATGTTATATTACCACCTTGCCATCGAGGCAAACATCAACTAGAAAGCATATTAAAAATGTATCCCTTGTTTGGATCATGAATTTTTTAAATTACCTTTTATTTTTCTTTTGAAACAATGATAAAATATTTTGTTCTATTAGTTTTTAAAAAATATAAGATATTCTATAATTTTTATTTTGCTCTATATTAAGAATGTGTCATAGTATTTTATTAAAACGCCTATTGGGTAACTGCAATAAAATATTCTACAATTTTCTTTTTGCTCTATCTTAAGGATGTAGTGCATTATTTTCATTAAAATATTCATTGGGTAAGTACAATAAAATAATTATCATCGTCTTCCAAAATTAGTTATATCTCACTACTCATTCCACTAAATATTATATTGTCATTTCAAGGAAATATACGTTTTGACAAGGTACCTTTGGTCTAGCATTTGTGTTACAAAATAATTTACAATCTTTTAGAAATGATAACTCCTTTTCATAAAACCAATTTCAATACTTCCATTCTTTAATAAATAATTTAAACCATGAAAATTAGAAACTGTCTATGATCCTTTAATAATATCATTAATATGAAAATACAATACTTACTTAGATTTATAATTTACATTGATAAATCATAGCTTCTATGATCAAGTCCTTTGGAAATTGAATATGGATTTTTAAATTTATTTTCTTTTTAGGACTTTGGGTTATTCTTGAAGCCAAGTTCTATAACTCAAAATTGTATCTAAAATATTTTCTTAGTTCAAATCCTTAATTACCATTTAATGCATCAAATTGATGTCACAATGTTTAGGTTCTCACTTCTCTCATAGATTTGGCTTTAGGATATGTAATGACAGGATAAACTTAGTTAACTAGTGATTAAGGGATGACAAGAAGCACTAGTACCTCTATAAAGTACTATTGTACCTTCTTTAGTTTGATTCTAACTTTAGTACTTTATTCTAAAATTGGTTATGGTAAGCCAAGGTCAAAGACCGTTGTTCTCCCAACCAAAAACAACTAAAAAGAACAAGCACCTATTGGCATAGGGCTTGATCAATCCCATAGGGACAGGTATTGTGATACCTAATGGTGTAAAGATCTAAGATTTCCAGCCTAAATCCTATGTTATTTTTAACCTAATCTAATTAAATTAGAAAGATGAGCGTTTCAAGTTTCAAAATGTAGAAAAGCATACTATGAATATGAAGTGATCAAATAATGATAAAATTATCTAGAAACAAGTTCACTCCTAAGTTCAAATCTCAAGGAAAGTAGGATCCAATATGCTCCTATGACAATCACGCTCTTTTGCATTCATGTGTCAACTTATTAAGCCATATACTCATCTCAAACACTAACCCTAGAGATGTCACAATAAGGGATCAAATTGAATCTTAGTGAATCAACTCTTATGAGGAAGTATTCATTAAATCCAATAATGTTATAATATGTGACTCATATTGAGTGAAAGACATATATGGAGAAAAAATGACAAATGCCAGAGCGGAACGACGACATTTTCCATTCAAGAAAAACAAGAAATATGTTGGATTTTCTTAGTAACCAAGCATCCCAAATTAGGAAAGGAATGAGAAAAAACAAGGGGAAATGACTACAGTGTCTCACCAATTCTGGAAGCAGATTTTGCCTTTTAAAAGTAGGAGAAACTCTTGATCCCATGGTTGAAAAAAGATCAAGCAAATTGTGACCTTGATCGATCTAGTCAGAAGCTAGATCGATCTAGGAACAAGGCATTTTCAATACTTTAGCAAAAAATACTTCCCAAGCTTCCTTAACACTTTTTAAAATAATGTTTCAAGAAAAACAACATTTAAAAACATATGGTTGAATCCATTTCATCCAACCCAACCTCAGCTACTTTACCTTGGTCCTTTAGCAATTTTAGCAACTTGATCTTCATGGGCAAGTAGTCCGAAGAAGATTTAAAGAAACTATGTTAGGACACTTCAGAATTTTTTCTGGAATTGCCAACCTAGTTAAATACTCACATTTTCTTCAAATGGAATGGTTTTTCTCAATTGAAATAGCATCCATATAGGTACTTTAAACAACTCTCTGAGACATGCTGGTAGGTCATTTCTTGCAATGTGAATTATGTAGTGTGTGAATGGTGCATTTGGGAATATTGACAAAGGAAAATCATTTTTTTAGAAGAGGCATGGGAATTTATGAACAGTATCTACCTTGGTTTGGGATTAGGTTGGGAAATAATGATATAATTGGGACAATAATGAGATAGGATGCCTTGATCAAAACCAATTGTCATCCCTTTGTGTAACACCCCAAAATAAATTTTAAGGGCAAAATAGTAAATTAAAAATTAATTAATTAATTAGGTGGTGTTTTTTTTTTTTTTTTTACTTAATTCTAAATATAACCTTAATGCTTAATAGTGTTAAATATTTGGTTGTTTGTTTTTGCAGTATTTTATTTTTATTAAGTATTAAAAAGTAAAGAAAAATCAATATGTTATTTTTTCTATTTAGAAAAAACTATATATTTTGGTTTTTTCTATTTAGTAAAAAGTTTATAATAAGTTATGAAAAAGTAGAAAAATAAACAACCTAAATTCTGAGAACAAATTATTTTTAGCAAAAAGTTAAAAAAACAAAGACCACCTTGAACTCATTAAAGGTAAAAGAGTCCTTTTACAATTAAAAATCCTAGTGTAGACCCCATTTGGGGCACGTTCTTTTCTCTCATTTTTTGCAGCTCACTTGCCAGCTGGAGGGCTCTTTGAAAGCCAAGTGCTGTCTCCTGGTTGGTTGCTGTGGAATCAGCTTAGTGGAGTTGATGGACGAATGAGAAAGTGATACCTGTTGGATGATATGCAGAAGAGGTACGTTTCTGTTATTGAGGAGCGTAGCGGCAGAGGGGAGAGGTGGCAGGCCAGCTGCAGGTGGTGGGGTGCTTTTTCAGGGGGATGAAGATATTTTTTGGAGGGATTGCTTAGCTTGAGGGAAAAAACCAGAGATTTTGGGAGCGAGGGAGATATTTTGAGGGGGGTTCATTGGAGCTTGAGAGGGAGGTTTTCTGGAAGTGAAGACACCAAAACAGAGAGATATTTTGGGAGAGTGTTGGAGATCTTGAGAAGCTGTGGGAGGGAAGAGAACAGAGAGCTGAAACAGAGGAAAGAAAGGGGACATTCTCAGGTACGTTTGCTAGACCTCATTTTGATTGCCATTGATGTTTCTTTTGGTTGCTGTGACTGTGTTGTGTCATATCCGCTCCCTGTTCTTCATGTGAGGTTTGATTTAGAGTGAGAATTCTTTTTTTTGCTATCCTTTGTGTGTTTGAGTGATATCCTTTAATCTCATTCCCATATGGTTTGAATCTCGTTTCCATCTGGTTTCTTTTCCCACCCATGCATAAGCCCTATGACTTCAATATAAGACGGGCTCGGGTCATTGTTTTCTGGGGATTCATTTTATACTCTGTTTTGGTCCTTGCTTCCTAGTTGTTTTGTTCTCTTGCTCCTATGTTTTCTCCTGAATGCATGCTCAAAGCCTTAAGACTAGAAATCTGTGTTGGTGCGCTGGTGGAGTATGAATTGATATGAACATTTGATGGATAAAAGAGGCTTTCAGACGTCCACGAATTTGGGTGGATGACGGGACATAGAGGTATGAAATCGATGCAGCAGGGTATAAATTTCCTATCAATGATCAGTAGCTCTAGTCGGAAGGTCAGAAATCTCACTCAATGAAAGGGTAAATGCTTCCTTCTGTCACTGGGATAAACTGAGTCTAAGCTGAACCTGACAGTCTATGGTAAGATGATTGCTGATCCTAAGTTCTCACACTGACTCATCCTGGAGGTATGCAATTCCTGTGAGAGGTGACCATTTCCTCTTTCTTGTTGGCCAAAGCTGAGATTGCTTCATTACTCCGTGAGATTGACCCCACCACTGTTGATTGTGAAGCAGATATCTCCAAGGGAAAACCACTGCTTGCACAGGCTTACTCTCACTCTTGGTGGGGAGTAGATGATTTGCTGCTGAAATGAGACAGATGCCATGATGCCAATGTGTTCTGAAATAAAGCTTCGAAAGGGCCATATGGTTATGGTTAATATCTATTTACTCCCGTGGTGTTGGTAGAACTCCCGTCTGATTGTTTTGAGTTGAAAGCTTGCCTATTCGCCGTAGTCCAAGTGTTTAACTGTTTCAGTTCATGGCATGGCAGTAAGGTGAATCAGACGAACACCACAGGTTGGTGATATGGATGAAGCCATGGCTGCTGATGGGTCCAATCTTCTTCTCCTATTACAAATGCTCCACTCTGTTCGTAATTATTAAGGAAATTATATTTTAGTTATTGTATGATTATCTTGACATAATTAGCTGATTGTATAGGAGCATAATTTACCTTATATTTCTGATTCTATAGCTATAATTTAGGAGAAGATTAGATCAAACATGTGTATATATATACTACATTCTGTTAATGAGAAAGGTATCCAATTTGAAGCCAATCTCTTTATTCTTGTTATGGTATCAGAGCCAGAACAACAAACCACCATGGCTGGCAGTCAGAAGGCTTTTGGATCAGAAAACAAGACCATCGATCCTTCACATCCCCTCTATATTCATCATTCAGATCAACCAGGCCATCTTTTGGTGCCCATCAAATTAAATGGGGTCAACTATCAATCATGGAGCAAAGCAGTTATTCATGCCCTTACTGCCAAGAAGAAGATCGGCTTCGTCAACGGGACAGTTGAAGAACCATCGCAGGAAGATGAACCCTTTCTGTTTGAACAGTGGAATCAATGCAACAGCATGATACTTTCTTGGCTAACTCATGCTGTTGAATCGGACATTGCTGAAGGAATTATCCATGCTAAAACAGCACGCGAAGTGTGGGTTGATTTACGCGACCAGTTTTCTCAAAAGAATGCTCCAACGGTTTTTCAAATACAGAAATCAATCGCCACCATGTCGCAAGGAACGATGACAGTAGCTGCATATTTTACAAAGATCAAAGCCTTATGGGACGAGCTTGAGACATACCGTTCCCCGCTGACCTGCAACCAACGACAAACACATCTCGAGCAAAGGGAGGAAGACCGTCTTATGCAATTTCTAATGGGTTTGAATGAGTCATATAAGGCAGTGAGATCCAATATTTTGATGATGTCGCCATTGCCCAATGTCCGTCAAGCATACTCTTTAATTGTCCAGGAAGAGATGCAACGACAAGTTTCTTCTGAGCCAACCGAGAATTTCTCAATAGCTGCCGCAGTCCCGGGAAAAGGAGGTAATCCAAGACAGAAAATGTGTGACCATTGTAACAGATCCGGACATACCATAGATGAATGTCGGACTCTTAAATTTCATTGTAAGTTCTGTGATAAAAGAGGTCACACGAAGGATAGATGCCGACTGAAAAATGGGAGCAATAACAAAGCGGGACAATTCCGAGGACAATGTCCTTTTGGTCGTGGGAATCAGCCCTCAGCAAACGCGACAGAATCCCAGGAAATGTCTGATTCGACTTCTTCTAGTACAGTCCAGGGGTTCACTACAGAACAAATACAACAGTTGGCTCAAGCAATTCGTGCATTAAATCACAGTAATTCCGGTAATATTGACGCATATGCAAATGCTGCAGGTTTGATTCCATCAACTCTTGTGTCTGTTAATTCTAGTAGTACAAGTTCTTGGATTTTGGATACAGGTTCCACGGATCACATCGTTTCCCACATGTCTCTTCTCACTGATCTCAAACCTTCTAATGTCACAACTGTTAATTTACCAAATGGTGCAGCATCACCAATAACACACACTGGCACCGTTATTTTTGATTCCCAATTGACCCTTAAAGATGTTTTATGTGTCCCATCCTTTAACTTGAATTTAATTTCGGCTAACAAACTCGCAAAAGATCAGAATTGCTGCATCATATTCTTTCCTGACTATTGTATTTTGCAGGACTTGGTTTCGGGGAAGATGATTGGCTCGGGTAAACAGCGTGGTGGTCTATACTACATGCATCCATCAACAAATAAATCGGTTGTCTTTCATGTTTCTCAACCGTCTGACTTATGGCATTTACGCCTGGGTCATCCCTCTTTTTCTCGTTTTAAATTATTATCACATTTGCTTCCAGATGTTCATAAAGAATTAGGAAATCATTGTTCAATTTGCCCACAGGCTAAGCAGACACGCTTGCCCTTTCCCAAAAGTTCAATAACTACAAAATTTCCTTTTTCTCTTTTACATTGTGATGTCTGGGGTCCTCACAAAATTCCTGCACATACTGGTTCACGTTATTTCCTTACAATTGTTGACGATTTTTCTCGTTGCACATGGCTTTTCCTTATGCATCATAAATCAGAAACACAATCTTTGTTAACTAATTTTGTGCAATTCGTCAAAACTCAATTCCACACAGATGTTCAAACGGTAAGAATGGATAATGGCACAGAATTTATTCCTCTTCGCATCTTTCTTCAAAATAAAGGAATTGAACTTCAAACCTCTTGCATTTACACTCCGCAACAAAACGGAGTTGTAGAACGCAAACATCGACACATTTTAAATGTTGCCCGTTCTCTCATGTTTCAATCAAATGTGTAGACCCTCAATTTTGTCCCTTTAGCACATGTCTTTAAAATTCGTTTTCAAGGCTCCACAATAGTTCCTTGGTGGCCCATGGCTACTCATACCACTTACCTTTTTCTGAGTCACCTCGGAGACTTTGGTTAAGGGATTATTTGATCCCTTATTGTGACCTTTGGCAGCTCTAACTTAGACTTAGGCTTTTCTTTTTTTTAGGATAGCTTTTAGATACACTTGGCCCATTAGGCACCACCCTAGGCCCACTTAGTCTCATTATAGGCCCGTTTAGGCACACTTGGCCCATTTGGACACTTTTAGCGTGACTTGTATGACTTGCATGGTTACATGGCTTTTGGGCTCGGCTTTTTTGTTTATTGGTTTATTTTTATTTTATTTTATTTTATTTTATTTATTTATTTATTTATTTTTACCGTTTCCTAATTTATTTACTTGCCTATCAGTTTATTCAATTGTTTAACTTCAAGAATTTCATGTTTTTTTGCAAGGAAACTTACCATTGGAGTTTAAGGAAGGTGGGACTCTCCTTGGAGGGTTTTGGAGGGGAATTTGAAATTGGGAAGATTGCTTTTGATTGGAAGATTTAAAAAAAGAAGAGAAGAAGAAAGGAAGGAGGAGAATTTTCCTTTTAGGAAACAAATTTAGGTCTTGAGGGGATATATATACGTGAGAGAGAAAAGAAAGGGGGCTTTTTTTTGAGGATTGTGGGAGGAGATTGTTTTTTGGCGAGGAGCACGTATTGGAGTCTGGAGAGGGAGGAGGAGGAAGAAAGAACAAGCAAAAAGAGGATTTTTATCTGGGAATTGTCTTCAGAAGAAAGAGGAAAGATAGCCAGAAGCCGAGCCATTGCAACCAAAGCTGTCCAGGTATGCACCTCGTTGCTTTTGGGATTCTTACCTATATTTGATTTTCTTTCCGTGTGTCCGATTCCCGAATATTTATTTGTTTTGTTGATTTTTGTGTGGACGAAAAGGGCCACAATTTGCTTTGTTGAGATTGGTTACTTGCCTGTTTGCCTTGTTTTGATTTTGGATGTCATTAATGTCTTCGGAAGCATATAACTCCATGCCTGTTCCCACTAACCTGAGCCTATCTAAAAATCATGAGATGTGGCTTTATTTGATTTTTTTTTATTATTATGCCTGTTTGTTCCCTCCCCGTCTTCTATGGTTTTCCACTATACATGTTTTGAACCATTCCTCTTAGTTTCCTGGTAACTGTCTGTAAGCGTTTCATATGAGTCGAAATTCTGGGAAGATAAAGATAGAAAGGACCCTCTGTTTCATCCAACAGAAATCAGTTCAGAAATGTCCTTATAACAACTAGAAATTGATTATGAAATTGAAGTATCGTGGTGGAGAAGAGCGGGAGAACCAGAGCCAAAGATGACCCCTTTATTCTTTCCCGTGTTCTAGTAATTTTGGTTTTCCGGTGCCAGAGTTTGTCGAACCGCCTTCATTGGGGTTATCTTCTTTTGAGGTTCGGTGGATTCTGATCATTGGCGTCAAGCTTTCTCCAAAGTGTAATTCGTCCTCAAATTCCAGCAAGAATGGCACCGCTGAGCATCTGATTGAGGGAGAAGAGGGCACTAATGATCACAGCGTCATTCATAAATGCGCTGAGATATAAAATGTTATCTCTAAAGGAGCAATATTTTTTTCCTCTTCGCCGAATATCTGTATATTGGAATCTTCATGGTTGTCTAATCTTGATTTTCGTTTTCCTTGGCTCTGTGGAGGGTTTCAACACAAGGAGTCAGCCTTGCTCATACAACGAAGGAGAGATTTGCCTTTTTTTATTGGGGATTTACTGCTTTCTGTGACACGTTTGATGTTTCCCCCTTGTTTCTGGGATTGTGTATCGAGTTAATTTGGAATTATCCTAGACGAGATGTTTTGATTACAGAAGGCTGTAAGAGAAGCATTCTGCATACAGATTAGTTTCTCCCTTGAGGATTCAGTTCTGAATTGTTTATTTCTGGATGGCAAGACATCAGAATATAAAACTTATGGCTCTTCCCATGCGTGCGATTGAAGAAGAATCACTCCAGTCTGAAGGTCTCTCTGTTTTGCACTTCTTCATTGAGCAGTTGGCTAAAGTATTGTCATCCAGCACTAAACATGTAATTTCTCAAGCTTTTGTTGCTCTTAGCCCCTCTTGAAGAGAGAGAAAGAAAATCTCTCCATTCATTTGAATAAAATAGTGGAGATTCTAGAAGAACTCATGTTTGAGAACAAGGCTGTCCTAAAATAGCACATCCGTGAGTTCCCTTCATTGCCCTGCATTCCTGCTTTAATGAAAATGAGGAGATTCTTCCAAATTGCCGTGTTCAAGTGGCTTGTCAGCCACTTATACACCTGCTGAGCTTGGTCACAGTGATGTAAGTTTGTGAGTTGATATGGTGATTAGAGATAAGTTTTCTCGGAATTTGATCATTTTAGAGTGTCTACACTGAAGAAAGGTTGAGGAGCACAAGAGATGTTTGGAGAAATGCCCACAAAGGCCCTATTGCATGGAACTTAATGATTTCGGGATATGTATAATGTGGGCAGTCAAAGGCATTGAGTTTATTCAAATTAATGAAGATACAAGGCGTCAACTTAGAGAGACGAGTTTCTAGGGTATCTATTTGATTTAAAGGTTTCACGTCCTCCAATGTCAAGGCATTCCTCTTTATTTATATAGTGGATGCAGCCAATTTTCTTATGAAAACAAGGTCAAAGAATAAGGGGTAGTGGCAAGCCAGAGGACTTACAGAGGACTACATTCCAGGTCTGGATTTCATTGATCCCTTCTTTAGGTGCCTAAGGGCAGAACTCTTATCAGTTCCAGTTCTTCCTCCGTATCTACTGCAAAAAGGTAGGCAAGCACTTCTGAAGATTGAAAATGTTGCCAAATTATGCAATGCATTGGCCGTTCTATCGACCATTAGGTATTATGCTGCTGGCTGTGCAGGTTCTGTGAGGAGTTATGATCTCGTATACAAAAAAAAGAATAAAAATAAAAACGGAGAACCTCAACTCGCTGTTCTGATCTTCCATGGTTATATACAGATTCTTGGATCAAGTGTTCCAGAGATTTGCTTCAAGAAGATATTGCTAATCAATATGAAAAACGGCCAAATGATCTTCGTTTTTTGCAGTTCACCTCAGGGTCCACTGATTACGCTAAGGGAGCGATGGTAATTCATGAGGATTGAAGCCGTTGTTTCTAGTGACCTTCAGAGGTTTAGTGGACATGAAGAAAAGACTCTAAAAGTCCTAAGACCAAAATAGAGGACTCATCTAATCATACTGTCATGAATATGAGATGGAATTCCTAAACAAATGGCTCTAATGAAGATCAAATCAAAATAGGAGAAAATCTGCAGGTTCGATGTGTAAACGGTCAAGAAAAGGTTTATCTTTTAGCTCCTGAACAGTCAAAATTTTACAATGATGATTTCTTTTTTAGACACATGCAAGAACAATCTGAATTCGAGAACTGTAGAGTTGAAGCTTAAACTTCCTGGATCATGATCTTTAGAAAGAATTTCAGACTTTTCTTTGTTGAAATCAGGAAAACTTGTTGAGAAGCAACCTGGGACGCACTTTTTTTTCTTCACTACTAAGACTGGTCAGCATGTCCACCTGAAGTCAAATCAGTTGCTGCTGTAATTGCCACTCTCTTACAACAATATTTGAACCAGCTTGGTGGTCTCAAAAGCATGCTGGATTTTTCTTGCTATGATCGTCAGGGCACTTTGCTGTTTGCTAAGTCATGGCCTGAGCATTTATTTGGAGGAATTAATTAGGTCATGCCTGAAAGGGAGGGAAATGATGTCTTCCATGATAAAGTTTTCTTCACCATTTGATTCAGTATATGCGCAGTTGTCTCCACAAGCGAATGTGGAATCATCATCCCCATTACTGCCTAGGATATGGCATACTTCATGGAAATCCACAGCAGCAGAGGAGCCACCAAGCATTCACTCGACAAGCTAGGAACAGTCTGACATCATGTTCAGACCGAAGATACAGTCTAGGGGTACATGTCTCTGCATTTATCCAACCAGAGGACAATACACTTAAATTGATACTGGATATCCTTTGCAAAATTTATCGAGGAAAAGGATCTCTTTGTAATTAGTTTTGGGATGGGGAGAGTTTTGTTGATGGTCCTATTCGGTGTCTTCTTTGCAACTTGGAAGTTGAATTCTTGATCAGGACTGAGGAACTTGTTGGCTTTTTGTCAGCTCTTTGTGAAGGAACTTGGCCAACGGATTGCGTGTATAATTTCCTCGATAAATCTGTTGGCATATCATCCTTGTTAGAGATTATTAGTGATTCCTTAGTGGATAACATTTCTCAGATTATTGAAACACGGCTGTCCCTTTTGCTTTGGTGGACATTGGAAACTCCCTGCATGTTCAAGCAACTCGCATGAATGCACACGTGGAAATGCAGGTTAATATGGTGAGATCATTTGCACTTTGATAAGAAATTTATCCCCTAATGGGAGCAGTTCTTCAATGATGGCCATGAGTGTCAGCACTTTAGAAGAAAATGTTAAAATGTCCTCCATCTCATGTTACAGTCGTGGCTCTGGAGGCAAACATATTTGATTTGGCTTCTAAGACATGTACATTCGAAGCTCTCTTTACTGGTTCAATAAGTAGATCATGGTTGCTCTATGGGAAACTTGTAAAAATGCTCCTAATTGACTGTGAGCAAAATGGCAACTGCTGCCAGATGACAATTTCAGTGCTGGATTTTACCAAACACCTTGTAGAAACTGGAGAGAAAATTCAGCTACAGCAGCTTCAAGGAACACTCTGGCAGTAAAGGTACTTTGCGGAGGGAAGCCCTTAATAAGTAACTGAATCCTATGGTAAAGCATGGCTTACGTCCTGGTATTTTGAAGAAGCAGTCATTTATTCAGAACCTTGTTCTATTTTTTTGCCTCATTTTATAAGTATCATGTTCGAGTGCTGGAATATAGTCAAGAGAACATATCTGCACTCCTACTAGGCCTTGAGTATCTCATTGGCATTTTGTATATGGATGATACTCAAGTTTTCAAGGTTTGTCTAGACTATTGGAATTCCTTAGTTTTGGAGCTGTTTGAGACACACCATAATTTAGATAATCTTGCGATGGCTGCAAATACGACGGGATTGCAGATATCATTGACCCCTGGTACGGTTGATGGCCTTGGTTCACGACTTTTGCAACAACGGCGGCTTTATTCTGGTCCTATGTCAAAGTTGAGATTGCTTATGACCTATTGTATGGCTAAGCCTGAAGTTCTGATTGTTGAAAATAAAAATGGGAATATTGTTCGTGAAACCATGAAAGACAATGATGTCCTTGTTCAGTATAAGATTATGAGACAAATTCTGATCTATTTGTCGCACCTTGATCATGAGGATACTAAAAAACAGATGCTGAAGAAATTAAGCAAGCAACTGTTGTGCCCCCTGCCAACAATGGGAACACTGCTAATAGATCCAATCGGATGCATCAGAATGGTGGTAAGGATGTTGATGGGTTTTATAGAGAGTCCTCTCCTATTTTTGATGTCCTTATTGATGAAAATCTCAGAGATTTTGATTACTATCATGATGAACATCAGTTTTGAGGTGAAAGAAGGTGGATTGAAATATGAAAACATCATTGCTTACATGTATGATTACACCTCATTCAATGAAGTGAACCCTCGGCCTGGAATTATCATAAACAACCCGCATGACGAAGATGTTTACGAAGGTTCTAGACAGTGGTTCGAATGATCATATTTTCATATACTATTCTGATTATGGAGGTCCTGGGGTGCTCGGTATGCCAACTAATCCTTACCTTTTACGCCAATGATCTGATCGAATTCTTAAAGAAGAAGCATGCTCCTGGTACCTGTAAAAGCTTGTGAATCTGGAAGTATATTCGAAGGCCTTCTTCCTAAAGGTCCGAATATCCATGACTCCGCAACCTTTCAAATGCAGCAGAAAAGGGTAGGTTTGATGGAAAGCTGATCATACCAAATAATTCAGATGTTAAGGATGATGATTCTGATGAAAAGGATCCCTTTTTGTAACCTCTATGCCTATGAAATCTATGGCTCCCACTTGAGTTTTGGGGGGAATGTGTTTTAACAGCCGTTTATCTGATAAACCGCATTCCGACTCCATTGCTCTCAAACAAATCACCATTCGAGGTCTTATATAATCGGCCTCCTTCACTCACACATTTGCGAGTTTTTGGTTGTGAATGCTATGTAACCAATGTCCACCCCAAACAGAAATTTGACCCTCGGGCATCTATTTGTGTTTTTTTGGGGTATCCACATGGAAAAAAAGGCTATAAAGTACTCGATTTGCGAACATAAAAAATATCAGTCAGCCGAGATGTATTCTTTCGGGAAAATATTTTTCCTTTCCATCCTAGTTCTTCTCAATCTCAACAACATTCACCTTCTCTTCCTTTACCGCTTCCCATTTCTTTCGATTCCACACCTCAGCCGATATCTCTTCCTCGTTTTTCTCCAAGTTCCACTCCTCCCTTGTCGCATCACAATCCTGTATTATCTCCACCTTCCTCTAATACTGATGTTCCCGAACCTTTATCCCCAGAATCAATTGCGTCACCCTTACCTTCTTCTCCATCTCCTTCTTCGCTTTCTTCCCCACCTTCCGTGCCCTCAGTACCCTCCAACACGTCAGCCCCTTCCCCCACCCATGAACCCCCTCTTCGACGTTCCACTCGCCATATTCAGCCTCCTGCCTGGCACCACGACTATGCCATGTCTGCCCAGCTTAATCATTCTTCCACGCAATCAAGTTCTCGTCAAGGTACAAGGTATTCCCTCTCTTCTCACCTTTCTTTTTTTCGTTTTTCACCCCATCACCGTGCTTTTTTAGCTCTTTTGACAGCCCAAACCGAACCTTCATCCTTTGAACAAGCTGACTGTGATCCACGTTGGCGCCAAGCCATGTCCACTGAACTTCAGGCTCTAGAACGAAACAACACTTGGGAGATGGTCCCTCTTCCTCCGGGACACAAACCCATTGGCTGCCGCTGGGTGTACAAGATCAAATATCATTCTGATGGAACCATTGAACGCTATAAAGCACGTTTGGTTGCCAAGGGCTACACACAAGTCGCCGGTATCGACTATCAGGAAACCTTTTCTCCAACTGCCAAACTCACCACTCTTCGCTGTTTGCTGACTGTCGCAGCTTCCAGAAATTGGTACATCCATCAGCTTGATGTGCACAACGCATTCCTTCATGGCAATTTACAAGAAGAGGTTTATATGACTCCACCTCCTGGTCTTCGCCGACAGGGGGAGAATCTGGTATGTCGGCTTCGCAAATCTATTTACGGTTTGAAACAGGCATCACGCAATTGGTTCTCAACTTTTACAGCTACTGTTAAGTCTGCGGGTTACATACAGTCCAAAGCAGATTATTCACTTTTTACTAAATCCCAAGGTAACAAGTTCACTGCTATTCTCATTTATGTTGATGATATCCTGTTGACTGGTAATGATTTGCATGAAATCAAGATGCTCAAGACTCATCTGCTCAAGCGTTTTTTTATTAAAGACCTCGGTGAATTGAAATATTTTTTGGGTATAGAATTCTCTCGCTCTAAAAAGGGAATCTTTATGTCTCAAAGAAAATATGCATTAGATATTTTGCAAGACACAGGATTGACAGGAGTGAAGCCCGAAAAATTTCCAATGGAGCAAAACTTGAAATTGACTGATGAAGATGGCGAGTTACTTCATGATCCAAGTAGGTATCGGAGACTGGTTGGCAGATTAATATAGTTGACTGTAACCAGGCCTGACATAGTGTATTCAGTACGTACACTAAATCAATTCATGAACACACCTCGGAAGCCGCACTGGGAAGCAGCATTACGGGTCCTCCGATATATTAAAGGATCACCAGGTCAAGGTCTTTTTCTTCCATCTGAAAATAATTTAACACTCAGCGCATTTTGCGATTCAGATTGGGGAGGATGTCGTATGTCAAGACGTTCCGTTTCTGGTTATTGTGTTTTCCTCGGATCATCACTCATCTCTTGGAAATCAAAAAAACAAACGAATGTTTCACGTTCGTCAGCAGAAGCAGAGTACAGAGCAATGGCGAATACTTGCCTGGAATTGACTTGGTTGAGGTACATACTTAAAGATTTGAAGGTTGAATTGGACAAACCAGCACCATTGTTTTGTGATAATCAAGCAGCTTTATATATTGCGGCTAATCCATTTTTTCACGAACGTACTAAACACATTGAGATTGATTGTCATATAGTTCGAGAAAAACTTCAAGCTGGGGTAATTCGTCCGTGTTATGTTTCTACAAAGATGCAGTTGGCGGACGTTTTTACAAAGGCACTTGGCAAGGAGCAGTTCGAATTTTTGTGCACCAAGTTGGGAGTTCTTGATTTGCACTCTCCAACTTGAGGGGGAGTATTAAGGAAATTATATTTTAGTTATTGTATGATTATCTTGACATAATTAGCTGATTGTATAGGAGCATAATTTACCTTATATTTCTGATTCTATAGCTATAATTTAGGAGAAGATTAGATCAAACATGTGTATATATATACTACATTCTGTTAATGAGAAAGGTATCCAATTTGAAGCCAATCTCTTTATTCTTGTTAGTAATCGCCAAGAAGGGACTCCTCCTGTCTTTTATACCTTAAACAAGCTCAGGCTCTCTGCATGCAAACCTGACTGTCATTTCTATACCCATACTTCATCCCCACGCATTTCATCACCACCATACCCACTTCTCGTCTTTCATACTACCCATACCCACCATTTATCATTCATTCCCTTCATCTCTTTTCCCCCCATGCTCATCAAGTTCATAAACAAGCCCAAGTTCCCATCCCTTGTATTCATCAAGCCCATCACCATGCTTGTTCATTAATGATGTCCCCACTTACCATACCCAATGTCCTGTAGGGATACATAGTGTCTTCTAACATACAGGTCATGACTGCTCCTGCTCCTGTACAAAATGCACCCGTGTCAGATCAATCTCTCACCCAGTTGCTGCCTCAAGCCATGGAACTTTGACCCATCCAACATAATTTTCGCGTGTTCCTTTTTCATCATGATACTCTCTCCAGGTGGCGTCCTAAGTCCAAGTCCCGCAATATCATTTGAGCCCTCAAGAGACTCTTAAAGTAAACCCATTGGGAGGCCTCCATTAGGTCCATCGCCAGCTGGATTCCATTCGTGTTCCCGAGGCCATGGCATCAGTTGCAGCATCCATAGAAACATATTGGAATACCATGAGAATGAGGAAGAAAGACAGTTCTGCACCGTCATTTGACCTTAATCAGGCAGATGGCACTGAAAATGATAGGGCAGATGGATCTCACAATTCAGGCGACTTCCCCATTGACCACGAAGACGAGCATGGTCCCGAAAACAGGTGTCTGTCTACAACTTCAGCACCGAAGGAGTTGCTCAATTCAGTAAACAATGTCATTACCCTCAAGCCTGTGGACTTTAACCCGATTCGACACCAAGTCAGAAGCTGCATTGCCAGGAAATTTTCCTCCGTCATAGGTGACAAGCTTTCAATCCAAATAGAAGATGAAGCTCTAGAGAAGATGTTTAGCTGCTTTACAATTGAGCAGTGTAGTTCTCATGGGCTTCTAGGGCGCGATGTGCTGAATGAGAGTCACTTAAATGGATATTCCTCATAGTTCTGAATACATGCTGACATATGAGGATCAGAATGAAGATACATCCAGATGAGCGGATAATTGTAACCATCGATACACTTGTGACCATTCTAAGAGATATGAGCTTTGATGGGGGGAAAGACCTAAATATGCCGAGGGGAATCTGCCCCTCAGAGCATCATGGTGGTGAGGTTCAATGCAACCTTTTCTGGGTTGCAAAAGGCAGAGAAACTACACAATATGTATGCTGAAAATCAACATGGGAGAGCTGAGTTCCAGCAGATCAATCTCAATAACGGCAAAACAAGCAGCACCTTGGTATAATATTCAGCAGTCCATCTGGTACTGATTGCAGCAGAAGTTCTTCAATGCCTCCAGAAATACATAGAAATCTTGTTACAGATAATCAATGGCACACCCTTCACACTGTTTGCCCGGATCTACTAAATTCCCCAGAGATTTGGGACACCCAGTGAGTTGGAATTCAGGTCTTTAAGGCTGAGATGTTAATGCAAGGGAAGGATGGTCGCTATGCTTCAGTTTTCCAGCAACATCAGTAGAGGATTGAGTTATTCATGCGCTCATGCTTGGGAAAAGGGTATTAAGGATATTCAGAAAACTCCGGGAGGTCTTCTTTACAGGCAGGAATGGAGTAACACTCAGTCAATGCTCAAGATACCTTAAGTTTAGGATCCCACTCCGGTATGGTTTGCATGGCCTCGTTGAGGCCACGTGTCACCTTCATTTTCTTCCTCTTTGATTTTTAAAAATAGTTTTTCAAATCCCATTTTTTTAAATAATTTTTCTAAACCCCATTTTTAAATGATTTCCCAAATTCCAACTTCTCAAATAACCTCAACTTCCTTATCTTCCATCTTTAGAGATTTTAGGTTTTAAAAGCCTCATTTTTAATCAAATGTTGATGCCAATCTTCCTTTGGGCATGCAATTTTCATCTCCCTTGTTTTTAAACTGTTTTAAAATAAGCAAAAATCAAATTTTGTAATTCCTAATGATGGAATTTACAGATTTGGTTCATGCAAAATAAATGGGCTATGGTAGGGGCCTGACATCAAATAAATTTCCTTTAAAATAAAAATGGAATTGAATGGAATGTCATGCATGATATTGGTGCTTCTTTATTTGGTTTAGTAGCATGTGTGACATATCTCGTGATTGTTATTGTGCACTAACCCCCTTTCTTGATAGCGCATGATGACTCGTTTGATGTCAAGGTACGCTCCGCTCTCACTTTGGTTATTCTTCATTGAGTGTTCCGATTTTCATACGTGCATAATCATTCTGGGTATTCACTGATTTTCTCATTGATTGTCATGTCAGCTTCATTTTATTAGTAGAGACCCGACTTTAGGGACTTAGAGGGGTGCTACAGTCTTTACCGTACCTTCCTGATAAGTAACCTGACCCCCGAACCCGATCCGGTTTTTCACAGATCACCTTTTCCAAAATAAGGAGTCACACTTAGGGTTTTCTTTCTTATTTTGTTTACCCTTTTAAAATAAAACAAAAATAAGTGGCGACTCCAAGTCATTTTTGAATAAATAAAATCAATTTTTTCAAAATAAAAATCGTGCTCGCCATCGAGTGGGAAATGCATTGAGCCGAAATGCGGGGTCCACACCTAGGTATAAATTAGATTTTTCTCTTATCTTCTCTATTCAGAAAACTCTATTAACAAAAAATCAGAGAATTGGAGAACATAGGGCTAAAGGTTTTTAAGTCTAGAGTTTGAAGTTCATATTTTTCCAGGTGAGGAGTAAATTCGTTAAGCTAAATACTTCAAGTTTTTGAGCGCTTCTTCAAGGTAAGGGAAATTAATGCAGATTTTTATAAAAGAAAATAATTTCTTTTTTTATATTGTATTTTGAAATGTGTAAAAATATTATTTTTATCTTTTCGCATGGATCAAATATGTGTTTTGTATGGAAAGTATATTTGAGAATTTTCTTTGTTTATGAAAAATGAAAAATTGAGGAGATATGATATT
This sequence comes from Vitis cinerea var. helleri x Vitis rupestris, assembly GCA_945999865.1. Classification (NCBI taxonomy): domain Eukaryota; kingdom Viridiplantae; phylum Streptophyta; class Magnoliopsida; order Vitales; family Vitaceae; genus Vitis; species Vitis cinerea var. helleri x Vitis rupestris. The sequence continues at coordinate 1,664,018 of OX253931.1, read as the reverse complement.
TTCTTTTGTAAGTTTGAATTAATGAAATAAAGTGTTTGATTCTGGATTATATGACCCTAGTTAACGGGTTATAATTGTTGACATTTTCAACCCTAATCAACAGGTTATAATAGTTGATATTATATTACCCTAGTGTGGACCCTGCATTTCGACTCATGCGTTTCCCACTCGATGGCGAGCTCGATTTTTATTTGAAAAATGGATTTTTATTTATTGTTTGAAAAATGATTTGAAGTCGCCACTTATTTTTGTTTTATTTTTAAGAGGGTAAATAAAATAAGAAAGAAAGCCCTAAATGTGACTCCTTATTTTGGAAAAGGTGGTCTGCGAAAAACCGGATCGGGTTCGGGGGTCAGGTTACTTATCGGGAAGGTACGGTAAAAACCGTAGCACCCCTCTAAGTCCCTAAAGTCGGGTCTCTACTAATAAAATGAAGTTGACGTGACAATCAATAAGAAAAACAATGGATACCTAAATCGATCATGCACACGTGGGAACCAAAACATGCATAGACAATAATCATAGTGAAAATGGGTGCGTACCTTGGTATCAAACGATTAATGCGCTATCAAGAGAGGGGGGTTAGCGCACAATTAAATAATAATCTCATGCATGTCATAGAGCAGAATGAATCAATAAAGTGTGACAATCAAGCCAATTAATCAATCAATCATAAAATCATTTATGTAGGGCCCCCACCAAAGCCCGTTTATTTTTGCATGAATTAATTCCGTAAATTCCATCACTCAGAATTACGGAATTTAAATTCATGTTTATTTTAAAATATTTTAAAAAATGAGGAAAATGTGAAGAAGATTTGCCAAAGAGAAAATGGCAATCTATTTTATTAAAAAGCGGATTTTTGGAACTTAAGAAAAATGCTAAGGATGGGAAAATTTGAAGATTTGAAACTAATTAAAAAAAACAGAATTGAAGAAATCATTTTACAAAATGAGGTTTAGGAAATTTATTTTTAAAGTCAAAAGGAAGGAATTCGGGAGCATGACACGTGGCCCCAAGTTGGCCATGCAAAAGGTGGCCATGCAGTGAGTGTCTTCTCCTGTAGCTCCTCTTTGCATCTTTGTAATGCACAAGAACAATATGTACTAGCTGCTCGTTAAGCGTCCAATAACCTTGTCACTGGAAATTCTCATTGTTCTCCTCATTAGCATAATTGCGATGTAGAACATCACTCTTCTAACCCTCAAACCTTGTAATGATGACCATCCTTGAGAAAATATCGAAGGGCTTTTCAGTCAAACAGGAATAGAGAACCAATTGGAGGCGCATTAGGTGGATCAGATGCAAAATAAGGCGCTGATGATTCCAATCCAAAGGAAGCAAGGATGATTCGCGCGTAAACCGAGGTAACTGGGCGTCCTAAATAATGCATGGTCTAGCATCAAGCTATCAGCAACAAAGTCTCCTGCATGGTACTGAATCCACTTTCCAGGTTCATCCAAGTTACACTGAGATGTGGCATGTTGATCATCTGAAATCCATAGCTGGAAACACACCGGTTTTATGTAGAAAAAAAACCAGAGTTATATACCCATATCCTCATGGTGTGAGCATATCGAGCCCAACCCATAGCTGGTTCATCAAAGACATCATCATATCCAGAACCCGTATAGTTGTTATGACCATCAGTCATGGATTCCACACTAGAATCACGGTAAAGATAATCAAATGGATTTTGCAAGTAAACTATATCAATATCTGAGAGCAGAACGTTGTAACCCAGCTGCAAGAACCCCTTTCAGATCCGAGGCTTCAGTCCTGAGACAGCATGGTTACCTACTGTTCTCGCAACTGAATCAATACCTTCATCTGGGTCTCTTTTGTACACTGGGACATTATTGGATTTGCAGAAATTTTCAATGGGATTCCATATGGCCAGGGTCCAGTGCAATACTTCATGTTTCTATTCTAATGGAGCACTGATTTAAAGGTTTGCTTATGAAACGGGGGTACAGGCTGACTCCAAGTGATTCCTGGTGGTGGCAGTTACGAAGGTATGATGAGGGGAGGCCGCGACGGCGCATGGGGTGGTGATTGCCGTGCAGGAGTGATGGGGTCGGTGCGCGGCTACTGTTATGGGGAACAGGAAAGAAAACGAAAGAAAAGGTTCAATGGATGGGCGGATTCAGGAAAAGTCCAATGGGCAAATGGGTATATACACCAAGGATTAGGGGGCAATGACTTTACTTCTTTTGATGCATTGTCCTGTGGCAGATCCAAGTTCCTTGGAACAAGACCAAGTTGACTGTCCATTGGAAGGGACACTATGTCAATCTTAGTGTTTTGAATGGCTTAAACAGGAATAGAACCTCCAGGATTCTGATTGGCAGTAAAATGGGCAGGGACATTGGGCTGAACAAAAGACATTGATGGAGGAGCCAATGGTAGAATTCCCTGGGAGATAGGTGATGTATACCTGAGTTGATCAAACTGGAAGAGAGGAGGCTGTGATGGGTGTATATGGGTAAGTGATGGACTTTGACCAGCAGTAGCAACAGATTCAAGTGTCTCATGTCGGCATCTGCCTGAGCGCGGACAAAACCACCTAGAACGAAGGTAGAGAATTGACCAGTGAACACCCCAACTGATTCACGTAAATAAATGTTATACGCAGCGCGACGACCACGAGTTTTGAGTATCCTCATCCCAATATAGAACATCATTGAATCATGACTCGATTGATAATTCCTGAAACCAGCCGTTGTTCTTGAGAAGCTCACACCCTGAGTTAAGGTAATGAATACATGAATTGGAAATGATGCATCCGGCCCAGTAGCTCTCAAGTGGAACTGTGGATTTTGATGCCATGTATCATAATCTTGACAGCCACCAGCACTGTAACCTCGCCATTGGCCACGGAGAGAGTAGCGCATCTCTGGAGGGTAGATACGACAAACATATATTGACCGGAAGTGAATCTGAAAGTCTTGCCAAGACATCCAGAATATGCCATCTTTTGACTGTGGAACATGCTTGAGCTTGTGCTTCATCCTTTCAGTCCACTCAGATGATGAGTCTGCCCAAAGGCCATTCCATTCAACTTCATTTGCCCATGGATTTCGAACCTGAACAAGCTTGTGGCCATTTACCTCTCTTACCTGCAATAATGAGTATGCATGCCCTTGCACAATGCTACTGGAAGAAACATGCACATCTGAGCCTGAAGGGCTCCCAGCACCGAGTAGAAATCCCTCTTGTTTGAAACGCAACAATTGAGACCATAGTCTTCCACTTGCAAGATCAATCTGAGCTTGAGCACTTCTCATGTCAATCTCCTCTCCAGCATCAATAGGAGCCAATGATGAAGATATCTGTCACTTTCTTCGGTCCAAATATCAATTCCTTGAGAAAAGTTTCATTTCGCATGGCCTCCAATGCATTGAAAACATCATAATTCTTCTGCTTTGCAATGATATGTGCACCGTTCACCAGCCATATAATTTTCCACCGTGTTTTCAGTTAGGAAAAGCAAGGTGCTCCACATCACGCTCATCAAAATCTGGTGCAGCTACAAACTGGCTCAAGTAGTTTCTCAGCAGGCAAGCAATGATAGACGCGTCTCGAAACTCCATTTTTCTGAAGCCAGGGGTTATTGTTGAATCCGACAACTTACAGAACTTGAATGTTCCACTCATTGTCATTCATGCCCCCAAGGGCTTCTTCCCTCAAGCACAAATCAGATTACAATACCAAGAGTCCAAAATAAATCCAGAAATGTGAACCAGAAGCCAAGATATAGATTAAAATACCAGAAATGGAGGAGGAAAAGCAGCGAGATACAGTGTACCCGTGATAAAGCAAACAGAATGAGCCAAGCATTAGGTTGTATCCCCTTTCATAAATCTCACCTCATGCAAGGTATTGATGAAACAGTTACGAAGAAACAGAGCATCTCTTTGAGCAACAACAAATAGTGAAAGAGAAGAAAGAAAGAAAAAAAATAGAAGAAAATAATAATCATGAAAGATAGAGAACTCGTGTAGTCTCATCTCAAGATCAATCTATGGGCTCAAAACAGGTGGGATGAAAGAGAAGATTAAATCAATTCATACAATCCATGTACGTGGTAGCTTCAAATGAAACCCAAGACAATGAGATATTAGCAGGGCAAGTATATCTAAACAGTGAATGAGGGTTAAACACACAGGAAAACCATGAAAAACAATGTTAAGCACATAGAAAAAAACATGAAAAACAATGTTAAGCACATAGAAAAACCATGAAAAACAATGTTAAGCACATAGAAAAACCATGAAAAACGATGTAATAGGAAAATATGAACTGAAAATCCACCATGCCCACACCTGGGAGAGCTCCTTTCTAGCAGAAATGAGCAAGCAGACTCCTCTCTTCTTCTGCTATGCTCCCCTTTTACCTCTCGTTCAGTCACCCTCCTCCTCTAAGCTAAACTATCCTTCTCTCCCAGTAGCTCTCAAAAACCTCCTCCGTTCCCCAAATCTTTCTGCCAGCAAAACAGCAGCCCAAAAGCACCCCTACCTCCTCTAGCTCTCTGGTTCTCCTAAAGCAAAAGAAATCCCTCTCAAGAAAGAAAAACCTCCAGAAAAATCTCCTCCTCCCCCTAAAGCTCTCTCTCTCTGTGGTTCCCTCCCTCATCTAACACGTCCAAAAAGCAACCTGCACCCTCTGCAGCTGCCAGACGCTCCTCCATAACGGCCTGAGGATTTTAGAATATCTCCATGCCACGTGTCAAACTCTCACTCGCTCCTCAATTCCACTACTTGATTCCCAGCAGCCATCCACGAGCAGACAAGTGGTCTCCCAAAGCTCCTCCACGTGGCAAGACAAGCTGCATGAAGAATGAGGCCCAAGTGGGGGTCTACACTTAGTCAACGGATTATAATAATTGATCTTATGGCCCTAGTCAACAGGTTATAATAGTTGACATTATGGCCCTAGTCAACGGGTTATAATTGTTAACATTTGGTTTTATTCTTCTTAACTAGAACAAATTTGAAATTAGCCACTCATTTGTGAAGTCCAACCTAATTGGACACCATTTGTTATTTGATAACCATAGTAAAGGTATTTTGAATACATTCGATTAGATTTTGATAAGAAATTGTTTTGAAATGGATATGAGAAAGTTTTGTTGAAAGATTGAATGTATTAGTATTTTGAACTTAAAAGTTTTTATGAAAATAAATATATGTTATATCTCCTATTTGCAAGCATGATTTAAAATGTTTGATCCATGAAACTGTATTAATATTCCTTATTGAGCTTTAAGCTCATGCCCCTTCATTGATAATTTTTTTTCAAGTACTTTCAATTCGGGCGAGGAGTGATGGCTAGGCTGGGGAATTTTTCTTTATTAGGCTTTTGGTTCAAACTTTATTTTGGTCATTTTTTAGATGTTAAAATTTAATTCCCCATTTAAATTATTTGAATTTGGAGTTATTTGAACAATAACACTCTGGTTGATGTGTTAGTTTTTTTTTAAAGTTGATACTTGGAGAGTTAGAATTTTGTCCTACTACTCTGAACAGGAATTTTGTAATTGGTGAATTTCCAGTTATAATATGAATGTTTGTGTCATTTCCACTTTGAACCTTTGGGCTTGAGGTATGAAATAACTGTCATGCCCTTGGAGTGGGTTTTTGGGGCGTGACACTTTGCATGTGTCCCTTTAAATTAAAAAGGGAAAAGTGTACACTCATATAAAAAAAAATCACAAAATAGGAACCCAATTTATAAAATACAAATTTTAAGCAACTATATAAAATAATGAATATTTCATGCACTTTTTGGTCAAAGGTATGATCCTTGACCATTTAGGTACCACTTTTTCATGATATAAGTTCGACTTTTGACCATCTTACGTGCTATATTTGATTGATGAGTACATGAAACTTGAATTATTTTTAGAGAGTTACTATTTTTTTAATTATTTTTACATGAGTGTGTGGAAACACATTTTTTCCACACACACACACACATATATATATATATTGTAGCTACGAACAATTATAATAATATAACCAGAAGTTATGCATGTAATTTCTAATTTCTTTTAATTATATTATATAACTCAAAGTTATACAAAACAAAATTTTATAGCTAGAAGCTATACAATGAATATTTCAAAACCTTAAGCTATGTACAAATTTGCACAATTTTGTTACAATAAAATATATAAAATAGAATATATATATATATATATATATATATATATATAGCTAGAAGCTATATAAAGAATATTTCATTGCCTAATGCTATGCAAAATTTTTATTTTATCATAATAAAATTATTCATAGCTAGAAGTCATGACAAATTTATTCTTTCATTTTTATTATTTATTTAATCTTGTCTAATTATTATGTTAACTTCTTGAGTTTATAGTAATTATTTTACTTTATGATAATATGAAAATATTGTTTCTTATAGCCAAAACCTATGTAAAAAAAAAATATTTATTTTATTATACTACATAACTTCCAAGTATGTAAAGAAGAAAAATATATATTTCTATATAGTTTTGTAATTATAAGTTATATAATAATTATTTTGCTGGCTTGAAACTACATGAAAAATAATTTACATATTATTATAACCTAAAGCTATATAAAATAATTAATTTACACATTCTTATAGCCAAAGCTTTATGAATTTTTTTATATATCATTATATCTTAAAAAAAAATATGTAAAATACTTTCATAACCCGAACCTCTGTTAAAACAAATATATATTTCATATAAATAGAAACCACATACATTATTATTTTACATATTATTATAGATAAAAGCTATATAAAAAGGTTAATATTATGTAATTTATCATATCTAGGAACTATATAGAACAACTAATTTATAATCTGTCATGGCTAGAAGTCGTATAGAAAATTTATGGAGCTTTGACCCAAAAGACTATGTTTTAAAAAAAATAATAATAAAATACCCCGTTTTCTAAAATAATGCCCAATCTAATGTGTTTGCGCCATGTAGATTACCACGTCATAAAACCGTAGTTGATAACTACGGTTTTATTTTTTAAAAACAGTCAAAACCGTAGTCACCAACCACGATTTTAACTTTAAGTTTAAAACCATAGTTGGTGACTACGGCTTTGACTATTTTTAAAAACAGTCAAAGCCGTAGTCACCAACTACAGCTTTAACTTTCCTTTACCTTTTCCCCCATTCCCAATTAGGTTTATTCATTTTCCAAATTACCTTTCTAAAATTTACAATCTAAACCTCCAATCAAAATAATTTTTTAAAAAATTGAACATTCACATGATTTAAAATTTGAACTTAAAATATTGGTTTTAGGTTTAAATTTGAAGTTATGATCACCAACTACTATTTTGACTATTTTTATAAATAAAAAAATAAAAAATCATGATTACCAATTACAGTTTTATGATGTGAATACCCACATGAATAAGATACACATTACATTAAAAATTATTTTGAGAATAAAATTATTTTATGAATTTTCTGTTTTAAAGAAATCATTTTTGCCCAAAACTTCCATTAGTACCCAATAAGAAACATTTTTCTTATTATCAATGAATTTACAAAAATATTCCAAAAGCATTTTCATCTATTTACCAAAACAATTAAACTAAATAGTGAATTGATTGGAAAAACAAAGGTATTTTCTTTCTACAATTCTATATTTTAAGAAGTGGAAAAACAAATTCTTTTAGGTTGACATTTTAAGTTTAACATTTTAAGCCTTTCCATTCCATTTTGATCCCATTTTGAAAGGAGAAAAATGGAAAAAAAAATTATTTTTGTTGTATTTAAGTAATTTTCCAATTATTTACCTACTTGAAGTCATATTATATTTTGTACAAGTGCATAATTGCCTTTAATTTTTACACAAAGTTACAAAATAATATAATATTATTCATTATGAGGGTATAAAATAATATATTTATAACTAATTATATTTATATTGAGTGTATTGCCAAATATTTAATAAAATTATCAAAATATTTTTTTATATCAAATTAAAGACATCAATTATTTAATTTCATATATTACTATTATTTAAATAATGAGATCAATTAAAGTTAAATATTTTTATTACACCGCTTACATATTTTTAATCAATATAAAATCAAAATAATATAATATTTTATTTAAAAAAATTAAAGTTAAATATATATATAAATATATATTTATATATAAAATTAAAGTTAAAGCCGTAGTTGGTGACTACGGCTTTGACTGTTTTTAAAAATAGTCAAAGCCGTAGTCACCAACTACGTTTTTAAACTTAAAGTTAAAACCGTAGTTGGTGACTACGGTTTTGACTATTTTTAAAAAGTAAAGCCGTAGTTATCAACTACGGTTTTATGACATGACAATTTACGTAGCACAAACACATTAGATTGGACATTATTTTGAAAATGGGGGTACTTTATGGATTTTTTTTTTAAAACATAGTATTTTGGGTCAAAGCTCAAATTTATGGCCCAAAGTCATATATGTGAAACAAAATATTTATTATAAGTAAATAGATATTATTATAAGTATTATAATAAAAAATTGTTGTTTCACTTGTAGCCTTGAGCTACAAGAATTTTATGTATTTTCATAGTTTGAAGTTATGAAATATGAATTTTTCTCATTTTTAAGAATTGAGTTATTGAAATCCTTTCTTTTCTATGATTTGGATTTGGATTTGGATATATCCATAGTATTTTTGTTCTACTAGGTGTACAGGTTGAAGTATCTAGAATTATAAATTTCATACTTTATTTCTAAAATAGTGTTCATATTTAACGAAAGACATAGTTATAAGTGTTTCGCATTTATAAATTTACTTAGATAGTTTTAATTTTATTTTTAACATAGTCCTTTAATTCTTTAAAATAATACAAAAGAAAGATATACCCACTAAAAGATTATGATCCTCCTCTAAGTTCAATATAAATTATTTAAGAATAGTGAGTTTTTCATGAATAATCATTAGTCTTATCCAATTGGATTAGAATCATTCTCAAAAGTAAATGTAACATATTAGGAATAAGATTATAGACTAGGATGTGATCTAAATTAGATATGCAATAACTTTATAATCTATGATGGTCATTCGTTTTCCTAAAAAGAAGTTCACACCTTACCACCAGAAGTGGTAAAATGGTTAAAAAAAGAAGTTAGGTTTGTAGAATAAACCTACCATAAGTGATAAAAAAAAATGATTGTTAAAGGTATGACATGTAATGACACTCGATGCATTCTAATTGTATGATCAAACATTTCATTGACTTTTACCAAAAGTAGAAGAAAAAGATTAATAGATAGAAGGTTAACATATCTAACCTAGATTACAACTTTCTTTGAAAATCCTCATGGTAAAATTTACTAATTGATTGGTGATGGAAATGTTTATTACTAAATTCTCATATAGGATATTTACTTTCTTATGGTGTGTTGTTTTATTTAATATAGTACATTTCATGTTTGCTAATATATGTCCATGTTTTATTTATACATAATATCATTTGCTTAATAAATATATTATAAGATGTTTGTCTCATTAATCATACAATGACATTGGTAATGATTGATGTCATTTCCATATATATCTAGTTATGAAACCTGATTGAAAGCTTTAGAAGAGTTCATACTATGTCACTAATGGCACACAAATCCATATGAATGACACTTTGCATTATATCAAATCCAATAGAATCGAACATGACCAACTTGGTCCCCAGCGATGAACAATGTTGTATCACCTCCTTTCAATGTTATATGGATATCCATTAAAGAATTAGAAGTTTCTTCAACTAGTGATTAGTCTATTTAACCTTTGAAGTGTATTATTACATGTTGTGTAAATTTTTAATTTAATGAGGTAATTTTCTGGCCATTAGGGGGAAAGAAGCTAATTCTAGAAGAATGACATGAAATTTTGAATATAAGTTGATGTCCTTAAAGGATAATTAACTAATACTACAACAAATAAATTTCAAACTCATTTAAGTGTGACAGATTGATGTCTTAGTTAGACAATTAGTCATTATAGTGACAAATGAATCTAAGACATGCCTGAACATGATAGATTTATATGTTCAAAGTCGTAAAGCATGATAGATTTGTATATTCAAAGGGTTGTAATCCTCTAGAAGAAAATGAAATAAGAAAAAACACATTGAAATATGGGTTACTCCTAAAGAGACTACAATTAATCTTACTAAAGAGGGTACAATCATAATAAGGACAATAAAATAACTAGTCGGTTCAAAATTACAGATAAATAGTCCTTGAAAAAGCATAAATAAATTGCCCTCAAAAAACCAACAAGTTATACAACATTCCTCAAAGAGGAAGATGAATCCTAAAAAGGCAATAGCCTCTAAAGAGGCATAAGTACCTAAAAATAGTAAGATCTCCATAGGTCATATAAAATGGGATCAAAATAAGGTCTTCTTTCCAAAGTGACTTAACATCATTAAAAATGATGAGGGTCCTAATTGGAAAAAAAAAGAAAAAGAAAAAAAGAAAGTTATAAAGCCATTAGTCAAAGTGGAAAGAAGTAATCCAAACAAATCTAAACTCGTTAACAAAACGAGAAATATTAGGGCCTAAAGTCCAATGCCTAAAGACGTAAAAATAAGAGAACCTAAAGGCTAAATCTTGTTGGATAAAATGAGTATTTATATTAAAGTGCTATGAAAAATGAGATCATGAAACATTAAACATTACTTACGTATAGAGTTTGTAGAAGAAACCATGTATTAATTCTCGTAAAAACTCATTTATGTAGTAGTCCTAGAAGGACTTCATACATATTTTCTAAACGTAGCTACAACTTACTTACATGGATTCATAGATAATGATATATATATATATATATATATATATATATATATATATGACAATCCCTCAAGGATTTTGAATGTTTGAAGGAAATAAATTAAAATCTTAAATGTGTGAAATTCCTAAAGAATTTAAAATTATTTAAAACCTTATAGAATGTTCCCAATTAAGCTACAATGATCCTTATATGGATTGAAGCAATTCATATATATGTGGTACAATCACCTTATTGAAAACCTTTTAAAAGAAGGGTACGTGAATAACCCTATATGTCTGTGTTTTCATTATAAATTGAAAAACCAAACTTATAATAATTGTTGAATATGTAGATGATTTGAATCTTATAGGAACTCCTGAAGATCTCACAAAAATAGCCAATTATTTAAAGAAGGAATTTGAAATAAATGATTTGGGAAAAACAAGATATCTTGTTTTGGCTTGTAGATTGAGCAAATTTTAGTCTATCAATCGAGGTATATAGAGAGAGTAAGAATTCTGAGGAGATATTAACAAAGGATATGGTCCCTGATGTTTTTCCAAAGCCTGTGGGGGTCACCCAGTAGGATGATAATCTAGCAGTTGTCACCTTGCAAGGAGCCTCTAGGAGTTCATTTGCTACCACGGCACGACAGTTGGGTCCACGTGCCTTTGTGGCAGCAGTGTACAGATGAACCTGGTCATTCCACAAGGGCATTAGTAGAAGAGGAAAAGGAAGAGGTGGCGGATGCAAGGAACTACTCTTGTAACAGGTTTTGCTAGAATTTTTGGACAACCTGTAGGCATAATCGGAAACAATGGGATATTATTTAACGAATCTGCTCTGAAAGGGATCCATCTCATTGAAATATGTACTCAACGTAGCATTCCTTTGGTGTTTCTTCAGAATATCACTGGATTTATGGTTGCTTCAAGATCTGAAGCAAATGGGATAGCAAAATCTGGAGCAAAGATGGTGATGGCAGTTTCTTGTGCAAAGGTCCTAAAATTACTATTATTGTTGGTGGAAGCCTTGATGCTGGAAATTATGCAATGTGTGGGCGTGCATATAGTCCCAATTTCATGTTCCTTCAGCCAAATGCCAGAATATCTGTGATGGGTGGTGCTCAGGCTGCTGGTATGCTTTCTCAAATAGAAAGAAGCACAAGAACTCCAATTTTCCATGCATAAAAACGGTACTGGTGATTCATGGGATAATGCAAGTGGTTTAGGAGCAACAGAAATTGAACTGGATACTGTCATTACTTCCAAACAGAATGAGAAGGAAGGTGCAACAATTCGCCCTTTATTTACTTCCTCTTCCTGGCATTGAAAACTAGAAAGTTCTAGATACAGTAGCTGAAGGCGAGCACTACTTCGGTCTCGAGAACTTCGGCAACACTTGCTACTGCAACAGTGTTTTTCAGGCTCTTTACTTCTGAGTTCAGTTTCATGAGCAGTTGCTAGAATATTATGCTAAAAGCAAGAATCTGGGGAATCCAGAAGAGAATCTTCTTACATGTTTGGCTGGTCTGTTCACACAGTTAGGCTCTCAGAAAAAGAAAACAGGGGTAATTGGTCCTAAACGCTTTGTACAAGGGTCGAGGAAAATTCCCCATCTTTCTGTTTCAAGGATCAGACCACATGGGCAGTGATTATCAATTTTGAAAGAGTGAAAGGTCCTGCAGATGATGCAAGTAGAAAACCAGAGGATGCAGTCACATGTCAAGGGACTGAACCAGAACATAAGGCTCTCGTTCCTGACTGAGCCCCGTGGCAGTGGGAGTCCTCACGCTTGTCATTTCATTTTGTTTCTTCTGTGGTGTCGGGCCACGAACTTCCAATGAAGAAAGCTGCCTATTTGCAAGAACTGGAGGAACAATTTGTAGGTCTTCAGAACCTGATACAGCCGAATGAGCAATTATGCAGTTCAGGAAATGCTACCGGCATCCCACTTAATTCAACAGGGAACATTGGTGAAACCTTTTTGCAACAAAAGGAGGCACGTCCAAGGCTTTATCGGATTTGGAAGTCATGAAGGTTCCCAGTTCAAGAGAGCGTATGGGAAATCAGAAATTGCAGTTCATGAAGGAATAATCTGTAGTTCCAGCTCCTGCTACAAAACTTTCCAGCCCAAGTTTTGTTGAAGGGATATTTGATCGTGCATGCGAAGATTCACATACTGAATCTGGTCTTGTCCGCTCATCGTCTATTTGTATTTCTTTGTTGGATCCAAAAAGAGTAGTTTCTTCTCTTTTCAGTCAGTCTATCCGGAATCAGCACATGTATAAATCATACATCTCTGTCAACCCTCAGGCTGTTGACGCAATGCTGTCTAAACTTAGTGATTTGCTTATGCTTTTGAAATGTGTCATCTGATGAGAAAATTTTACACAGTGCCTGGTGAACTGAGATCTCCTCTCGGGAAATGTAGACTGATCAAGAATGTAGAGTTTATTGCGGTACTATTGCGAACTGGCAATGAAATTGCAGAAAAGGAATTAGTCAGCTCTGGTGCCATTCAACGAATCCTCGTTTTCTTCTTTGAGTACCCATACAATGACTCCTTGCATCATCATGAAGAAAGCATTATATTGTCATGTTTGGAAAGCATAGGAAAAATGCCTGAGGATTCAAGCAGTTGGACCGATCTACAAGAACACCAGCTCCTCAACCAGTCGATGCACTGCAGAAAGTTAAGAGAACCTTGGAAGATAGAAAAGAAATGGGAAGATTACACTCCCAAAGAATGGGTTGAAAAGTATTCATCTCTTCTCATGCCCAGAGCATTGTAAGACTTATCTAACCAAAATAGTCAGTTGCAAACCAAGGCATCCACAGTGGCAAAGAACTGATGAAGGAACTGAAAATCCACATACAAATTTACCAGGATATTCCTTGAGAGATTAAACCTAAAGTTTTCAATGGATGAAGACAAGAACGAAGCTAATGGAAATCCTGAAATTTCTGATGAGAACGCTGTTGATGGGAAGAGTAAGTTAGACAATGCTGTTTTGACATGGTCAAAGTTTTGTAAGAGATACACAGTTAGCTGGGTTGATCCACGATTACATCTGATCATTCTGCTGCTTGACAGTTCATGACAGTTGCAGGAGAGTTTTTCCTGCCCCTAGAACGACAAAGATTTGGTCTAATTTCCAATAGCTCTCTGCTTTCATCTCTGGGCATTGGAGATTCTGGTTCATAGTTTGCAAAGGTTTACTTTGCTGGACGTCCCTCTTGTTCAAAGACTCTGAAGGAAAGGGATGACGTCCGAAGTGTTTTACAGATGCGAAATTCATTTGTTACAGGAATAGGGAAATGTTAAAGCCTGCAAACAGCGGTAGAGCTTGGGGTGAAGATCGGACATTACCCATTGCTGTTGATGGTTTGGGAAAATCAGAAATGAAGGAGCGTTCTGAGATAAAGTCAGATGCTTCTCCAAATGCGATGTTGACTAAACCTGTTGTCAGATACCGGGAAGCCAAACAGGGAATGCGGCAAAGGCTTATTTCTGATGCTTGATCAAGGTTGAATGATGACTCCCATGGCTTTCCTGGAGCGCATCAGAGATGACTTTGTGTCATGATATGGGGGTAAGATCAAGACTGTCACAGCTCCTGTAAACAGCCTTAACAGGGATTTTAGTTCAAAATTGAAGAAACACATGCAGTATTGTGTTGATCATCCCGAGGAGATAAGCATGATTGCGAAGGTGAAAAACATTCTACATGAGGCTTAACGATGGCATGAAGACTGTAGCTACTATGGATGTTTTTTTGTATCAAAGATGGAAGCAGGGGTGAAACTGTGAAAACCTCATCAAATTTTGGAATTTCAAGTGAGACTTTCGATGTGATAGAGATTCAAACCAAGCCGGTCTTCCAGGTTCCATTTGCTAGACATGTTGGCCAGCATAATCCCTCCCAATACCCAGGCGGCCCCACTCCTGCATGGCCACCTTCACTCCTCGTGTACTTTCCCATTTGGTGTTTTTTTATCTGCTTTTCTTTTATTTTCATTTTCCTTTTTAAATAAAATTCATTTTCCTTTTCTTAAAAATTCTTCAAAAACTCCTCTATAAATATTTCAAAGTTAATAAATTATATAATTCCAAAAATAATGGAATTCCTCCGCATTTTTATGATCTTTCTCCATGATCATCATAAATATAGAATTTATAGAATTAATTCATGCAAATAAATTGGACATTGATGGAGCCACCTAATGAGATTTTTTCCATTTGATTAGTGATTCTAATTGCCTTGTACTTGTTGATCTTTACTCATCGATCTCATTGATTATTTTTTGATGTTTCTCTCAACCATAGCATATCTTAATATTTTTTAGGTATTCAAATCAACAAATCAATTGTTGTACTTGCCTTAACTTAATTAGTATAAACATAATTTTAAGGCTTAAAAGGGTGCTACCGGTTATCATGGTACCTTTTCAATAATTTAACCCCCCACTCAAACTTTTTTTTATACTTATGTTTTCCTTTTAAGAGTGATTTTTTTTCCTTTTAAAAAAAAAAATAAATAAAAGTCAAAATCTCACAATGAAAAACGAGTCTTGTCATGGAATGAGGATGCACGTGAAAAATGTGGGTTCACACCTATTCACCAATTTTAATATTTTAAAATAAAAGTTTTTTAAAAAGATTGATAAATGTATAGAAAAAAGTGAAGGATCAAGGAATTTTTTGTAATTTAATTAATCCCATTAATATGGAAATATTAATGTGATAATGTGGACCCCGTATTTTCACGTGTGTTCCCACTTGACGGCGTGACTCGCTTTTTTATTTGTTTAGCAAAAATTTGATTTTAGAAAAAGACTTGAAGTCGCCACTTATTTTATTTTTTTTAAAAGGAAAAAACAAAATAATAAGGAAAAACCCTAAGTGTGACTCCTAAAGGAAAAAAACAGGTCCGTGGAAAACCAAAGTTGGGTTCGAGGGTCAGGTTATTTATTGAGAAGGTACGGTGGTGAGCCGTAACTCCCCTCTAACCCCGTATACATACGATCTCTACTAAACTAATTGAGAGAATTATGGCAATTAACTAATTAATCATGGATACCAAAATTAATAATATAAATCAATATACACAAAAGTGATAACAAAATAAAATGGCAAGAATGTACAAAATAAATGACAATAGAATTATGCAAATTGATTTATTGAACTAATTAAAAAAATATTTGAAAAAAAATAGTTTTTTGAAAATTTCAAAGGATTTTATTAAAAACAATTTTGAATGTGTGATTTCAATTTATTTATTTACAAAACATTTTCTTCAAGTGATTTGATTCGATTTCATTTGTATTTAATTTTCAAGAAAAGTTATTTACACTTATGGTATCAAAAGAATTTATTACAAAATTTCAATTTTGGCACAAAGATTTTTTTTTTTACTTGTTTTTATTAGAAAATAATGAATTTTTACAATTTTATTTAAAAAAGTATTTTGATTCATTTTCATTTCTTAAAAAAAAGAAAAGAAAAAAAAAAGTGATTTTTACAAATTATTTAAAACGACGTAACTTTATTTGCAAAAGAAATTTTAATTAAAAAGAAAAACAAAGATTTAAATCCTCTATTTTTTAAAAACACCTTTAATCTCATTTTAATTGAGGAAAAAGAATTTTACTTTAATAATATTTTTAGACAATTTAATTAAAAATTAATTTTTGGGACAACTTTATTTACAAAACAATTTTTTGAACAGTTTTTATTAAATAAAGAAAATTTTGGACAATGTTATTAAAAACAATTCTTTTGGATTTTTTCTAAATGCATTTTTGTGAATTTTTATAAATAAAAAAATTATTAAAAATAATATTTTAAAATTATTGTTTTATCAAAACACATTTACTGAATTCTTCCTCTCATTTAAACAAAATTTCTAATTTGTTCGATGTTCAATTTTGTATACACTCAATAAATATATACAAACGAATATTTATAAGAAGTAATAAAAATAAAATCAAATAAAAGTGAGAAATAAAATATATATATACCAAAATAAACTTACCACAAGCTCCACGTGTCATCAATTCGTACTCAGCCAACAAGATTGTAGAATAGGTCCATGCAAAAACAAAGATAGCACAAATGTAAATATCCAGAGATGTGTAAAATCCCAAGCAAATATTCAAACCCAAATTCCAATTTCAAATTAGTCCCATAAATTTTGTCAATTAAAATAAGCTCAAATTACTATAGGTCTTAACCTAGAACATCCAAATTAATAATAAAAAATACAAACACAATCAACCAAACCTAAAATTGGATAAATTAAAATAAATTCTACTAGGCCTAAATTTAATATTCCATAATTTTAGCCTAATTTAATATAGGTCACAATTGTCCCATGTCCAAATTAAATAATTCAAATTGGTCAAGGTCATATCAAATATTCAAATAATCCAACAAATCCCACCCACATTCTGGGCCCCAAAATTCACATAAATTAACAAGCCCACATAAAAAAGAAATATACATGGTCAAGGGAAATAAAATTCAAGCCCAATCCAAGAAGCCTAACCAAATAACAAATAAACAATAGGCCCAAATCCAAATAAACAATATGCAATTGATATAATCCAAATATCCCAAATTAATCACTAAATATAATATAACTACAAAACCAAATTAACAAATTTCAAATTAATCCATCAACAATAAATTAACTCAAATTTCATATTAATTAACAAAGTTCAAACATAAGCTCACAAACAAACATAAGTTAACAAACAATTAGTATCAAAATCAAATCAAGAAAAAAAAAGTAATAATAATAATAATAATAATAATAATAATAATAATAAATCCAAAGAATGGTGTTTGGAAGGAGAGAAATGGAGGGAAAATGATGGAAAGAAATAAATGGGGGTCGGCTAGGAGAAAAAAAATGGGAAACAAAAAACAGGGGGAATGTCATGGGAAGAAGAAAAGAAAGGGAGGAAAAAAAACCAAAACAAAAAAATGGGGAAAATAAATATATCTTGGAGTTGTGGGTGTTTTTTTGGTAGAAAAATGGGTGGAAAAAAAATATGGGTTGCCGTCAATGCGTCCCGGGAGAGAAACAGAAAAGAAAAAAATGAAGAGAGGAAAAATCTGAGAGGGGGAAGAGCTGCCAAATCTCTGGAAAATAGAGGGAGAGAGTGAAAATGGAGGGGGAGGAAAAAATCAGGGGGCGGCCTTGTGGGCAGAAGAGAGAGTGAGGGGCTAATCGGGGAAAAAAATGGGGAGAGAGAAATGGGCAGAAGAGAGAGTGAGGGTCTAATCGGGGAAAAAAATGAGGAGAGAGAAAAGGACTAGTGGGGGTCGACGTCAGAGAGCATGGGGGATAGGTGAGGGTAGGTGGAGGAAGAGAAGGGAGAGGAGAGAGAAGAAAGAGAAAATAATAATAATAATAATAATAATAATATATATATATATATATATATATATATATATATATATATTATTTATATATGATAAATATAATATAATAATAATAATAATAATAACAAATAAAAATAAAAGTAAAATAATTTACAAAATAATAAAAGTTAAGAATTAAAAAGTGAGTGGATAAAAAATATCACATGTAATTGGGATTTAAAAGTTGAAGACAAAATTGAGTTCAAAATTAATGTAAAAATAAAAATTGAGACAAATTTTGGGGTCTACAGATAAATATATAATTTTTATAATTATTATGATGAGATTAATTGGTAAATATGAAAAATTAAATATAAAATAAGGATCTTTTTGGCAATTTTTACACAGTAATTTACCCTTTTTACATTTAATTTTTGCTTAACACACTAATTTTATTTTAGATAATTATAAAAGATTCCACATCACAAGAATATTCCTTTTTTTTTTTTTTTGATTTTACTAAAAAAAAATTGGTGATTTATCCTTATATATATTTAACTTTCCCCATATTAATCCATTAATTTTCTTTTAAAAATTTATGATAAAGGTATAGAAAAAGTCAAGGCTCAATATTTTTTGTAATTTAATTAATATGATTAATATGGAAATAACTTAAACTTAATTTTTACATTTTTAAGAATAACATGAAGGATAGGATTGATAAAACTAAATACTTATTATTTAATTATTTAAGTTGATTTTAAGTTAAATTATTTACTTAATCCTTATTTTAAGTATTAAGATTGTTTGATAAAATTAGGTGGTGTTTGCTTTTTTTACTTAATTCTAAATAGAATCTTAATGCTTAATAGTGTTAAATATTAGATTGTTTATTTTTGTAGTATTTTATTTTTATTAAGTATTAAAAAGTAAAGAAAAACCAATATGTTTTTGTGGACCCCGCATTTCGACTCATGCGTTTCCCACTCGATGGCGAGCTCGATTTTTTATTTTAAAAAAATGATTTATTGATTAAAAATGACTTGGAGTCGCCACTTATTTTTGTCTTATTTTTAAAGGGTAAACAAAATAAGAAAGAAAACCCTAAGTGCGACTCCTTATTTTAGAAAAGGTGGTCTGTGAAAACCAGATCGGGTTCGGGGGTCATGTTACTTATCGGGAAGGTACGGTACGGACCGTAACACCCCTCTATGTCCCTAAAGTCGGGTCTCTACTAATAAAATGAAGCTGACGTGGCAATCAATAAGAAAATCAATGGATACTCATGTCGATCATGCACATATGGGGATCAAGACATGCATAGAGAATAATCAAAAGAGGAGTGGAGGCATACCTGGACCACAAGCCACAATGCACTATCAAAAAATGGGGTTAATGAGCAAGCATAGAATGATTACATACATATCAAGGAACAGAGTAAAGTAATCACGCATGGCAAATAAGTCAACTATTCAGTCAATCAATCATGAAATCATGTATGTGGGGACCCCACCAAAGCCCATTTATTTTGCACTAATTAATTCTGTAAATTCTATCACTTAGAATTACAAAATTGAATTAATGCTTATTTTAAAACATTTTAAAATCAAGGAAGTTATGAAAATTGCATGCCGAAGAAAATGACAGCAAATTTTATGGAAAAATGGATTTTTGAAGCCTAAAAAAAAACAAAGGATGAAAAATTTGGAGGTTAGAAGTCATTTGAAAACCAAAGAAAGAATGAATGGTTTATTTACAAAATGGGATGTAGGAAAATTGTTTTCAAAAATGGACTGAGAGATGGTACATGGCATGAGGGTGGCCATGCCAAAGGAAGCCATGCAAACCATGCACGAGGTGGGTCTTCGCAGGTGCATATGGCATTGTACTATGAGATTGATAATGCCAAGTGTTGTTCTCTCTCATCTAACATAAAGTTATCATTGCCCTTCAAAAATTCAAGTCCAGGCTTACTTGCAATCTTAGTAATCTGGTAAGGGGTTATTCTTCTCGAATTTCTCGTTGTAAGCTGCTGTCTCTCTCAAAGGAATGACAGTTTTGACCATCTCATTCGAACACAAAAATAGTGTTGTTTGGAATCATACTTATTTGAATCAATGAGAATATTGTCGAGCATGTTACCCAACATTGCATCAGAAAAGTATGGAACATCTCTCGGTCCACGAACAAGAAATCACACCGTCATCCTCTTCATTCCTTAGCTTCCCCAATTTTGGCCATCAAAGTTTTGGGCTCAAATGCCCTGGGGAATCAAATAGGGTGATAAGGTATTCGTTCCCTCGTTTCTCTCTCTTTTGTATTCAAGGCACAAAAAAGACATGATGCTTGCAGCATAGCTAGTTTAGATATCGATTCTAACATTAGAAACAGTTAGGCTAAATCCTTTGGTATCTTGCGAGTCTTTGGCAACTAAATCCTGAAGGTCACACTTGCCAACAATAACGCAAGTTCCCCATATTATTGCGAAGAGCATTGCAGTCGATCCAGCAAGTAACCCCATTCCTAAAGGGGAGAATTGTGTTTTGGGCCCAATTGGGCCCAAAAATTAAGAGAAGGTCCATGTAACTGACCTAATTAATGATAAGGATATCAGATGTTAACATACGAAAATGCCCTTTACATTTCTAACTTAAATGGTTGTAAATTAATGGGTTTCACAGTTGGTAAACTTGAAATTCCATGTCACCAGAGTGAATTCTCCCTTATTTTTATTCACATCCGCCATCGCCTTCTTCTCTTTGATTTTCTCTCCAACACCCACCTCTTGAAATTCAATTTCTGGATAGAAAATAGTGGAAAATTTTCTTAACTACCTGTGATACAATGACAGTTTCTTCTGGTGAAAACTCTATTGATAGGTAGCTTTTTCTTTGCTAATGGTCTGTTTTTGTTGTTGGATTTGATTTTCTTTTTCTTTGATTCAAGATTGATTGCAGTATCTATGTGGGTTGTTGTTATTTCTTCATATTGATTGAGAACTTGGGAGATGTGTTGTAATGTAGGTCGTTCAGCTACTTAATAACTCCCATTTGTTTGGGTTCTTCTATGTTCCGTTTCCCTTGATTGTGTTCATACCCATTTGTAAAAGTAATTTTTCCTTTCACAGGTTCTATTCTGCTTTGTGTATACTTTTGATTATACCAAGTTTGCTAATTCCCAGTTCTTTGGCTTTTGTGTTGTTGAGCAATTTTAACAGAAATTCCCACTTTTTATCTTTTATTTTTTTGGATTCTATTCATGTTCTTGAGCCACAAACAAAAATCAAACTTTTTATTTTTGAAGTCTTTCATGTTTTATTGGTTCCGTACGAAAGAGAAAAAAGAATTTGCAGAAGAATGGGCTTGTTGGCAATTGACATGCTTGTGATTTCATTGTCCATTGTTCATTGTTTACTTGCAGATTTTTTTGGTTAATTTGTTTTTCTTTCATGGTTGTGATTTTGCTTTTTCCTTATGAGAGATCAAGATCATTTCATGTGATTGGTTGAGTTTGATAAGATCTCAATCGATGAACTCTGAGCTCCATTTTAGATTCCCTAATCTGTCTTGATTGTGTATTAATTGAATAAATGCAGCATATGATATTATTAGTCTTTTCATTAAGTAATGTGCGGAAGCCACAAGCTAACTTTGATTTTTGATCAAGATCTAAAAATATTATTTTGTAATCTGTCCTAACCTGCAAATGTTGTGTGTTGGTAATAGAGAAATCGATGTCTTCTTGATTATTTTTTCTTGTATACAATATTGACCGTAATAACATTCTCCTTTCTCATCCCTTCAAATTAATTTGTCTCTCAATGGATTGATTTAGTCAACCTTGAATAAATCCTCAACTCTGGGATATATTTTTGGTCATGAGATTCGAAAGTGTTCCAATACATCAATATATATACTTTCAAATTCTCAAACATCTATGTAGTCCATCAGCTTCAATTTTAGTGGGCTGTGGACCATATGGTGCACTAGTTGGACAATGCAAGACCTCCGTTTTGTTTGATGAGTCCAGACCTCTAAAAAAGCCTCAAATGTAACTATTGTTCTGTGGCTCACAAACACTGGGCAAGATGTATATGCATAAGGTGTTGTGTTCCTCTGGAACATTCTAGGTTATTCCATTTTTTACATTTTTCCTTTTCGTTTTGTATACCTTGACCTGGTTACATGATGCATGCGCAGTTAATACTACTTTTGGTCCTATTGTCTTTCTATGTGGTTGGAGACTTTTGTAATAAGGCTTTATAAGCTCTATAGGCTTGGGGCTCATAGAAACTGATATCATGAGATTAATTTAGGATCCACTCTCTTAAAATCTCTCTTGCTCTTTGTGTTAGCTGTAAGTTCATGACTATTTCACATTCTATTAAAAATTCTATTAGCTATCTTGATTTTATCAAACTCATGACCTTTTGCTTTCTGCTTGAATTCCTAAATTTTCTTTTTGAAGATTTTTCTTGCCTTAGCCACTCCACCTAACTTTTCCTTTCTCGTTCTTTTGATTAGTATCTGAAGCAATTCTTATTTCGTTGATCAATGTATATTCTTGCAACAAATGAATTAAAAATTTAATTTGTGCCCCATTAGTTTGGTGTAAATTTCATCTACATTTATCTCATGTAATTTTAATTGGAAATATTTGGTGTTTATGGGAATAAACAGGAAGCTTGAAATTGCTAATCATTGGCATTAAATTGAAGTAGGTTTAGAAATGAAAGTACTGGATCAGGAGAGAAAGGATGAGAAGGAGAATTGCGGACATAAGAAAATAATGTCTTCCTGTTTGGCTCTGAAGAATTGCTTGGAGGAGAAAAGGGTGACTACTCTAAAAGTGAGCCACAGTTAGAAGCATTTTGGTCTTCTTCAGAGTTTTCTCGTAAATTATAGACAATTGTTAGGCCTGGTGCCACATGTGATGTTTAAAAAGTTGTTCACTAGTTGAATGAAACCCATCTTTAGGCATGCTTTTTACTGAATAAACTATATGTTTGAATAATAATTTGTCATGCTTAACATATAATCTTCTTCTGAATTCTAGTTGGAAAGTTGGAATTAACTTCGAATAGCTTCACATTAATGGATAGATTGCTATTTTTTTAATTTGCTTGTATTGTTACAAAAGTATAGGGAACAAATTGATACTTCAGTTTGTCCTTATTTTATTAACCAAAAGATTGCAAACATGATTAACCTATGCATGAGCAGACATTCAATAGTGGTTGTATGGATTTTCTGTCTGTGTACAAGACATTTACACTAAGTGTACAAGGTACATGTGCTTAATGTACAAGGGTGTACAGAGGTACCTATGTTGAAGTATTTGCAATCGTTTTAAAATTATTTCCATTTTGAAAGGATGAAGAACATTTCCTCACACACATTCCTTGATCACGCACTCATTCCGTTCAATTTTATTACTTCATACATGTTGATTGGATGACCAACCACAATAATGATGAATAAGAACCTATATTGGGTTTCACTTCCCCTTTTTCCTTAGGCATCACATTGGAACATGGTAGCTCACCCATATGCATGCTTTTAGTTTTAGGTATGTCAAATTTTTGCCATTGTATAAGACATTTACACTAAGTGTACAATGCAAATGTGCTAATTGTACAAGTGTGTACAATGCTACCTATGTTGAAGATTTCAAATGGTTTTAAATAACTTGCTTGCTCATTTATTTTTTCTAAGGGGGACATTCCTCATAGTCATTCCTTATTTCCCTTCGTACACATTCATTGGATGAGATAACACACTCATGATGAATAGGAACCTAAATTGGGTTTCATTTTCCCCCTTTTAACTGAGCCATGACATTGGAATGTGGTTAACCCGCCGATATGCACTAGTTTTGTTCTAGCTAGGTCGAATTTCTACAACTGTACAAGGCAGTTACACCAAGTGTACAAAGCCAATTTACTAAATGTACATAGGTGTACAAGGGTGTCTATCTTAGGGGATTTCAAGTGATTCTAAAGAACTTCCTATCTTACTATTTCCAATAGTGGGGAACATTCCTCGCACATATTGCTTGACAACACACTCATTGCATGCATTTTATTTGATGTCTACTATGTTAATTCCTTTTATTAGCTTCCCTAGTAATGATGAATATGAACCGAAATTAGGGTAAATTTTTTGTTCATTTTCCCTAATCCATGAGAACGAAAACATTGGTTACCCACCCATATGCACTTGTTCGGTTGTGCCTAT
Source organism: Vitis cinerea var. helleri x Vitis rupestris (assembly GCA_945999865.1). NCBI lineage: Eukaryota > Viridiplantae > Streptophyta > Magnoliopsida > Vitales > Vitaceae > Vitis > Vitis cinerea var. helleri x Vitis rupestris. The sequence goes on along the minus strand of OX253931.1, from coordinate 1,639,616 downwards.
GTGGGATTTTGTGACTGTACAAGGCATTTACACTAAGTGTACAAGGCTAATGTACTAAAAGTACAAGGGTGTACAAGGATGTCTATCTTACTTTTTCCAATTGTGGGGAACAATCCTCACACATGTTGCTTGATAACACACTCATTGCATGCATTTTATTTGATGTCTACCATGTTAATTCATTCTATTAGCTTCCCTAGTAATGATGAATATGAACCGAAATTACGATAAACTTTTTCGTCATTTTCCCTAGTCCATGGTAATGGAAACATTGGTTACCCACCCATATTCACTTGAAAATATGTACCTATTAGGGACTTGGTGACTGGACAAGGCATTTACACTAAGTGTACAAAGCAAATGTGCTAACTGTACAAGTGTGTACAAGGTTGCCTATCTTGAAGGATTTGAAATGCTTTTGAAAAAATTGCTTGCTCATTTATTTTTTCTAAGGGGGACATTCCTCATTTCCCTTCGTACACATTCATTGGATGAGGTAGTGCGCTTATGATGAATAGGAACCTCGATTTGGTGTCATTTTTCCCCAACTCAGTGAGCCATGACATTGGAACGTGTTTAACCCGGTCATATGCACTAGTTCTATTGTATCTAGGTCGAATTTCTGCAACTGTACAAGGCATTCACACTAAGTGTACAAGGCCAATGTACTAAAAGTACAAAGGTGTACAAGGGTGTCTATCTTACTTTTTCCAATCGTGGGGAACAATCCTCACACATGTTGCTTGATAACACACTCATTGATTGCAATTTAATTGATGTCTACCATGTTCATTCATCCTATTAGGTTCCCTAGTAATGATGAATATGAACCGAAATTACGGTAAACTTTTTCATCATTTTCCCTAGTCCATGGTAATGGAAACATTGGTTACCCACCCATATTCACTTGAAAATATGTACCTATTAGGGATTTGGTGATTGGACAAGGCATTTACACTAAGTGTACAAAGCAAATGTGCTAACTGTACAAGTGTGTACAAGGCTGCCTATCTTGAAGGATTTGAAATGCTTTTGAAAAAATTGCTTGCTCATTTATTTTTTCTAAAGGGGGACATTCCTCATTTCCCTTCGTACACATTCATTGGATGAGATAGCGCGCTTATGATGAATAGGAACCTCGATTTGGTGTCATTTTTCCCCAACTCAGTGAGCCATGGCATTGGAACGTGGTTAACCCGGTCATATGCACTAGTTCTATTGTATCTAGGTCAAATTTCTGCAACTATACAAGGCATTCACACTAAGTGTACAAGGCCAATGTACTAAAAGTACAAAGGTGTACAAGGGTGTCTATCTTACTTTTTCCAATCATGGGGAACAATCCTCACACATGTTGCTTGATAACACACTCATTGATTGCAATTTAATTGATGTCTACCATGTTCATTCATCCTATTAGGTTCCCTAGTAATGATGAATATGAACCGAAATTACGGTAAAATTTTTCGTCATTTTCCCTAGTCCATGGTAATGGAAACATTGGTTACCCACCCATATTCACTTGAAAATATGTACCTATTAGGGATTTGGTGACTGGACAAGGCATTTACACTAAGTGTACAAAGCAAATGTGCTAACTGTACAAGTGTGTACAAGGCTGCCTATCTTGAAGGATTTGAAATGCTTTTGAAAAAATTGCTTGCTCATTTATTTTTTCTAAGGGGGACATTCCTCATTTCCCTTCGTACACATTCATTGGATGAGATAGCGCGCTTATGATGAATAGGAACCTCGATTTGGTGTCATTTTTCCCCAACTCAGTGAGCCATGGCATTGGAACGTGGTTAACCCGATCATATGCACTAGTTCTATTATATCTAGGTCGAATTTCTGCAACTGTACAAGGCATTCACACTAAGTGTACTAGGCCAATGCACTAAAAGTACAAGGGTGTCTATCTAACGAGAATTATAGAGGTAACCTGCCTGTAATCTAACGAGAATTGACTTATAGATTAGCTTTTTAACCAAGTACTTAGTATTGAAGAAGGTGTTTTGTGCTTGAACGGTGTCATTCCCATTAGTCCAAAATTTTGGGATGATGATTGCCATTTTTTGATGTGCCAAATGATTACTTTTAAGGTGTGGAGCTACTGCATTCTGAGAATGGTTAATAATAATTTTTATAATCATACATAATAACTTCGAAAATAAAGACTAATAATTTTCAAGTGATTATGGATTATTCTTGAGTTTCCCTTTTCTCTTGTCTGAACTTGCTAGTTCCCAATACTAAAGTAGGAGTCCAGGGATAATTTCAACACAAATATTGACTATAAGTCTCTGACAAACCTTATTCTTATAATCAATCAAGCCAATATCCACCCAACTAACCCAAGGGCAAAGTGGGTTCTTATTACCAAGCCCACCAAAAAATGTAGGACAAAAAAGGGAAAAAGCCACACCAAAATATATATATATATATTTGAAAAAAAAATAATCTCAAACCACATGGCATCCACATGATTGAGAAACACCAATTTAGGAATTATTTTGATATGAGATTTACTTTATATAATATTTCTTGAAAACATGTTATTTTTGTTCAAAACCCTCATGAACATGCAGTCTGATGATGTATAAGGCATAAGACTAGAGAAATGAAAGGAGTGGATATTCATTGCGTTTTTTCTAGTGCAATTTTCTCAAAGAATAATGGCGTATTTTCTTATGACTGTAGACAGTTGATGGATGAGATCAATTAGTCATAATTCTGCCCTTATTTGCAAGATCATTCTTCGCCGCAATCCTTTTCTTTCCCTTCGGGGCTTTGGATTCCTAAATTGTAATCCTTTTCCTTCTCTTTTCCAATTAAGGAATGCAAGCTAATTGGAATGCAAGCACGCGACATGGTATCACCTAGACATCTTGCCCTCTTCTGTAGAGCCACCACCGAAGCCCTTATGAACTAAACAGAGAAACCCAATTTAATTTAAGAACTTTGTCAAATGAAGGAAGTAATTGCTCTGGTAGAAATATCAACTGATTTAATTTCTGACAGTCGTACATCATCCTCCATAACATTACATTTACTAAAAGGGTTCCTCTTCTAGTTTCACATGTAGAACTGTATTTATAATTCATACACTACATTCCAACTTTAACCAAACAAAAGCTAAAACAAAAGGCCTAAGCTAGAGCCATTTGAATTTGGGCACCCAGATTGCCTAATCCTGGCTTGAGGCTGGATTAATGATGAGCTCCTGATGAAGCCAAGGTTTCCATCTTCACCATTAGAACAAGCAGCATCAAGTGATCAGATATTCAATGGCAAATCGGGTGGGGCTATCCTGAGGGTGGTCACCTTCTGGCAAAATCAATAATCCCTTCAATTGTTGTGCTATTGAGAAGTTGCATGCCCTCTTCACTCATTTGCTAAACTTCAGAAGGCGACAAAATTCTAATGCAGCGGACACACCCAACAAACTCCCTGGCAGAGACACATTGATAAGCATTGGAAATATGTTTAACTGCAGAATCGAATCCATAATGCTAATAGTTCCAAATGAAAACAGAAACTACTAAAAACATAAGTTGTGAAAGCAAGATATAGCAAGAAAGTGAACTATAAACAGTCCCCACTAGAATGCCAACAAAATGATCCTAAAAGTGTAGGTATATACTGACTTTATTTCTTCTTAATTTTACTGTGATAATGTATTGGTCTAGTTACTATAATGGTATAGTGGAGGTTTAGTAGATCTGGGTTCTATCAGTGCATGCATACACAAAACAACAGAACAGAACTTACTTCCAAGGATCATCCCCAATAAGAAGTACATCATTCTCATAATCCACATACACCAATTTCCAGCCTGAGCGTTTCTGGTCATTGAGCAGACCCTCAAGTCCAAACATGCATTCAATTGCTAAGCATAATTCTGCATAATTCTTAAAAATTGCAACATCAATTGACCTCCCAACTGATCCCATTATTTGAACCTGCCACAGCCAAAAATGCCATCAAAACCAGAACTCCCTGTTTTCTAATCAAGAAATCCACCAAAATAGAATGTCCTTATTGAATGATGCAAGGCAGAAACATATGATAAAAAACAATTCGTTGGCAAACATAGAAACATCAATGTGTAGCAAAATGGAGTTTGCAGTGACATTATGGCAGTAACAATATGTTAAAACTAAACTGGGCGCACACTGGATCAAGGAGACATGTAGGAGTGTTGTTGACTTGTTTCAATATACTTCAGGTGGTAATGCCTTTTCTTTTCTTCTTCATCCTCTTATTTTATTTTATTTTATTATTATTATTATTTTTGGTTGGAAAATGGTTTTGCCATCCAGTAGGTTAATCTAGGCAGATTTGGAAACATTTGAAAGGTGAAGGCTAGATATTGAGACACATTCTTTGAATTGATTGAATTCTCATTTCTATGATGTTCTCCGGTTCATACTAGGAAAATCAACAATTTGGAATATAATATAAAGGCAGTAAAAATGGGCATGACAAGGCCAGGGGATAAGGCTTGAAGCCATTTGAAGCTCAAATAAAAATTACAAAATTGAAATTAAAATAAATAAAAAAAACAAAAAAAAAACAAAAAACAAAAAAAACAAAAACAAAAAGGGTAAAAATAAAAAACACATATAATGGTCTGCAATGAGAAAGGAATCTTGAGGCAGATCCTCCCCTCTTTTCCCCAGAGAGAGAGGTGAAAGTTCTCAAGCTTCACCAAGATAGGCTTCAACCTAATAGTTAGTCACGAGCCCCACCCTAAAGAGTTGCCAGCCAAGGCTGAGCTTCTGGCCTTACTACCATTTTTACATTCTTTTAAATGATTCAACTAGTTCGAAGGGGTAAAGTAATATGGGAAAAAAGCTAAATGTGGTAACATTATCTGAATTTTTATTTTCCTTTCCCTTGAAATTGGCTCAGAGTTTTATAATTTTCATACCTTTGTATAAGTTCGCATTGGTGGTGGAGTTACTTGTTGCCAAGAGCTATTATGCAAAAGACTACTTTCATCAAAATCCATATTGCTTGATGAAGTACCACCTGAGTTGTCAGGGAAGTCTAGACGAGAGAAGGCTTGAGAGTCTGCTAAGCTCACTGAGGTAATCTGGGACTGAACATCCTGGCTTGTACTGAAGTTGCCTACTAAACAATCTGGCCAACTCAATGGATCTAGGTCACTTATACCAACTATTGTACCCAAGTATCTGCAGGAGGACAAGAAAAAATGCAGACATTCAACAAAATATACAAACATATTAGATTTTGTTGCCATTATTTCAAATATTAATAGAAGTAACCACTGTTTTCAATAGACTAATATTCTAGAAATAGTTGTCACACTTCATGAATACAACACAAAGCTTAAAGATATGTCTGGAGTAGAAAAAAGAATACAAGAAGATTTAAACATTCAAATACCTGCGCTTCCCCGATTCCTTTGTCTCAAACATCATTCCAAACCTCATACCAATAACAATTTGGGTTCCATATATAGATTTTTGGTACTTGGCCAAAGGAATAACAAATTCTGATGGCCATGCCCTATAGAGAAGTTAAAATCAGGACAAAGTCAGAAACAAAACAAGAGCCAATATATATAAATTTTTTATTAAAAAGGAAAAGTAGACAAGAAAAAAGCATGCCTGGGATTGTAGAAAATGGTAAATGGGTTTCGGTTGGCCGCAGGATGAGCTGCAGCTGCAAGAACTCCAATATGCATGTTATAAGCGGACAGAACTGATGATGGCAATGATGTTTGCTGACGGTTTGCACGCCTCACACCATGCAATAGCTGTGATTTATCATCTCGTGGGATGACAATGAATATAAGATAACGAGGTTAGCTAAAATATATTTTTTAGAATGCAATATATTATTAAACAAGCATTAAACCTGTGGCTATGAAACAGACTTGAGTGATTGTCCAGTATGGATACATCATACAAGGGTCAAAACAGCCAAAAACTCCTAAGAGTTTCTTTCTACAGTTACAAGGATGACAAAAGACATTAGAAACTTTCCCAATATTGGCACTGGTTGTCACCAATCTCATACACAAGATGTTAAAAACAGAAGGGGGAAAAAAGAAAAAGAAAACCTAATTGTTGTGTGCCTACATAATCAAAACATCAAACTTGAATTCTTGTTTCACAAAAACTTGGATGCATAATAATCAGTCAACTAAAATGAAGCCATTATTTGACGTCTACCTAGACCACATCCATGTGGAACCTAATCATACATGAGCTAGAAATAACTTTTTATGAAAATTTCCAATGAATGTGATATAATACCTAGTTTATGATCATCTTCAAACTTAGGCATGGCGTGTCATGATTATCAAGAAATAAAGGTTCCCTCACCATCAACAATTTGCTATCATTCGAGTTTAAATACACTTATGTTATTATTCAAAGCCAAATATCAACGATTGGGGTCAAGAAAGAGGAAGATCTCATCATGATTAAAAAAAATATTTACCTCGATGTTGTTGTGCCTCCTTTAGTCTATCTCCATTGACCTCAAATTTGTCTACTCTCTCACTATCGGCCTGATCAACAAGATGCATACAGCCATGAAGAATAGTTCCTAACATCAAGGCTCTTCCCTGAACATGAACAGTCAGGCATGTGCAAGTTGATTGAAAATCAAGTGAGCACAACCAGTAGAGATTACTAAAAGAGTATTCCTAGAGAAATATATAGAGGAAATATGATCATACCTGTGAGAGCGACTACTACGATTTCATATGTTCACAAGTGGCAGAGAACCAAGGTTTTAATTTCTATGCAATTTTGAAAATTCATTCTAATAATATTTAATTCTCCTTGTTTACTTACAGTGCAATGACAATCAACTTAAGTAAAAAAACAATCAAACTCTAACTAATCCCATAATCCCTATGTTCATTTCCGCATGTGGTACCATAAAAAAACATTTAAAGAACTACATTTGTCCACCATAAATTACATACAAATGTGCTAAATTAATACAGTCTCATCACAAATTACAATCCCCTTTAATCCATCCGCACATAGTCTCGGTGGGCATTATGTGCTGAAAACAACATACTTCCCATAATCTTCAAACTATAACGTTTCAATTTCCCCTGCATTCATTCAAGTTGATAGCAACAAATCAGCAAATTAATTAATTAGGTTTTTCTAACTATTTTAACATTAATGAGATAGTCATAGATAATTCCTCTTACGTACCACATCGATTGATTTGGAGAACCCCCTCCCCCCATTGACCACAACTCCATGAATTTCATTACAAAAACTCCGCAATCGTGCCTACGTCAATATCATTACCAAAACCTTATTAAGTGTGGAATTATAAATAAGAGAGGAACTTAAAATCAGTTGCAATCCATTTTAACATCATCCCAGACTGCAAGGTAAACACTCACTCGTTAGGTTGGAGGGGTACATTAGGTGTTAGGAAATTGAATGTCCTCAAATCATAAGGTGATACCTCTTTTTTGTGGGCAGCCAACCACAGGACAACCTTGGCCTGAAACATTTATTAATGCAACAATTGAAATTTTTATGGCAAGACATACCTAACAAATTATTAGTTGTTGCTTGTTACTTTACCAGATTTTGTTGTACTCCACTCAAAGTTGTCTTCTTCCTACTAGGACGAGAATCTAGCAGTTGGATTCGCTTGTTTGCTAGGTCATATACGTACAGTGTCCGATGGTTCTTGATGACAACCGGTAAGAAGACCTGCACCAATAGACTGCCATTAAACATACATCTAAATATTGTACCTTCATGCAATAAAAATACAAATCCAAGCATTAAACATAGGAATCCACCTCGTTAACATTGACATATGGAATATTCATCTGATACACATGTGGTTCAAAGCGTCTTATAACTGCCTCCCTCACTAAGTGTTTTGCCTGGGAGTGGATTACCATTTCCTGCATATCAAATAGGGGATAACATCAGGTTTGTCATTGTAGGTGATGCCTTGTTCAAGACTTAAAATAAAGTTAAGCAATGATTTAATGGAATAGTCATCATCACAGCTATGTAAGGGGATAGAAACAGTTTCGTCTTCGGTTCATGTTCATACTGCAACCATCTACAGTAGGCATCGACGACCTGATTTCGTATATCATAAAAGTGTAAGCAACTAATTATAATAGAACCACACTTTCATTTTCAAACTTAAAATAATGCATAAAGAGGGATAAGAAGTCATATGCACATTGTTCCCTATCCAATCATTCCCTTCGAAGCAGCCCAAATTGCCTCTGGTTAGGATGGTGTCATGCATAGACACTAGTTCCTCACTATTACAAACACATACAATTTAGTTTTTGTGTTATCATTATCATACAATGAGAAGAGTGTCACTGAAGTATGTTACCTAGCATCCAAATCCTCTCCAAATACCAGTGTAGCTGCTTGTTTTAGGTCGATTCTAATGGCAAGTTGTTTGGTTTGTGGTTGGGATATGTATGGGGACAACAGGTTTTGAGCCATTCGACACACTCGCCGTCTCTGGACGTTCCTATTTGTGGGGACAACATTACCTTCTGGTTGTTCTTCACCATTGATTCGTGCCCAGTTGGTGTGCCTTGATTTTGGTCCTTAGACGGGAGTAATCAACAAAATTTATAACCTATTACACCATGTACTAGGATAGCCTCAGCTAGCATAGCATAGTGGCTCTAGGATCGTTCACTGGGATGGGTTTTCACTTTACAATTGATATTAGTTCAAAGCTGAATTTGTGCTTTTTCATTTCAAGGTTAGCTCTAAAAGAAAACATAAAGATGTTTGAAAAGGTTGGTTTTTAAGTGAAACCAAAAATAATGTAACGGGAATTACTTACTAAGAAAAGCGTTTCTTGGAGTTTTAGGATCACTGGGGTCAGGCTCCTCATGCAAAAACAGAGCTCCGATCACTTGAGTCTTTTCCTCGCATTGGGGATTTAACATATAGTTATTTCCCGAACCGGTGTGGTACAGATGCTTCCCTTTAATGGGTTCAAACACTAAATCCCTCTCACTGATGCATCTTGCAATGGTTCATACCTCTCACCTAGCATTGGCCATTCAAGATGATCCTTAACCTTGGATTACCCGTCAAAAGCTCACAAGAGATAACTAATGGATGTCTCCTTGGAGTCCAAAAGCTTACCAAGTGTTGGCTATTCTAGAAAATCCTACCTTTAAACCACCTCCCAAAGGCTCGCAAGAGATAAACTAGTGCATCTTAATGGACGGAGATCACTTGCCTTACCAAGTGTTGACCCAGGTGATTTCAAGGTGTTTTAAGTTAACTAAAAAGATAAAAACCATTAACGGGTTACACTTTCTCTTCATTAGTAGCTGAAACAACAAAACTCTCAATTATTGCATTCGGCACCTTACCCAACTACCTTAGCTCCAAGAGACGAAAATTCTAGTCACCCATTCTCTGAGGAAACATCCTCAGAGTTTGTTTGGCTAGTAAGAAAAATAACGAGAAAACAAAAATATGAAGGAAAAAAAATAGCAAGTGCTTTGTAAAATACATTTCTTACTATCGTAGATTACATATCTGATATCTATGATTCATGTATGTTTACTTTACATTGGTTCAAAGATATATATAGAGAAGATATTTTCTAATAAATATCCCAATAATATCTTTGACTGATTACAAGGAGAAAATAGAAATTTACATAAAATATCTTGAGAAAAAATCTAACTTAGTCGGTGGCAAATATCTGAGTTTACACAGGTGGATTTCGCAACGTGGTTCACAGTTGCAAAGATGGAGTTTCAACTTGCGAAGTGGCACACGTGTGCTTGGAGGTGGTTTTGCAGTTGCGAAACACCTTGCGAAATTTCGCAAGTGGATTTCATTTCGCAGCTCATTTCGCACAGCTTGATGCAGTTGTCTTCAAACAGTCATAACTTCTTCGTTTCAACTCCAATTGGTGCACCGTTTGAAGCGTTGGACTCCTGACTTACTGAGCTTCAAAACGACATATAGTATGCATGAAATGGACTCCAGGAAGTACTCGAAATATGTCCAACAGTTGCTCTCCTCTTGAATTCTTCATGTTAGATTCCTCTGTTTTTCCTCCTTGCATTCTTGATTGGCTTTGGCAAAGAACTACGAAGCTCCAAAGCTTGAATTCTTCATGTAAATGAGCTTCCATTTGCTTTGCCATGGATTATATAAAGCTCTCCCTCATCTTAGATTGCTTTGGTGATCAAAAAGCTATCAAAAACACCAAAACTTAACACAATTTGATTAGAAATGATTGCAAGGGTCCTTAACATGCCAATTGAGTTAAAAGGTAATAACTACTACTCAAAAGTGTTTAAAAGAGTTAATTACAAGCTATAAAATAACATTTTTTGAGTAGTAATCCACCATCTGCAATACGAGATTTATAACTAGTCAGCAAAGGTATACATTATGATTGGGTACTTGGGTTGTTAACCATATGGGTGTTTGCATTAATTTTATCACTTACTGCTGACTACATTAATGGGTACACTAGGCTGCAACTCATACTTAGGGGCGACAACGCGATTTGGTGTGTCTATCACATGGTATGCAGCATGCGAAGCCATGTATTCATCACCAGGAAATGCATGGTCATCGGCTGTGGGAGTGTTGGCTGGTGCATAGCCAGAGTGACCACCCGCAGCTGAATTTACCCCACTATGTCTTCGAGCCCCTAACTTATGCATAAGGCCACGCATTATTCTTAGCTGCTGCTGAATGCCCCGTTGATATTGGTCGATTGCTCGTTCCGCATCATGATATTGATGCCATATTTCCTATCACATGATATTGATGTTAATCTTTGAGCACAAAATGTCACAACAACATATTTCTTTGTAGTTAAGAAGTAAAAATAAATTACAATGACAATGAAATGAACATTTATTAATTTTTTAAAAAATTAACAGCTTACATCACTATTTTCAGCATCAACATTTGTGTCATGGTCCACATTAGTCTCTCCCTCCATAGTTCTCTCTACGGTTGGAGATCTCTGGGATGCTTATAATTAGCACTGAAGATTAGTACTTAAATAATGAGTGTTATGGTGGTAATGACAATATATTTATGCATGCATCACTTACAAAATCAACCTCAGCATGTCCGAATGCTCCAAACTCCTTCATCTCAGCGACTAGTCGCCGCTTAATCAAATCACCAGTCCATGCCAATGCTGGGGCCACTATAATGGGGACTTGGACTGAAGGAATTTGGAATTTAATGACATAATGCAGCTGCATAATAAATACTAACATCAGTAGGCAAATGTTACTTAGTTGTGCAATAAAATTATATAAAAAAAATGGAAGACAAATACTGAATAAGTTCACTACCTGTATAAATAAAACGTAGCCATGTACCCAAGAGGTGCTAGACTGTTGGTATCGCCTAATTCCCTCAACCAGTTGGTCAAGCACAAACTGGGCCTAATTAATGTCATTTCGAAATCCATCCTCATAAATGGTATGCCACAAGTTACGGCAACCATTGAGCCTAGACATGGGGGCCAACAATGTGGCACATGCGTAGTAAATGAATGCTCTACGGAACTCCTCGCCTACAGGTAAGTTCAGGAGTTTCTCCTCGCATGCTCGAATAGTCCCAAATGGATGCTCTGATGATGTAGAGGTCACCTGCAGATTCCGCCCTTCTGTTGGGAGGCCGAAAATGAGGCCAACATCGGTGGCTGTAACAGGATAGTGTTTCTGGGCTGAGAACTCTATCCGTCTAAATCCAACATTGAAATGTTGGATTAGAAAGATACAAATGTTGTGGCGCACCTCTATGCAGTTTAAGTTTAAGAGACCTCCAAATTGGAGGTCTCTTATGGCTTGTATTTTTTCCTCTGGTAAACGGTTGTAGAGTTTCTTAAATCTTGCAGCTGAGCATCGTGTAAACATTGATGGGCCCTGCATGCAATGTTTGACAACATGGACATGTTAGGAATAGCAACATTTTTGCAGTTGGTAATGCAAAAAATAAGAGAAAAAGTAAAGATGTCATATGTCATAGTTACAAAGACTTATATGCTTGTATTTAGAAATAATATACAGCAGGGTAAGACATGAGATGAGGTTGGGGGCTATTGACAGTGAGATATCCTGTAAGATGGAGGATTGTCAATTTATGAATAAGCCTATATAGAATAGACAATAACAGTAAAACTGTAGAGAATAGACTATAAAAGTAAACAAATAAATATAGGAATATTACATGATATATGAAAGAAGGAAATCAAGTCAATTTATGGAAATAAATTGACTAATTCTATTAGAGAAAAAAACCATCAACAAATCAATGAATAATCCTATTTAATTCCCATTTAGATTGTAAGACAGCTTGATAGAACCAAAATCCTTGGTAATGAATTTGTGATCTTCAACAACAACGAACAAATAAAGTAAACAAAAAATGCTATGGAAAAGCAGATTTCTTTCATTACCTTAACATGCTTACAATAAAATGCTTGAGAAGGTGGAAATAAAAGCTCACTAACTCAAAGGCGTTGTCTTCATATTCCCTCGCACACACTAGGTTTTGTGTCAGGAATCATCTTTTCAATAATTGTATTCATCTGATAAGTGTTTTCCACTATACCTAACAACATGTTGGCTGCTCAGGACCTTGCATTCATGGATGTGAGGAGGGGAAAAAACTCAAAGAGATCTTTTTGTTTTCCCTATTCTTTTCATTCTTTTGGCTATTTAAAAGGGGTCTAACCTGCTCCTTTTGATACTTCTAACAGGCACAAAATCTAGAGAAACTGCTAGAGCAAGAACTTTGCTACTGCCATTGAACATGGACAAGGTTTGGAATCCAAGTTTCTGTTGAGAGTATTCCCACATGGTAATTACTATCATTGAAGAATTGTACACTATCTTTTGATACCACGAATCATGTGTTCAACTGAAGTTCATTCATACCTAAGTTGTTAGCTGAGTGAGGATCCATGGGAAAACAAATGAAAACTAGGACTCTTAATCTAAACTTGTGAAAGTTTTGAGGCTTGAATCTGATTCACTGGGCATAATAATCTAAAATTTGCAGAATAGAGGAAGTGGGCATTTCAAATTAGGTACTGATACAATATGAAATGCTACTACATAATTTTTTGTAGAATAGTAAACAAAGAGTATCTTTGCCCTTGAAAACAAGAATAAATAAGGTTAATCCATGAGTCTTGGAGAATTAAATGAATGAAGAGGAGTTTGGAAACCATAAACTCCAACTGGTAGATGGCCAATACAACAAGAACATCAACTAAGGTAAGAAACATCAAACATAGTTTCAAATAGAAGTTATGAGACTGGTTGTTACACTTGGAACTTCATCAGCAGTTCTCCTTCATTACCGCAGCAGTTTAACTACCATTAAGTTATGTTTTATGCCAATGCATCAGTCTTAAAACCAAAACATAGTTCACAACATACACTTATAATATCCTGCTTAATTACAAGTTTCCTGATTGCCTAAGAAATCAAAATTTTAATATCAAGCAGGAGTCAACTAGAGTTTCAACAGCTTGGCTACATACCCATTTACAGATGCCAAATTATCAGATATTTGAGAATATTATGAGGCTTTAATTTCAAGACCTAAACTTCAAGAGTTACAAAAATCTTTAGAGAAAGATGACTTAATTATTTGGACAATATTTACAACAACAATAATAATCATCATCATCATGAAGATTGATGTTTTAGTTTTAATGTTTCAGTCATACACCAAATCTTCTATCAGTTTCACATGGAGCCGAACTATTCATCCAAAATCACATTTGGTTGAGCAGGATATTGGTCCAACGCATTAAAATCCTGCCCCAAAAGGAGAATTTCTGCCTTATTGCCCTGGAATCCCAATTATTTAATTGAATTTTTTTGAGGTACAAGTCAAGAAAACTCCTAGAAGGGATTACAATCATATGTGCCAAATTTTCACGGAGAGCACCATTTCATCTATTTTAAAGGCTGGATATACAGTTGAGAGAATTAGAGTGCGTTTGGAAATGTTTTTTCTCAACATGTAATTAAATAAAATGTTTTCCTTCCTCATAGATTAAAAACATAAAATATAACATTTTTGATAAAATGGAAACCACTATTTGGGGTGGGTAAGAATAGCTTAGAGATTGTATGCAATAAAAATCATGAAGTTAGCTCAAAATAGGAATGAAATTTTCATTCCATGATAGAGTATTAAGTGCAACCAAATATTGAAATGAATCTTTATTAAGATTTTCTGGATACCATTCCATTCTCAGCAAATGAACAGTCTTATTAACTCTAAAGTAAGTGTTAAGTACCTAGAGGAGAACAAAAATAATAAAAAAACAAAAAAAAATTTGAGAAAATAAATTGTAAACATTTATTTATCTTCTTTTCCCTGATTTTCCTAGCAATCAAAGAAGAAAACAATTTTATAAAGTCAGAAACAAAAAATATGAAATTAATAAAATTGAAAACATTATTTAGAGGTGGAATAAGAAAAACTTAGAGATGTTGATGAAATAAAAATCATGAATTAAATTAACATAAAATTGGAATGAAAGGCTCATTGCAGTTCAACCTATTAAAGTGCAACAAAGATTAGAATGAATATTCATTACCATTCTATAACTAGGAAACAAACACAAGACGAACTGAATGCCTTAAGCAACATCAACTATCCATTACTTTGATTTCCAGAAACTAGAAATCCGAGATTCACCCAGGAAAGTGTAAGAAGTGATTTGAAGTAAATAGAAATTTTTAGTGCCAGTTAGAAGGTGAAGCTACTAGAGTAGCGGTAATCGCTATATCTAAGCAGCTCTTGACAGTGAACCGAAGTTGAGTGTAAAAAATAACTCTTGGTCCATATAGAAAATCAAATTTCATTTTTTTTTTTACTCAAATAAGCCAAACAAAGGCCAAAGAGGAAAATAAACACAATCAAATTTCATATATTTGGAGACTAAAAATTTTGGGAAAGAGACTCACTTCCTAGGGTTATTTATCATTAGTCTCTGACATGCAATTCTAATTTGAGTATGGCAAGGAGTTCGGTGAGTGAGTTGGTTGTTCATCAGCAATTTAGTTGTTGACTCAGCTCCTAAGGTTTTATGCCTTTGGAAGAAGAGTTCAATGGCTATCACTAGCAACGTCTCTCAGTATTAAGGGTTGAGAAGAGTGAATAGAAGAAAAATGTAAACAATTAGTAAGAAAACAAAATCACAAGTCATTTGAAGATTCTCACTAGTGGGTTCTCAATAGTTTGAAATAAGGAAGTGACTCTTAGTGGGTTATTGGCAGCCCAAAGTGAGCAGCAGAGGTAGTGGTTATATAGTAGCTCTATTGAGCCATTTATAATAGCAGCTCATTTCTTTTCCTAAATATAAGAGCTCTTATAGCAACAACCTATTTATTCCCTCAGTTATAAGACCTTTTATAGCAGTAGTTATTCCTTCCTCTAGCAATAATGTTGCTTTGGTTGTGGATTTTGCCCAATTAAAACTAAGTCATTATATCTTACATTTCTTGTAGTGTAATATAGATCATTTATATATAGATGTAGGAATTAGATAAGTAAATCCTTGTGGAGACCACCTAAGTGCTATTCATGTTCACTAGTTCTTTTTTAGTAAATTCACTTTTTATTTTTAGTGCTAAGGACTATGATCAGTTAAAAATCAAAGTAAAACCTGAAATTGAAGTGTGAAATTGATTGTTCAAACAGATTTCAAAATTAAACCTTGAGCAAAGAGTTGTAATTGGAAATAGTAATCAAAACATTTGAAATTATCTTATAATTGTTGTGATAATTTCACTCAAAAACAAACCAAAACAAAAAAATTCGCATATTGCATGTGTCTTCTAAAGGGGGACAACTTGTTCTCATAATATTGCTTTAAAAAATAGGTTGAATACCAGTGTAACAAAAAGCTAATCAAGGGATACTTAGATTGCTTCATAATAAGACATCATAGCAACTTAAAAGTCAAACAATTGTTTTCTTGAATGTTGTTTGATAGTTTAACAAACCATAAGAAAGTTGCAAAAAATATAGTAGTTTTGTTTTTCCTCTTTTCTTTGTGTCAAGTTGTAATTTAAGTGTAACCTAAGTAAAGAAATGGAAAAATTAAATTATTTGGTGAAGCATTACACTAGGTAAGGAAGTTCATTTTGACTTAAAAATTTTCTAGGTTTTATAAAATATGGTTTGAGGTGACACAACCGAACATACTTTGAGTATATCCATTAGCATTAATCCCATCCCCATCACCATTCCTACCACAACACATCTCTTTATCCCTTCCTCTACCCTTATCCCTCCTCCTAGATGACATGGTTTTTGCCTATCCCCGCAGCCATAGTTCTGAAAGGCGCGCCTAGGCTCGGGGCGACGCGACGCCACCCTCCGGCGCCTCGCCTGAAGGGAGGCGACGCCCCATCACAAAGGCGCCGCTTAAGCGCGCAAGGCGCTCGCCTCCGGCAAGGCGCGAGGCGGTCGCCCGAGTCGCCTCCGAGATTCCGACCAAGTACGCACTCCTCATTCTCCTTCTCCTCCTCTTTCTTCTTCTTCTTCTTCTTCTTCTTCTCCCTCCTGCCGTCGCGTTGCAGAGAGGAGGCGGGGTCGTGGGAGCCCTAATTTTTTTTTTATTTGCTGGGCCCAAAACGACGCCGTTTTGGAGCCTGTTCATTTAAAAGAACAGGGACCAAAATGACGTCGTTTTGGAGCCTGTTCTTTTTTTAAAAAAAAAACAGGCCAAAACAACGCCGTTTTGGCCTGTTCCTCCCATCCAACCCCCTTTTCTGGCTTTCTCAACCCGAGACCACTGCCATTCTTTGCTCTAGCCTCTTCCATGCTGGAGAAGTGAAGAAGAAAAAGAAAAAGAAGAAGAAAAATAGGGAGAAAATAGGAGAAAAATAAGGAGAAATAGTCACGTACCTTCCGGACCTCGGTATTTTTTTTTTTCTTCACTTTTCTGCATTTTTTTCCATTCTTATCTTATAACTCTCATTGGTAATTTTTTTTTTTAAATATAAATATTATATTTTGAGTTTTTGACATGAAAATTTTACAAAATAAAAATAAATAAATAAACTCATATGCATATTTGTTGTTAATGTGATAATGTGATATGCATTTTTTTTTCAATTTTTTTTCTTAATTTAATTATAATTATTTTATTGTAGAGTATAGATAATTTGTTTGCAAGATGGATAATGAGAGTGAAACTCAAGTGGACTCTAGTGCAAGTGGAAGAAGAAATCCGGGGTGGAAATATGGTCGTTTGGTTAATGAAAAAGATTTGAACACCATCATATGCATTTTTTGTGATAAAGTAACCAAACGAGGCATATATGTCTCACAAACAACATCTTGTTGGTGGATATAGAAATGCTAAAAAGTGTAGAAAATGTCCGGAACATGTTAGAGAAGAAATGGAAGAGTATATGAGTTCCAAGAAAAATCAAAAAGAGCAAATGAATATGGGGAGCGAATATGTTAATGAAGATTTGTTTGATTTGGAAGATGAAGATATTGGTGAGGAGATTAATAGTAGAACGAATGTCACCAACATTTCTAGTGGAGGTAGTAACCGAGGAGGAAGTGGTGGAAGGACGTTTTCTTCAAAAAAAAACCAAGACAAAAAGGTCTTATGGATCATTTTTTCACTCCTAATGCAGAGATGGTTGTTCAAAATCGAAGGAGTGGAAAGATGAATCAAACTACCATCAATGATGCCTACAAAAAGGAAGCAAGAGAAAGAACTTGTATGCTTATCACAAGATGGATGTATGAGGCTGCTATTCCATTTAATGCAGTCACATATCCGAGTTTCCAACCAATGATTGAGGCTATTGGCCAATATGGTGTGGGTATGAAGGGACCAACTTTTCATGAGGTAAGAGTTACTAACCTTAAGAAAGAATTGGCTCTCACAAAAGATTTGATGAAAGATCATATGATGGAATGGGGGAAAAATGGATGTTCAATTATGTCGGATGGATGGACCGATAGGAAAGAGAGAACTTTGGTGAACTTTTTGGTTAATTGTTCAAAGGGAACCATGTTCATGCAATCCATTGATGCTTCTTCAATGATTAAGACGGGAGAAAAGATGTTTGAGTTACTTGACAAATGGGTAGAGCAAGTTGGTGAGGAGAATGTTATTCAAGTTATAACAGATAATCACTCAAGTTATGTGATGGCAGGTAATAAATACTATTTCTTGAATTTTTATTTACTTTTAAAATTTGAATTATTTATCTTGAGAACTTATGTAAATTTATTATCTACAATTTCATATAGGGAGGTTGTTAGAATTAAAGCGCCCACATTTGTATTGGACACCATGTGCTGCACATTGCCTTGACTTGATGTTGGAAGATATTGGAAAGCTACCAAACATCAAGAGGACATTGGAGAGGGCTATATCACTAAATGGGTATATTTATAATCGCTCAGGGCTACTCAACATGATGAGGCAGTTTACTGGACAAAGGGAATTGCTTAGGCCTGCTAAGACTCGGTTTGCAACTGCTTTCATCACATTATCGCGATTGCATGAACAAAAAAACAATTTGAGGAAGATGTTTACAAGCTCGGATTGGTCAGATAGTAAATGGGCAAAAGAGCAGAAGGGGAAAACTATAGCCAACATAGTTCTAATGCCTTCATTTTGGAACACTATTGTGTTTTGTTTAAAGGTTTCGGGTCCCCTAGTTCGTGTGCTTCGTTTGGTTGATGGTGAAAAAAAAGCTCCTATAGGATACATCTATGAGGCCATGAATAGAGCTAAGGATGCAATTGTGAGAAGTTTTAATGGAAATGAAGAGAAGTACAAAGAAATCTTCAACATCATTGATAAGAGGTGGGAGATTCAGCTTCATCGGCCTTTGCATGCAGCAGGGTATGTTTTGAACCCGGAATTCTTCTATGATAAGCCAGAAATAGAGCATGATGCCGAGATTATGAGTGATTTGTATAAATGCATCTTAAGGCTAACAAGAGACCCTGCTAAGCAAGAAAAAGTTGTGGCCGAAGTGAGTTTGTTCACAAATGCCCAAGGACTATTCGAGAATGAGTTAGCTGTTATGACAAAAAAGACTAGAGCACCAGGTTAGTTATTTAGTTTTCTTTATTTAAATGATTAGATTGTATTTTTGCTAAAATAGGTGAATTGTTTCACTAAATTGTTAATATCTATACTACAGCTGAATGGTGGGCTACATATGGAGCTTCAGCTCCAAATTTGCAAAAGTTTGCAATGAAAGTCCTCAACTTAACATGCAGTGCATCAGGTTGTGAACGGAATTAGAGCATCTTTGAAAATGTGAGTGACCCAATCCAAAATAATTACAAGTACTAGTCTAATAGAGTCTTGAATGTAACTTAAAAGTTAAAACTTTAAAATATATTTATGAGCTTATGAATTTTTGCAGATTCATAGCAAGAGGAGAAATAGGTTAGATCATCAACGCTTGAATGATTTGGTGTACATTAAGTATAATCGAGCCTTGAAGAGAAGATACAATGAACGTAACACCATTGACCCAATTTCCTTGAAAGATATAGATGATAGCAATGAATGGTTGATAGGGAGAATGGAAAATGAGGATTCTCATGGAGGTGCACAAGATGATTTTGTATTTGATGATGACAATTTGACATGGGGTGATGTTGCTAGAGCTGCTGGAGCTGAGGAGGCCAGGTTTGATACTAGAGCTAGAGCAAGCTCAAGCATAATACCACCAACAAGGGGGATAGCTTCAAGTTCTAGAACTTTGCCTTCTCATTCACTAATAGATGAAGATGAAGATGGAGACATGGTTGATTCAGCAGATGAAGAAGATAGGGAAGGCTACAAATGTGGTGATGGAAATGATGATGATGATGATTTTGTTGATTTAGAGGAGGAGTGATGATTGCTTGTTGTGGACAAATTTGTGATTTAAGTGTTTTTTAATGATGTTTTTGAATTGTGGACAAATTTCATGTTTTGGACCTTTAGGTTTGAAAACTTTGGATTTGGATATGTATTAGGCAAATAGCAATATGGATTTGGATTTGTTTTTATGCTTGGAGTTCTTTATTTTTATGTTTTTTGTTTATTAAATTGAAGTTTTGGATGATATTTGATGATTTATGTGTTTAGAACAAATAAATAATTGTTAAATTTGATTATATTATATAAAAATATATATGTAAATTAGGGTGCGCCTCACTTCACTAAAGCCCGTGCCTTAGATGCGCCTTGCGCCTCAGGCTCCAAGACTACTTTGCGCCTTAGTGCGCCTTGAGCCTTTTAAAACTATGCCCGCAGCTGTATAGTGAAGACCATTAGATCCCTAAAGCATAAATTTATATGGTGTTAGTGAACCACATTTTCCATATTACCAAATTGTACACAAATATTACCCGACAACTTACAAAGCTGATAGAATAGTATTGAATAAATAAATGTTGAATTGTTAAAATATTATATTAGAGAACTTTCCAACATAACTGATACATGGTAACTATAATAAGGGAGATGAAGAAATCACTTAAATTTCAAGCATAATATATATATACACTAACTTAAAAGGTATCTGAAAATGAAAATTTCATAAAATGATTTCAGATTATATATAAACAAGGGAGTCATTTGTTCACACCAATTCAAATATGTAAAATATCATAAAATGAAATTTTACCCATTTTGATACCAACATGCATTCTGATTTATGTTCTCACAATACATTAAAATTGCATGACTATAGATTATAAGTTCCTGTGGCACTCTACCAGAGAAGCCAAAACCTCTTAAATAGTATGTTGGCAATGGAAGAATGCAAAAAACAACAAAGATAAGCAAGCATGATGAACCATACCGAGATTGGGAGTGAATTGGTAGCAGAACCATCTAGGCCATTACCAGCCATTGTTAATATTATAACTGCATCATTGGGCATAGAAAATTAGAATGTTATGCATAGCTAAACTGACCAAGTGAATAACTAGACAGCAAGTATAGTACAATACTATGAAAGTTCAGCTAAGTGACATGAAAATGCACGCATCCAATGATGTGAGTAGGACATACTTAAAATAGGGAAGTGAAAGTATACATCAAGTTAAAGGATACCACATTGAAAGTGCAATTTCAAATTAAATCGGTAATGAAAGCAACTCCAAATAATGAAAATTAAAAAGTAGTCCTATTAAAAAAAAATTAAAAAGTAGTGCATCGTGTCTATAATAAGGACAATACATAACATCCAAAAGCAACAACCCCATGACCATAAAGCAAAGAATGGAACAATGAGGGATCGTACACAAAATGAAAACCTTACAGGCAAAGAAATGAACATGTCACGGCAATGGATTATTACATTTAGACCGATTGTGACCTATGCCATTGCATCAAGAGCAATGAATAGCTCTCTTATGGCTAAATTGTGACTCAATACGCCTTTGTCGGGGTCTTCCTGGAGGACGTCTCACTTGCGAGGGTTGGAGACTAGGAAATATGTTGCCTTGGCCATCTTGCAAAGTCCCAGCCTCACAAACTTTAGGCATGTTGTGTGTTGGTAATGGTTGAAACTGACCGAGTAAATCAAATGTTGGGTGGAGACTTTAAAACATGGGTCGATATAGTCATACACATCGTGTCTCAATGTGCGGATCACAGCACATACATGTGGACATGGCAACCCGGACATTTCCCATGTTAGACATGTACACTTAATGTTGTTGCATATCCACAACCAAATAAACTTCTCCAGTAAAAACCTGGAACGTCCTACCCAAATAGGGCATCACAGTAATCGGAGCAGATCTCATGATATTTGACATTAGCTTTTCCTCTGTTTTGGGTCCAACCACGCTCTTCCACTTATCTGTACCACTCATATGGGTGTCCAACATGGCTACAAGCTTATCCATGTGCATCAACAACAACGTATAAATTGTTTGGTGTCGTTCCTCTCTTAACCACGCATTGAAGGACTCTGCAATATTAGTTGTCATTTTATCCCAACGTTTTTTAAGGAACTTTGACATCCCCCAATGCTCCGGACTATTCTCCGCAACCCACCTTGCTAGGTTGCCATTAAAACGCACAAGTTTTTCAAACGCCTCATTGTAGTCTATATCCAACCGAGCATATGCAATGTTGTCTAAAAGCAACAAAGCATCTTCTTTCCCTTTCTTTTCTCTAATGTTTTGCCTATTGAAGAAGCTTGAAAAGTTCTCTTTCACATGTCGATAACAATAGGCGTGATTTTCTACCCCAAACAACTCCGAAACGCTACGCAATATCCCTTGATGTCTATCTGATATAATAATTACTTCTTGACCATCTAGGATCCCCTTCAATTTCTCCAAGAACCAATACCAATCCTCATAATTTTCTAAACCAACCACACCCAGGGCTAGAGGGAACATTCCATCATCTGCATCATATGCAATGGTAGACAAAAGAGCTCCTTTGTATGGACCACTTAGGTGGCAAGAATCAATAGCCAATACCGGTCGACACCCCATGGTGAACCCTTGAATTGAAAATGCATGGGCAATGAACAATTGCTTGAAGTGACCTTCATGAGAAGTGTACTCGGCAATAGTTCCGGGGTTAATTTCCCTTAGCCTATGGCATAACCAAGGCAAAAACGCGTAGGACGCATGTGGAGATCCATATAAGCACTCTTTTGCCTTCTCTTTAAGATGCCATGCTTGGTTATAAGTCAATTGAACTCCATGATCACGTTCAAAATCCTTGCAAATTTGTCGGGGAAGGTATTCTGGAGTTGTTCTAAACACATCTTCAACAACAACAGCACCTCTCTTTGAAGAAACCCTCACCTTAGATGAACACTCATCTTGAGCTATATGATTATGATTAACTTGGTAAGTATAAACTCGCAATATTTCATTTCCTTCAACATCATGAGCTGTTATCTTCCAAGGACAACCCTCAACCGAACACTTTACTGACATATGAGTAGGTGAATTTTTCTTGTACTTGTATTGAAACCTTCCAGCTAATGACATTTGGTATATTGCATTCCAAAACTCATCTGCATTCTTAAATGTATGTCCGGAACCTAATATTACCTCACGATACCAATTCGATTCCAAAGGAGTGTACTCACTATCTGCACAACGCGATGCAAAACCTCTTGATAACATCATAGTATTAGGACTTGCATCGCATGATGCATTAGACGAAGGAAACGTAGGAGGTGGACCTCTGCATTTACATTCATAACCAAAATTAGACTACATAATGCGTAAAATTGATATTTAGAAAATTTTAAATAGACATCCAAGTGAAAGCGCATTACCCAAATGCCAACTGTGTATTCGGTATATTTGCCTCAATGGCTTCCACACCGGGTGACTCTACTATGTACACATTTGCAAAGTCATCACTGTGGGAAACCACGTTATCCAAATCATCCTCATCTTCTAAATCTTGGATGACTCTAGGGTTAAACTTGAGGGTGTAGTGCATCCTCCTCACATGAAGGGAAATGTCAAATTTTTCTAAGACTTTGTGAGTGAATTCTTCAAATGCCATTCCTTTATAAATGTGAATACCTTTGCTTCTTCTACCAACATATTCCCAAAGGCCATCATTTTTTTGGACAAGTTTGCCTCCCACGAAAATATAACAGTATATTCTATTTGTGGCATCCATCAACCTATTGAAATAAAGCACAAATTTATATTGTTGAACAAACAATAATGCATATTCAATGTGATCTTAAAAGTTTTTTATCTCACAATATACTATGTTCCCATATGAAAAAGTTATATTTTAAAAAATGTACATACAAACAAATGTAACTTTAAAGTCTTAAAAAATAATTTATGTTGCTCCTTTCGATTATTCTAACCATTGTCAACAGTAAGATTATTTTAAGATAGGCACTGATAAACAAACGGTGAGTTGAACTAAGATATGAAGACCCAGCTTCTCTCTTCTCTTGGACTGGTAAATACTACCTAACCTAAACAAAACTAAAAATAATAATAAAAATAAAAAACAAAAATGAGAAATGTAAAACTGAAATGGAAATTAAAAGATTGAAATTAATAGATTAAAAAAAACATTAAATTAAAAACTAAGAAAGACAATAAAAGGAAAAAAAAAATGAAAGATTACAACTAAAAACTATGTTACTTCTACTCCTACTTCTAAAAACAAATCTCTAGCTTATTTTCCCTATCATTCCCCTTTACTTATATATTCATAGTTCACATTTTTATAAACAAAAACCTCTCTCTCCAACTACTTTAGTGCTACCCAATTTGACACTACTGCTTACCTATGCTAATAATCTAATCGTGTCAGTACTTGGAACTTTAAGACAGAACATCACAACAATATCTAGTAAAGTAGGAGGATTTTGTGTCCGATTCGACATAATACTCCAGAACATATATATATACACCAAAAACATTAGAATTATGGAACTATAAGACATTCAATAGGAAATAATCCCCCACGTTTTATTAAGCTCTGACCTATACTTACACTAGGTAGAAAACAAATTCTCATTCTCACTCAAACCCTTAGACAATTTCTGTTGGTACTACTATATCAGACATGCCTACAAACTTATTCAAAGAGAATGGAGATATTTAAATATTAATTATAAAGCGTTGCTTTGCAAAATAATATGAAGAGACAATAGCCTAAAAAATGCAACAAATACAGAATTCTCTTCTAAACTATCATGTCCTACTTTAGATGATTCATACAAAACCATAAACAATAGTTTAACACATTTAAGGTTTAAGGGTAAAAAAAACTAATAGATAAAAAAAGATAAATCTGTTACTTGTGCCTACATCTCAAGCCAAGGCACCATAAGAAAACTTTAGGGGGTCTTTTTAGGTTTTCCATTTCCCCTTTCCATTTTTCCTCTCCCGGTTTTCTAGCAACCAATTAAACAATTATAAATTATTTTCAAGTATATATGACAATTTTTCACAAATATTTTTTTGAATTTAAAATATACAAATAACATGAAAAAAAAATCTAAAAAAAATTACAAAAATAAAATCAGATCGATTAAGCCATGAATCATGAGTTGCAGGTAAAGTGCATTTTCTACATTCTCAATGCTTAAAGAAAAAATTATGGTTCAAAATTTTTCCTTCTTTTTCTTATTATTTTCTCAGCATCCGAATAATAGTAGCAAACCAAGAAGTCAATTATTGAATGGGAATAGTAACTTGAACTCCGGAGATCAAGTTGAACACAATTTAGAGATATAGACAAAGTACCTAACTTACTAGAGAGATGTAGTTCTTCAAACATTAGCTAGGTATTTACCTATAATTTAGCATAAAGTCATATAAAGCATGCACATTCTTGTTTCCACTGAAAGACAGCAAAGACTATGGGCTGTTATCCACATCAGATATGGAACCAAGACATCGAGTCTGAATTGAAATGAGAATCACCAATGAGTAATAAATCACAAAGAACATCAAGAGACGTAGGCATGCTTCTATAACTAAGGAGGTTTTCATAATCAAATTTCGGAAAAAAAAAAAAAAAAAAAAAAAAAAAAAAACAGCAACAGACATGACTCTTTATATTTTGCCCTTACTGCTCATAAATTTGTCATAAACTAAATGCCTAAGAAAATCCCATTGAGGCAACTGTAACAAGCAAGTAGTCTAAGCATCCCATGTTCTATTCCAGGTGTAAGTTCAGCAAGGTGAAAGATAAAAGACTATCAAAATTAAAAGCATAGACAAAAACCTGGCCCAGATTGCATTTCTCAATCTCTAAGAGCTAATAAAATCTAGGCCGAGATTTAGGCAATCTACTAACCTCAAATATGCAACAAGAGACACCCAACTGAAATCAAAAGCTTATTCAAATTTTCGAGAGAGACGAATGCGAGAAAAAATGAAAGAAGCGCGGAGATTGAGATGCAAGCGATGGAGGAACTCGAGAGGAAGAGAAGAAAACGGCTTCTAGGCTTGAAATGCTGATGAAAGAGCAAAATTAGGGCAAAATTCCAACCTGGATTTTTTTGTTATTGAGATGCAAGCGACGGAGGAACTCGAGAGGAAGAGAAGAAAACGGCTTCAAGGCTTGAAATGCTGAAGAGAAGAGAGAGCAAAATTAGGGCAAAATTCTAACCTGCATTTTTTTGTTTATGAATTTTTTTTTTTCATAATCAGCTAAGGTTATTTTTGGAATTAATAAAAGTGCATATCCTTTTTTTTAATTTTGACACTTCCTATGGGTTTTCAGCTTAAATGGGTCAGTTACATGGACCTTCTCTTAATTTTTGGGCCCAGCTAGGCCCAAAACACAATTCTCCCAAAAAAATAGTCAAAGCCTTGAGTCTACACGCATCACCACGTATGATGAATGGCTCAGCATAACAAGGCCCATAAGTTTGAAACCGCCCATTGACCGTAAAAGCAAAATTTGATAATTGCTCCAATAGCCATAGTAGGAAGGACTGGGAGGTTCGGCTTCATTTGCTGCGTATCTATCCTAGCGCTAACATCTTGGGACATTCCCACTTGCCACCCTCATATATGATTTTCTTGAAGAAAGAGCCACTGCATCATTGAAAAGGAAAACTTCATGTCTCTGTATAGGCCGTGCCTTAGCCAAGACGTTCATTTCATGCGCTTTCTACTCTGCACATGCCAGCCATGATTTGATCTCTTTGTCTAGTTTAGTTTCATTTGCAGAATCAACAGCAGTGTAGAAAAGAGAACAAGATGTAGACACAACGAGGTTGCTGCTTCCCATTTCATCCTTAAGGGACCAGATAATAACGTCCCCAATCAAATACAATAGCCTTCCTTTATGGATATGCATGAATGAATGTTGGACGGGTTCATGAAGGAGAATTTAGATCAACTAGATATTGCTTTGGTTGTTATGATTTCCACTCACTTGTCAGTCAAGACAGTAATTAAAGTAGCACATATATTCATCTCATCCAATGGGAGTCACGAATCAGTAGCAATAAACCAAAGCATAACCCTCTCTCCTCAAGCACAAATCAAAACTCAAACCAAGAGTCCAAAGTAAGTCTAGAAGTTTGAGCCAGAAACGGGGATATGGATTGTAATACCGAATATGGAGGAGAGAACAAAACATGATATAGTGTATACATAACAGGGAGAACAGAGTGATCAAAACTTTTAAATATGATCTCCTTTCACATTGAAATCCGGGAGTAGCTTGTCTGGTATTGCATGTCAGTAGTCTCAAATAGAGCACCAACTCAGCAACTGCATACCCGGAATCCTCTTACAGTGATGAATAGGTCACTTTTGCTTTCATCTAATCGCCAAACCCCCACATGATGAGAATATGTCCTTGATAACCCTTTGTTCCCATAGGCAGAGATGAGAAAAATAATGTGTCCCAGGAGCAGGTACCAGAAGCAGGGGAAGGTGGAGAAACAGAGCACAAAAGAGAATGAATAAATAAATAGAACCTCAGAAAATTCACTTCACGAATCGTCAGTGAACCTTCCGAGCAGGTGGGAAAACCACATCAAATGCTACCATGGACATGATTCTTGGGCATTTCATAATCACAAGAGGGGCAGATTAAATTAAGATGGACAATGGCAAACACAAATGCAGGGTCATATCTCAACAAACAAACAAGTGGCCTTCAATATCCACCCCAAACAACATGATGCTTAGAAAAACAATAGCAATCTAAGGAAAAACAGTGAATAATGAGAAACGAGAGGAAAGCAGTGTACATACCTAGGTTCCTCGAGCAAAAAGAACCAAGTTTCAACTCTCTCAATGAATTTCTCTCACTCTCTGCAACAGCTTGCCTCTCAAGAAAGTTCAAACCTCTGACTTATATCTCTCACGCCATCACCCCTCAAAAACGTTTTTCCTCTCCCCAGCTCTAAGAAGGAAATCCGCCCAGAAAAATAGTCTCCTCTCAAAATAACTCTCTGAAAATCGGCAAGGAAGCTACCTTCCTCACTCTCTGCAACTGGAAGAAACTCTCACCCTCCGGCAATGGATACACTACACCTCTCTCGCTGGAAAATATCTCCCAACCCCACAGAAAAAGGCACCCCCTACAGCCGAAAATATCTTTCTCTGAAAAAGGCCGAAAATGTCATACCCCCATGCAGCTGGCAACGCTCCTCCTAACGGCCAGAATATCTCCTTCACAGGTGTCACATTTTCGTTGCACCTCAAAACCACTGGTAGCCTCTCCTTAGACGACACGTGGCTAACTAAAGCTCCTCCACGTGGCAAAATCAAGCTGCAGGAGAAGTAAGCCGCAATGGGGTCTACAGTTATTTTTTCTATTCAGAAAAAACTACCTATTTTGTCTTTTTCTATTTAATAAAAAGTTTATAATAAATCATAAAAAAGTAAAAAAATAAATAACTTAAATTCTGAAAACAAATTATTTTCAACAAAAAATCAAAAAAAAAAAAAAAAAACACCTAACTTAAAACTTATTCCAACTCATTAAATTGATATATTTATCTTTATAAATTATAATTAGAATAAAAAAAAAGTCGAGTAATAAGAAGTAACTATGACAAATAAGGTAAAAAGGTAAAATAAATATATGAATTTAAGAATTAGTTAATTATTTTTATTTATTACCTTAAATTTGTTTTTTACTTTAAATCATATTATTAAATTATTTTAGCCAACATCCTTAATTTGTTTAATGACTTAAATTAAGTTATTAGGTCGCTTTAAGTTATTAAGTTGATTTACCAAATACTCATAAATTTATCGACAAATAGTTTAAATATCAATAAATAAAAAATAAATTCTTAAATATTTTATATAATATAAGTTTTTAATAAAAATAATTGATAAGATAAATCGTAAAATTAAAGACATTTTTCAAAACAACACGGTTGCACTTATAGCTTTTTAAATATTTATTTTTTAAAATAACATTTTATTTCATTAATTTATTTTATCATGCAATCCAAATTTTAAATCACTTTTAAAAAAATAATAATCTGATAAATCATTTTTTATCATTATCTATATATATTCAAAATTTTCAAACTGTGTCTTAACCAAACCGTTATAAATTCCAATGTTTAAAACCCATTTCATCACTCCTTCCCGGGATTTGTTTCATGTTTGGGTCTAGGGTTTATGATTTTCTCTTTCGGCTTTGAACAACATGGAAGCAGCCATTGCCACTGTTGTTCCATCTTCCTTAGGATTCTCTAGAGCTACCAATGCCCGTTCTAGATCGACCGTTTTCAATGTCAATGGATACCTTAATTTGAAGGTACCGATTTGGTCTTTTCCATTTTGAAATCATATGTAATTGTTTGTTGGTCAATTTTAATTTTGTTGGCTAAGATTTTGATCGATACCCATCATTCTGCTTGCTGAGAAATGCTTGGGCAGAGACCAAACTACTTGAAATTTCAGAATTGTACCGGTTTTTCTTTTTTGCTTTTCTGTTTGTTTGGGATTTTCCAATAAAATAAGTTTATGCTTTAGCTTCTGTTGCGTAGATTTTGAACAGTTTGGGCATGTAGATTGATTTGTTTGGTTGATTTTTGGTTTAATTTGTGAATGGCAGTCTCACTCAAGGCCTGGACATAGGAAAATGGCTTCTGGATGGAAGGAGAAGACAATGGTTAGGGCATCAGCAACGGTCGACAACGAGGCATATGAGTCGGCAGCTCCAATCGCCCCACTTCGCCTGGAATCTCCAATTGGTCAGTTTTTGACTGAGATCTTGATAAGCCACCCACATCTTGTGCCTGCTGCAGTTGGATGGCAGCTTGAACAGCTTCAAACAGACCGTGATGCTGAGGGACACAAGCAAGAGTCTTCAGCTTCTGGCATTGAGTTATTATTATACAGGTTAGTATCAGACCCAGCCGCATAACATAAGCTATGTTTGTTTGCTGAGAATACTTAAAACAGAAGTAGAAAAATAATTTTAAGGCTTATATATTCTTATATTTAGCTCCTAGTAGTATGGGTAAATCTCTGGATTGATTTTTGTTTTTTTCTTGGTGAACCAAAATTTTCAATTTTTAGTTTCAAGAATTTAAATACGTTAGAAGATAACTCTTGTTGGGTTTTCCCTTTGTAGGAGGATTGCAAAAGTTAAGGCTAATGAAAGGAAAAAAGCTCTTGAAGAAATCTTGTACGTATTGGTTGTGCAGAAATTTGTGGATGCCAATGTTCCTTTGATACCCAGAATGAGCCCCTCTTCCCTGGGCTCGTCTGGCCGAGTAGACAATTGGCCAAGCCTGGATAGGGACCTTGGGGAGCTTCACTCTCCTGAAGCCACTGAGATGATCCAGAACCACCTAGCTTTCATTTTGGGAAACCGCTTTGGTGATTCAACCTCAGTGGCTAAGATGAGCAAACTCAGGGTTGGGCAGGTGTATGCCGCGTCTGTGATGTATGGTTACTTCCTTAAGAGGGTAGATGAGAGGTTTCAGCTTGAGAAGACAATGAAAATCCTTCCATATGCCTTGGATGGAGACAAGGCTTATGTTGAGGAAGCTATGGGGATGTCGCCCTTTGGTAGTGATGACTCTGTCCAAAGTGCAGAATCCCAGCCTGAGGTCTCATGTTGGGCTGGTGGCTTGATCATCGGTTCTTTTGGTCATTGGAAAAAACCGTCCTCACTTGGAAGCTATGTGAAGTCGATTGATGCAGAAACACTAATGAGGTATACAACAATAAGATCCATGGAGGCTGTAAGCATCATTCAGAAGCACACCCAGGCATTGTTTGGAAGACGTGACGTTGCTATAATTCCCAATATTCCTAAGGGGACCTTGGATTCTTCCGAGGATGAACTCATCAAGATGAGCTTTGGTGGTTTGAAGAGACTTGTTTTGGAGGCTCTGACTTTTGGTTCTTTTCTCTGGGATGTTGAGAGCTTTGTGGATTCTAGGTGACATTTTGTTGTAAACTAACTTCTGTTTGCTTGAGTCCATGCCAGAAATAATCTTGGTAAAGATGTCATTAACTGACCAGCAAATTGATCTGTATATATTTACGCAATTTTAATTTGTTAAGGATCTTAAACAGTTGAATTTGTGATTTTGGTATCCACTATCCTAGAGTCGAAAGTGAAATTCAGTATGCTAGATACTATTATTATCAGTCCTTCCTCTCTCTCTCTTTCTCTCTATCTCTCTCTCTCTCTCTCTCTCTCTCTCTCTCTCTTTGTATATATACATATAACAAATTTATGGTCTTCCATATAAACATGTCCTGAATCCCAGGCTACATTGACCAACGACTGTTTCCTCTCCATCTAGGAAAAGTTGCCTCTCTATTATCTTTAATTCCACTTGGGGTTAATGATTTGGCAGGTGGTGGTATTGGGGTTTTGGGTTTAAGGTACATCTTTGCCCCTTACCAGTAGGAATTTTGAAAGATTTTAGATAACCCATCTTGCCAGCAAGGGTTTGTGCATAAGTACAAAATTGCATAACCTCTATCCTTAGCTAATAAGAAATTGATTTTCATGAAGCCCCACCATGGCATGTGCTCCTACAAGCTCTTCAGTCGCCTTTTAGTTTCTTAAGCTCCATTTAAGCTATTTAATTTTTGCATTAGTAAAGGGTTAAGAGCATATGGTATGCATCCCACTCATGGAATAAACATTTCAATCAGGCAGTCAAGACCTTTAACTTTAATTAAAACAAGGATGAACCTTGTGTGTACAAGAAGGTACAAGAAAGCACAGTGGTCTTTATGATCTTGTATGTTGATGACATTCTACTCATTCATAATGATGCAGGGTTATTGTCATCGATCAAGATTTGGTTGTCTACTTAGTTTTAGATGAAGGATCTAGGAGAAATGCAATATATTCATAGGATTGAAGTCTTTAGGGACCGTAAGAATTGGAAATTAGCGTTATCTCAAGCTACCTACATAGATAAGCTTTTGGTCAAGTATGTGATGTAGAATTCTAAGAAAGATTTGTTACCCTTAAGGAATGGAATTCCTCTTTCTCAGGATTAGTGTCTTAAGACACCTGAGGAGAAAGAGTGCATGCGGTTAGTACCCCATGCCTCTATAATGGGTAGCCTTATGTATGCAATGTTATATACTAAGCCAGATATTTGCTTTATAGTAGGTATGGTGAGTAGATATCAATCTAATCCAGGTCCAGAACATTGGACTATTGTCAAACATATACTCAAGTATCTTTAGAGAATGAGGGATTATGTGTTTATGTTCCAAAGTGTTGAGATAGTTTAGAAGGTGACATGATGGTTGACAAGATACTTTTTGTGGAAAAAACTGGTGGATCAATTCACCAAGACATTAACAGGAAGAGTCTTTGTTGGTCATAGCATATGTTTTAGATAAGTATCCGACATGCTTTAAGGGCTCGTGGAAGAATGTTAGGATAGAACCCTTAAAAGCATGATATGATGTAATAAATTTGGAATTCATTATTTATTTAATGACATTCTGGTTTCACTTTTATCTAAGCTTATTCCATGTATTATACTTTATGAGCATTCTTGCCTGCATCTTTTGAATTGTATGTGACTTAGGTGCATTAGAAATTGTATAAAAGATCTAAGTCATGGGTCCTTGCAAATAGATGAAGTGTTCATACTCAGTTCATGGGCCAAGGCAACCTATTAGAGGTTGTAGTGCACTACCTCCTAATTAGAGGGTTGATTGGTATTGGCTATTAGGATGGGTTTCCCATGGTGAGTGCACTAGTGTGTATGGTTGCACATTAGATAGGACCTATGGTGAGTTATAACTTAAGGCTATCAAGTAGTCATGAATCCACCAAGCTGCTTCATTATGTTGTCTCTCAATCTTGAGAGAATATCGAGTTTATGTTGAAGTTAGCAGTGACTTTGACCTACGATTGAGATCGTAAGTTGATCATACATTTCCTATGGATTGGGTCATTGTTGATGGAAGCCGGTAGCAAGAGGTATTCTCAATAAAGGCACCATAATATCTCTTGGGATTGAGATAGTGTGTCTCTTTGGGTAATCTTAAGGAGGTGTGTTCATGGAAACTATGGTCATAGTAGTTTCTTAAGTAGAACTTGACATAGACTCTTTGAGAACTAATATATGTTAATTGAACACATAATAGGAGGATCTATAACTCAAGGATGGTAGAGGTAGTCTTGAAAGGCTTATAGGTTTCACCATGTTAGACTATGGACACTAGTTCATGGGGAGACTAAACACAATGGATAGTAGGTCACGGACCCGAGCACTTGGTGTCTTGTTATTATTTACATATGATACCAGAATTTAGTTGATTCTTTGTAGTGGGATGTTGAATCAACTTTAAAATTGGATTATGAGAGAGCCAATATTTCTATGGGTCCTAATGGTCCATGCTTTGAGCTCATATACTTTGTTGGCATGGGTTATGAGGGTTGGATTGGCTCTAGGTTCACTTTTGTACATAAGGGAATTTTGGTAATTACACAAGGTTGCATAGGGATAAGTGAACAAGGTCTCTAGATTGAGCTAATTGATTAATTAGTAAACCATGTTGTGTTAATTACTCAATTAGGACCTATTTTAGGCTAGATTAAGTGGCCTAAGCTCTTAATGGGTTTAAATCACTTAAGCCCAATAGAAAACCCCACAAATACCCCCTTAGGGGTTAGGGTTTAAAAAGTTTTTTTTCTCTTTTTTAGAGAGCCATCTTCCATCTCCATATAGAGAGAGAATGAGTCATAGCCTCCACCCTCCTTTCCATCCCCAGTAGAAGTGTGTCAAGATCAAGGTTCGAGTCATTGGGCGGAAGACTTTGGGTTTATGAGACTTCTGCAATTTTGTTTTTCATCTTCACCATGTGGATTTGATTCGGGAACATCCGAATATGAGGTATGGTTTTCGTTAGCGCTTTATGAATCGTTTTAAAGTTCAAAAATGCTATTTTTTTCATTGTGTATAGGATTGAGAAAAGGCCTATGATAGTTATGCATGTACCTAACCTGATCCTAGCTTGCGAAATAGAGAGATTCAGGTTTTCCCATCAATAACATTTATGTATATAATGCTATGTACTTGACCAAAATATTTGCTATGTTGTAGGTATGGTGAGTACATACCACTCCAATCTAGGACTAGAACATTGGATAATAGTAAAGCATATACTCAAGTATCTTAGAATAATAATGGATTATATGTTGGTTTAATGTTGCGATGAGTTAATACTCATAAGGTACAAAAATTCAAACTTTCAATTTAATAAGAACTCTCTAAGTCTACTTCATGCAAGGTATATCTCTGTCTTGGGTGATGGGATTGTTAGTGGGAGAAGTGTGAAGCAAAGTTGTATTGTTGACTCAACTATAGAAGTTGAGTATGTTGTAGTTTTTTAAACTAAATATGTTGATAGTGGAACCTCAAGCATCAGATTGAAGCAAGAGGAGAGTAGGCATAGGCCAAGATAAATCAGAGTTTGCAATATCTCTTCCCTTTTCTCTTTACATTTTGTAGTCTTATTATTGCTCATTATTGCTTATATTTCTCTTTTACATTCATTTAAGTTTAAAATTGTTAAAAAAGACTTAACATTGAATTCATTCCCTTCTCTCCCCCATGGTGTTTACCTATGGTTGGTTTAGTATAAACCCAACATAAATTGCATTTCTAATCCTCTAAAAAAGCAGCAAATTATGTCCTAATCTAGTGTCAACGTTGAATATTGCCCTCTTTCCTCTACGTTAGTTATAATTACTTGGTTGATTTATCTTCTTCATGATATTGGTCTTCTTCTTTCTCAAAACCCTCAACTTTTATGTAATAATTTAAGTGCTTTTTGTATGACTGTAAACATAGTCTTTCTCTTACACTCATCTAAGTTAAAGGTTGTTCAAAGAGATTCACACTCTATTCGCCCCCTCCTCCCTTTGGTGTTTACCTTAGGTTAGATTAGCATAAACCTAGCACAAATTCCACTTTCGGCTCCAAGAAGTAGTATCTCAATCTAAAGTTGAAGCCAAATATTGCTCTCTGGCCTCTACAACGGTTGAAATTACTATGTTGACTTTCTTTTTCATTATGTTGGTCTTCCCCTCTCTCAAAAACTCAACTTTTATGCAATAATTTAAGTTCTTTACATATGGTTGTAAACCCTGTCTTTCATAATCACTATAAACATATAGAGCTTGATTGTTAATTTGTTCAAAAAAAAGTTATTATTAGAGCCATTGCCACTCATTTCCTACCATCGAAATTACAAATTGCAGACGTTTTTACCAAGGTTCTCCCCAAGGCTTTGTTCTTCACATGTTGCTACAAGTTGTGTGTGCACAAAATTCCCCACACTAATAAGAGAGGAGATGGAGTGTCGTGATAACGTAAAAAGTTTAAATCTAGAAGCAGAAAATCTTTTATGTATAAATCTTTCATGATTTCATTTTATTTTCTCCAAGTGACCTTCCTAAGTAATTGTTCTCCCATAATTGAGGATTGGATTTTTCTTTATCTATCCTTTAAAATATTTTTGGCCTTTTTCATAGAGATCTCATTGTTGTGTATACCTGTAATTGATTGACACATTATTTATTCCTTTTCAGTACTTCTTTATAAGTCGTTCAATGTTTGTTACCCATTCTCCTTTTTACACCACTTAAATTGCAATGCTGCTATATATTTTGAGTTGCTTATAAATATATTATCAGAACTTCAAGTTCGATTATCATCCAGGAAAATTTATGGGTATTGTATTATGCTAAAGTTAATAAAGATTTGGTACATTCTCGTAAAATTATGAGTATGGAATTCTTAATCATTTGATTGGGTTACTTATATACTCTAGACTTCTATATATGTTGATACTTAACTATCCTGGTTCTGATAAATTGCATATAACAAAGTACAAGAGTACATATATCACTACAAGGAAAAACATATATGGTGACATTTATAATGAGTCACCCTGAACATAGGGTGTCGCTACAACATAGCGTCACCTTATCCACTGACACCATAGAGGGTACCAAGTGGTAATGTATTTGAAAGCGACACCAAAGTAGATAAATTGTGACGCATTTAGAAGCGACACCATATATTTTTTAGTGATGCTTAATTTGATACAGAGTTGTGTGAGATATATAAGATGTCATATTAAATGCATCACCTTTGAGTTATGATGTCATGTTAAATGCATCACCTTTGAATTATGGTGTCACTTAATTGTAAATGATTATAGAAGATATGGTTATTTTTTGTTGATCAGCCTATAGATTTTTGTAATGCTTAATAATAAATAAGATCAACGTGTGTAAATTTTGTCCATAAATATAATAATCATATTACATTTAACTTATATTTTCATAATGCTTATGGATTAACCTGTAATACATTACATCATCCACTAATATTTGTTTATCAAATGTTCACAAAACATAGTATATCAAACCCACCAAAACTAAAAAAGAAAAGTGAATACACATTAAAACATGATTTAGAAATGTTAAGCATCCCAACATTAATGTATACCTGCATTTCATATGCATAAAACCGCTAACCATAAAATGACACAAGAGTTGCATCCAAAAACCCACAATTCTCAATTCCAAATAAAATAACATTTATGTCGTATAATGTATGACTTAAGAGACATCTAAAAATCCAAATCTTGTTGTCTCTTTCTCCTTTCTTTTTATTCTTTATACTGTGTCCTCCCAAGAGTGTATACCTACATTTTATAGTTTAAATAGTTTTAGAGTTCTTATTGAAAATAAAAATGTGATGTTATAAAAAATAAACAAATCTAAGTACTAATGTTTTCTTTTTTCTTTTTCCTATTTTGATATAAAAAATACTTCGTAAAGAATAAGTAATGTTATACAATACCAATGGAAAATTTATATAACAACTAAGGGACTCACCATGCATGATTACAATACGTCAACATGATTCATGATTAGTTATAACGCAAAAGTAATCCATTATCCTTTGATTTCATCAAATTCTACTTGAGAATATATATTTTTGTCATCAAATTGAAGTAAAATGAAAATAACATTAATATCACAATAATTATAAGTATGAAACTATATACAATTCATTAAATGAGTAAAACCTTTAATGTAACAACTATAGAATCAATAATTATCTCTTTAATGAATCTCATAATAAAGTAGTCACATTTGAACTCAAATAAAAACAATTCAAGAAAATATCAAATAAATCAAAACTAAAAAATCAAAATATAAATCCAAAATTTTAGAAAATACTAATCTTCCACTTAAAATCTACGCTTTTTTAATTTATTTTTTATAATTCATTATGCTTTTAAAAATCATTTTTAACATCCAATTCTTCTATATATATTTCTTGGAAGGATTTTCTTAATTTCAATATTTTTTTAATGTTCATTTAGTGAAATAACAATGTCCATTAAAATTCATCTTAAAATTATAAAATAAAATTTTAGTAACAAAATATAAAAGTGTTTTCAATTACTAATATGATAGGACATGATATTATAACAAGCATGAAAATTCTGTATATAAGACAAAAAACCTAATTCACTATTAAGAAATGTTAAGAGAAAAATTAGTATGAGAAAGAATTAAAGAACCTTTCATAAAAATTATTGATTTTTCAATTATAACTCCAATTGATATTTTTTTTCTAAGTAAAATAATTAATAGAAAATTTGGATGTGAAAAATATGTTCAAATAAAAATAATAATAAAATAAAACCATCAAAGGAAAAAATATTCAATATTTTAAATTTTTTACTTTTAATATTCTTTAGATCAATAAATTATCAAACATCAAAAATGAAAAATGAAGAAAAGGAAGAGTTTTATGGAAGGAATTGGAAAAAATTTGTAATAAAAGGATTTTATAGAAATTTCCTAACCTTGAAAAGAAAATTTCATCATCAATCTCAAATTACTCCAAAGTTTGGTCAATGCATATAAAAACAATAAGAAAAGAAGACAAAAATAAAACATATTTTTAGAATCCTTTTGCGGGAGATGACAATATTGAGAATAATTTTCTCAAAAATTATTTTTCAAATATCACCAACCAATATTCTCATCATAACATACTGTAATATTCTTAGAAAATAAACAAACAGTCCAATCAAAGGAAAATTCATAGAAATCAAAGGAAAATTATCAAATATCTTCTTAAAAAAAAGAAAAAAGAAAAAAAAAAGGAAGAGTTTTATGGAAGGAATTGAAAAATTATGTAATAAAATGATTTTATAGAAATTTTCTAACCTTGAAAGGAAATTTCATCATCTATCTCAAATTACTTTAAATTTTGGTCAACACATATAAAAACAATAAGAAAAGAAGGTAAAAACAAAAAGCAAAAACCATATTTTAAGAATATAAAAATATGAATAGAACAAGATGAGATATTAACCATAATACCATGTAAAAGAATTGAAAAAAAAAATCAAAATATAAGATTTGATCATTTTTATAATTATAAAAATTTTCATTCCTATTTAAATTTTAAAAAAAAACAATTCATTTACATGAATAAATAAAAAATAAAATTAATTTCTCATTGTTAGTTCCAACATTCCTGTAGGCGTTCAGAGCCACCTTACTCGGTTTAGGCGTTAAAAGCCACCTTCTTTAGTTTAGGAGTTCAAAGCCACCTTTCTTAATTAGGCATTCAGAGTCACCTCCCTCAGTTAGGTGTTTAGAGTCACCTTCCTCAGTTAGGCGTTCAGAGCCATCTTTCATCAACTTAGGCGTTCAGAGCCACCTTTTATCAGCTTAGGCGCTCAAAGCCATCTTCTTTAATTTAAGCGTTTAGAGACATATTTTCCAATTTAGGCTTTCAGAGCCACCTTTCTTAGCTTAAGTGTTTAGATTAATTTTCATCAACTTAAGTGTTCAGGGTCACCTTCCTAAGTTAAGCATTTGGAGCCATTTCTCCAAATTAGGCATTCAAAGCCACCTTCCATCATCTTAGGCATTCAGAGCTGTACTTTTAGACATTTAGAACCACCTTCTCAGATAGGCATTTCAAGTCACTTTCTCACTTAAGCGTTCAAAGCCACTTTCTCACTTAGGCTTTCAAAGCCACATTCCTCAATTTAGGCATTTAAAGCCATCTTGCTCAATTTAAGCATTCAAAGCCATCTTCCTTAGTTAGGCATTCAGAGTCACCTTCTTTATATTAGGCATTTAGAGCCACCACCTTCAGATAGGCGCTCAGAATTTTCATAGGCGTTCAAAGTCATAGGCCTTCAGAGCCATTTTCTCCCGTGCATTCAGAGCCACAGGAGTTCAGAGCCACCGTTTTAAGCGTTCAAAGCCATCTATTTCAGTTTAAGCATTCAGAGCCATTTCTTTCAATTTAGCCATTCAGAGCCAGCTTCCATAGTTAGGCGTCAAAGCCACTACTCTAGCATAGATGTTCAGAGCCACCTTCCTCAATTAGGTATTCAGATCCACCTTCTTCAATTTAGGCTTTTAAAGCGACCTTGCTTAGTTGTTCAAAGCTATATTCATCAGTTTAGGCATTCAAAGCCACATTTCTCAGTTAGGCGTTCAAAGCCATTTATTTCAATTTAAGCTTTCAAAACCACTATCTCAAATAGGCGTTCAGGACTATCTTTCTCATTTTTGTGTTTAGAGTCATTACTCAATTTAGGCTTTTAGAGCCACCTTCCTT
This sequence comes from Vitis cinerea var. helleri x Vitis rupestris, assembly GCA_945999865.1. Classification (NCBI taxonomy): domain Eukaryota; kingdom Viridiplantae; phylum Streptophyta; class Magnoliopsida; order Vitales; family Vitaceae; genus Vitis; species Vitis cinerea var. helleri x Vitis rupestris. The sequence goes on along the minus strand of OX253931.1, from coordinate 1,599,982 downwards.
TGTTAGGCATTCAAAGTCACCTTCTTCAATTTAGGCTTTCAGTGCTCCACTTTTAGGCGTTCAAAGCCATTTTTTCCAATTTAGGTGTTTAGAGCCACTTTCTTCAATTTAGGTGTTCAAAGCCATTTTGCTCAGTTTAGGCATTCGGAGCCACCTTACCTTGGATTAAGCTTTCAAAGCTACCTTCCTCACTTAAGCGTTCAGAGTCATTGTTCACAGTTAGGCATTCAGAGCCATAGCTTAGGTTTTTTGAGTCATTATTCTTAGTCTTTGCGTTCAGGGCTGCATTTCAAGTATTCAACGTTATAGTTTCCCAAAGTCTCTTCTCCTCGATTGTATGTGATGTAGTCCTTTGGGCTTATAGCATGTGTTTTGATCATATCATTGGTACTTCTCGCCTCGCACCTTTGTATAGTGCACATGTAGTTTTCCTTTAGTATGTGTTCGTTCCTATGCTCTATAGTGGTCTAATTGCTACTTGACTTTGACACTAATTTTTTGACCACTTTTGGAGGCTTTTTTTAAGGGAGTTTTAGATCCATAGTGTAACTTTAAAGGCACCTTAGGAGTTTCCATTCTTGCCTTTTTTATGGGGTTTTAAAGTCTCTTTATTCATGTTTTAGTTTAAGAGAGTTTGTGTCATACTGGGACAAATGTGGTGGTCTTTCTTATTCTTCGATAGAGCTCACTTTGTTTCATCTATGTATACACTTACTTTACTCATGGACTCTACCGAAGAGGGGCATATTTGTAGACCTCAAAATTTGTTTCAATTTTGTTTTAACATTAATTTTGAGCTCAATTTTATCAATAAATTCCAAACCTAATTACATTTGATTTTATTCACGCACTCACCCCCTTTAAATCTTAATTTTTGTTATTTTGTATTTTGTATTTTATATTATATTATATATATATATATATATATTATTTTATTTTATTTTTCTTTCATTTTCTTTTCTTTTATTTTTTTATTTTTTTTTCCTTTTCTTTCTTTTCTTCATTCTCTTTCCCATTTCCTTCCCCAACTACTCTACATACTTTCTCTCTTGCCCATACCACTCCCCATACCCCCACATACAAAGACTCATCCCCTCTCCTCTCTTCCCTCTTCTCTCTCTTCTCATTTTCTTTTTCTTCTCATTTTGGTGGTCGATCCCATTTTTTTCGGATTTTCTTTCTCTTTTCTTCCACTTCCTTTCCCCATTAAAACGTTTCTTCTTCCCTTTGACTCCCACTCACCACTCCCACCTTGACGACCCCATTTTTTTTTCTCTTTCTCCATTTCTTTCTTTCCTTCTTTCCCACAAACTCTCCACGACCACACCCAGTAAAAAGCCCATTGCCATACGCTCTCCTTACTTCCGTTTCTTCTTTTTTTTTCTTCCCCATTTCTTTTTATTTTTCTATCATTTTTTGGTTTCCCATGAAACCCATCTTCATACCCATAGTCGACCAATCATTGTCGGTGAGTTGCCTCCGATGATGCCATCTCCATTTTTGGCGCCCCTATATCACTCTTCTCTCACATTCTCTTTCTTTATTCTATTCTTTTTTTTTTATCTTTATTTTCAATTCATTTTCCCTCTCCCAACCATTGCCAACCCTAATTTTCCCTCATGGTCTCCAAAAAAGTGTAAATTCTTTTTTATTTATTTTATTTTTTCTTGCTTTTCTTTTATTAGTAATGGTTGTTTGTGAAATTTGGATTGTTGGATTAATATGAAATTTTGGCTTTCTTAATTAGTATGGAATTTGGGTTAATTTGTTGTTGGTAAATTAATTGAAATTTGGGCTATTTTTGTTTTTGCATGGGTCCATTCTGTAATTTTCTTGGCTAAATATGGATTTATGACACATGGAGCATGGAATTTCATGGGAGAAAGTGAAATTCGAAAAGCTATAGGAAGATATTAAGCTTGTTGTGAGCTTGTTTAGGTACCCATTTTATTTCCCACTACTATTTGGTTTTATTTTTATTAGTTTCTGTAAATATTTGTTTATATATATTTACTCGTTGTGTACAGAATTGAATATCGAACAAACCAAAAATTTTATTTAAATAAGATGAACAATTCAGTAAACATGTTTTAATAAAATAATAATTAAAAAAAATATTCTTTTTAATAAAAGTAAGTTTTCTTAATAAAAATTCATAAAAGTGTTTTTAGGAAAATTAAGAAAATCGTTTTTAATAAAAATTCAAAAAATAAAATAAAATAAATTGTTTCTAATAATAATTGTTCAAAAATTGTTTTGTAAATAAAGTTGTCTCAAAAATTAATTTTTAATAAAATTGTCCAAAAAAAATGTTTTTTAAATAAATTCTTTTTCTTTAATTGAAATGGGATTAAAAGTAATTTTTATAAATAGAGGATTTAATTTTTTTTTAATTAAAAATTCTTTTGCAAATAAAGTTATATCTTTTTAAATAATTTGTATAAATCATTTTTCTTAAATGAAAATAAATCAAAATACTTTTGTAAATAAAATTGTAAAAATTCATTCATTTTTAGTAAAAGCAAGTAAAACTAATTTTTGTTGTCAAATTGAAATTTTGTAATAAATTCTTTTGATACAATAAGTGTAAATAATTTTTTTGAAAATTGAATCAAATAACTTGAAAATAAATTGACTCTTTTTGAAAATTAATAAATTGAAATCATTAATTCAAAATTGTTTTTAAATAAAATCCTTTGAAATTTCTTGAAAACTAATTTTTTTTAATATATCTTTTTTTATTTAGTTCAATAAATAATTTGGCATAATTTTCTTATCATTTATTTTGTATATTTTATAATTAGATTTTATTGTCATTTTCATATATATTAATTTGATTCTTTTTCTTGGTATCCATAATTTATTAATTAGTTGTCATAATTCATTCAATTCATTTAGAAGAGACCGTATGCATATGGGTGTAGAGGGGTGTTACGACTTATCACCGTACTTTCCCAATAGGTAACTTGATCCCCGAATTCGGACTTGGTTTTTGCAAACATGTTTTTTCTAAATAAGGAGTCACACAAGGTTTTCATTCTTATTTTGTTTTTAAAAATATAACAAAAATAAGTGGTGACTTCAAGTCTTTTTTTAAAAAATAAATAAATAAATAATAAAAATTAATTTTTCACCAAATAAAAAAGTAAGTCTTGCCTTTGAGTAGGAACGCACGTGAAGAATATGGGTCCACATTTATATTAGATAGAAATGTTGAAAAAAAATCAAGAATGTGAAAATTAAAAATTGTTTACTTTTTTTCATTTTTTTTAGCTTCAAAATGCAATAATATTGATTATCCATAGTAATTAAGATTAGAATTGATGGAAAATAAACTCAAAAAAATTAAAAATTGAAAACACTAAAAATTATCAGGTGTACGAAGAAGGTGAGATAGGGTAGGAAGAAAGTGAGAATTCCTCACATTCTTCATATCCTTTCTCACGTTATTTGTACCCTCGAAATTTTACTTCTTTTTTTTAAGAATTTTTTTTCACTTCAAAATATAATAATATTGGTTATCAATACTAATTAAGCTTAAAATTGATGGAAAATAAACTAAAATAAACTAAAATTTGAAAATACTAAATAATTGTCGAGGTATGAAGAACGTGATGACTTAACCTTCAATTACAATTTAAGAAATTATAAATATTATTTATTTTCAATTAACAATCGATAAATCATTATTTTCATTTTTAACAATAAATATTTATTTTAATATATTTATATATGATTTTTGACAGGGTGAGTGTAGACCCCAAAATTTGTCTCAATTTTATTTTTACATTAATTTTGAGCCTAATTTTGTTCTTAGATTTTAAATCTCGATTATATATGATATTTTTGACCCACTTGCCATCTAATTATTTGTTTTTATTATTTTGTATATTATTACTATTATTATTATTATTATTACTATTATTATTATTATTATTATTTTCTTTCTTTTCTTTTTTCTCTCTCTCATCTCTTCTCTTTCTTCCTACCTTCCCCAACCACTCCACCCACTCTTTCTCTCTCATGCCCATACCCTTATTCCTACGACCCATAACCTCCTCTTCTTTCCTGGATTTTTTTAGGTCGAGCCCCCCACCCCCCCCTCCCCTATTATTTTTCCACGGATGACCCTTCCAACACAATTGTCACCCCCACTCACCTCTTCTCTTCTTCTTCCATTTTTCTTGTTTTGATTTATTTCATTTTCTTTTCCCACACTCATACCCATGGGGTGAGACCCATCTCTCCTTTGTTTTTTCCCATCATTCTCTCATCTCTTCCCACCTATCTTCTTTCCATTTCTACATTGCCACTATCATTTTCCTTTCATGGATCATCACCAATGGATGCTTATCTCACCCCATAAATACCATATCCTCCCATAATCATCACTATTCAAGGGTTCAAGTTTGGGAAAGTTTGTTGATTTCCATAGTAGTTTTTATTTTATTTTATTTTATTTATTTATTTTATTATTATTATTATTATAATTGTTATTATTTGTTTGGCTTGTTTATTAATTGGGATTTGTTCTTGATCTTAGGCTTTGGATGATGACATGGGAATGGGTTGGGATTGTGTTTATTTATCACCTTTGGACTTAGGCCTATTTGCACTTTGCGATCTTTATTTGGGACTTTGAGGGTTGTTATGTTGTTGGGCTTCAATTTTGATTGAATTTTATGATTTGGGCTACCAATCTTTGTGTTTTGGGCTTGTATATTTATTGGATATTAAATTGGGCTTATTTTTTGTTGTGAATTTAGGTTTGTTTATTAAATTAGGTTTGAATTATGAGATATTAAATTTAAGCCTAATTGGATTTATTTTGATTTACTGTATTTGGGCTTGACTAATTGTGTTTGTATTTTGGTAATTAATTGGAAAATTTTGCACTATGGCTATTGGCATGGGGATATTTATGTTGGGTTATATTTGCTAATCTAGGCCCATTTTTAATTGACAAAATTTATGGGACTAATTCGAAGTTTGAATTTGGGTTTGAATATTTGTTTGAGATTTTGTACATCTCTTAATATTTATATTTGGGCTATTTTTGTTTTCGCATGAGCCTATTCTACAATCTTGTTGGCTGAGTACGAATTTATGACACATGAAGCACAAAATTTCATGGAAGAAAATGAGACTCAAAATGTTGTAGGAAGACATTGAACTTGTTGTAAGCTTGTTTAGGTACATATTTTATTTCCCACTTTTATTTGGTTTTATTTTATTACTTTTTGTATATTTTTATTGAGTATGTACAAAATCGAATATCGAACAAATCAAAACAAAAAATTAAATAAGAGGAACAATTTAGTAAATATGTTTTATTAAAATAATAATATTAAAATATTCTTCTTAATAAAAGAAAGTTTGTTTTATTAATAAAAATTAAAAAAATGCTTTTAGAAAAATCCAAAAGAAAAATTGTTTCTAATAGAATTTGAAAAATTGTTTTTAATAAAAATTGTCCAAAAATAGTTTTGTAAATAAAGTTGTCACAAAAATTAATTTTTAATGGAATTGTCCAAAAAATGTTTTTTTTTAAATGAATTCTTTTTCCTTCATTAAAATCGGAATTAAAATTTTTTTTTAGAAATAGAGGATTTAAATTTTTTTTCTTTTTAACTAAAAGTTCTTTGCAAATAAAATTATGTCTTTTAAAATAATTTTTATAAATCACTTTTCCTAAATGTAACAAATTGAAACACTTTTGTAAATAAAATTGTAAAAAATCATTCATTTTTTGTAAAATGATTTTGATGCCAAATTGAAATTTTGTAATAAATTATTTTGATACAATAAGTGTAAATAACTTTTTTTTTTCAAATTAAGTACAAATGAAATTGAATCAAATCACTTGAAGAAAATATTTTGTAAATAAATAAATTGAAATCACTCATTCAAAATTGTTTTTAATAAAATCCTTTGAAATTTTCGGAAAACTATTTTTTTTTTCAAATATCTTTTTTTTAATTAGTTCAATAAATCAATTTGCATAATTCTATTGTCTTTTTTTTTTTTTTGTACATTCTTGTAATTTTATTTTGTCATCATATTTGTGTATATTGTCTCATTCCTTCAATCTTGGTATCTATGATTAATTAATTAATTGCCAAAATTCTCTTAATTTGTTTAGTAGAGACCATATGTATACGGGCTTAGAGGGGTGCTACAGCTCACCATCGTACCTTCCCAATAGGTAACCTGACCCTCGAACCCAAACTCGATTTTTCATAGAACTATTTTTTTCCTTCAAAAGTCACACTTAGAGTTTTTCTTTCTTATTTTGTTTTTCCCTTTAAAAATAAAATAAAAATAAGTGATGACTCCAAGTCTTTTTCTAAATCATATTTTTCATCAAATATATGAAAAGCAAGTCTCACCATTCAAGTGGGAACGCATCAGCAAAATACAGGGTCCACAAAATGGTGACTCCACTGAGGATATTTAGAGGATCAAACTCGAACCCGAGTTGAGGGAAATATGACATTTGATTAGTCGATTAGTGGATACCCTCTCATTGCGTCTTTATTGTATATTTGCTTGTTTTAACACACATGAGCATTGACATGTTGATTATTTGGTATGTGTATTAGATGTGCCTTATTATATATTGATTCTTGTTATCATGTGTGTTTGTATATATTTGTTTATTTTTGTATGTATCTATTTTATATGATTGTGTTTTGCATGATTACCTTTTTTTCTTTATGATGTATGTTTGGTTATTATTGTTTATTAGGGATGTTCACATGTTGACTACATCGATTGATTCTCTTACTTGCTTTAGCATATGACTCTTCTTTTTGTATGATTATCTTGCTCTCCTTTACATGTATATTCTCATTTTTTTTTATATCTCATTCATATCAATGTGATTGATTCTTTTTATTGTATATTATCTTGTTTATCTCAACATATTGTTTATTCTTGTTATATACCTATCTTGTTTTTCCTGTTTCTTGTTTAGCTTGTGTGTAGATATGGATGATATACCTGTTATTTGCATGACTGCTTGGTGCAAGACTGCTCTTCTTTTATGTGATGCATGGATTACTTGTCTGTGTGGGGCACACATCTATCCCCTTACCTCCAACTCCCTAGTCTCGATCGACCTTGTTTCCCTTGATCTCATATTTGATATGAGACTTGTTACTTTGTTTGCTCTTTGATTGAGCTAGTGATTCAAAATAGGGTTTAGTGATGGGCTATATCTATGTTTGGAAGTATTCTGGAGGAGGTCGACATATTGATGCTAATTGGAGTCCGATATTTGAAGACTTGTATAGCCCAGAGCTAGATTTTAGGATATTTATGTGACCAATGTGCTTTCTCTCTGCTCAGTTTGATAGGATTTTCGAATGCATCCACACCATTCATTATGCACCTTAGATTATCACTGAGTATTGAGAGTTGTGAGAGCTTTCTCTATAGAAAACCCCTTAGGATGTCGAGGTAGTGCATGTGTGGAGGTGATGACCATCTTGGATGGAAGCGCCGCCCCATCTCTTTGGAGGCATGCAGAGGGTTGTGTATCGATGGAGGGTACAACCGCTTCTACTAGGGATCCTTTAAAGTCCACTATTTTTTCTTTCTAGAGTCTCCTTAACCTTGTAGGTTAAGCCTTAAATCTTTTGATTAGGATTTTATTTCCTACACATGGGTGCATCCGAGAGCCTTTAGGATCGCTTTAGTCAAAGTTTGGATCCAACACTCCCTCTTTTGGTCTTTAGTCGAGAGTGCTTAGATATCGGTGTGAGTTTGAGTTTCAGTTAAACCACCCTTTGCTATATGATTTTGGTTCCTTCTTGTCGCTCGTTGAGTCTAACACACTTTCTCCCTAGGGTTTCAGACAGTCTTCTTTTCTTGAGTCAACACATTCTTTCGGTTTGTTGTCATTTTCTACTTGACGTTTTGGGATATGCTCATTGATTATGCTCACTTTTTTACATTCCTCATGTGTCATGGCCTTGGTACTTCATTCTTTGATCAATTTGCCTATTTCTATTTTCAACTTGATATTTTCATTATAGAAAGGTGAAAGGCATGTTTTCACATTCACACCATTTTTTGAGAGATTCGCCTTTATCACCTTATCTTTTTCCTTATGAAGCTTGGTTTGAAAGTTGAATCACAGATAGTTTGTTATAAATGGAGTATCGATTTCATGACAATGTTGCTTTTCACAGCTCATTCATTTTATGGATTATTGATAAAGATTCTTTAGTCACATTTATAGCCATCTCATAATGGGCATCTTTATGACTTTAGAGTCTCTTTCATACGTCTAGGTTTTGCATTGCCACCAAAGGACCATGTATTTGCATGTCACATTGTTGTCATTAGAGTATTTTCTTGTGTCCCACATCCATTTTGTTTATTTTGCATTGTAGAGAGTTAGTCTAAGAGTCAATTAAGTTTGGATTCATAGCCCTAGGGAGGATTGGAGGTTGATTGATCAAATTAGATTCTTATCAGAGTTCAGATATTTCACTTGAGATGTCAGACGAGTTAGCTGACACACTAGCTTCTATTCAAGAGTTCATGGTTGGTATGAGCAGGCATTTAGATCAGATAAAGAGCTCATGCCAGGATCATCATCCAGTTGCCATTGCACTAACGAGACAGTTCCTCATGTATCTCAGACAGTGCAGGTTCTTCCACTTAAGACTTCACATGGCATTCCATTCCATCTATTAGATCATTGTGAAATTGCTCCACCACCTACTACCATAGTGTCGCCTCCCATTGTTCCCATTTCTGATGACATTAGATTGGCTGAGTAGGAGGCTAGGGTTGAGAGGCTTGAGTTCAGGATGAGATATATTAGATTATAGGATGGAGGTTTGACTTGGAAAGATATAGATGGCATACCGATGGCTAACCTACCCGCCAAGTTTCACATGCCAGACATTGAGCGTTACAGTGGGGTTGGTTGTCTGAAGATCTACCTGAGACTTTACAGTACGCTCATGAGAGCACACAAATTAGATTATGCACAATTAGTGGTTATTTTCCCCATGTCACTCAGTGGGGCTGCACAGAGGTGGTTCACCTCAATCGAGCCTTCGAGACTCTGCACTTGGGAGGATGTGGCTCATGAATTCTTAACTCAGTTTGCTTTCAATGTTGATATTGACGTGTCTAAACGAGAGTTAGAGGCCACCAAACAAAGGTCAGACGAGTCTGTTTCTTCCTTTGTTGGTCGTTGGAGGGTAAAGGTGGTCTGTATGGTGGACCATCCTAAGGAGCAAGATCATATTGATATGGTTCTTCAAAAATTACAGTCGAGGTTTGCTAGATGTCTCATGGGCATTCCATTTCGGGATCTCAAGAGTCTGGTTCAAGCAACTTTTAGTGTTGAGGAGGCCATTGCTTGAGGATCATAGACAGATATTATTCCTTCTTCTGACAGCAAGGGGAAGAGGCCAATTGGATCATCGAGTAGATCTAAAGAGGTTGACACTATTAACTACCAGCATCAAAGACCTGCACATCATTCATACTATAGGTCTCCCATAGCCAGAGTTCATTTCCCTCATTTGTAGCATCAGTATCAACCAGTTTATGCTCAGCATCCTTACATTGCTTAGACTAGCATGATGCCACAACCGTCACCTCTGAGAGTTATTGGTCCTCAGCCACCTATGAGACAGTACACACCATTGGGCAAGACTTTGACTAGAGCTTTTGAGAAGCTCAAAGATGCTAGCTTGATTATTCCTTTGGCACCACACCCTTTACCACATCCTATTCCTCCTTATTTTCATCTACATGAGCACTGTTCATTTCATCAGACTCAGGGACATGCAATAGATTACTGCTTGTCACTTCGCAATGCCATACAAGATTTAATTGATTTTAGGTTGGTCAACTTGTCTGGACCAAGTGTGACTGTCAATCCCTTGCCTACACATTCTACACATGCGGTTTCCCTACCCCTTGGTCTTCAGTAGAGAATTATGGATGTTAATGATATTCAGGAATCACTTGACATTTTGACTTTTCTTGTTTGAGGCTTTCTTTCAGTTGATATGGGTGCATTTGCTTTACAAAGTTTCAGTACAGAGTGCACCTTGGTTTGGTTGTGGAAGTCCTTAAAGTTTTTTTGTTTTATTAAGCCTAGTTTTGTTTCAAAGTCTCAACATATAGTTCATGTTGGGAGTCCAGTTGTTCATAGTCCTTTACATGATGTACTCATTGGCTCATTTAGTGATATGATCTTTTTGTTATGAGTATATTTCCTTTCTTTCTTATGAGCATATTTTATATCTTTTGTATTGATGTGTGTTGCATTGTTGATACAAGACATCTTTCACTTGCATATCTTGATCGCTTAGGCCTAACCTATCATGAAAGATATTGACCCTATTGATCTAGGATCGAGGAATCGACCTAGGAAGTTTGAGACTGTGACTGATCCCACCTTTTGATCAAAGCAGTACCATATCCACATCTATACCTCGACCTTTTGGACTTCATGACCTATCCATGATGAGCTTTGTATGGCATTACTCCATCACACTTTTACATGACTCTTCCTTCCTTACATATACTATTCTTTCCATTCCTTCTTTGTTCCAACCAAGTATGGTTTGAGATTATTGGACCTATGGTGAGCTTTGCACATTGATGTATGGATACCATTTTACAATTGAGATGGGTAGAGATGTTGTTGTGGACCGTCTAGATTGAGCCCTTACATATGACTTCAGAGAGTTGACATGGCCATACAAGATCAATTTTATGAGATGATGATAAGTGGCTTACGATAAGCAGTTGTGCCTGAAGAAATCGTCGTTTACTTTGCTTTGAGAGGATTATCTTCAATATCATTATGGAGCATTTGGAGTACGGTTAATGCACGATTCCAGAGGGTTGACGTGGTTATATCAGATGGACATCGATCTTTAGTATTGATCATTTGAGAGCTTGAGAGCATGATGTTTGAGACTGCGATCGCATGATGGGTGGCCTTCATTTTAGTTAGCTCAAACCCTATTATCTTTATTGACATCTAAACCGTTGCTATCCCTTTAAGCCTCACATGACCATCATAGCCTTTTCTTTCTTATAGCCTTGCTTATCTTTTACACCGGGTTAGGGGCCCTCTGGTGTATATATGCTTTATTCGAGAGTCTTATGAGCCATGGACTTATTGGCTCATATTCTTCATTATTATTTTTTTTTCTGTCCTACCATCATTTTTCACCATACCTCTTTGTTTATATCCTTTGTTCTATCCTTTGTCTTTGTCATCACGTTTCTTTCTATGCCATAAGTGATGATCTTTCACATTTTAGTGCATGGAGAACGGTCATGTCTCCTTCCATTCCTATCTCATGGACACTGGTTCAGAGATCTTTAGTTGAAAAGGTTATCTTGTTAGAGAGAGTTCATATACATCATTGTTTGAGAGTATATCCATTTCATTATGTATTCTCAAATGAGCTTATTTATCGATATTTAAAGTATGCACTGGTAAAACAAAAAAAAAAACAAAAAACAAAAATAAATAAATAAGCACATGTATTTATGTATGTATATAGTGTTCTTCTCCATTGAGTGTAGATATTGGTCATTGATAGCTATTCTTTTGAGTTGGTTGCTTATGAAAGTTCGTATGTGAGCTTTCAAAGACCCACATTTCCTTGTGCCTATCTCATTATGTATTTTACGTGTGAGAGACAAGTGACCTTTTCCTAGGGACTTCGGATCATTGTCTTCTCCATCATTACATACATTGATGATTTAACTGTTTTCCATGACTTGATTTGAGTGGATTAGTGCTCATTCATTTTCCTTCGATCTATTTCTTTCTCTCATGATATTTTGTTTGCCTTGCCTACATTGTTCTTTGTTCATATCAATTTACATTCTATATTTGATATTTTACACACATCATTCTTGTACATCCCATCAGTAATTCAATATTATTCCTTTCTTTTCTTTCATCATTGATATATTCATCTTGGATTCTTTCTTCATCACTGATATATTCATATTGGACGTCTTCTGATCCATGATTTATGAAACTCGTTGTACATATTGAATTTTATACACGAGGATGGATTTTATCATTGGAATTATTAAGCCTAGTTTCCCTTCATTTCTTCACCTTATTACCCTAGCCTGCGTTACGTCCCAAGTCTTAAGACCACCCTGAGGCCATGACATCACACATTGTGTTTAATAGCTCTCACGTGGGCGATACTTAGGATTGGTAGGAGAACTTTTTGATTATGATGGTTTGAGAGTTGTGGCATGACCCGACATTGGGGCATAGCCTTCTCAGAGAGTTTTTATCGGGTATGCAACCATTTTTCTTGATACATTGTATTTGGACACACCTTTCTTGGTTGGGGGTTGATTTTTTAGATGACCATTATGTCAAGGCATACTCTTCTTAGCCAATGATGGATTTTGAGTCATGGTCGTCCCTCAGAGGATATCGGATGTCTTTTTTCACATTGGAGCATGAGACATGATTGGTATATTTCATTTGGTGTACTTTACACAGGGGCATATTTCTTAGTCGATGATGGTTTTTAAGGCATAGTTGTTCCTTGGAGGTGATTAAATTCCTTTCACATTGGAGTATGAGATATGGCTGGGTGATTTGATTAGATGTGTTTATACGGAAGCATAACCCTCTTATTGGTATTGACGGATTTTTTAGATGATTGGATCAGGACACAAACACTTATGGGAGTTTGCAACGAAGTTTAGTCATTTCAGATATTACCCTATATTGGGGTATTACCCTTTCATTGGCGATTGATCTTAGAGATACCAGCTTACACATGGGCATGATCATGTTAAACTGCATTTTTTATTGAGGCATACCACTTTGCTTGATTTTTTTCATATTAGGACATGTTTTTTCTTTAGAGGAGGTTAGATACTCTCTTCATTTTACCATGATGACTTTGAGGAGCGGAGATTCATTTTGATCAGATTATGTATGATTGGTTGTACTCCTTTCATCGATGTTTGATTTAGAGATGCTTACACTAGGGCATAACCCACTCATTAGTGATAGTTTTGTGAAATGACAGTTTATGCCAAACACATACTTTCTAGAGATTATCTTGCATTGACGGCTTGCCCATTTTGAGAGGATGCATTCATACTGAGGCATAGCCGTCTTGCTGGTTTTAACATTGAGACTCCACCTCCTATTTATGTTTGCTGCTTTCATTGGATCATGGAGTCGGTGACACTTCAGGTTTGTTCTTCTCAGCATACTTGGTTGATATTTGATATCCATCTACCTTTCAATTTCATACCTAGATATTTCATCATTGATACATTCACACCTATATCTTTCTTACTAGAGCTTGACCAATATTTTCCTTTTTTTTTAGCCCACACATTTCACTATGACACATGAGCTCACACCTTACTCTTTGGATCAGGGAAGGATATAGACCAGTCCTCGACTTCCTTAGTCAAGCTTTCATATACCTTTTGGACTTTGAGTTCAACTTTTTCCATGATAGTCCAGTTTGACAGATTACCATTTTTTTTTTAATGACATCATTTTGACAGTTGACATGTTAAGTTTTAACTTGCTTGCATTTTGCACTATGTGTAATGGACATCATTGTTTTTATCCATCAGTCATTTTTTATTTTGCCATCATAGTTTTTTGATACATGATCATGTTTGGCATTCACATTTGAGGTTAGACATCATCATTACATGGTTGATCAGCATATACCAGAGTACGACAGTTCTTGTGACAGTCCACATCTCAATCTTTTCACCAACACATACTAGGGCATACTCTTTTCTTTGAGATTATCGGACTTTCAGCAGACTTCACTCACCTTTCAACTTAGTTGTCAACCCTCGTGATTTGCATACTGGAGAATACCCCTCTTGTTTGAGTTCATCGGACCTTCAACGGACTCACTCACCTTTCAGCTTAGTTGTCAACCCTTATGAGCTGCATACTGGGGCATGCCCCTCTTCTTGGAGATCATCAGATCTTTAGTAGACTTTCATTGCATTTTGATCTAGTTGTCGATTCTCATGTGTTGTCATACTGGGGCATATCCCTTTCTATGTCAAGTCTGTTTGGATGACTATCTCCGACATCCTTTGGCTTTGATCCATTTGTTCAGATCATCCTTATGTCAGTTCAATCTTATTTTTAGCGTAAACCGCACCTTATACGATCAGTCGCATCTTTGTCATTTTCCTTGGTTTTAGGTGATTACGGTCATTACGACTGCATCTCGTTCCTTCCTTCAGTCTAGTGATTTCGATCATGGTGATCCCGTTCCACCTTTCGTATGTTTCAAGTGATTTCGGTCATTGGGACCGCGTCCCATCTATTTTAGGTGATTTCGATCATGGTGACCGCATCCCATTCCTTTCTTTAGTTTGGTGATTTCAGTCATAACAACCACGTCCCATTTGTTTTAGATGATTTCAATCATTGCAATCGCATCCCATTCATTCCTTTAGTTTAGGTGATTTTGGTCATAGCGACCGCGTCCCGTTTCTTCCTTTAGTTTAGTGATTTCGGTCATGGCGAGCATGTCCTGTCTATTTTAGGTGATTTCTGTCATTGAGACTATGTCCCGTCTTTCCGTTTGCAACCACGTCCCGTCTGTCTTATGTGATTTCGGTCATTGCGATCACGTCCCGCCTGTTTTTAGGCAATTTCGGTCACTGTGACCACATCTCATCTGTTTTAGGTTATTTCAATGATTGTGACCGTTTTCCATATGTTTTAGGTGATTTTAGTCACTGTGATCGCGTTATGTTTGTTTTAGGTGATTTCGATCATGGAAACTACGTCTTGTGTATTATATTTCAGGTGATTTTGTTCATGGCGACCACGTCCCGTTCCTTCCTTTAGTTTGGTGATTTTGGTCATGACAACCGCGTCCCATCTATTTTAGGTGTTTTTGGTCATTGTGAACGCATCTTGTCTTTCCTCAATTTGAGGTGATTTTGGTCATTGAGACCGCGTTCTGTCTTTCCTTTTGTTTTGGTGATTTTGGTCATTATGATCACGTCCCATCATTTTCTTTAGATTTAGGTGACTCTAGTTTTTGTACACTTTGTCCTTGCAACTTCATATTTCATCCTACTTTCGTATAGTAGATGTGTGGTTTCTTCCTTTGTACATATTTATTCCTATGCTCCTTGGTGGTTCGGCTACTACTTGACTTCGACATCGATTTTTGCGTCACTTTTGGAGACTTTTCTAAGGGAGTCTAGATCCATAGTGTATCTTTAAAGGCACCTTAGGAGTTTTTGTTCTTCCCATTTTTGTTGGGTTTTAAAGTCCATTTGTTCTTATTTTGGTTTAAGAGAACCCGTGTCATACTAGGACAAATTTGGTGGTCTTTCTTATTCTTCGGCAGAGTTCACTTCGTTTTGCTTGTGTATACACTCACTTTACTTGTGGACTCTACTGAAGAGGGGCATATTTGTAAACCCCAAAATTTGTCCCAATTTTATTTTTGCATTAATTTTGAGCCCATTTTTGTCCTTAGATTTTAAATCTCAATTATATATGATATTTTTGGCCCACTCACCATCTAATTATTAGTTTTTATTATTTTGTGTATTAATACTATTATTATTATTATTATTACTATTATTATTGTTATTATTATTATTATTATTATTATTATTATTATTATTATTATTATTATTATTATTTTATTCCTTTTTTTTCTTTTATCTCTCATCTCTCCTCTCTCTTCCTACCTTTCCCAACCACCCCACCCACTCTTTCTCTCTCA
This sequence comes from Vitis cinerea var. helleri x Vitis rupestris, assembly GCA_945999865.1. NCBI lineage: Eukaryota > Viridiplantae > Streptophyta > Magnoliopsida > Vitales > Vitaceae > Vitis > Vitis cinerea var. helleri x Vitis rupestris. The sequence continues at coordinate 1,584,209 of OX253931.1, read as the reverse complement.
TGCCCATACCCCTCATTCCTACGACCCATACCCTCCTCTCCTCTCCTCTCCTGGAATTTTTTTTTTGCCCTTTCCTCCTATTATGTCTCTCTCTTCTCTTCATCTTCTTTCTTCCATCACTCCACTCTTAGCCATGAAACCCACATTCCCTATTTTCCACGGACGTCCCTTCCAGCACAACCGCCACCCCCACTCACTTCTTCTCTTCTTCTTCCCTTTTTCTTGTTTTGATTTATTTCATTTTCTTTTCCCACACTCATACCCATGGGGTGAGACCCATCTCACCATCTCTCACTTTTTTTTTTCCATCATTATCTCATCTCTTCCCACCTATCTTCTTTCCATTTTAGCATCGCCACTATCATTTTCCTTTCATGGATCATCACACATGGATGCTTATCTCACCCCACAAATACCATATCCCCCCATAATCATCACTACTCGAGGGTTCAAGTTTGGGAAAGTTTATTGATTTCCATAGTAGTTTTTATTTTATTTTATTTTATTTTATTTATTTATTTATTTTATTATTATAATAATTATTATTATTTGTTTGGTTTGTTTATTAATTGGGATTCATTCTTGATCTTGAGCTTTGGATGATGACATGGGAATGGGTTGGATTTGTGTTTATTTATCACCTTTGGACATAAGCCTATTTGTACTTTGTGATCTTTATTTGGGACTTTGAGGGTTGTTATGTTGTTGGGCTTGGATTTTGATTAAATTTTATGATTTGGGCTACGGATCTTTGTGTTTGGGCTTATATATTTATTGGATATTAAATTAGGCTTAATTTTGGTTGTGAATTTAGGTTTGTTTATTAAATTAGGTTTGAATTATGATATATTAAATTTAGGCCTAATTGGATTTATTTTGATTTATTGTATTTGGGTTTGACTAATTGTGTTTGTATTTTGGTAATTAATTGGAAAATTTTGCACTATGGCTATTGGCATGGGGATATTTATGTTGGGTTATATTTGCTAATCTAGACCCATTTTTAATTGACAAAATTTATGGGACTAATTCGAAGTTTGAATTTGGGTTTGAATATTTGTTTGAGATTTTGTACATCTCTTGATATTTATATTTGGGCTATTTTTGTTTTCGCATGAGCCCATTTTACAATCTTGTTGGCTGAGTACGAATTTATGATAAATGGAGCACAAAATTTCATAGAAGAAAGTGAGACTCGAAAAGCTATAGGAAAACATTAGACTTGTTGTAAGCTTGTTTGGGTACATATTTTATTTCCCACTTTTATTTGGTTTTATTTTATTAGTTTATGTAAATATTTGTTTGTATATATTTATTGAGTGTGTACAGAATCGAATATCAAACAAATCAAAAAAAAAAAAATTAAATAAGAGGAACAATTTAGTAAATATATTTTAATAAAATAATAATTTTAAAATATTCTTCTTAATAAAAGAAAGCTTTTTTATTAATAAAAATTCAAAAAAAAAATTGTTTCTAATAGAATTTGAAATTTTGTTTTTAATAATAATTGTCGAAAAATTTCTTTGTTAAATAAAAATTGTCCAAAAATTGTTTTGTAAATAAAGTTATCCCAAAAATTAATTTTTAAAAAAATTATCCAAAATTTTTTTTTTTAAATGAATTCTTTTTCCTTGGATTAAAAGTTTTTTTTTTTAGAAATAAAGGATTTTTTCTTCTTAATTAAAAATTCTTTGCAAATAAAGTTATGTCTTTTTAAATAATTTGTATAAATCACCTTTCCTAAATGAAAACAAATTGAAATACTTTTGTAAATAAAATTGTAAAAATTCATTCATTTTTTGTAAAATAATTTTGTTGCTAAATTGAAATTTTGTAATAAATTCTTTTGATACAATAAGTGTAAATAACTTTTTTTGCAAATTAAATACAAATGAAATTGAATCAAATCACTTGAAGAAAATATTTTGTAAATTAATAAATTGAAATCACTCATTCAAAATTGTTTTTAATAAAATCCTTTGAAATTTTTGAAAAACTAATTTTTTTTCAAATATCTTTTTTTAATTAATTTAAAAAATCAATTTGCATAATTCTATTGTCTTTTATTTTGTAAATTCTTGTAATTTTATGTTGTCATCATCTTTGTGTATATTGTCTCGTTCCTTTAATTTTGGTATCTATGATTAATTAATTAATTGTCACAATTCCCTTAATTCATTTAGTAGAGACCGTATGTATATGGGCTTAGAGGGGTACTACGGCTCATCATTGTACATTCCCAATAGGTAACCTAACCCCTGAACCTAGACTCGATTTTTCACATACCTATTTTTTTTTCCTTTAAGAGTCAAAATTAAGGTTTTTATTTCTTATTTTATTTTTTTTCTTTAAAAATAAAACAAAAATAAGTGACAACTCCAAGTCTTTTCTAAAATCATATTTTTCACCAAATAAATGAAAAGCGAGTCTCATCATTCGAGTGGGAACACATCAAACAAAATATGGGGTCCATAGTGAGTTATAAGTTTATTTCATAAAATAAATATTTTATCATCTCATAACAATTATTCTTAAATTAAATTGTTAATATTATACAACATTATTTAATTACATTATTTAACTGCATGTAATGAGAACCTTCATATCACATGCATAGAATCTTCTTCTATTAAAATATTGGTTAACTTATTGGTGTGAAAGAGTTTTTTATTTTTTATTTTTTATTTTGGGCTCCTTTCCACTTGTCATGCCTTTATTGGAGAAGAAAAAGTGCGGGTATGATACCCAAAAGTTGAATTCGGTGTTATATATAATAGGGAGAATTGTGTTTTTGGCCCAGTTGGGCCCAAAAATTAACATTTGGTCCATCTATCATGCATATTTAAGCCCAAGACCCAACAAAGTATGAAAATTAAAATGAAGGATATTGTCTTTCATTATTTCCTAAAATACCCTTATCCCTTATGTGAGTGTGAATTTCAATTTTTTCGTGTTTTTTTTCTTTTATGTTCCCTATTAAGTATTACTCATTTCTAACTTTTTTTTTTCTTTTTATTCCAATATGTATTTCTATTTTATGTCAAATAAAAAGCAATAATGTTTTTTTATTTTTCATTTTTAAAGATATTGAATCTTTTTGCTCTTATTAAAAGCAATGATAAAATTTTTGGGATTTTTCATCCAAATATTTTTTATCTTTTTGTATTTATCTTTTAGTTTATTTTTTATTTTTTATTTTAAATTTATATTACCCTTTCATTTATATTTTTCTCTTATTTTTAATTATTTTTTATATTTTCTACATTAACCATATTTTAAAAAAATTTAAAAATGACTATCACTTCACTTTATTTTATATATATATATATTTATCTTTTTAATTATTAATGTTTTTATTTTAAAATTTTTAAAAAGATAAATTTATTGAAAAAAATAACTAAGATATGAAGTTCTAATATTATATTAATAATTTTTCTTATCTAGATAGACTAATGCAAAGTATTTTGACTCACAACAAGAAAATTGTCAATACAATTTTTTTAGTTAAACTTTAAAAATTAAATTTTAAATAAAATATATTATATAAAATTTTATCTAAAAATTATTGAAAGTGGTATTTAATTTTTTTTTTTTTTATTGACTTTCAAACTTATCTAATTTTTTAGGTAATAGAACATGTTTACAAAAAAAATTAGTTTTTCATTTTTTAAATAAATGAGTATAAATATATTAAAATAATTAAAGATAATCTTAGTAAAAAAAAAAATTGATAAATATGATTATAATTTTAAATATAGATTCATTTGGATAAAATTTCACAAAAAAAAAAAAATAGTGAAAAAGAAAGAACATTGCTAAAACTACAAAAACAAAATATGCAATTACAAAATTTTGATGATGAAATTTAAAAATAAAATTTGAAACAATTCTTGAGTGAGAGATTTTGAGTGGGGAAAAAATCTTGAGGGGAAAAAAATAGGAAAATTTTTCAAAATCACTTGAAATCCTTAACAAAAAGTAGTCTTGTACACCCTTGTACAATTAGTAGATTTGTCTTGTACAGTTAGTGTAATACCCTTGTACAATAACTCAAATTTCATAGATCATCTCATGAATATCTAACAATAGGTCAGTTAATCATGTTTGCATTGGTTTGGTTTTAAAAAAGAAGAAAAATTGTTGTAGAATTTTGTTTTACAATCATCATAAGTGAGGTACCTATTCAAATAACCATATACAAGTTAGATAAAGCACATGAGATGAATGTATGCTTAACCAATGTATGTAAGGAATGTCATTTATCCTCGGTTAGGGGAAATAAACAAACAAGTTTTTCAGAATCACTTAAAATCCTTCACAAATAATAGTCTTGTACACCCTTGTACAGTTAATATATTTTCCATGTACACTTAGTGTAAATACCTTGTACAGTGACTCAAATTCCATATACCTGCTACTCAATGTATAACCATAGGTAGGTTAACCATGTTTTCATTGGTTTGTTTCAAAAAATAGTGGAAGATGGAAAAACAAAATTTTCTTTCAAACGTCATTAGTGGGATAAGTATTTGAATTATCATGTGCGAGTTAAATAAAGTGCATAAGATGAGTGTGTAATAGAGGAATGTGTACCTTAAGAGTGTGCAATCCTTAGATGACAAGAAAAAAAAAAAAAGTTGTCCAAAATTGATTAAAATCTTTCAATTCTTTGAACTATGCCCTCAAAATATTCAAAATTTCTCCATTCCAAAATATTTTAAAAAGTGTAAATAGGGTAATTTTCCAAATTAAATTCTTCAAAATATTCAAATTTTCTCCATTCCAAAATTACCTAATTGCTCTCCACACCAATCCTAAATATTTTTTAATAAAGATTTAAATATTTAAAATAATTAAAATAAATACTTTCTTATTAAAGCAATTTTTTCAAAGTAATAAGATAAAAATTATGAAATCTTCAAAACTATAATTACAACAAATATTTTTAATTTTAAAACTAATTTCATAATTTAAATTAATGATTTAAAAAAATAAAAATGTTATAAATAATTTTTGTTTATTTTTAATTCCATTTAAATATGATTTTTTTTAATCTCTATTGATAACAAAGAAATTATGTTTATAAAAGAAAAATAGTAAAAATGTATATTTCATTTAGTTTACTTATAATGAACAATTTAAATATTATTGATTTTAATTTTATTTCCTATGTGTTAATTTTTGTAGGGAATGTCTTAATGAAATCGTTTGGTAAAAAAAAGAAAAAAAACATTATCAATAATCGTCTTAATATCAAATTCAAGTTGTTTAAAAATCGTACAAAACCTATTAGGAGCCTTGTACACCCTTGTACACTTAGCATATTTCCCATGTACAATTATTGTAATACCCTTGTACAATGGCACAAATTTCATATTTGTCATAACTTATATGTTCATGTAGGTGTATTAATCATATTTTCAATGGTTTGGTTAAGAAAATGGTAGATGACTTAGGGTCAATTTTTTTCCCCAAATATCATTATTGAGGAAAATATTAGAATTTTCATATGAGAGTTAAATAAAATGCATGACATAGGCATACAATCCTTGGGTGACAAGGAAAAATAAAAAAGTGGTTTAGAATAAATTTTTCTTTTTCTTATTTTAATAAATTTTCAATTAATTCAAATCATTAAAAAAATTCCTTAATAAACAAATTTGTAGCATTTCATATAACTTATTACTAAAAGTCATGTTCAAAAAGTTATTAAAATAAGGAAGTAAGAAAATTAAAAAAAAAAAATTGAACTTTTTATTTTATAATAGTAAAAAAAAAAAACCTTTAAAATACTTTTTAGTATAAAAAAAATTAAAATAGTGAATATATTTATTTTAAATGGTATTTTAATCATTAAATTATATACTTCTAAAATGTAAACGATAAAAATAAATGTAAAAGATAATTTTTATTTATTTAAATTAATATTTTTTTAGAAAGTATTTTCCAAAATAGTCTTTGAATCATTAATATAATTTTTTTATTTATAATTTAAAAATAAAAAATAATGTTAATTTTTCAATTATTTATAAAAGAGTTTTTAAAAAATGAAAAATCCAAAAATGGTTAAATAAGAAAGAATAGTGGCAAGTAGTAGAATAAAGACAAATATGAGTCAAGTGGGTATTTTTGTCAATTACTATCCTATATCCTTATTATCAATTATGGGTAGTTGGAGGACCAAATGTTAATTTTTGGGCCCAGCTGGGCCCAAAACACAATTCTCCCTATATAATATGGGTCATCCTATGGTACCTTACCAACCGGTAAACCATGTATTTTAAAAGGAAAGAATCTCATGCACCTCTCATTTAAATTATCTTTGCAACCACCAATTGTATAATTGAACACATTATTTTATAAAATTTGTAAAATATTTAAAATAAAAATTTTGTGAAATAAAAGTTGCGTGAAAAATTTTTTAAAAAAAATTAAACAAGTGATTTGTTAAAAATTATAGTAGTGATCAATGAATTACTAATAGAAAATTGTATTAACAATCTTTTTTATTACAATTTTAAATTTTTTTATGAAAAGGATAAGATGAAATATTGAAAGTATTTAAAAATAAAATAAAATAAAATAAAATAAAATAAAATAAGAAAATGTGAGGATAAGAAAAATGTAAAGAATGCCCGAATAATATGAAGAGTGCCATCCAATTTTTTTATTTAACTTTGATTTTTTTTTTCTAATATTCCATTAATTGTAACTCAGACAAGGTATTTTATTGTAATTTGAAATAAATAAAAAAATAAAAAAGATTAAATATGAAGGGTATGAAGAATGTGTTGAAGGGTACAAAGAAGAATTTGAAAGGGAATTTTGAAGTTTTGTACTTTTAAATTTTTTTTGTTCATAATTTTCATCAATTGTAAGTGTAATTAATATGAATAAACAATATTATTTGTACTTGAAGTGGACAAAAAATTCTTAAAAAAAAAAAAATTGAATAATTTGTAGGTTACAAAGAATGTGGGAAATGGTACGAAGAATATGAGAAATTTGTACATTTTTTAATGTTTTTATTTTAATTTTTTTTAGAATAATTTGTATCATTTCTAAGCATTATCAACATGAATAAACAATTTATTTATTTATTTTTGCATTTCCAAGTGGAAAAAAATTTAAATGAAAAAAATATAAAATTTCAAGAATACGAAGAATAGGAAGAATCCTCACATTCTTTGTAGCATTTCTCATATTCCATATATCCTATACAAGTTTATAGTGTTTTAATTTTAAATTCTTTTTTAGAATAATTTACATCATTTCTAAGAATAATTAGTATGGATAAATAATATTTTTACATTTCCAAGTGGAAAAAAATTTAAATGAAAAGATGTAAAATTTCGAGAGTACAAATAATGTGAGAAAATGTACGAATAATTTGAGGACACTTTTTGTTTTCATTTTTTATTTTTAAGAATAATTTACATCATTTCTAAGCATAATTAGTATGAATAAACAATATATTTGCATTTCCATGTGAATTTTCTTTTTTAAAAACTGAAAAAATGTAAAATTTCAAGGGTACGAAAAGTGTGAGAAATGCTACGAAGAATGTGAGGATTCCTTACATTCTTCATACCATTTCTCACATTTTTCTTACCCTCTACAATTTTTTAGTGTTTTAATTTTTAATTTTAAAAAAATTAATTTACATTATTTCTAAGCATAATTGGTATGAATAAACAATTTTTTTGCATTTCCATGTGGAAAAAAAAATTAAAAATGAAAAAATGTATTATTTCAAGGGTATAAAAAATGTGAGAAAGGGTATGAAGAATGTGAAAATTCCTAATATTCTTCGTATAATTTCTCACATTCTCCGTACCCTCTGCAATCTTTTAGTATTTTAATTTAAAATTTTCTTTTAGAATATATTTACATCACTTCTAAGCATAATTAGTACAAATAAATAATATTTTTGCATTTCCATGTGGAAAAAAAATAATTAAAATGAAAAAATGTAAAATTTCTAGGATACAAAAAATGTGAGAAATGGTACGAAGAATGTAAGGATTCTTTACATTCTTCATACCATTTTTCACATTCTTCGTACCTTTTATAATATTTTAGTGTTTTAATTTTTAATTTATTTTTGAGAATAATTTGCATCATTTCTAAGCATAACTAGTATGGATAAACAATATTTTTGCATTTCCATGTGGAAAAAAAAAATGAAAAAATGTAACATTTCGAGGGTACGAAAAATGTGAAAAATTTTATGAAGATTGTGAAAATTCCTTACATTTTTCGTACCCTTTGTTTCATTCTTTATACCCTCTACAATTTTTTAATGTTTTAATTTTTAAAATTTTTTGAGAATAATTTACACTATTTCTAAGCATAATTAGTATGGATAAACAATATTTTTGCATTTCCATGTAGAAAAATAAATAAATGAAAAAATGTAAAATTTTGACGGTGTGAAAAAATGTGAGAAAGGGTACAAAGAATGTGCAGATTCCTTACATTCTTCGTACCATTTGTCTCATTTTTCATACCCTCTACTATTTTTTAATGTTTTAATTTTTATTTTTTGGAATAATTTATATTATTTCTAAGCATAATTAGTATGGATAAACAATATTTTAGCATTTCCATGTGGGAAAAAAAATTAAATGAAAAAATGTAAAATTTCGAGGGTGCGAAAAATGTGAGAAAGGGTACAAAGAATGTAAAGATTCCTTATATTCTTCGTACCTTTGTCTCATTCTTTGTACACTCTACAGTTTTTTAATGTTTTAATTTTATAATTTTTTTTTAGAATAATTTCCATCACTTCTAAGCATAATTAGTATGGATAAACAATTTTTTTGCATTTCCATGTGGAAAAAAATTTTTAAATTTGAAAAAAAATGTAAAATTTTGAGGGTACGAAGAATGTGAGAAATGGTAGGAAAGATATGAGGATTCCTCACATTCTTTATGCCCTCTACAATTTTTTAATCTTTTATTTTTTTTTTTAAGAATAATTGACATCATTTCTAATAAACAATATTTTTGCATTTTCATGTGAAATAAAAAATAAAAAAATGAAAAAAAGTAAAATTTTGAGGGTACGAAAAATGTGAGAAATGGTACGAAGAATGTGAGGATTCCTTACATTCTTCATACCCTTTATCTCATTCTTTGTACCCTCTACAATTTTTAATGTTTTAATTTTTTAATTTTTTGAGAATAATTTACATCATTTTTAAGCATAATTAGTATGGATAAACATTTTTTTTTTTTTTGCATTTCCCTCTGGATTTTTTTTTTTAAAAAAAATTTAAAATGTAAAATTTTGAGGGTACGAAAAATATGAGAAATGGTACGAAGAATATGCGGATTCTTTACATTCTTCATACCCTTTGTCTCATTCTTTGTACCCTCTACAAATTTTTAATGTTTTAATTTTTAATTTGTTTTAGAATAATTTACATTATTTCTAAACATAATTAGTATGGATAAACAATATTTTTGCATTTCCATGTGGAAAAAAAATTAAATGAAAAAATGTAAAATTTCAAGGGTATGGAAAATGTGAAAAATGGTACAAAGAATGTGAGGATTCCTTGCATACCTCATACCCTTTGTTTCATTTTTCGTGTCCTCTATAATTTTTTAATGTTTTAATTTTTAAACATTTTAAAAATAATTTACATTATTTCTAAGCATAATTAGAATGGATAAACAATATTTTTGAATTTCCATGCGATTTTTTTTTATATAAAAAAAAAAAGATGAAAAAATGTAAAATTTCAAGGGTATGAAAAATGTGAGAAATGGTACAAAGAATGTGAGGATTCCTTATATTCTTCGTACCATTTCTCATATTCTTCGTATCCTCCATAATTTTTTAGTGTTTTAATTTTTAAATATTTTTTTTAATAATTTACATCATTTCTAAACATAATTAGTATGGATAAACAATATTTCTACATTTCAAAGTGGAAAAAAATAATTAAAATGAAAAAAATTTAAAATTTCGAGGGTACAAAGAATGTCAGAAAGTGTGTGAATTTCTCACATTCTTTGTACACTTTCTTACATTTTTTTTTACCATTTCTCACATTCTTCATACCACCTATAATTTTTTATTGTGTTAATTTTTAAATTTTTTTCTCTCCATAATTTTCATTAATTATAAGTGTAAGTAATGTTTTTGAATAATATAATGACTATTGGAAGTGGAAAAAAAATTTTAATTTAAAAAAATGAAAATTTTAGAGGGTATGAAGAATGTGATGAATTCTCACATTCTTTGTATCGTCCCCAATTTTTCAAGTATTTTCATGTTTGAATTGTTTTTTTTTTTAATAACTCCATCAATCCTAAGTGTAATTAGTTGTTTTAAAAAAATATCACAACTATTGGAAATGGAAAAAAAAATTCAAAAATTCAAAAAAGTGAAAATTTTGGAAGGTAAGAAGAATGTGAGGAATCTTTGTACCCTCCCTATATTTTCAAATTTAAATTTTGTTTTCTCCATGATTTCCCTTAATCCTAAGTGTAATTAGTGCTTTTAAACAATATCATAACTATTGAAAGTGGGAAAAAAAAAAACTCTTATAAATTCAAGAAGTGGAAATTTTGGAGGGTATGAAAAGTATGAGGAATCCTTAATTCTTTGTACCCTCTCTCTATTTAATGTTTTTTATTTTGATATTTTTCTCCTAATATTCCATCATTTGTGACTCAATTAAGCTATTTTATTTTTATTTTAAATGAAAAATTAAATCTTAAAAATTTTAAAATTTGAAGGGTACGAAAAAATGTGAGGTGGGTATGAATCATACTCTTTTCAAATTTATTTTTTTTCTCCAAATATTCCATCATTTTTTACTCAATAAAGTTGTTTTATTATTATTTAGAGTAAAAAAATAAATCCTAAAAACTATCAAAATGTAATATTTTTATGATTTTTATTATGAAGTGTTATTAGTAATATCATCATTTTATGATTCAATCTTAGATATGTGGAATAAAAGTAATAGTATTATTTGATGAGTCATGCTAAAAACAATTAAATTAAGTTGACACGATTTTTATAATTATATTCAAATATATCATAGCTAATGTTACATAAAATATATTGGAATTTAAATGTGACGTAGTTTTAATTTCATATAATTAACTAAATTTTTTAAATGTTACCTAACACCTTTATTCATTCCATATTAAAACATTACCATATTCATTTTTATGTCCAAAAAAATCAATATTAGTAAGGAAACTTACAAACTAAGTGAATTTAAACGTTTTACAAATTTTATACCAATTCCATTTTTTTAGTCTCTTCTTATTTATTTCATTGTGGACCTGCATTGTTCACGTGCGTTCCCACTTGAGGCGACACTCACTTTTTATTTATTTGGTGAAATTTTGATTTTTTTGAAAAATACTTGGAATCGCCACTTATTTTTGTTTTATTTCTTTAAAGGGAAAACAAAATGAGAAAGAAAACCCTGTGTAACTCATTATTTGGAAAAGACATATTTGCAAAAATCGAATCTGGATCTAGGGATCAGGTTACTTATTGGGAAGGTACAGTGGTAAGTCGTATCACCCCTTTAAGCATGTATACGTACGACCTCTACTAAACGAATTAAGGTAATTGTGGTAATTAATTAATTAATTATGAATATAAAGAAAAATAATCAATGTACAAGTCATGGTGAAAATCAATATACACAAAAATAATGATGAAATCTAATTATCAAAATACACAAAATAAATAACAAGAGAATTATGAAAAATGATTTATTGAACTAAATAAAAAAAAATTTTACAAAACAATTTCAAGTAATTTCAAAGGATTTTATTAAAAATGATTTTGAATTAATGATTTCAATTTATTTATTTGCAAAAAAAAAAAAAAAAGTCAATTTATTTTCTCAATTTCATTTGTATTCAATTTAAAAAAAGAAAAAAGAAAAAAAAAAGAAGTTATTTACACTTATTGTATCAAAAGGATTTATTACAAAATTTCACTTTTGACACAAAAATTATTTTTACTTGTTTATACTAGAAAAAAAAATGAATTTTTACAATTTTATTTGTAGAAGTATTTTAATTTATTTTCATTTAAGAAAAGTGACTTATATAAATTATTAAAAAAAACGTTATTTGAAAAAGAATTTTTAATTAAAAATTAATTTTTGGGACAACTTTATTTACAAAACAATTTTTGGACAATTTTTGTTAAACAAAGAAATTTTTGGACAATTATTATTAAAAACAAATTTTCAAATTCTATTGAAAACAATTTTTTTTTTTTTCTAAAAGCATTTTTCTAAATTTTTATTAATAAAAAAAACTTTCTTATATTAAGAAGAATATTTTAAAATTATTGTTTTTACTAAAACATATTTACTGAATTATTTCTCTTATTCAAACAAAATTTCTGATTTGTTTGATAGTCAATTCTGTACGCACTCAATAAATATATACAAACGAATATTTACAAGAACTAATAAAAATAAAACCAAATAAAAGTGGGAAATAAAACGTGTACCCAAACAAGCTTACAACAAACTCAAGGTCTTCCTACAACCTTTTTATTCTTGCTTTCTTCCATGAAATTCCGTGCTCCACGTGTCATAAATTTGTACTCAACCAACAAAATTGCATAATAGACCCATGCAAAAACAAAAATAACCCAAAGTGTAAATATCAAGAGATGTACAAAATCCCAAACAAATATTCAAATTCAAATTCAAATTTCAAATTAGTCCAATAAATTTCGCCAATTAAAATGAGCCCAAATTACTATAGGCCTTAGCCCAAAATACCCAAATTAATAACAAAAAATACAAACACGATCAACCAAACTTAAAATTGGATAAATTAAAATAAATTCTACTAGGCCTAAATTTAATATTCCATAATCCAAGCCTAGTTTAATATACACCACAATTGTGCCATGTCCAAATTAAACAATTCAAATTGGCCAAGCCTATATCAAATATTCAAGTCATCCAATAAATCTCAACCACATTGTGGGCCCAAAATTCATATTAATTATCAAGCCCACATTAATAATACACATGGCCAAATGAAATGATATCTCAAGTCCAATCCAATAAGCCCAAAAAAATAACCAATTAATAATACACATAGGCAAAGGAAATAATATCTTGAACCCAATCCAAGAAACCCAAACAAATAACCAATAAGCAATAGGTCCAAGTCCAAATCAATTACAAAAAATAAAATAAAATAAATAAAGATAAAAAAATGAAAATAAAATAAAGTAAAAAGGAAATTTACTCATTTTTTTTAAGGACTACGGATGATCGGATTGCTAGCTGACAATGGCGAGCGGTGGTTGGCCGGCGGTGGTTGGTGGTGATTGGCAATGGCATGTGAGGGTGGCAGATGGAGAGAGAAAAAATATGAGAAAGAGAAAATGGAAGGACAAAATCCAAAAAAGAAAAAAAAATGTGGAGAGAAAAATGAAAGGAAAAGAAGAGAGAAAAGAGAAAAGAATAGGAGAACTGTGTGTGGGAATTGGGGGAAAGAAAAAAAAAAAAAAAAAAAAAAGGGAGATAGGGGAGCCAATCACCTTGGGAATGGGAAGCAAAAAAACTAAAAAAAAAAAAAAAAACAAAGAGAAAAATGAGAAAAGAGATAAGAGAGAAGAAAGGAGAGAGGAAGGAGGTGACGTGGGGGTGTGGGTGAGAGAGAGAGAGTGGGTGGGGAAGGTACGAAAAGAGAGGAGAGAGAAAAGAGAAAAGAAAGAAAAAAAGAAAAGGAAGAAATTTTTTTAAAAAATTAAAATATAATAATAATAATAATAATAATAATAATAATAATAAAATAAAACAATATATAAAATAATAAAAACTAAGAATTAAAGGGTGAGTGGACAAAAAATATCATATGTAATTGGGATTTAAAAGAACAAAATTGGGCTTAAAATTAATGTAAAAATAAGATTGGGATAAATTTTGGGGTCTACAAATATGCCCCTTTTCGGTAGAGTCCACAAGTAAAGTGAGTGTATACACAAATGAAATGAAGTGGGCTTTGTCGAAGAAAAAGAAAGATCACCAAATTTGTCCCAGTATGACGTAAGCTCTCTTAAACCAAAACAAGAACAAAGAGGCTCTAAAACCTTACAAAAATTGCAAAAACGAAAACACCTAAGGTGCCTCTAAAGATACACTATGGATCCATACTCCCTCTAAGATGTCTCTAAAAGTGACTCGAAAATCAATGTCGAAGTCGAGTAGCAGCCGAACTACCAAAGAGCATAGGAACGGATGCGTACAAAGGAAAAAAATCCTACGTGTACCATACGAGGACACAAGGCGTAGAGTATCTAACAATACAATCAAGACACATGCTACGAGCTCATAGAGCTACATCATACATGATAGAGGAGGATAAACCCTGGAAAATCATGACTCTGAATGACTGAAAATGTGGCTCTGAATTCCAAGACTGAGATGAACGATTTTGAACAACTAAACTATGGCTCTAAATGTCTGTGGGATGAATGGCTTTGAAGGCCTACAACTCTAAACACCTATGAAAGAAAATGGAGGCTCTAAAAGTCTAAAGGGTGAAAAAGGCTTTAGATGTATATGAAAGAAAGTGATGGCTCTAAATGCCTATGGGGGAGTGGTGGTGGCTATGAACACTTATGAAGAAAAATGGTGGCTCTGAATGCCTAAGCTGGAGAAGTGGCTCTGAACGCCTAAGTGAGAGAAGTGGCTTTGAACGCCTATGAGAGAAAATGATGGCTTTGAACACCTAACTGAAAAAGGTGGCTCTAAATGTCTAAAATTGAGGCTTTGAATGCCTAAAACTAGAAGAAATGAATCTAAATGCCTAAAACTGTGGCTCTGAATGCCCAAGCTGAAAAAACGGCTTTGAATGCTTGAGCTAGAGAAGTGGCGTTGAACGCTTGATTGGGAAAATGGCTTTGATCACCTAAACTAAGCAAGGTGGCTTTGAACGCCTAAAATGAGCAAGGCGGCTCTGAACACTTAAATTTGAGAAGTGGCTCTAAACGCTAAAATTGGAGAAGTGGCTCTGAACGCCTAAGTTGTAGAAGTGGCTTTGAACACCTAAACTGAGCAAGGTGGCTTTGAATGCCTAAGTTGGAGAAGTGGATCTGAACACCTAAAATTAGTAAGGCAGCTTTGAATGCCTAAACTGGAGAAGTGGCTCTAAACGCCTAAGTTGTGGAAGTGGTTTTGAATACCTAAACTAAACAAGGTGGCTCTGAATGCCTAAAATGAGGGAAGTGGCTCTAAATGCCTAATTGAGGAAGGTGACTTTAAACACCTAATACAAGGAAAGTGGCTTTGATTGCCTAAACTAAGCAATGTGGCTCTGAACACCTAAATTGAGAAAGGTGGAACTGGACTAAGTGGCTCTGAACTCTTAGTGGCTTTGAGCGCCTAAATTGAGGAAGGTGGCTCTGAACGCCTAAACTGAGGAAGGTGGCTCTGAACGCCTAAACTAAGCAAGGTGGTGGTTGTGAATGCCTAAACTAAAGAAGGTGAATTTGAATAGCTAATACAAGAAAAGTGGCTCTGCTTGCCTAAACTGAGCAAAGTGGCTCTGAATGCCTAAACTGAGGAAGGTGGCTCTGAACACCTAAACTAAGTAAGGTGGTGGCTCTGAATGCCTAATTGAGGAGGGTGGAACTGAGCAAAGTGGCTCTAAACGCCTAAACTGAGAAAGGTGGCTCTAAATGCCTAAATTAAGCAAGGTGGCTCTGAACGCCTAAAATGAGCAAGAGGACTTTGAACGCCTAAATTATGGAAAGTGGCACTGAGCAAAGTGGCTCTGAAAACCTAAATTGAGGAAGGTGGCTCAAAATGCCTAAATTAAGCAAGGTGGCTCTGAATGCCTAAAATGAGCAAGATGGCTTTAAACACCTCATAGAAGGAAGTGGCTTTGAGCGCTTAACTAAGAAAGTGGCTCTGAACGCCTAATTAAATAAGGTGGCTTTGAATTCCTAACTGAATAAGGTGGCTCTGAATGCCTAAACTGACGAAGGTGGCTCTGAACGCCTAAATGAGGAAAAGTGGCTCTGAACGCTTAATTGAAGAAAGTGGCTTTGAATGCCTAAACTGCAAAAGATGGCTTTGAACCCCCCCAATAAAAGAGGGTATGCCCCAATAAAAGAGCTCTGAAAAGGGGATGCCCTAAGTGATAACTCGTTAGGATTTTTAAATGGGTCAAATCAACATGAGATATGATGAACCTAGAGAAGAGACATGCCCCAGTGTAATGACTTGCAAGTATCAAATAACAAATCAAGTAGTGAGGAAATTTGCAAAAGATTTGATGAACTCAAAGATGGGGGTATACCCCAGTGTAAGATAACGACTAACATAAGACAGAATGTCACCATACAAGACACTCTAAGATATGCTCAACAACAATGCAATGAAAAACAATACATAGCCTCAATGAACAAATGCTTAAACAAGACCAATGCAACATTGAAACTATGCTGACAAAGCAAAACTAAAACAATAGGCTAGACAAATGTTAACCAAGACTCTAAGTCTAAAATGTAAGTAAGTCAAGACACGACATGTCAACTATCAACATGAAAACATCATAACAAATACATCAAAAATCTAATAAGCCTTACCATCATGGAAGATGATAAACCTAATGTCCAAAGGCATGTGAAAACTCGACCAAAAAACTCAAGACTGGTATGTATCCTCCCCTAATCAAGAGGATGGGATAAGGTCATGCTCAATAGTGAGATAAGTAGGCTCAATATTTTCTAGGCTCTGAAATGATGGATATAGGTGTAACAATGTCAAAGGAAAAATGTTGGGTATGTAACAAAGGTAAGTGGATATCCGAATCAAACTAGGTATGTTGAGAAGATCGAACCCAGGGTGTCAATAGCTGTATGATCCATCGAAAATAGTAATCATAAACAAGATGTGGAGTCTCAATGTCAAAATCAGCAAGGTGGCTATGCCCTAGTATGAATGCATCATCTCAAAATGGGTAAGCCCTCAGTGCAAAATAATCTCTGGAAAGTTTGTGTCTGGCATAAACTGTCATTTCACAAAATTTATCACCAATGAGTGGGCTATTCCCTAGTGTAAGCATCTCCAAAGCAAACAACGACAAGAGAAGTGCAACCATGATACATTATCGAGTCAAAGTAAATCTTTACTCTTTGAAGTCCTCTCATACTGTAAAACAATGGGAGTATCTGATCTTCTCCAAGGAATGAGCAAATCCCAATATGGAAAGTCAAGCAAAGTGGTATGTCTGAACAAAAAAAAGGCTCTTTGATGTGATCATGTAAGCTAGTGTCTTTAAGATCAATCATTAAAAGAGAGGGTTATGTCTTAGTGTAAGGTGATCTTCGAAATGCTCAAGAACCAATATAGCTCTCACAAGAGTGTGCCATGATCCAATCACTCAAAAATCTGTCAATACCAATGCGAGGGCTATGCTCTAGTATAAACACATCCAATCAAATCACTCAGTCATATCTCATACTCCAATGTAAAGAAGAAACTGATCATCTCCTAGGAACAACTATGTCGTAAAAACCATCATCAACTAAGAAGGGTATGGCCCTATGTAATAGTCATCTAAAAAATTAACCCTCGACTAAGAAAGGAGTGCACTCCAATGTAATGTATCAAGCAAAATGACTGCATATCCGATAAAAACTCTCTTAGGTGGCTATGCCCTAATATGGGGTCATACCATAACTCCTGGTCCATCACAATTAGAATGCTCTCGAACCAATCCTAAGTATCACCCGCATAAGAGCTATCAAACACAATGTGTGATGTCATGGCCTTAAGGTGGTCTTAAGACTTAAGACATAACGTAGGCTAGGGTAATAAGGTGAATAAATGAATGGAAACTAGGCTCAATAATCTCAATGATAAAACCTCATACCCTTGTGTATAAAATGCAATATGTGTAGAGAGTCTCATAAACCAGGGATCTGAGGACGTCCAATATGAATATATCAATGAGGAAGAAAGAATCCAAGATGAATATATCAATGATGAAAGAAAAGAAATGAAGAATATCGAACTAAAAATGAGATGTATTAGAATGATGTGTGGAAAATATCGAACATAGAATGTAAATCAATATGAACAAAGAACAATGAAGGCAAGGCAAATGAAATACCATGAGAGGAACAAATAGATTGAAGGAAAATGAATGAGCAATAATCTACTCAAATCAAGTCATGGAGAACAGTCAAATCACCGACGTATAGACTGATGGAGGAGACAATAATCCGAAGTCCCTGGGAAAAGGTCACTCATCTCTCACACACAAAATACATAACGAGATAGACACAAGAAGATGAAAGCCTCCTGAAAGTTCACATACGAACTTTCATACGCAACTAACTCAATAAAGCAGCCTCAATGACCAATATATACACTCAATGGAGAAGGACACTATACACATACATACATGCGCTTATTATTATTATTATTTCATTTTTTTTCTTTTACCCGTGCATACTTTGAATATCAATAAATGAGCTCCATTGAGAATATGTGATGAAATGGATATATTCTCAAACAATGATGTACATGAACTCTCTCTAACAAGATGACATTCTTAACTAAGGATCTTCAAACCAATGTCCATGAAACAGGAGTGGGAGGGGACATGACCATCTTCCATGCACTAAAATGTGAAAGATCATCACTCATGGCATGGAAAAAAACGTGATAACAAAAGCAGATGATAGAACAAAGGATATAAACAAAGAGGTATGATAAAAATGTTGGTAGGACAACAACAACAAAAAATAACGAAAAAGATGAGTCAATAAGTCCATGACTCATGAGACTCCCGAATAAAGCACATATATACCGGAGGACCCCTATCTCGGTGTAAAAGGTGAGCAAGGTTGTAAGAAAGAAAAGGTTATGATGCTCATGTGAGGCTCAAAGGGCTAGCAATGGTCTAGATGTCAATGAAGGTAATAGGGTGTGAACTAATCGAAATGAAGGCCACCCATCTTGCAACCACGGTCTCAAACATCGTGCTCTCAAACTCTCAAATGATAGTACTGAAAATCGATGTCTATCTGATATAACCACATCAACCCTCTAGAATCGTGTGTCAATCCATACTCCATAATAATCTCAAAGGTAATCCTCTCAAAGCAACGTAAATGACGATCTCATCAGGCATAACTACTCATCACAAGTTAACTCTCATCATACAAGATCAATCTCTATACTCATGGAAGAATAAGTGACAATCCCATCAAGCAATTGAACAATCCTCACATTGTAAGGCACCCAAAGATCATAAGCCAATCCTTGCCATGCAAGATCAACCCTGGCTCAAACTCCTCACACTCTACCTGGTTGGATCAAAGAAATGATATGCAAAACTAGAACAACTGGTAATGGAAAAGGTCATGTAATAGTGTCAAGTGTGATACTGTGTAAAACTCATAATAGGTAAATATAGGTCGAAGCAAAGTCCAAGTGTAGGAGTGAGTAAGGTATTGCTCTAATCATAAGAAGATAGGTCATAGTCTTGAACTCCTTAAGTCAAATCTCTGGTCCTAGGCTAATAGGCTCAATATCCTCCATGATAGGTCAGGTCTCAAGACCACAATGTGCAAGTAAAGAGATGCCTCAAATAAAAAATATAACACATCATATAATATATGGTCCTGTGATGGCAATCTAAAACTGGATAAATGACAAAAACTCTAAGGTCATAAAGGTGTCCATTGTGAGATGGCTATAAATGTGACTAAAGAATCTTTATCAATAATTCATAAAATGAATGAGGCGTGAAAAACAACACTGTCATGAGATCGATACTCCATCTATAATAAAATATCCCTAATTCTCTTTCAACCCAAGCTCCATAAGGAAAAATGATAAGGCTATCAAGGCAAATCTTCTCAAAAAAGGGTGTTAATGTGAAAACATGTCTTTCACCTTCTTGTAATAAAAATATCGGATTGAAAATAAAATTAGGCAAATCGACCATAAAATGAAGTACTGAGCCCATGATAGGTGAAGAATGTAAAAAAATGAGTGTATCCCAAAACGTCAAGCAGAAAGTGATAACAAACCAAAAAAATGTGTCAACTCAAGAAAAGAAGACTATCTAAAGCCTTAGGGAGAAAGTGTGCTAGACTCAACGAGCAATAAGAAGAAACCAAAATCATACAACAAGGGGTAGTCCAACTAATACTCAAACTCGCACTAATATCTAAGCATTCTCGATTGGAGGCTAAAAGATGGAGTATTGGATCCATGTTATGACTAAAGCGGCCTCGAAGGCTCTTAGATGCACCTACATGCAAGAAAGGAAATCATAATAAAAAGATCTAAGGTTCAACCTACAAGGTCAAGGCAGCTCTAAAAAGAAAAAGTGAATGGACTTTAAAACATCTCTAGTAGAAGTGATCGTACCCTCCAGCAGTACGCAACCTCCTGCACGCCTCCGAAGAGACGAGGCACTTCCATGCAAGGTGGTCATCACTTTTACACATGCACTACCTCAACATTGCAGGAGGTTTCCTATGGTGAAAACTCTCAGCACTAAGTAGTCAACTAAAGTGCACAATGAGTGGTGTGGATGCATTTGAAAATCTTATCAAACTAAGCAGAAAGAAAACACACTAGTCACACACATATCCTGAAATCTAGCTCTGGGCTATATAGGTCTTCAAAGATCAGACTCCAATCAACATCAGTATGTCCACCTCCTCCAGAATGCTCCCAAACATCGATATAGCCCGTCACTAGACCTTACTCCTAACCACTAGCTCAGTCAGAGAAACAAGTACACACAAGGCCTTACACTTGTAAAAGTAAGAACCAAAAAGAAAGAACTGATCGAAACTATAGGGTTGGAGGTAAGAGGATAGATGTGCAACCCCCACAGACAAACAAAATGCAATCACACAAGAGAAGAGCAGTCATGCAACAAGTAGTCAAACAGAGCGCAAGTATATCATCCATGTCCACACACAACTTAAACGAGAATATGACAATCAAGATGAATAGCAACAAGAATAGCATGCTCAAAGATGATCAAGATAATATACAAGTAAAAGAGTTAACACTAAGACAACAAGATATACAACAATATGAACATACATGTCAGAGTTAGCAGGACAATCATGGCAAGAGTAGGATCAATATGCTAAGACAAATAAGAGAATCAATCATTATCATCAGCATGTCAATGTCCCAAATGTATATAGCAATCAAGTATAGAAAGTCGCCACATCAAAACTCTCTATGTGCTATGATCACTCAAGCATAAAAAAAAAAAAAAAAGCACAAAGAGATGGTATCCATCAATCGCCTAATCAAACGCGACATTTGCCTCAATTTAAGTTCAAGCTTGACCCTCCATGGATCCCTAGTGGAGTCGCCATTTTGTGGACCGCATTTTTCACATGTGTTCCTATCGATGATGAGACTCGTTTTTTGTTTATTTTGTGAAAATTTGATTTTTTGAAAAAGACTTGGAGTTGCCAATTATTATTTTTTTTAATTTTTTGTTAAAATGAAAACAAAATAAGAAAGAAAACCTTGTGTGACTCTTTATTTGGAAAAGACATATTTGTAAAAATCGAATCTGGATCCGAGGATTAGGTTACCTATTGGGAAGACACAGTAGTGAGCCGTAGCACCCCTCTAAGCCTGTATACATACAACCTCTACTAAATGAATTAAGGGAATTGTGACAATTAATTAATTAATTATGAATACCAAGAAAAATGATCGATGTACAAGTCATGGTGAAAATCAATATACACAAAAATAATGATGAAATCTAATTAATAGAATACACAAAATAAATAACAAGAGAATTATGTAAAATGATTTATTGAACTAAATAAAAAAAAATAGTTTTCAAGAAATTTCAAAGGATTTTGTTAAAAATGATTTTGAATTAATGATTTCAATTTATTTATTTACAAAAAATAGTCAATTTATTTTCTCAATTTCATTTGTATTCAATTTTTTTTTTTAAAGTTATTTACACTTTCAAAACGATTTATTACAAAATTTCACTTTGGGCACAAAAATGATTTTTACTTGCTTTTACTAGAAAAAAAAATGAATTTTTACAATTTAATTTACAGAAATACTTCAATTTGTTTTCATTTAAGAAAAGTGACTTATACAAATTATTAAAATAAATAAATAACTTTATTTGCAAAAGAATTTTTAATTAAAAATTAATTTTTGGGACAACTTTATTTACAAAACAATTTTTGAACAATTTTTATTAAACAAAGAAATTTTTGGACAATTATTATTAAAAATAATTTTTCAAATTCTATTAAAAATATTTTTTTTTTGGATTTTTCTAAAAGCATTTTTTCTGAATTTTTATTAATAAAGAAAACTTTCTTATATTAAGAAGAATATTTTAAAATTATTATTTTATTAAAATATATTTATTGAATTATTCCTCTTATTTAAACAAAATTTCTTATTTGTCCGATAGTCAATTCTTTACACACTCAATAAATATATGCAAACGAATATTTACAAGAACTAATAAAAATAAAACCAAACAAAAGTGGAAAATAAAACTTGTACCCAAACAAGCTTACAACAAGTTCAATGTCTTCCTACAACTTTTTTATTCTTACTTTCTTCCATGAAATTCCATGCTCCACGTTCATAAATTCTTACTCAACCAACAAAATTGCAGAATAGACCCATGTAAAAACAAAAACAACCCAAAGTGTAAATATCAAGAGATGTACAAAATCTCAAACAAATATTCAAACCCAAATTCAAATTTCAAATTAGTCAAATAAATTTTGCCAATTAAAATGAACCCAAATTACTATAGGTCTTAGCCCAAAATACCCAAATTAATAACCAAAAATACAAACACAATCAACCAAACCTAAAATTGGATAAATTAAAATAAATTCTACTAGGCCTAAATTTAATATTCCATAATCCAAGTCTAATTTAATATACACCACAATTGTGTCATATCCAAATTAAATAGTTCAAATTGACCAAGTCGATATGAAATATTCAAGTCATCCAATAAATCTCACCCACATTGTGGGCCCAAAATTCATATCAATTAACAAGCCTACATTAATAATACACATTGCCAAAGGAAATAATATCTCAAGTCCAATCCAATAAGCCCAAACAAATAACCAATTAACAAGCCCACATTAATAATATACATGACCAAAGGAAATAATATTTTAAGCCCAATCCAAGAAACCCAAACAAATAAGCAATAAGCAATAGGCCCAAGTCCAAATCAATTAAAAAAAATAAAATAAAATAATAAAGATAAAAAAATGAAAATAAAATAAAGTAAAAAGAAAATTTACCCATTTCTTTTTTAAGAACTATGGATGGCTAGATTGCTAGCCGGCAATGGCGAGTGGTGGTTGGTGGTGCTTGGCAATGGCGTGTGAGGGTGGCAGATGGAGAGAGAGGAAAAAAATGGGAAAGAGAAAATGGAAGGACAAAATCCGAAAAAGAAAAAAAATGTGGAGAGAAAAATGAAAGGAAAAGAAGAGATAATAGAGAAATGAGTAGGGAGTTGTGTGTGGGTATCGGGGAAGCTAGAAGAGGAAGAAGAATGGTGAAGGAAAAAAAAAGGGCTGGGCATGAGAATTGGGGGGAAGAAAAAAAAAAAAAAAAGAGGAGATGGGGGAGCCAACCACCTTGGGAATGGGAAGCAAAAAAACTAAAAAAAGAAAAAGAAAAATGAGAAGAAAGAGAAGAGGGAAAGAGAGGAGAGGGGGAGAGAGGTGACGTGAGGGTATAGGTGAGAGAGAGAGTGGATGAGGTAGTTGGTGAAGGTAGGAAGAGAGAGAAGAGAGAAAAGAAAAAAAAAGGAAGAAAAGAAAAAGAAGAAATAAAAATAAAAATAAATAATAATAATAATAATAATAATAATAATAATAATAATAATAATAGTAGTAATAGTAATAGTAATAATAATAATAATAATAATAAAATAAAACAATATACAAAATAATAAAAACTAAGAATTAAATGGTGAGTGAGCCAAAAATATCACATGTAATTGAGATTTAAAATCTAAGGACAAAATTGGGCTCAAAAATTACTGTAAAAATAAGATTGAGACAAATTTTGGGGTCTACATTCATATAAACCCAAAATTGTTTGTTTAAATACAATTATCCATTATCCATTTAAAACCAATGATCCTTATCCATGTACTATTTATTTTATATAAACTCAAGCAATGATGAAAATATCAGTAATCATGGATATATCGGTACTTTGATTTTACGGATATATTGAAAATATATCAGTGAATATTTTGGAAAAAAATATCATTACCTAAAATTTATCAAATTTTATAAAAATATAAGAAAAACTTTATAAAAATGTAATTAGAAGTATAATGATATTTTAAAGTCATTTTATTAAATAATTTGATATATGTATAATATGATTTATCATATTTGATAAAAATATTATATGCATCGATAAAAATATGAATTTTATAAGTGAACATTTATTATTAAATTACATAAAATATTATTTCATAATAATATTATGATATTTGATTATAATAGGTCTAATTTTAAAATATATATTAATATTAAAATTATGATCCATTTAATTCAATTGTATTAAATAATATAAAATAAATTGTGAATTATGTATAATTTTTTAATATTTAATTTATCTATTAATGATATTAAAAACACTATGACGAAAATTATCATAATAATTTTTATATTTTTGGTAATCAATTAAAAGAAAATTTTGCATTTAATTATAAAATAATTATAATTAATTTACTCTTTAAAATATTCTTTTAATATTTTCCTTATATGATGACTTTAAATATATATATATATATATATATATATATATATATATATATATATTAGTGCATAATATTTAACAAAGGACAAATTTGCTCTAGTGGTAATTGAATGGTTTGGGGTTCGAGTCATCGCGACATATCATGATTTTTGGGGGTTTTCGTAACTATTATCCATTTAAATTTAATTTTAAATTATGTATTATCCATTTAAATCTTAATCTTTTAGGATCAAGCGACATATCTTTCTGCAGGGCCTCAAGTTCTGTTCACCCATGCCCATTACCCATTTAATTTAAGTGTGTAAAACTCAATTCTCCCTTAATTTGGGAGAATTGTGTTTTACACCTACTTGGGTATAAGATTGGAATTGACAAAAATACCCCTTTTACTTACACCAATCATTTTTGTCTTTATACCACCACTCTTTACATGCCCCATCCATAAAATTCTCCTTTATTTAATCATTTTTTTATTTTTCATTATTTTTTAAACTCTTTTAAAAATAATTGAAAAATCAGCATTATTTTTTATTTTTAAATTATACATAAACAAAAATTATATTAATGATTCAAAAATTATTTTGGAAAATACTTTTGGAAAAAAAATATTAGTTTAAATGAATAAAAATCATTTTTTACATTTTAGAAGTAAATAATTTAATTATTAAAACACTATTTAAAATAAATATATTTACTATTTTTTTTCTTTTATACTAATTTTTTAATCTTTTTCCTTCCATATTTTAATAATTTTTTGAACATAGACTTTTGGTGTTATATGAATGTTCCAAATTTGTTTATTAAGGAATTTTTTAATGATTTGAATTAATTGAAAATTTATTGAAATAAGAAAAAAGAAAAAGAGAGAAAGAGCATAGATGAAGAGTTTTTATTTTAAATATCCAACTAAAATGTTTTCGTATTTAGAAATGGATTATATCAATACATAGTATAGTAGAGATTGAATTTTTCTCATATAAAAAGGGAATGAAAACAAGTAGTTAAAAATTATATAGATTATGTTTGAGTTTTCTAGTTATTATTATTATTTTTTTAAATAATTTTATTTTCTATATTGTCTCTTTTTGAAAATACATTTAATTAAAAAAATAAAAATTATTTTTAAAAATGAAAATTGAAGACCTTGTTTAATACAATTTTTTTAATATGAAGATAATAAAAAGAATTAAATTTCATTTATTGATTATTATTTTTTTTATTTTTAAAATATAATATGTTTACAATTAAATAAAGGAATTGGCCAATTGTATATTTTTTTTTCACAAAAATGTAATATGTTCATAAAAAAATTGGATTTAAGTTTTTCGTCATTTTTTTAATCAAACTACTAGAATCATGTTTAATACACATATAAGCATACATGCACTATGAGAATATGAAATTTGTGTCACTATACAAGGGTATTTACTAACTGTATAAGGGAAATGTAGTAAGTGTACAAGTAATGTATAAGATTACCATTTATAAAAGATTTCAATCTATTTTGAACCACTCCTTTATTTTCCTTGTCACCCACAAATTGCATACTCATATCATGCACTTTATTTAACTCCCACATGGAAATTCCGATACTTTCTCCAGTAATGATGTTTGAGGAAAAAAAATTAACCCTAATTCATCCACTATTTTCTCAGTTAAACCATTAGAAATATGGTTAACACACCTACGTGGACACATTACGTAGGAGAGATATATTGCACCATTGTACAATGATATTACATTAATTGTACAAGAGAAATGTACTAAGTGTACAAGGGTGTACAAGGCTACCATCTATGAAAGATTTTAATCGATTTTGAATCACTTTTTCATTTTCCTTGTAGCCCACAGATTGTATACCCATGTCATGCTATTTATTTAACTTCCACATGGAAATTCCAATACTGTCCTTAGTAATAATGTTTGGGGAAAAAAAAAATCCTAATTCATCCACCATTTTTTCAACTAAGCCATTAGAAATAAGATTAATATACCTACGTGGACACATAACTTAAGAGAGATATATTGCACCATTGTACAATGATGTTTTTCTAACTGTACAAGGGAAATGTACTAAGTATACAAGGGTGTACAAGGCTACCATTTGTGAAAAATTTTAGTCGATTTTGAATTATTTCTTTATTTTCTTTGTCACCCACAAATTGTATATGAAATTTGAACGTTGTATAAGGGTGTTACACTAACTATAAAAGGGTACTCACTGTACAAGACAAATGTACTAATTATACAAGGGTGTACAAGGCTACCCTTTACGCAAGATTTCAATCAATTCTGAATTTTTTTTTCT
Source organism: Vitis cinerea var. helleri x Vitis rupestris (assembly GCA_945999865.1). Classification (NCBI taxonomy): domain Eukaryota; kingdom Viridiplantae; phylum Streptophyta; class Magnoliopsida; order Vitales; family Vitaceae; genus Vitis; species Vitis cinerea var. helleri x Vitis rupestris. The sequence continues at coordinate 1,557,089 of OX253931.1, read as the reverse complement.
TGTCACCGAAGGATTGAACACTTTTCTCCCACACATTCCTTCACCTAAAAATTGTTTTAATTTTAAATTTTAAATTTCATCATCCAAAATTTGTAATTGCATATTTCATTTAAGTAGCTTTAACAGTATTCTTTCTTACTACATTTACATCCTATATAAAGGAAAATTAACCATAATATTTAGGTATTACCTTTTTTTTGTGAAATCAAATTAATATAAATGGATAACACATTAGTGTCATTGTTTCAAATGACTTGAGACAATATAAACAACATATAATAACTATTGAGGAAAAACTATAAATATTTTTTACCAAACTATGTCATTTAGATTTTCCCTACCAAAAATAAAACATAGGAAATAAAATTAAATTAATTACATTTAAAGTGTTTATTACAAGTAAACCAAATGAAATATATATATTTTTTACTATTTTACCTTTATAAACATAATGTCAGCAGAGATTAAAAAAATCATATTTAAATAGAATTAAAAAGGATAAAAAATTGTCTTTGTAACATTTGCATTTTTTTTTTAAAAAAAAATCATTAATTTAAATTGTCAAGTTAATTTAAAATATTTTTTTGTTGTAATTATAGTTTTGAGGATTCTACGATTTTTATATTATTGCTTTTAATTTATTTTCTTTGATTTTTTTTTTTAAATTTCATCTAAACTTGTTTTTTCTTGCATTTACATGTTTTCTATTATACCCCCATTTAAGGTGATTTTCATCTAATTTGTGTTCCATTATATTCTCTTTTCAATTTTTAATGTGTTGTTATACCTCTTGACATAACAAAAGATTTTGTTATTTTTCATCTACAAAACTTTATACAAAAGATATCATGTACGAGGAAAAAAATAAAACAAGAGAAAATTATGATTTAAGTATATACACATCTCTTAATATGATACATTTGCTTGACTTAATGGCATCGTGCTTTAATAATTTAAACCATGTCAAGTCCACATCTATTTTAAATTTAAAAGGGTATTTGAATATTTTTCAAATTATTAAGTTATAAAACATTATTCAATTAAAAATTAATTATCACCATTAGTTAAAAGATGATCATGTTACAAAATAATATATTAAGACAATATCAACGTATTGTCCATAAAATAGAGAAAATATTCAAATAATTGTCTATAACCTTCAAGATATATATATATATATATATATATATATATATATATATATTGGATAAAAAAGAATAATAATATTTTTTAAGATGTTTAAAAAATATTTTTTATATATTTTGTAAGTTTAAAAAAAAATATTTTATGAGGTGTTTAAAAAATATTTACTTTAAAAATGTAGTAATAATCATTTTTAACCATTGTGTGTCCTTTAAAAACAGGGGGAGGGGAGAGTCGTTTTTTCTCTCATTTTTTGAGATGGGGGGGACCCCTTTCTGCTAAGAAGCTGCATGGACATGTGGCCATGAGCATGGCTCACCATGGTGGTGGTTGACTGCGATGACATCCTCCCGGGACAAGAAACAGTGAAGCGGAGAGTGGCTTAGAGGGGAAGACAAAAACAAGGCAGGGAGCGGGGAAGAAGGGAAGATCCTAGTAGCTTGAGAGGAAACGAGTTTGAAGGTGGATAGCTTGGGAGATAGAGGATTTCCTAGAGGGGGCAGAAAACAGAGCTTGGAGTCAGGCAAGCTTTCCTTTGAGAAGCGGCCTTTCAGGTAAGGATCCTGTATTCATCATTGTCTCTGTTCATTGTCTTCTCTATTTTTGTTTCTAGGCACTATTGTTTGTTTTGGGTATGAATGTCAGGCCATATGCTTGGCTTTCATTGATTTCTGGAATAACTGTGGATGTGTCGTCCTTGATTTTATCACTCTCTTCTTCTTGGCTTTTAACGAAGAGCAACTTGACTCTGTTTTTTTGCTTCACTATGGAATATCTCAGCATTCACACCTTCATTTATGTATGAATGTATGGTTTCTCAACCCATTAGTAAGTTCGTTGAATGAAGCATGAAACGGGGCTTGTATGTTTTTTTTTTTATTATTAATATTCCTATTTTAATGCTCTGTTCTTGCTGTTTCCCATGTTTCTGGTTTTTTATGGAAGACGAGCATCATTTCTGGAGGATTATAATGATTTGGGTAGAATGGTATTGTGGGTTGTGAGTTTTACAGAGAAGCGAGGGGAAGTTATGGGATCCAATGCGTATGAGCAGGGTGCAGGTAGAGTTCATCTCTAGAATCTTATGAAATCCTGTAGAGCCACCAACCTCGAGCAAGCATCTTTCCTAGCACTCTTGATCATGCAGACTGCCCATATTCTTGACCATCTATCTCACTTGCAAGAAAGGGATGACTTGTGAGCATCAACCCAGTGAAGGTATAAGGTTCCACGCATGGGACTGTTAGTATTGGTTGAGTGTGGTCTGTCCGACATCCAACCTTGATATGGGCCCAGCAACAAATCAAGCCGTAGGGGATTCATCAACATGCCATCAGCCTTGACCGTTGCTTTCTAGTTACCATTTGAGAACCATTTATAGGAAATATATTGCAGCCATGGTTCATTAGTACGCTCGAAACATGATTTCCTCAACGCGGAAGTTCACCATGCCCTTTGTCTCCACTGCTAAAACCACCGCATCTCATCACTTTACCACCCTTCGTGTTTCCTGTGCCCACTGTCAGTTGCTTATTCCCCCATCATACCCCTAGCTCCACCTCTCAATATCCATGAAACCCATCCTTCTCATTGCATTTCCAACACCTATTCCACCAATCACATCTCATACCCATATCTCATACACATATCTCATACACTCCTATGCCCACTTCTCTCTCTAATATTTTCAAACTCACTTCATCTCACCACACCACCCCCTCTTGATACCCGTTTTTGCACATACATGGCTGTCCAAAGTTCCTTCCAAAGCCTTCATTAAGGTTGTAAATCCTGTTGAAATATGGACTCACATATTTGACAATGATTCATGATTAAGCTATTCAAATTATGGACATTTTGATTTAATGTTCGTTTTAAGAGTATGGGCCACCTTATGTGTAGAGCCCAACGCAATCACGGGCTTTAGATGATGGGCCTAAGGCCCGTGAGGCCCAATAACCAATGGGTATGGTCCCTAAGGCAGGAGGGTATAAAAGGTAAGGCTTATGTCTTTTCAATGAATCACATCTTTTTGAAAGAACTGAACCGCTCTCTCTCCCGCTCCCATTGCCTGAGAGAATCAGAGAAAGGTGGTGCCCTCCATCAGCCTTAGAAGATCCGTACTGTCTTCAAATTCACACATGGATTCAGGTTGGTACAATTTTAATAGTAATTATGGCATAATTTCTTCATGTGATTCAACATACGATCCTGTATGATCATTGAATATATAAATTGAAATCTCACAAATCCACCCACCCATGTGCATGGGAATCATGCAAACCCAGCCACCATTCCTATACCCATTTCCCATCTCCTTCATATACCCATTAAAACCACTCACCTAAACCTCCATATCCATTCAACACATACCCATTAAAACCACTCACCTAAACCTCCATATCCATTCAACAATCCTCATGCATGCATAGCTATACCAATCTCACACCTCATACCCCCATGCATATACCCATTTAATCACATCCCTCAACCCGTTTCTCTCCCTAAACCTTCACATACCCATCACTACCTTTTCTCTCACTACACCACGTACCCATTTTTCATTCATACCCATTTCTCTCACTAATACCCATTTCCTTCATTTTTCTATATACATAAAAATCACATGCACATGGCCACCTTCACCTCATGCCATTTTCAAGTCTCACATACTCATCTTTCATACTCATCTATCCTCATACATGCATGATCACCTTTCATACCCGTTTTCTCTCTCTACATCCTCAACGCCTACTGCCCGTTTCCTCACACCCATCCTTATACCCATTTTCCATCATCCATGCCACTCATGAACGAGATCACGTACCCATTCCACTCTCCACACCCCCCTCCTGCATTCCCATTATTCATTCCCGCCAAACCCATTTCTTCCCACTCTTGCATGGCCATGCATGACCATGTTATGCCCATTTCTCCCTACACTAACCTCCCTTACCCATCTCACAATATCCCATATACCCATCTTCATACCCATTTCTCTCTCTAAGTCCTCTCCATTCATACCCATATCACTACTTAATCTACCCATATTCTCGTATTTTTATCCCACCACCACCTTTTCTCTCTCTACACCACACCACATACCCATTCTTCTAAATGCCTTTCAAACTCATTCCCTTCACCTTTGCATGCCCATGCATGACTATGTTAACCTCTCTTACCCATCTCACTATATCCCATATACCCATCTTCCATACCCCGTGCATATCACCATTTTTTTAAATACCACCAAACTCATTTTCTCACACAATAGATGTCAAGAGGAGCTGGAGAAGCCCAAGGCCCGTGAGCACCTTTTGAAGGCCTTTCTCCACTTTAGAACCATCTCTAAGTGCAATGCTAGTTGCATCCAGGCCCATGAGCATCCTTTCAAAATTTCTCTCCACCTTGGCCCATTCCTAAATGCTCTAATTTGCATTGCCATCACCATTGGGCCATTTCCAAAGCCCTCAAATTTTAAAAATTGATTTATGAAAATCCAACACCCAAATAATTCTATCCTACAAATTTTCATTTTTAAATAATCATTTAAACTTTTGGTTTCCAAATTTAATTTCCAAATTCCAAAATTCCAATTTTCACATTTATTTATTTAATCATTATTATTTTCGTTATTATTATTTTATTTTATTTTATTTATTTATTTATTTTAAAATTCCATCTTTAAACAATTTTTCAAAATTCCGACTTCCGAATTCAAATTTCCAATTTCCAAAATTCTAATTTTTACATTTATTTATTTAATCATTATTATTTTATTTTATTTATTTATTTTAAAATTCCATCTTTAAATGATTTTTCAAAATTCCAGTTTCCAAATTTAATTTCCCATTTAAAAAATTCCACTATTCACATTCATTTATTTAACTATTATTTTTGTCATTATTATTATTATTATCATTCCATCCATTTATTTATTTATTCATTTTAAAATTCCATCTTTTAATAATTCTTCAAAATTCTGACTTCCAAATTTAATTTCTGATTTCAAAAATTCCACTATTCATGTTCATTTATTTAATTATTATTTTCGTTATTATTATCATCATTCCATTTATTTATTTATTTATTCATTTATTTTAAAATTCCATCTGTGAACAATTCTTCAAAATTCCGGTTTCCAAATTTAATTTCCCATTTTCAAAATTCCACTATTCACGTTCATTTATTTAATTATTATTTTCTTTATTATTATTATTATTTTATTTATTTATTATTATTATTATTATTATTATTATCATTTTATCTATTTATTTCTAAAAAAATCCCACATTTGAATAATTCCCAAGATTTCAATTTTTTATAATCTAATTTTCACAATTTTTACTTCTCAAATAATTTTAAAATTTTCAATTTCTTTCAAATTTAATTTCCAAAATTCCAATTCTTAAATTTAATTCCTAAGACTCCAATTTTCAAATAAATTTCAAGAAAATCCAGTTTTCTCTCTAATTGTTTTAATTCCATTCGAGTTTCAAATAATCTTATGTTCCTCTCGACTTTACATAAGCAAGAATGATGTATTTTCATAATTCCAAAATAATAGAATTTGTGAGATTAATTCATGCAAGATCAATCAGGCTTTGGTGGGGGCCCTAAATATTAGAATTTCTCTTTTGATTGTTTATTGATATACCTAATGAATATTGTTTGATTTTTGTTCTGATCTTTGACATATATGCGATAGTTTTACACTTGAGTTGACATTGTTTACATGATGGTGCACTATTATTTGTTGTTGCGAAGGTATGATCTCACCCACACTTTGTTCATTATGGTGCATGATTTGCTTTATTATTTGATGATTTCATTTTGGTATCCACTAATTTCCTTACCAATTGTTATGTCAACTTCATTTTATTAGTAAAGACTTGACTTTAGGGACTTAGAGAGGTGTTACGGTCCTCACCATACCTTCCTGATAAGTAACCTGACCCCCGAGCCTGATCCGGTTTTTCACAAACCACTTTTTCCAAAATAAGGAGTCACACTTAGGGTTTTCTTTTTTATTTTTTTACCCCTTTAAAAATAAAACAAAAATAAGTGGCGACTCTAAGTCTTTTTCTAAAAATCAAATTTTCACCAAATAAAACAAAAAGCGAGTTTTGTCATCGAGTGGGAACGCATCGAGCAAAATACGAGGTCCACAAAATGGCGACTCCATTGGGGAATCTTTTAAAGGGTCAAGCTTGAACTTAAGATGAAGCCAATGTGGTGTTTGATGAGTCGATCAGTGGGTACCTATCTCTTGGTTGCACATTGAGAGTTCTTGATATCATTGGATGCATGCTTGGGTATTGTATTCATTTGGGACATTGATATGCTGATTATGATGATTGATTGTCTTGATTGAGGATTCCGATTGTAGTGATTCTTTCTATGTTTCATTGTTATATTCATTTGAGATATTGACATGCTGATTGTATGAATCGATTGTCATGCCTTGTCTAGCATAGTGACTCTGATTTTTGCCATGATTGTTCTGCTCACTTCATATGCATAGACTCACTATTGTACATCGTTTGACTTGATGTGTTGTTTTCTCTGGCTTGTATATTATCATGATCGTCTTTGAGCATGATGTATGTATCACTATTCATCCTTATCGTCATAGTTTGTATGTGTACATGAGTGATATTTTTGTACTTTGCTTGACTGTATGTTGCATGACTGCCCTTCTTTTGTGTGATTGCATATCGCTTGTCTATGTGGACCACACATCTATCTCCTTACCTCTAACCCTCTGGTTTCAGTCATTTCCTTCGCTTCAGTTCTCACTTTTGCAAGTGTGGGGCCTTGAATGCGCTTGTTACTCTGACTGAGTTAGAAATTAGGAGTAGGGTCTAGCGACGGGTTATACCGATGTTTGGGAGCATTCTGGAGGAGAGCGACACATTGATGTCGATTGGAGTCCGATCATTGAAGACCTATATAGCCCGAAGCTAGGTTTCATGGATGTTTGTGCGACCAACATGTTTCCTCTTCTGTTTTAGCTTCCTAGGGTTTTTCGAATGCACCCACACCATTCACTGTGCACTTTAGTTGACTACTGAGTATTAGGAGTTTTGAGAGTTTCGCCATAGGAAACCCCCTAGGATGTCGAGGTAGTACATGTGTGGAAGTGATAACCACCTTGCATGGAAGCGCCCCGTCTCTTCGAAGGCGTGTAGAGGGTTGCGTACCATCAGAGGGTACAATTGTTTATGCTAGGGATCCTTTAAAGTCCACCCCTCTTCTTTTTAGAGTCACCTTGACCTTGTAGGTCAAGCCTTAGATCTTTCAATCAGGATTTTCTTCCCTAACACATGGGTGCATCTGTGGACTTTCAGAGCTAGTTCAGTAGTGATAGGTTTGGTTACCTTCATAGTGGTCTCTTATACGTCTGCTCGGGATTGGATATCACTATAATTGATTTCGGGTTACCTTTCGACATATTTGATAGACTTTCCTTGTGGAGCTTTCCTGACCCCGTATCTTATCTAGTATTTCCACTATTGTAGGAGCTTTGATACATTCGGTCTGGGTTCGACTTCTTGGATCTAGGTTGGGGGCAGATTGATCAGAGCATCAGACCCGTCAAACTAGAGATCAGATCAGAGAGATATGGACTCATAGATAGTTACCGTTGACTAGTTTGTCGCGGCCATGGATTCAACTCACAAGGCTATAGGTAGCCTCGGCTGGAGGATAGATAGGCAACAAACCTAGGAGGTCCCACCTCAGGATGGTGCCTAGTATGACCTTACAGTGCCACCACCTCCTCCACCTAGTCAGTTAATACCACAGGCCATACCTTTCACTTTGCATAGTTAGACCGAGGTTACCCTGCCTTCTGTCATCGTGCCTACCCTAACCTCAGAGGACCCACGTGCTCGTATGGATAAGCTCGAGCAGAGGTTGAGGCAGTTGAGGAGTTCAAACAGACCTGTTACTTGGGCCGATTTCGATGGACTACCAGTGGCTAGTCTGTCGGCTAAGTTCAGGATGCCAGAGATCGAGCGATACACGGGCATTGGTTGTCCTCGCATCCATTTGAGAATTTACAGTACAATCTTGAGTGCCCATGGACTAGATGAGATCTAGATGATTATGTTTTTCCCTATGTCCCTGAGCAGTGTGACACAGCGATGGTTTGCTTCATTGGATATATCACTCCCCCTGGACTTGGGATGATTTGGCCCAGGAGTTTTTGAGATAGTTTGCATTTAATACTGTCATTGACGTCTCGAGGAGGGAGTTAGAGGCATTGAGACAGAGGCCAGAGGAGTCAGTCACCTCACTTATCTCCTGTTGGAGGGAGAAGATTTCGCAGGTTATTGATAGACCATCGTTTTCTCTCAGATCGGCATGATTATGAGGAGCTTGCAGCCTCGATTTACTCGGCACTTGATGGGATTTCCTCATACAAATTTTGGATCTTTGGTACAGGCCTTGTATGGTATAGAGGAAGGCATAGCCAGAGGATTATGGTCTGAGTCTTCTCCTTTTGATTCGAAGGAAAAGAAACCTTTAGAAGGACATAGGTCAGTTGATGTGAGTGTCATTAGTTCTACCAGTCAGAGGCCTCCTAGGCGTCATTATCCAATGCCACAACTTCTTGAGACTCATCCTTCATATCCACCTTAGTAGTACAAGCCACGGGCACCTCGTCCGACTTTTGATCATGCTTACATGCCTCAGACACTAGCTTTGCCTTACTATGCCACTCAAGGCATCGAGAGACCACCTGTTTCATATACAGCCATAGGACAGCCTTGCTATGCGGCGCAGTTTACGATGAGACCTACATCTTCTTACCCCAAGCCTAGAGCTCAACAGACCTCTGCTCATTTTGTTTTGAGGACGTAGAGACAGTTCTCGCAGTTAGGCATGCCATTAAGCCAGGCTCTTCGGAAGCTTACAGAGGTCGGGTTGTTGACTGCTCTCACTCCTAGACCACCACCTCAACCTCTTCCTCCTCAGTTCAGGATGGATCTGCACTGTGCATATCATCAGGGGCCTGGACATGAGACAGACCGTTGTACCGCTTTGAAACATGCCATCCAGGATCTAATCAACCAGGGTTTGGTTCACTTGGGTCAGCTAAGTGTAACCATATTCCCGTTACCGGCCCACACTAGACAAGCGGCTCCTCCACCAGCCAATTGCATTCATTTTCTGGATTTTACTGAGTTTGATGATCACATCCACATGTTGAGCTGGGATGAGTTAGATCCAAAGCCCATAGTGTCAAATAAGATTTATGAGATGAGCGAATTGACTTTGGGACCTCGGATGTCTGCATCATTCAGACTGGTCCTCGAGGCGGCATCGGAACAGACGGCCATTGTCGAGCCATTGACCTTCTCACATTATAGTGTTCAAACACCTTTTGTTTTTATTTTGGATCTTGATGAGGTTCAGACTCCGTATGTTGATGTTTCTCAAACTCCATATGTCGATGATGTTCATACTTCAGATGTGCAGTATGTTATCCGCGGGGGTAAGGTGGTACGACAGCAGCCCTCCCATAGCCGTTAAACCTTTAGAGGGGACGTCTTCCCAGGAGGAGGTCAGGAGAGAGGATGATGAGATTCTGAGGCAGTTGCAGAGCACACAAGCTCGCATTTTTATTTGGAGCTTACTAGCATCTTCCAGCACTCACTGAGATGCATTGATTCGAGCCCTGAGCCAAATTAAAGTCGAGACTACCACCACTCTAGAGGGGTTGATCCATATGGTGACGGCTGGTAGAGCCACATGCATAGTATTCTCTGATGACAACTTGCCACCGGAGGGTTCAGACCACACGTGTCCCCTTTATATATCCGTTGGTTGTTCAAGTCGTCAAGTCCTATCTGTTCTTTTGGACAATGGCTCGGCCCTGAACGTTTGTCCTCTGGCCACTGCCATCGCCCTCGGCTATGCACTTTCTGATTTTGGTTCTTCCACTCAGACAGTTCGAGCATACAATAGCACTAGAAGAGAGGTCATGGGCACTCTAGAGATTGAGTAGCTGATAGGTCCGACCACTTTTGTTACTTTGTTTCAGGTTTTAAGGATTCCTACATTCTTTAACCTGCTATTGGGTCATTCCTTATTCCCTTCATCAGAAGGTGAAGTTCATTCACGATGGTCAGGTTATCACAGTGCGGTCTGTAGGAGATATGTTTATTTCTGCTGAGCCAGTGCTTCAGATTAGTCACAATGATGACGACTTACTTATGACTGGATTCACATTCGACGAGGTGTAGACCCTGGAGATGGAGGATGTTTGCCGAGACCTCATAGCTATGTCATTTTACCAGCATGGTAGCACAGTGGTGCTCGATATGATGAGAAGTATGTCTTATCTTCCCGGCATGGGATTGGGACGGCCTTAGCACGGGCCTAGTGATTTCATGACTATCCCAGATCACAATGTACCATTCGGACTCAAGTTCATCCCCACTAAGGCCCATTGAGGCCAATTATAGACATATGGCACAATTGTGCAAGGAACATGTGAGGGCTCGACTGACTCATACACCGTTCGATTATTCTATCCGCCCGTACACCATGAGCCTGGCAAATTACTTCGTGAGGGCATCGGAGCCACCAACCCATCTAGACGGGATCATTGAGGGACTCAGCACTACTCAGGAAGCTAAGCTACAATGCCTCGTCCATCAGTTACATTTGAGTGACGGAGCCCCTGGCACTTCGACATCTGCATTGGTTATCCCATCCTTCTCGAATCATATGAGCCTTATGACGCTCTATTTCTCGGATGAGATCGATGAGCATGAGACGTTTGCTGAGGTCGGAGGACATAGTGGATAGAGCTATTACACATGACGAGTACATCGATGAGATGCTCGCGATGAGCTTGAGCTAGATTGAGGAGATAGTTCCGTCATCGAGATTGCTGAGGAGATCCTGATTGCCCCTACTCCAGAGTCTGTAGATGATGTTTTAGTTGTTGATGATTTGTTTAACGACTTTGTTGGCCTAGTTGAGGGAGCGTCCGACTTTGTGGACCTACATATTTTCTTTGATGTTTTATCGGGATTTCTCTCCCGTTCTGACGTTGTTCATGATCATTCATCTATGAATTTGAGCACTTTTGAGTATATGCCTGTCTGTTGTGACATTGCTTTATCTACATCCTCTTCACCCACATCATAGATATTTGACATAAATGATGAGATTGTACATCATGATTCAGATGATGACTCATCCTCCACTTTCGATTCGGACCCCATTGATCAGAGAGTTTCACCTACAGTAGGGGACACAGAGGTTGTTGATTTCGGCACAGCAAATCAGCTTAGGGAGTTGAGGATCAGATCAGATTTATCTACAGATGAGAGGGATAGCCTTATCCAGTTGCTCAAATCATACTTAGACATTTTTGCATGGTCCTATAAGGACATGCCGAGACTTGATCCGTCCATCATCCAACATCGTTTTGCCACTTCTACCCCATGCCAAACCGGTTAAGTAGAAGTTGAGATGATTGCACCATCGTTGGAGTTTGCAGGTGAAAGAGGAGATTAAGAAGCAGCTTAGTGTAGGATTTTTATTAGTGGTTAAGTACCCGGAGTGGCTGGCCAATGTCGTCCCTGTTCCCAAAAAGAACAGTAAAGTGAGAGTCTGTGTTGATTTTTGAGATCTTAACAAGGCCAGTCCTAAGGATGATTTTCCTTTTCCACACATCGACATGCTAGTTGATAGTACAGTAGGTCATTCGATGTTGTCCTTTATAAACGGATATTCTAGGTACAGTCAAATCTTGATGGCTCCAGAGGACATGGAGAAGACGTCCTTCATTACTGAATGAGGTACTTATTGCTACTGAGTCATGCCATTTAGGTTGAAGAATACAAGAACCACTTATCAGAGAGCAGCGACCACACTCTTCCATGACATGATGCATCGAGATGTCGAGGTTTATGTAGACGACATGATAGTGAAATCACGAGATAGATCAGATCACCTAGCAGCTTTGGAGACATTCTTTGAGAGGATCAGGCAGTTCAGATTGAGACTAAATCCTAAGCAGTGCACTTTTGGAGTGACTTTTGGGAAGCTCTTGGGATATATGGTCAGTGAGAGAGGCATAGAGGCAGATCCGGATAAGATCAGAGCCATCCTTGACATGCCTACACCGAGGACACAGAGAGAGGTCAGAGGCTTCTTGGGTAAACTTCAATATATTAGCAGATTCATCGCTAGATTAACAGACATCTATGAGCCCATTTTTCGACTCTTGAGGAAGAGTCAACCTACTGTTTGGGATGATCAGTGTTAGCATGCATTTGAGAGGATCAGAGAGTACTTTTTGTCACCTCCAATCTTGGCGCCTCCTACACCAGGTCGTCCTTTACTCTTATACCTGTCAGTTTCAAACGTGGCTTTGGGTTGCATGCTAGCTCAGCTCGATGATTTGAGCAAGGACCGAGCCATTTATTATCTGAGTAAGAGGATGTTAGACTATGAGACAAGATAAGTCATGATTGAGCGCTATTGCTTGACATTGGTTTGGGCCACTCGTCAACTAATACATTACATGACCGAGTATTCGATGCACTTGATATCCCGTCTAAATCCTCTGAGATATTTGTTTGACAGGCCCACTTTGGTCGGTCACCTCATGAGATGGTTGGTACTTCTAACTGAGTTTGACATCCATTATGTCACTCAGAAGTGCATCAAAGGGAGCATTGTTGTAGAACACCTAGCCTTATTACCAGTTTCTGATGGTAGAGTTATTGATGATGATTTCCTAGACGAGGATGTTGCTACTGTGACTAGTCTATCAGGTTGGCACATGTACTTTGATGGTGTAGCCAACCATTTTGGATACGGGATAGGCGTCTTGTTGATATCCCCTCATGGTGATCACATTCCTAGATTTGTTCGTTTGGCATTCTCGGATCGACATCTGGCCACGAACAACATTGTTGAGTATGAGACCTGTATCTTGGGATTAGAGACGACCCTTGAGCTCAAGATTAGATAGATGGAGGTGTGTGGTGACTCCAATATGGTATTGAAATAGATTTAGGGCGAGTGGAAGACTAGAGATGTGAAGCTTAGGCCTTACCATGCATACTTAGAGCTACTGGTTGGGAGATTTGATGATTTGAGATATACACATCTGCCTAGAGTGTAGAACCAGTTTGTTGATGCCTTAGCTACTCTAGCTTCCATGATTGATATTCCTACTGATGCCATTGTTCGCCCTTTACTGATCGAGTCAAGATTTGATCCTGCTTACTATTGTCTGATTGATGATATAGAGCTAGATGATGGTTTGCCTTGGTACCATGACATATATCACTTTTTGAGACTTGGCGTATATCTTAAGGCCGCCACGACCAAGGATAAGAGAGCATTGAGGTAGTTGGCCGCTCAATTTGTGATTTGTGGAGAGACATTGTACAAACAATCAGTTGATGGGATGTTGCTATTATGCTTAGACCGCGCCTCTGCCGATTGAGTGATGAGAGAGGTTCATGCGGGAGTCTGTGGACCACATATGGGAGGGCATATGCTAGCCCGCAAGGTCATGAGGACTAACTATTTCTAGTTGACCATGGAAAAAAATTGTTGCCAATTTGTTTAGAGATGTCCAGAGTATCAAATACACGGAGATCTCATTCGCGTGCTACCTTCGGAGTTACATGCGTTGACTTCAACCATGGCCATTTTCAATATAGGGTATCGACATCATCGGGAAGATTTTGCCGAAATCTTCCAACGAACATGAGTTCATCCTTGTTGCCATCAATTACTTCACCAAGTGGGTGGAGACTGCTTCGTATATGAGATTGACGTCATCTAGAGTTGCTAGTTTCATCATATCACACATTATTTGTCGCTATAGAGTCCCTCATGAGTTGATTTCCGATAGAGGGGTACATTTCAGAGCAGAGGTTGACACTTTAGTGCAGCGATATGGCGTCCAACATCATAGGTCGTCTGCGTACAGGCCGCAAATGAATAGAGCAGTAGAGGCCGCCAATAAGAATATTAAGAGAATCTTGCGGAGGATGGTTGAGACTTCTCAGGATTGGTCAGAGAAGCTCCCTTTCGCATTATGGGCTTATCGGACATCTTTTCGCACCTCCACAAGAGCCACGCCTTACTCTTTGGTGTATGGTATGCAGGTAGTGCTACCAATTGAGATTTGTATGGGTTCATTGAGAGTAGCATTGGAGCAACAGATTCCAAAGGCAGATTGGGCTCAGGCTCGATTAGACCAGCTCAATCTCCTAGATGAGAGGAGATTGAGGGTAGCAGACCATGTCTATGCTTACTAGAGGAAGATGGCCCACGCTTTCAAAAAGCGGGTCAAGCCCCAACCACTACGGATAGGTGACTTGGTTTTGAAGGTCATCAGGGGATTGATCAGAGATCCTACAGGGAAGTTCATACCTAATTGGAGCGAACCTTACTTCATCAGGGAGTTGACCTCAGAGGGTGCTGCATGGTTGATGGATCTAGATGGAAACCGATTCTCGGAGCCGACCAACATGGATCAGTTAAAGAGGTATTATGTTTGAGACCATGGTCACAGGATGGGTGGCCATCATTTCAGTTTAGCCATATACTTTGTTATTCCCTTTTGATATATAGACCGTTGCTAGCCCATTGAGCCTCACATGTGCATTATAGCATTTCTTTCTTATTGCCTTGCTCACATTTCTACACCAGGATAGGGGCCCTTTTGGTATAAGCATGCATTGTTTAGGAGTCTCATGAGTCTTGGACTTACAGGTGCATCTTTCTCTCATTTTTTCTTTCCTACCATCACTCTACTACATTCCATCATATCTCATTGGTAGTGTTCTTTATCTCTTCTTCTTTATTCTATTTATTGCTTATTTTGCTTCATATTCTCTTCATCTTGAGTGGTGATTCTCCTCGATTCGTTACATGGAGGATAGTCACATCATTCCCATCATCTATCACAGGGACACTGATTAAAAAATCTTTAGTTTGATAAGGTCATCTCGTGAGAGAGAGTTTTTGTTATCGTATCACTTGAGAGTGTGTCTATCCATTATCGATATCATATTTGGGGCTCATTTGTTTATGTTCAGGGTATGTGCATTTGTATATATGTAAGAAAAAAATGGCAAAAAAAATGAAAATGAAAAAAAAATGAAAAAAAAAGAAAGAAAAATGAGCACATGTGTGTATGTGCATAGTATTCTCCATCATTAGACGTGTATATTGATGTTTGTGGGTCACTTCATTGAGTATGTTTGTTGAGGGGAGTTTGTGTGTGAACTTTCCGAGACCCTTCATTCTTTGTGTTCATTTTTGTCGTATGTTTTGAGAGTGAGATGAGTGACCTTCTCTTAGGAGCTATGGGTAATTGTCTCTTCCATCATTACGTTCATTGTTGATGTGACTTCACTCCATGTCTGATTTGAGTTGATCACTGCTCCTCTTTGTGTTATTTGTTTCATCATCATTCTCGTTTTCGCTTTTGGCTCATCATTCTCACTTCACCCCTTGTTCGTACCTTACAGTGACCCGTTTCGGGTTTGATACTCCCTTTACATCATTATTACACATCTCATTATCAATTTGATTTGCTTCATTGCCTCATTATTATTATTATCTTCACATTAGGCATCCTCGGGTCCATGACTCATGAGATTTTCTCTACATGTTGCATTTCACACACAAGGGCATGGGTTTTTGATCATTGGGTATTTGAGCCTAGTTTTCCTTCATTTCTATTACCCTATCACCCTAGCCTACGTTACGTCACGTGTCTTAAGACCACCTTGAGGACATGGGATCAGATGTCGTCTTCGACAGCCTCTACTTGGACAGGTGTCTGAGATTTGGTTGATATTTAGATATTGTCATGTTTCTTCTTTTGGGAGACGCCTTTCTGATGATTAGATTATCGGGATCATGCATTTGATGATGGGTGATTCTATGTCACTAGATTTCTGATCTATCACACATTCGATGCCATACTAGGGCATGTTTCTGTTATGGATGAGATTTACAAATCTTGATGGAGTTGCATGCTTAGCCCTACTTGCGAGATGTATGTGCAGAGACGATGACGTGTTTGTTATTTTATCATGATCCATCGGGGGAGCCTCTTGACATTTTCAGTCTCGGCGTTCAGAACCATCATCGTTTCACAGTTTCGGCGTTCAGAACCATCATCATTTCACAGTTTCGGCGTTCAGGACCATCATCGTTTCTTAGTTTCGGCGTTCAGAACCATCAACATTTTCAATCTTGACATTTAGAGCCATCATCGTTTCACAGTTTCGGCGTTCAAAGCCACATCTTTATTTTGGCGTTCAAAGCCACGTCTTTATTTTGGCGTTCAGAGCCATTGTTTCCGCTCAGCATTCATAGTTACTATTTTTAGTTTGGCGTTCAGAGCCACTGTTTCTTCGCAGTTTGGTGTTCAGAACCACGTTTTCATTTTAGTGTTCAGAGCCACACGTTCATTCTGTCATTCCTATACCCATTTTCCATCTCCTTCACGTACCCATTATAACCACTCACCCAAACCTCCATATCCATTCAACAATCCTCATGCATGCATAGCTGTACCAATCTTACACCTCATACCCCCATGCATATACCCATTTAATCACATCCCTCAACCCATTTCTCTCCCTAAACCTTCACATACCCATCACCACCTTTTCTCTCACTACACCACATACCCATTTTTCATTCATACCCATTTCTCTCACTAATACCCATTTCCTTCATTTTTCTATGTACATAAAAATCACATGCACATGGCCACCTTCATCTCATGCCATTTTCAAGTCTCACATACTCATCTTTCATACCCATCTATCCTCATACATGCATGATCACCTTTCATACCCGTTTTCTCTCTCTACATCCTCAATGCCCACTGCCCATTGCCCGTTTCCTCACACCCATCCTTATACCCATTTTCCATCATCCATGCCACTCATGAACGAGATCACGTACCCATTCCACTCTCCATACCCCCCTCATGCATTCCAATTATTCATTCTCGCCAAACCCATTTCTTCCCACTCTTGCATGGCCAGGCATGGCCACGTTATGCCCATTTCTCCCTACACTAACCTCCCTTACCCATCTCACTATATCCTACATACCCATCTTCATACTCGTTTCTCTCTCTAAATCCTCTCCATTCATACCCATATCACTACTTAATCTACCCATATTCTCATATTTCTATCCCACCACCACCTTTTCTCTCTATACACCACACCACATACCCATTCTTCTAAATGCCTTTCAAACTCATTCCGTTCACCTTTGCATGCCCATGCATGGCTATGTTAACCTCCCTTACCTATCTCACTATATCCCATATACCCATCTTCCATACCCCGTGTATATCACCGTTTTTTAAAACACCACCAAACTCTTGTTCTAACACAATAGATGTCAAGAGGAGCTGGAGAAGCCCAAGGCCCTTGAGCACCTTTTGAAGGCCTTTCTCCACTTTAAAACCATCTCTAAGTGCAATGCTAGTTGCATCCAGGCCCATGAGCATCCTTTCAAAATTTCTCTCCACCTTGGCCCATTCCTAAATGCTCCAATATGCATGGCCATCACCCTTGGCCCATTTCCAAAGCCCTCAAATTTTAAAAATTGATTTATGAAAATCCAACACCCAAATAATTTTGTCATACAAATTTTCATCTTTAAATAATCCTTTAAACTTTCGGTTTCCAAATTCCAAAATTCCAATTTTCATATTTATTTATTTAATCATTATTATTTTATTTTATTTTATTTATTTATTTTTAAATTCCATCTTTAAACAATTTTTCAAAATTCCGACTTCCAAATTCAAATTTCCAATTTTCAAAATTCCAATTTTCACATTTATTTATTTAATCATTATTATTTTATTTATTTATTTTTTTAAATTCCATCTTTAAATGATTTTTCAAAATTCTAATTTTCAAATTTAATTTCCCATTTCAAAAATTCCACTATTCACGTTCATTTATTTAATTATTATTTTCGTTATCATTATTATCATCATTCCATTTATTTATTTATTTTAAAATTCCCTCTATGAATAATTCTTCAAAATTCCGGTTTCCAAATTTAATTTCCCATTTTAAAAAATTCCACTATTCACGTTCATATATTTAATTATTGTTTTCGTTATTATTATTATTGTTCCATTTATTTATTTATTATTATTTATTATTATTATCATTTAATCTATTTATTTCTAAAAAAATCCCACCTTCGAATAATTCCCAAGATTCCAATTTTTTATAATCTAATTTTCACAATTTTTACTTCTCAAATAATTTTAAAATTTTCAATTTCTTTCAAATTTAATTTCCAAAATTCCAATTCTTAATTTTAATTCCCAAGACTCCAATTTTCAAATAAATTTCAAGAAAATCCAGTTTTCTCTTTAATTGTTTTAATTCCATTCGGGTTTCAAATAATCTTTTGTTCCTCTCGACTTTACATAAGCAACAATGATGAATTTTCATAATCCCAAAATAATGGAATTTGTGAGATTAATTCATGCAAGATCAATTGAGCTTTGTGGGGGCCCTAAATATTAGGATTTCTATTCTGATTGTTAATTGATATGCCTAATGAATATTGTTTGATTTTTGTTCTGATCTTTGACATGTATGCGATAATTTTACACTTGAGCTGACATTGTTTACATGATGGCGCACTATTATTTGTTGTTGCGAAGGTATGATCTCACCCACACTTTGTTCATTCTGATGCATGATTCGCTTTATTATTTGATGATTTCATTTTGGTATCCACTGATTTCCTTACCAATTGCTACGTCAACTTCATTTTATTAATAGAGACCTGACTTTATGGACTTAGAGGGGTGCTACGGTCCTCACCGTACTTTCACGATAAGTAACCTGACCCCTGAGCCCGATCTAGTTTTTCACAGACCACTTTTTCCAAAATAAGGAGTCACACTTAGGGTTTTCTTTCTTATTTTGTCTACCTTTTTAAAAATAAAACAAAAATAAGTGGTGACTCCAAGTGTTTTTCTAAAAATCAAAATTTTACCAAATAAAACAAAAAACGAGTTTCGCCATCGAGTGGGAATGCATTGAGCAAAATGCAGGGTCCACATATTGATTTCCAATATTCAATTTATTAGGCATGGTTTTTGGGAGAAAAATAATTTATGGAAATAGTAACACCTCCCTAGTAAGGAATTAATTTACATGAATTAATATGTGAGAGAGAAAGATAAGGTGAATGATGAGAGAGAGGGAAAAAGAGAATGAGAGAGAGTGGGAAGTTAGTTGTATTCTTTTTCTTTTTGATAGCCAAGGGCATTTCAGGAAATTTTGAAAAGTAATGTCCTTCAACTCAATTTTCACTCATCCACTAGGTTTTAGGCTTAAATACAAGGAGTATGAGGATCTTGGGCTAATTTTCAAGCCCAAGTGGGTGTAAAACTCAATTCTCTCTTAATTTAAAACCACATCTCCATCTTCTACCATCTCCATCTCATCTCTGCAGCCAAATACCCGTTCATATTGAAACCCATTTATCTCGTCTCATTTCATCTTGAAAAATGAATACCATGTTGGTCTTCTATGTATTGAACTGTTGCCCCACCACAACTATAAAATCAATATCGAAAAAAGTAATAACTATAAAAACAAAACCCAATAATCTCCAAACACAAAGAATTCTAAATTGTTTAAAAATATGAAATAAAATAAAATAGGAAAATTATCCATAAACAAATAAAAAAAAATTTCTTGCTTGATCAACTTTGGAGTTGGATGATGAAAGCGGTTGAAAATGACAAGGATCTAGGTTGAGAGTGAGATGTGGATCCAATGACTACGATGTTATGAGATGTGGTTGGAGGTTTTTGATATCTTCTACAATGACTACGACGATGAATCCAAAGAGACAATATTGAAGAAGATGGACAAAATGAAGTCATGAAGGAGAAAGGACGGAGGAAGAAGAGGCAAATGAAGGTTATCTTGTTTATTTATTTATTTATTTTTCAATTTTAAAATGGATGACCAAGATCTAATCTTAAACATCCAACAACCAGAAAAAAATTTCGATACTATAGAATTTTCCATATAATATATAGGGTAAATGATCAACAACTTAGCCTAAAATCCCTCCTACAATCAATTTGCGCATTGTAAAATAAATCTTACATGTGAAAGGATAAAAATGTCATTTTGTAGACCCCCACGGTGAAGGGGTTATTTTATTATTTTTTTCTTCTGACCACCCTGAAATTAAGCTGATGGGGCGGCCAGATGGGACAATGGGGACAGAGAGTAGGTGGTGGTTGTGAACCAAAAGGCGGGAAAGAAAAGATGTGGGGTGGGATTTTTTTTTGGAGAGACCAGAGAAGAAGGGGAGGAAGAAAAAGCAAGTGGAGGCGTTTTTTTTCTGGGAAAAATGAGAACGGGGCATAAGAGGCAGCAGGGGACGGAAGGGTTGGTTTTGAGGGGAGGAAGCTTCAGGTAAGGCCTTGGTAACCCTCGTGTCTTCTGAATTTTTACACTATTTCACCACCTTTTATTATCTGGTTTGGGCAACTAAGATCATTAGTTTTGTTTATTTATTTATTTATTTATTTTTATCTGTTTTTGTGTATATATGCCCTGCGTGATTCTTATTTTGGGTTTCCGGGACTCCTCTTGCCAATAGTTGAAGCATGGTTTTGTCCCTGGACTTAACATGTAAAAATCATGCTCTATTTCGTAATGCTGGTGATGGGGTCTCGAAGCCATGAACAGCACCCGTTAGCACGCGTCCTGTCACCACCCTCTCTTTTTCTTTCCCTAAACCCATCCTCACTTGACTCAACCATCCTCATCTTTCATCTCTGTCTCCTTATTGTCTCTCCCTAAAGTCCTCCCCAATCTCTCTCTGCACTTTGCAAATGAATCAGAGAGTCAGAATCCTATATAGATCACCCTCCAAGCGAGACGAGGTTTTCCGTCGATACTTGAAGCCAGGCGCACTCGCTCAGCTGAGGGATTCGCGAACCAACGCCAGTCCGCACCTAGTCGACTCGCACTCACAGAACCCATCTTCTCTGTACAACTTCGCCTTCTCTTCTCCGTTCCCACCACAGGTTGACACCATTTTTTTTTTTGTTTCGCCGGGAGGAACCATGGTCTCCGGCGCTGGCAGCGGAAGAAGACTGTCGTGGCCATCACCCACAGCAGGCGCGGCCGAGGCCTCATCAAGGTCGACGGCTACCCATTTGGTCGCCTCCGTTTCACCGGCGTTGACATGCACATCCATACGGAAGGTGGTGGTCACACCTCCCAGATTCATGCAATCCGCCAACTCATGTTGGCCACTCTCCAGGGCACAGTGCCCTTCATTTCTTTTTACAAATTCTCCAGTTAAAAGCCTCACTTATTTCTTTATCCTATTTATTCTTTATATATATATATATATATATATATACACATATGTATATATTCTCAAATGACCCTTTAAGGTTCCTTAAAAGTCCAAAGTTTCGAATTTATTAATTTATTTTTCTAAATAAAATAATAATAATATTAATTAATTAATTAATTAATTAATAAAAAGTTATCGTTTTTGAAATAGTCTTTTAAAATCAGATTTTAGATGTAGTTTACAAAATTTTGAAAATAATGTTCTAAGGTTCTAATTCTAAATTTAATCTCCCGAGATTCAAATTCTTAAATTTAATTTTTCAAAAATTCTAATTCCTAAATTTATTTATTTATTTATTTTTAAAAAAATGCTATTTTAAAATAAATCTTCCAAAAATTCCTATTTCCAAATTTATTTTTTTTAATCATCTTCTAATAATTTTTCAGAAATCCGATCTCCAAATTTAATTTCCCATTTTCACGTTTATTTATTTAATCATTACTATTTTCATTATTGTTATAATTTTATTTATTTTCAAAAATCCCATCTTTAAATAATTCGTCAAAATTCTGATTTCTAAATTTAATTTCCTATTTTCGAAATCCTGATTTTCCCTTTAATTTATTTACTCATTATTATTTTATTTATTTATTCATTTTAAAATCCCATATCTAAATAATTCCTCAAATTTCCGCTTTCTAGATCTAATTCCCATTTGCAAAATTCCAATTTTCATACTAATTTATCTAATTATTTTCACTTTATTCATTCATTTATTTATTCATTTTAAAATTCAATCTTCAAGTAACTCTTCAAAATTCCAATTTTTTAAATTTAATTCCAATTCCCGAAATTCCAATTTTCATATCAATTTATTTAATCATCATCATTTTATTTATTTATTTATTTGTTTATTTTTTTTTAAAAACTCAATCTTTAAATAATTTCTCAAAATTCTGATTCTTTTTAAATTTAATTCAAATTTCCGAAATTCCCAATTTCATATCAATTCATTTAATCATCATCATTTTATTTATTTATTTTCAAAATTTGGTCTTTAAGTAATTATTCAAAATCCCGATTTCTAAATTCAATCTTCAAATTCCGAATTTTCGATTTTCACAATTTATTTATTTAATCACTATTATCATTATTTTATTATTTATTTATTTATTTTCAAAATTCGGTCTTTAAATAATTATTCAAAATCTCGATTTCTACATTCAATCTCCAATTTTCACATTAATTTATTTAATCATTAATATTTTATTTATTTATTTTAAAACTTCATTTTAAATCAATTCTTTAAAACTTCTGATTTCTGAATTAAATTCCTAATCTCGAAAATTCCCCTATTCACATTAATTTATTTAATAATTAGTATTTTATTTATTTATTTTAAAACTCCATTTTAAATCAATTCTTTAAAAAAAAACTTCTGATTTCCGAATTAAATTCCTAATCCCAAAAATTCTCATATTCACATTAATTTATTTAATCATTAGTATTTTATTTATTTATTTTAAACCTCCATTTTAAATCAATTCTTTAAAGCTTTCGACTTCCGAATTAAATTCCTAATCCCGAAAACTCCCATATTCACATTAATTTATTTAATCATTAGTATTTTATTTATTTATTTTAAACCTCCATTTTAAATCAATTCTTTAAAACTTCTGATTTCCGAATTAAATTCCTAATCCCGAAATTTCCCATATTCACATTAATTTATTTAATCATTAGTATTTTATTTATTTATTTTAAAACTCCATTTCAAATCAATTCTTTAAAACTTCTGATTTCCGAATTAAATTCCTAATCCCAAAAATTCCCATACTCACATTAATTTATTTAATCGTTAGTATTTTATTTATTTATTTTAAAACTCCATTTTAAATCAATTCTTTAAAACTTCTGATTTCCGAATTAAATTCCTAATCCTGAAAATTCCCATATTCACATTAATTTATTTAATCACTAATAGTTTATTTATTTATTTTAAAATTTTATTTTAAACAATTCTTTAAAATTTTTGACTTCCGAATTTAATTTCTAATTCCAAAAATTTCAATATTCACATTCATTTATTTAATCATTATCATTTTCGTTATTATTATTATTTGGTTTACTTATTTATTTATTTATTTTTTATTTTTTTAGATTCAATCTTTAAGTAATTCTTCACAATTCCAGTTTCTTTCAAGATTAATCTCCAAAGCTCCTAACCATAAAATTAATTCCTACGAATCCAATTTTCAAATAAATTTCAAAAATCAAGTTTCCTTCTTGAACCGTTTTATTTCCAATCCGGTTCTTGAATAAACCTTCCGTGCTTCTTGGTTTTACATAAGCATTAATGTGATTCTCGCAATTCCAAGATAATGGAATTTTTTAGACTAATTCATGCAAAAATAAATCGGGCTTTGGTGGGGGCCCCACATACATGATTTCATGACTAATTGATTGATTGATTTATTTATTTATTTACCATGCGTGATTGATTTACTCTATTCCTTGATATACATATAATCATTCTGTGTTTATTCACTAACCCCATTCCATGATAGCGCGTTGTTGTTTGCTGCCCAGGTACGCATTCACTCATTCTGATCATTCACTATACATATTTTGATTCTCATATACGCATGATTGATGTGAGTATCCATTGACTTTCTTATTGACTGCCATGTCAGCTTCATTCTATTAGTAGAGACCCGACTTTAGGGACTTAGAGGGGTGCTACGGTTCATACCGTACCTTCCCGATTAGTAACCTAACCCCCGAGCCCGATCCAGTTTTTCATAGACCGTCTTTTCCAAAACAAGAAGTCACACTTAGGGTTTTCTTTCTTATTTTGTTTACCCTTTTAAAAATAAAACAAAAATAAGTGGCGACTCCAAGTCAATTTTTAATGAATAAAAATCATTTTTCAAATAAAAATCATTTTTTAAATAAAAATCGAGCTCGCCATCGAGTGGGAAACACATGAGCCGAAATACGGGGTCCACAAAATAGCGACTCCACTGGGGATTTTTTTAGAGGGTCAAGCTTGAACTTAGGATGAAGCGAATGTGGCATTTGATTAGTCGATCAGTGGATGCCTATCTTTTGACTGCACATTGGGAGTTTTTGATGCATGCTCGGATATTGTATTCATCTGGGATATTGATATGATGATTATGATGACTGTTTTGTCTTGATTGAGGATTTCGAGATAGCTATTTCTTCTATGCTTCATTGATATATTTGTTTGGGATATTGACATACCGATTATATTGATTGATCTTATTGCATCGCTTAGCATAGTGATTCTGATTTTTGCAATGATTGTTCTGATCACCTCACATGCATACACTCACCATTGTATATCATTTGATTTGACATGTTGATTCATTTGCTCGTATATTATCTTGATCATCCTTGAGCATGCCGTTTTTGTCATTATTCGTCTTGATTGTCATATTCCCGCTTATCCTGTATGTGTACATGAGTGATATATCCTGTACTCTGCCTGATTGCATGTCGCATGACTGCTCTCCTCTGCATGATTGCATGTCGCTTGTCTGTGTGGGTAGCGCATTTATCCCCTTACCTCCCACTCTCTGGTTTCGGTCATTTCCTTCATTTTGGTTCTCACTTTTGCAAGTGTGAGGCCTTGTGTGTGCTTGCACTCTGACCGAGCTAGATGATCGGAGTAGGGTCTAGCGACTGGCTATACCGATGTTTGGGAGTATTCTGGAGGAGAGCGACATGTTGATGCATATTAGAGTCTGATCATTGAAGAACTGTAAAAACCTCGAGCTAGATTTTATGGATATTTGTGTGGCCAGTGTGTTTTCCTTCCTGTTTTAACTTCTTAGGTTTTCGGATGCACCCACACCGTTCACTGTGCACTCTAGTCGACCATTGAACATTGAGAGTTTAAGAGATTCCACCATAGGAAACCCCCTAGGATGTCGAGGTAGTGCATGTGTGGAGGTGATGACCACCTTGCATGGAAGCGTCCCGTCTCTTCTGAGGTGTGCAGAGGGTTGCGTACCTCCGGATGGTATGATTGCTTCTGCTAGGGATCTTTTCTAAGTCCACCCTTATCCTCTTAGAGCCACCTTAACCCTGTAGGTTAAGCCGTAGATCCTTCGATTAGGTTTCCCTCCTTACACGTGGGTGCATCTGAGGGCCTCCAAAGCCTCTGTGGTCACAGTTTGGATCCTATACTCCCTTTTTTTAGTCTTTAATTGAGAGTGCACTGAGATCTAGACGAGTTTGAGTACGGTCGGACAGTCCGTCTTCACTTAGATGCCTTGCTTGTTTCTGTTTAGATTATCATTTCTTTCATACCCTCCCCGGGGCATGTTCTTATTCCACTCTTCATGCTTTCAGGGTCGGATCTTGGTTCTTAGTCTGGATTTACCTCATTGGATCAGAGTAGAGGGGAGATTGATTCGGTTTTTAGAGAGGTCAGATATGTATCAGCAGGTTGTCACGGTTGATCAATTTACGACCGCCATGGCTTCTATCTAGGAGGCTTTGGCTAGCCGTAGGCAGAAGATCAGTGGTTAGCAGAGTAGACCACCAGTGGCTCAGGATGAGACACCGCATGACTCGTTGCCACCTCCACCGCCACCACCTATTTCTTCGGTGCCTCAGGCTTCACCCTATGTGCTACACGGTCATTCTAAGGTTGCTCCACCCGCAGGCGTCCATGCCACTATTATTGATGACGCTCATGCACGCATGGACCGTATTGAGCAGCGTATGAGACAGATGAGGATATCTGAGGGCTCCGCTGTTTGGGACGATCTTGAGGATATGCCGGTAGCTAGTTTGCCTGCTAAGTTCAGGATGCTAGATATTGAGAGGTACACTGACATTGGTTGTCCTAGCATCCACCTCCGATTATATAGCACAGTGATGAGGGCTCATGGATTGGACAAGTCTCAGATGATCACATTGTTCCCGCTATCTCTGAGTGGGGCGGCCCAGTGGTGGTTCGCATCTTTAGAGTCCTCGAGACGTCATACTTGGGATGACTTAGCCCAGGAGTTCCTACGACAGTTTTCATTTAACACTGTCGTAGATGTATCGAGGAAAGAGCTTGAGGCTCTAAGATAGAGGACAGAGGAGTCCGTTTCTTCATTCATTTCCCTTTGGCGCGGGAAGATAGTCGAGATAGTGGATAGACCATCAGAGAGAGATCAGATACAGATGGTTCTGAGGAGTCTACAGTTGAGGATCGCCAGGCATGTGGTCGGGATACCATTCGCTAATTTTGGGTCTCTAGTTTTGGCTTTATACGATGTCGAGGATGGCATCTCGAGAGGTTTGTGGGCAGATTCTTCCCCTAGTGATGTTAAGGGGAAAAAACCCTTCGGAGGACAGAGATCGACAGATGTGAGTGCTATCAGTTCTTCTAGTTAGAGGCTTCCCAGGCGTCATCAGCCTATCCCATAGTTTCTCGAGGCTCATCCATCTTATACACCTCAACAGTTCAGGCCACGGGCACCTCGCCCGACTTATGATCAAATATACCAGCCTTAGACATTGGCCTTACCTTATTATGCTACTCGGAGCATCGAGAGGCCTCCTGTTTCATACACGGCCACTAGATAGCCATGCTACACTGCACAGTTCACTATGAGGCCCACGACTTCATACCCAGGCCTAGAGCTCAGTAGACCTCTGCTCCATTTGCTTTGAGGACGTAAAGATAGTTTTTGCAGTTAGGCATGCCGTTGAGCCAGGCTCTTCGGAAGCTCACAGAGGCCAAGTTATTGACTGCTCTCACTCCCCGACCACCACCTCAGCCTATTCCTCCTCAGTTCAGGATGGATCTGCATCGTGCTTATCGTCAAGGACCTGGACACGAGACTGATCGTTGTGCCGCTTTGAGGCATGCCATTGAGGATCTGATTGACCAGGGTTTGGTTCACTTGGGTCAGCCAAGTGTAACCACAAACCCCCTACTGGCTCACACTACACACATGGTTTCCCCTCCGACTGATAACATGCACTCCATTGACTTCGCCGAGCTTGACAATCACATCCACATGCTGAGTTGGGATGAGTTTGAGCCAGAGCCCATAGTGTCAGACGAGACTCATGAGATAGCCAGAGTGACCTTGGGATCTCGGATGCCTGCCCCATTCAGACTGGTCCCTGAGGCGGCATCGATACAGACCATCACTATTGAGCCTCCGATTTTCACACATTACAGTACTCGGATGCCATTCGTCTTGGTCCCGAATGTTGATGTTTCCCAGACTCTGCACGTCGATGATGTTCATGTTTCAGATGTGCAGTATGTCATCCGCGGAGGTAGGGTGGTACGGCAGCAGTCCCCCATAGCCGTTAGACCCTTGGAGGGTACGTCATCCCAAGAGGAGGTCAGGAGAGAGGATGATGAGATTTTGAGGCAATTGCAGAGCACCCAGGCTCGTATTTCCATTTGGAGCCTATTAGCGTCCTCTAGTACTCATCGGGATGCACTGACTAGAGCTTTGAGCCAGATCAGGGTCAATACTACGACCACTCCTGAGGGACTTATTCACATGATGACAGCTGGCAGAGAGCCATATGCATCGTATTTTCAGATGACGACTTGCCATCAGAGGGCTCGAACCACACGCGTCCCCTTTTCATATCTGTGGGTTGTTCGAGTCGTCGAGTCCCATTTTTCCTTTTGGACAATGGCTCGGCCCTAAACGTCTGCCCTCTGGCCACCGCCATCGCCCTCGGCTATGCACCTTCCGATTTTGGTCATTCCACTCAGACTGTTCGAGCTTATGACAACACTCAGAGGGAGATTATAAGTATCCTTGAGATCGAGCTGATGATAGGTCCAGCCACATTCGTTACTTTATTTCAGGTTGTGAGGATTCCTACATCCTTTAACCTGCTTTTGGGGCGACCTTGGATCCATCGAGCCGGGGCCATTCCTTCTTCACTTCATCAGAAAGTGAAGTTCATTCACGAGGGCCAGGTTGTCATAGTACAATCTGCGGGGGACATATTTATTTCTGCTGAGCCAGTGCTCCAGATTAGTCATAGCGATGACGACTTACTACTGACTGGGTTCACCTTTGACGAGGTGCAGACCCTTGAGATGGAGGACTTTTGCCGAGATTTTGTGGCCATGTTGTTCGACCAGCACGACAGCACAGTGGTGCTTGATATGATGAGGGGCATGTCCTATCTACCTGGCATGGGGTTGGGTTGGCGTTAGCACGGGCCTAGTGAGTTCATGACCATTCCTAATCGTGATGTACCTTTTGGACTCGGGTTCGTCCCCACTAAGGCTAACTATAGATACATGGCACGTCTGCGCAAGGAGCGGGTGAGGGCTCGGCTGACTCATATACCGTTCGATTATCCTATTCGCCCATACACCACGAGCCTAGCTGATTACTTCATGAGGGCATCGAAGCCACTGACCCAGTCGGACGGGATCATTGGGGGACTTAGTACCACTCAGGAGGCCGAGCTTCAACGCCTTGTTCACAAGCTATATTTGAGTGATGGAGCCCCCGACACTTCATCATCTGTGTTGACCGTCCCTGCCTCTCCCGATCGTATGAGCCTTATGACGCTCCATTTCCCAGATGAGATTGATGAACACGGGACATTTGCTGAGGTCAGAGACATAGTGGATGGGGTCATTCCACATGACGAGTACGTCGACGAGATGCTCGCGATGAGCTTGAGCCAGATTGAGGACGTAGTTCAGTCGGGGCTTGCCTCACCGTTTGATCTTTTCGGGGTGTCCGCCATCGAGATTGTTGAGGGGATCCCGACTTCTTCTGCTCCAGAGTCTACTGAGAGTGTCATAGCTAGTAGTGATTTGTCTGATGGCCATGTTTGCTTTGTTGAGGGAGCGCCTGACTTTGTGGGCCCACCTCTCTCCTTTGATGTTTTGTCGAGATTTGTTTCCCATTCTGACGATGTTCATGACTCTTCATTTATGGATTTGAGCACTTTTGAGTATCTACCTGTCTTTCGTGATATTATTTGTATGCACCATCTTCACCCACATCACAGATATTTGATATTGATGATGAGATTGCACAACATGTTTCAGATGATGACTCGTCTTCTACTTCCGATTCGGACCCTATTGATCAGAGAGTCTCACCTGCTGTAGGAGATGCAGAGATTGTTGATTTTGGCACAGCAGATCAGCTTAGGGAGTTGAGGATCGAATCAGGTTTATCTACAGATGAGAGGGATGACCTCATCCAGCTGCTCAGATCATACTTGGACGTTTTCACATGGTCCTATGAGGACATGTCAGGCCTTGATCTATCTATCGTCCAGCATCGTTTACCACTTCTGCCCCATGGAGTTTGCAAGTGAATGAGGAGATTCAGAAGCAGCTTAGTATGGGATTTCTATCAGTGGTCGAGTACCCAGAGTGGCTGGCCAATGTCGTCCCTATTCCCAAAAATGACGACAAGGTGAGAGTTTGGGTTGATTTTTGAGATCTCAACAAGGCCAGTCCTAAGGATGATTTTCCTCTTCCGCACATTGACATGCTAGTTGACAGTACAATAGGTCACTTGATGTTGTCCTTTATGGACGGATTTTTTAGGTACAGTCAGATCTTGATGGCTCCAGAGGATATGGAGAAGACGTCCTTCATTACCGAGTGGGGTACTTATTGCTATAGAGTCATGCCATTCGGATTGAAGAATGCAGGAGCCACATATCAGAGAGCAGCGACCACCCTCTTCCATGACATGATGCATCGGGATGTCGAGGTTTATGTAGACGACATGATAATGAAATCCCAAGATAGATCAGATCACTTAGCTGCTCTAGAGAGATTCTTTGAGAGGATCAAACAATTCAGATTGAGACTAAATCCCAAGAAGTGCACTTTTGGAGTGACTTATGGGAAACTCTTGGGATATATGGTCAGTGAGAGAAGCATAGAGGTAGATCCGGATAAGATCAGAGCCATCCTTGACATGCCTGCACCGAGGATAGAGAGAGAGGTCAGAGGCTTCTTGGGTAGACTTCAGTACATCAGCAGATTCATCGCCAAACTGACAGACATTTGTGAGCCCATTTTTCGACTCTTGAGGAAGAGTCAGCCTACTATTTGGGATGATCAGTGTCAACATGCATTTGAGAGGATCAGAGAGTACTTGTTATCACATCCAGTCTTGGCGCCTCCTACAGCAGGCCGTCCTCTACTCCTATACCTATCAATCTCAGACGTGGCTTTGGGTTGCATGTTAACTCAGCTCGATGATTCGGGCAAGGATTGAGCCATTTATTATCTGAGTAAGAGGATGCTAGATTACGAGATGAGATATGTCATGATTGAGCGCTATTGCTTGGCTTTGGTTTGGGCCACACGCCGATTGAGACATTATATGACTGAGTATTCAGGTATTCAGTGCATTTGATATCCCGTCCAGATCCTCTGAGATATTTGTTTGACAGACCCGCTCTGGTTGGTCGCCTTATGAGATGGTTGGTGCTTCTGACTGAGTTTGACATCCATTATGTCACTCAAAAGTCCATCAGAGGGAGCATTGTTGCAGATCACTTAACCTCATTACCAGTTTCGGATGGTAGAGCCATTGATGATGATTTCCCAGACGAGGATGTCCCTGCTATGACTAGTCTTTCGGGTTGGCGCATGTACTTTGATGGTGCAACCAACCATTCTGGATATGGGATAGGCGTCTTGTTGATATACTCTCTTGGTGATCACATTCCCAGATCTGTTCGTTTGGTATTCTCAGATTGACATCCAGCCACGAACAACATTGTTGAGTATGAGGCCTGTATCTTGGGATTAGAGACAGCCCTTGAGCTCGGGATTAGACAGATGGAGGTGTTTGGTGACTCTAATCTGGTATTGAGATAGATTCAGGGTGAGTGGAAGACTAGAGATGCGAAGCTTAGGCCTTATCATGCATATTTGAAGCTACTGGTTGGGAGATTTGGTGATTTGAGATATACCCATCTGCCTAGAGAGCAGAACCAGTTTACTGATGCCTTAGCTACTTTAGCTTCCATGATCGATATTCCCGCTGATGCCACTATTCGCCCTTTGTTGATCTAGTCGAGATCTGCTCCTGCTTATTGTTGTCTGATTGATGATATAGAGCCAGATGATGGTTTGCCCTAGTACCATGACATATATCACTTCCTGAAACTTGGCGTATATCCTGAGGCTGCCACGACCAAGGATAAGAGAGCATTGAAACAGTTAACCGCCCGATTTGTGATTTGTGGCGAGACATTGTATAGGCGGTCACCTAATGAGATGCTGTTATTATGTTTGGACCGTGCCTTTGCCGATCGAGTGATGAGAGGTTCATGCAGGAGTCTGTGGACCACATATGGGAGGGCATATGCTAGCTCGCAAGGTCATGAGGACTGACTATTTCTGGTTGACCATGGAAACAAATTGTTGCCAGTTTGTTTAGAGATGTCCAGAGTGTCAGATACACGGAGATCTCATTCACGTGCTACCCTCAGAGTTACATGCATTGACGTCACCATGGCCATTTTCAGTATAGGGCAATGACATCATCGGGAAGATTTCGCCAAAATCTTCCAGTGGTCATGAGTTCATTCTTGTTGCCATCGATTACTTTACCAAGTGGGTGGAGGCTGCTTCATATGCGAGATTGACATCATTTGGAGTTGCTAGTTTCATTAGATCACACATCATCTGTCGCTACGGGGTCCCTCACGAGTTGATCTCGGATAGAGGAGTACATTTCAGAGCAGAGGTTGACACCTTAGTACAGAGATATGACATCTGACATCATAGGTCGTCTGCGTACAGGCCGTAGACGAACAGGGCAATAGAGGCCGTAAATAAGAATATCAAGAGGATCTTGCGGAGGATAGTTGAGACTTCTCGGGATTGGTTAGAGAAGCTCTCTTTAGCATTGTGAGCTTATCAGACTTCTTTTCGCACCTCTATAGGGGCCACACCCTATTCATTGGTGTATGGTATGGAGGCAGTGCTACCAGTTGAGATTGAGATGGGTTCATTAAGAGTAGCATTGGAGCAGCAGATTCCCGAGGTAGATTAGGCTCAGGCTCGATTTGACCAGCTCAATCTCCTAAATGAGAGGAGATTGAGAGCAGTCGACCATGTTCGCGCATATCAGAGGAAGATGGCCCGCGCTTTCAAGAAGCGGGTCAAGCCCAGACCATTACATATAGGTGACTTGGTTCTAAAGGTCATCAGGGGATTGGTTAAAGATCTTAGAGGGAAGTTCATACCCAATTGGAGCGGACCTTACTTCATCAGGAGTTGACCCCAGAGGATGCTGCATGGTTGATGGATCTAAATGGAAACTGATTCTCAGAGCCTACCAACGTGGACCAGCTAAAGAGGTACTATGTTTGAGACCATGGTTGTAGGATGGGTGGCCATCATTTCAATTAGCTATATACCTTGTTATTCCATTTTTGGCGCATAAACCGTTGCTAGCCCATTGAGCCTCGCGTGTGCATTATAGTCTTTCTATCTTATTGCCTTGCTCACATTTTTACACTATGATTAGGGCCCTTTAGTGTATGCATGCATTGTTTGGAAGCCTCATGAGTCTTGGACCTACAGGTGCATCTTTCTCTCATTATCTTTTCCTACCATCGCTCTACTACATTCTATCATATTTCATTAGTTGTGTTCTTCATCTCTTTTTTTCTTTATTCTATCTACTGTTTATTTTGCTTCATATTCTCTTCACCCTGAGTGGTGATTTTCCTCAGTTAATTGCGTGAAGTATAGTCACATCATTTCCACCATTTATCCCACAGACACTGATTCCGAGATCTTTAGTTTGAGAAGGTTATCTCGTCATAGAGAGTTTTTAAGGGTGTGTCTATCCATTGTAGTTATCGTATTTGGGGTTCATTTGTTTATGATTCAGGGTATGTGCCTTTGTATATATGTACAAATATATATATATGAAAAATGAAATGAAAAAAATTGAAAATGAAAAAAAAAATTGAAAAGGAAAGAAAAATAGGCACATGTGTGTATGTGCATAGTATTCTCCATTGT
Source organism: Vitis cinerea var. helleri x Vitis rupestris (assembly GCA_945999865.1). NCBI lineage: Eukaryota > Viridiplantae > Streptophyta > Magnoliopsida > Vitales > Vitaceae > Vitis > Vitis cinerea var. helleri x Vitis rupestris. The sequence goes on along the minus strand of OX253931.1, from coordinate 1,523,515 downwards.
TGGGCATATGTGTTGATGTTCGAGGGTCACTTTATCGAGTATGTTTGTTGATGGGAGTTCGTATGTGAGCTTCCCAAGACCCTTCATTCTTTGTATTTTTTTTTTGTCGTATGTTTTGAGAGCAAGATGGGTGACTTTCTCCTAGGGACTCTGGGTCATTGTCCTATCCATCATTACGTTCATTGTTGATGTGACTTCACTCCATGTCTGATTTGAGTTGACCACTACTCCTCTTTGTGTTATTCATTTCACCATCATCCCCGTTTTTGCTTTTGATTCATCGTCCTCATCATACCCCTTGCCATTTTCTTATAGCACCCTTTTTATTCCCAATTTGACACTTCGTGTGCATCATCCTTACACATCTCATTATCAGATCATTTTTCTTCATGTCCTCATTATTGATATCACATTCACATTGGGCACATTCAGGTCCATGGCTCACGAGCTTTTCTATACATATTGCATTTTATACAGGAGGGCATGAGTTTTGATCATTGGGTATTTGGGCCTAGTTTCCCTTCATTTCTATTACCTTATCACCCTGGCCTATGTTACGTCTCGTGTCTTAAGACCACCCTGAGGCCATGGGATCAGGTGTCGTCTTCGACAGCCTTTACTCGGATAGGTGTTTGAGATCTGGTTGACGTTTAGATATCATCATGCTTCTTCTTCTAGGAGACGTCTTTCTGATGATTAGATTTATTTCAGTTGTGTTTGGATTACTGGGATCACGCGTTTTGTGAGGGGTGATTTGATGACACCTGACCTTTTCTGATCTGTCACATATTCAATGCCATACTAGTGGCACATTTCCATTTCAGATATGATTTTATAGATCCTCATGGGTTTGCACGTGATTACTACCCAAAAAGTGCTATTTTACACCTTTAAGTCATTATGTTTTAAGCACTTTTGTGTAGTAATTCTCCATCTTTATTCCAATTGGCATGTTAAGGACCTAGCAATGACTTCTAATCATATTTGTGGCTAGTTTTAGTGTTTTGACAGCTTTTTGGATCATTAAGACAAGCCAAGCAAAGGAGAGAAGCAAAGAGGAAAAACAAGCAAAAAGAGGAAAACAGAGGACAGCAGCTGCAGTCTTCTTTTGCACTTTTGGAGCACTTCCCGAAATCCATTTTTTATATACTATATACCATTTCAAATCTCAGGAAGTCAAGAATCCAACGCTTCAAACCGTGTACGATTTGGAGCTGAAATGAGGAAGATATGGCCTTCGGAAGACAACTGCTCCAGGCTTGTGCGAAATTCGCACAACACCTTCAGCTTGTGCGAACATTGTGCTAAATTCGCACACCCCCTTCCAAATTCGCACAGCCCATGCGTGGTGCGAATTTTCCTCTGTTTTTGCCGACTCCACTTTAGATCTTTTCTTATGTATTTTTTGATGTAATTTCCTTTCTTATCCTTGTAACTAACCAATCACAAGCTTTACTTTTGTAAAGACTATAAGAGGGGTGGAAATCACCTCTCAACATGTGTGTTATGTTTTACACTTAGTGAAATACATAGCTCTCTCATTTTCCCTTTTCTCCCTACTATTTTCTTTTTCTTGGAAGCCAAACAACCTCTGAAGATGTTTTCTCAGAGGATGAGAGGCTAAACTTTTGGTTTCTTGGAGTGAAGGAAGCTAGGTGAAAAGTCCAGATGCAAAGGTGGAAAATGCTCGTGCCTTAAATACAGGTAGTTGGAGTTCATAAATGGCTTTTAAATCCAAAGTTTTGCTTTAAATCCCTTAGAATCACTTTGAATGACCAATACATGGTAAGCTTCAGGTCTCTGTGGATGCTTATTGCTAGATCCATATCAGTCCATTAGTTATCATATACGAGCCATTGGAAAGTGGTTCAAGGTGAAGACCCATAGTGTCTAAAGCCATTAATGGACCTTGACTACCATTTCTATTGACTTTTTATGGATTAAATCTTCATTGTTAAACCTATACCGGTTCGGGAAATAACTATAGGTTAAATCCCCAATGCGAGGAGAAAAATCCGGAATTTTCCACTTTGCATTCTGAACTTGATCCTAGCAATGCTTAGCTCCGGGAGACTTTCTTTCTTCCATTTTTAATTAGTTTATGTTAATTTAGTTTCAAACACTTTCAAAACAAATTTTATTTTCTTTTAAACTCTAAGTTTTTGGTAAAGGAAATCATTAAATTCAATTTCTAATCTTGAGTATATCACTGGTAGAATGAAAACTCATCCCAGAGTTCGACCCTAGAGCCACTATACTATAGTAGCTTTGCTACGCTAGTATGAGGTCATAGGTTTTATAAATGTTTTTGATTAAATGACCCGATTGGATTTACACGGAATCAGCACGCCTATCCCCGTTCGAAAGATATATGCCGGGATGATTGACTATTTCGTCATTGTCATGATCCCTCAGTGGGGCCACTTAGCCAGACCCACATTTCTCGGCATTTGGTTACTGTCATGCTTCTTATCCCGAGAGATCCCTTAGATGTTTGGGATTGACTTGGACCACGGAGACCACATGTTCGATGATAGACGATTTCATGTCACCCAATTTTCGACCTACTGTTCATCTGATGCCATACCGAGGCATATTTCAGTCTTGGGTAAGGTTCATGGATCTTCGTGGAGTTACGTGATCATTCCCACTGACGAGATACTCGTCGAGATGATCGTCCGCTCACTATTTTTACGATGATTTCTCAGTGGAGCCTCTCGGGAGCCATCCAGTTAGGCACGCATTTCTCGGCACTCAGATGCCATCATCATGCTTCTTTCCGAGAGACACATCTTGGATCGGTGGGTATGTTTCAGTTATGGATTCAAATGATCGGGATTACATATCTGTTGATGCATGATTCGATGTCATTCGATTTTCCCGACTTGTCACACATTTGATGCCATACTAGGGCATATTTCCGCTTTTGATTGAGATTTATAGATCCCCACTTGTTTGCAATTGTCCCTAGTTACGAGATACATGTCGGGTTGATGACTTCTGTTTCATTTTGTCATGACTCTTAGGTGGACCTTCCCTTAAGTCGTTTCATCAGGCTCACACTTTTTGATGACAGTGTGATTTTTGGATGGAGTCGTCTCAGGCTCATGGATTCTCGCATCACCATTTCGTCGAAGGACATGTTAGATATGCTATGCATCCCCCATCGAGTTACTCATGAGTCATCAGGACAAGTCGGGTACATCTGATGCCATACTGAGGCATATTCCCTTATTCAGCTATGGAGATGATTGATTACTACCAAAAAGTGTTATTTTGTAGACCTAATTATAATGGTTTTAAGCACCTTTGTGTAGTAATCATATTCATTTAACCCAATTAATTCATTAAGGTCCTTAGTAATTGGTTTTAACCATTTTGTGGCAAGTTTACATGTTTTTATCAGCTTATGAATCAATTCAAGCATGCCAAATGATGGAGGAGCTACTTGGACAAGTTAAAGGAAGGATTTTGGAAGTTTACAGGCTTGAATTTCAAGTGGAAACACGAGCACAAGCAAAGAGAAGTGAAGAGGAAAACAGAGTGAAGAAAACTGAGGACAGCAACTGCAGTCTTCTTTTGCACTTTTGGAGAACTTCTCGAAGTCCATTTTCTACATGCTATATACCATTTCAAAGCTCAGGAAGTCAAGAATCCAATGCTTCAAACCGTGTACAATTTGGAGCTGAAATGAGGAAGATATGGCCTTCGGAAGACAACTGCATCAAACCTTACGAAAATTTCGCAAGGTGAATTTCTCCTTGCGAAATTTCGCAAGGGGATTTTCCTCATGGTGCGAAATTTTTCCATTTCGCACCATGAAGAAACCACCTTGCGAAATTTCGCAAGGAGGATTTAGGCACCTTGCGAAAATGCCTTTGAAATCCTCTGTTTCTCCACGCACGCACCACCGACTTCCCATATATTTTTAGCTTGATATTTTCTCGTGTAAATTCCTTTTGTAACCTTGTAATCAACCAATGAAAAGGTTGCTTTTGTAATAGCTCTTGTAATTTAGCTTGTTATTGTCTTTAAATAGAGGTGAAGAGCCTCAGACAAAGATATCTTGTAACCTGTAACTTTATAAGTTATAAGAGCACTTTTGTTTAGAAGCTTCTTTTCTCTTTTCTTTCTCATTTTCTTAGTAGCCAAACATCCTTGGAGGATGAAATCCCCAAGGATGAGAGGCTAAAACCTTTAAGTTTCTCAAAGTATGGATGTTATGTGATGGCTTGGATGCAATCCCATGGAAATTTCTCGCACCTGGAAGGTAAGGTAGTCGTTTTTCATTAATGGTTCATTAATGCAAAGTTTGGTTTTTATTTCCTTTAGACAACTTCCAACGGCCAATACTTGATAAGCTTTTGGATTTCTATCCATTAGTTATCTCCTACGAGCTATTGGAAGGTGAGGTTTTCAAATCCAAGTTTTGCATTAATCCATTAGAACCAATTTCAATGGCCATTGAAAGGTGAGTTTATCACCTGGAATGACTTTGAGTTGCCAATATTTGGTAAGCTTTTGGCTTTAGACCATTAGTTATCTCTTACGAGCCATTCAAAGGAAGTCTAAGGTGAATAACCATTGATGAAATTCACTACCATCTGTTTTGCCATTTTAAAGGATTAAAACTTGATTTGCTAAATCCATACCGGTTCGGGAAGCAAGCATCACCATAGTTGCAACCCCAATGCGAGGAGCCTATCCTGAGATTTCCAATTTGCATAAGAGCCAGAGCATAGCTATCCTATCTTTGAGAAACTTGTTTTTACACCCTTTCATTTTAGTTTTTAATGTTAGCTTAAATTAGTTTAAATCTTTCTAAAACATTTACATCTTCTTTTAAAGCTAACATCCATAAGAAAATCACCTATTTTCCTAATTTGAATATCACTTGTGTTTGCGAAAACTCTTCCCAGTGAACGATCCTAGAACCACTATGCTATAGTAGCTTGGCTACTTTAGTAATAGTATTTAAGATATAAATTTTGTTGATACGCCTTTAAAGCTAAGCTACCAAGAGTCGCATCAATGATCGTTCTCTCACAGATCTGTTGTAGTTTTCATCACTCGCCCAAGAGATATCGTGTTTGCTTTATGGGTCACTGTTTTGGTCATATTCATTGAGATGAGCTTTCAATGGGGAGGACGTTCGGGTTGTGACTGCCTCGCTATCTGTGATTCTTCAGTAGTTTGTTGTATTGAGATCACAGTGATTGCCCTATCAAATCGTTTTTCTGGAGACTCCCTAGTGGATCGTTCGATTTAATCATCTCGACTCACTAGTAGAGCCTTTTTCGAGACTTATGGAGTCTCTTTCAGACCCTTCTGATGGATTGAGAGCTATGGCGACATGCCACACTGGGGCATATTTCCCCCCATCATTCCCTTGCAGCTCGGCATTCAGAGTTTTCGTGCCTTCCTTGTTATGACGTTCAGAGTCATCTTTCTCAACTTGACGTTCATGGTTATTCAGTTTCCATTTGGCGTTTAGAGCCACTGTTTCCACTTAGCATTCATAGCTATTACTTTCATTTTGGCGTTCAGAGCCACGTTTTCATTTTGGCGTTCAGAACTGCGTTTTCACTTTGGTGTTCAGAGCCTTTGCCCGCTTTCCATTTGGTGTTCAGAGACATTACTTGTTTTTAGTTTGGCATTTAGAGCCATTGTTCGTTTTCCATTTGGCGTTCAGAGCCATTGCTTATTTTCAGTTTGGCATTCAAAGCCATTGTTCATTTTCCATTTGGCGTTTAGAGCCACATTTTTAGTTTGGCGTTTAAAGCCATTATTCATTTTCTATGTGGTGTTCAGAGCCATTGTTTTATTTTGGCGTTCAGAGCTGTGCTTTCAGTTTGGCGTTCAGAGCCTCTATTTTAGTTTGGCATTTAGAGCCACGGTTTTGGGTCGGCATTTACAATTATCACATCGTTCTTTTTGGCTTGGCGTTCAGAGCCATTTTTCCATTTGGCATTCAAAGCCATTACTCGTTTTCAGTTTGCCATTCAGACTCGTAGTCCTATCTGGTATTCAGAGCCATCGCTCATTCTCATTCAGTGTTCAGAGCCATCGTTCATTCTCATTTGGCGTTCAGAGCCATCATTCATTTCTATTTGGTGTTCAGAGCCATGTTTTTAGTTTGACACTCAGAGTAATCACGTCTATCTTTCATTAGACATCCAATTCCATCACCATTTTTCTTGCATCCTTGGCATTCAGAGCCATTTTTTCGTACCCATTCAGGCATTTTGATCCACTATCTTTCATAGCTTGGCGTTCAGAGCCATTTTTTCATGCCCATTCAGTCATTTTAGAGTCACCATCTTTCCTAGTTCTAGCGTTCAGAGCCATTTTTCATACTCATTCAGACATTCGATGTCATTTTTTTTTTCTTTCTTTAGTCTGGCATTCAGAGCCGTTGTACATATTCGTTCAAGCACCTTGAGTCATCATCTTTATGTGTTTTTGATGTTCAGAGTCATTTCTCCTTAGCTGTATCATTCAGAGTCACAGTCCCTGGCATTCATATTCATTGGCATTGCACGTCTTGCCTTCATGGGTTTGCATTTATGCTCATTTTCCTCATCTGGTTACCTTGTGCTTATCGCTTGTTCATCACTGTTCTTCCAGTTTTCCTTTCTTGTTGCTCATGACGATGTCCTTTGAGTTCACGACACATACTTTTGTCATGATGTTAGGCACCCCATACTTGTCATTTTCATATGGTTCACATAGATTGGTCTCCTTTAGGCACATTCTTTCCCGTACTTCAGAGTGGTTCGACCGTTACTCATCCTTAATATGGTCTTTCGAGTCACTTTTGGAGACGTCTTAGAGGAAGCCCGGGTCCTCAGTGTGGCTTTGGAGGCATTTTGAGACATCCTTTCCTCTTAGGATTAGAGCCTCGTTGTTCATCTTTTAGTCTAAGTGACTTTGCGTTCCACCAGTGTCCCTATGGGGGTCTCCTTGGTTCTTCGGTAGAGTCAACTTCATTCCATTCACTATTCACACTTTCTTTTCACTTCAGTGTTCATGTTCCTTGCACTCGTGAACTCTACCGAAGAGGGGCATATTTGTAGACCCCCCTTTATGGTGAAGGGGTTATTTTATAATTTTTTTCTTCTGACCACCCCGAAATTAAGCTGATAGGGCGGCTAGATGGGACAATGGGGATAGAGAGTAGGTGGTGGTTGTGAACCAAAAGGCGGGAAAGAAAATATCTGGGGTGGGATATTTTTTCAGAGAGACCAGAGAAGAAGGGGAGGAAGAAAAAGCAAGTGGAGGCGTTTTTTTTTTTTCTGGGAAAAAGGAGAACGGGGCAGAAGAGGCAGCAGAGGATGGAAGGGTTGGTTTTGGGGCGAGGAAGCTTCAGGTAAGGCCTTGGTAACCCTCGTGTCTTCTGAATTTTTACACTATTTCACCACCTTTTATTATCTGGTTTGGGCAACTAAGATCATTAGTTTTGTTTATTTATTTATTTATTTATATCTGTTTTTGTGTATATATGCTTTGCGTGATTCTTATTTTGGGTTTCCGGGACTCCTCTTGCCAGTAGTTGAAGCATGGTTTTGTCCTTGGACTTAACATGTAAAAAATCATGCTTTATTTCGTTATGTTGGTGATGGGGTCTCGAAGCCCTGGACAGCACCCGTTAGCACGCATCTGTGGACCCGCATTTTTCACATGCGTCCCCACTCAATCGGCGAGACTCACTTTTTATTTGTGAAAAATTGATTTTTGAAAAAAAGTTGGAGTCACCACTTATTTTATTTTTTAAAAGGGAAAATAAAACAAGAAATAAAACCCTAAAAAATGACTCCATAATTTTTGGAAAAGCGTGTCTTTGAAAAACCCGAGTCTAAGTTCGGGGATCAGGTTACTTATTGGGAAGGTACCTTTAAAAGGTAGCACCCCTCTAAGCCCTACAAAGGTCTCTACTGACAAAGTTAAGGGAAGTGTGGCAATTAATCAGTTAATTATAGATACCTAAATAAGCTAGGTGATTTTAAAGAGTGGCATGCCAAACACAATCAAATTGCAATAAAGGAGAGTTAGGGTGCGTACCTGAACCGCTCTTCAAGCGCTATCATAAAACATAAGAGTCAGTGTAGAAATCTATCACACAACATATGTCTTATCCGGGCAAATCTAATATATATTTAAACACCCAAGAGTGTTTAGTTGAACAATGGTTCAAAAATTCAATTTAAAACAATAAGTTCCCAATCAAAGAAGCGAATAGAGGAGAAGGTGGAACGTTGGCCAGATAGAATTGCGGCTATGAGATATCCGGGTGGAATGGGATATCGGTTGGATAGAATGGCGGCTGTGAGACATCTGGGTGGAATGGGATATCGGTCGGATAGAATTGCGGCTGTGAGACATCCGGAGAAAGTGTGATGTTGGCCGGATAGAATTGCGGCTGTGAGACATCCGGGTGGAATGGGATATTGGCCGGATAGAATTGCAGCTGTGAGACATCCGGGTGGAATGGGATATCGGCCGAATAGAATGGCGGCTATGAGAGATCCGGAGAAAGTGGGATGTTGGTCGGATAAAATTGCGGCTGTGAGACATCCGGGTGGAATGGGATATCGGTCAGATAGAATGGTGGTTGTGAGACATCCGGAGAGAGTGGGATGTCGGCCGGATAGAATTGCGGCTGTGAGACATCCGGGTGGAATGGGATGTCGGTCGGATAGAATGGCGGCTGTGAGTCATCCGGAGAAAGTGGGATGTTGGCCGGATAGAATTGCGGCTATGAGACATCCGGGTGGAATGGGATATCGGCCGGATAGAATGGCGGCTGTGAGACATCCGGGTAGAATGAGATATTGGCCGGATAGAATCGCGGCTGTGAGACATCCGGAGAAAGTGGGATATCGGTCGGATAGAATTACGGCTGTGAGACATCCGGATGGAATTGGTGAGAATTTCCGTCCGGGTGGGATGAGCGATGCCATAAACTAAGAATCCTCAGGAACTATGGAAACCTCTACACCTGTTTAACTCCAAGAAAACCCATTTTATACAGCCTTTATCAAGTTCCCAACTTTCCCGGAATGCTCATGGTCTCCATATCCGAGAATACCAAGGTAAAGAAAGGGAAGAAACGTAGATATAGAAGCACGCAAAAAGACCAAGAAAGAAAAGAAAAGAAAACAGGGAAAAAGAAGACAGTCGGTGGGTATTTTAAAGCCAGATTGGGACATAAATGGGGGCAAGACCCATAGCATCAAATTCAAAGGTAAACTTATATTCCTGATTGCTTTCGGATGGAACCAAAGACATTAAAAGGAATATTAAAATAGCATAAACATGCAAGCAAACCAGTCTCAACTAATCAAATTGTGGCCCTTGCGTCCACACCAAACGACAAGAATGAATCTTCAGAAAACTAAGAAGTCAGGAAAGATTGAAACTAAATGGTGATATAGTAAAAATCTGGAAACATACTTGCACGTTCTCCTCTCAAATTGCTTGGTTCCAGGCCGCTGCACCTTTTCCCGACTGAGAAATCTGCTCCCCAAACCTTTTTCCATCCACCAATCTTCTCCCTCTCTATACGTATTCCAAGTCCCTCTCTTCTATGCCTCCTTTATGACGATCCTCTCCTGCACCCTAAAAAAAAATTCACTCTCTTTTTCTTCCTCTCTCACGTATATATATCAACCTTTCCCAAAAGAGACCCTCCAAATCTGCTGGAGAAAAATCCCCTCATTTCTTCATTTTTTAAATCTACTTTCCTTTCTTATTTTCTTCCCTTTTATAACCGATTCCCCCATAGAAATAATATATGTGCTATCCTTCTAAAAAACAAAATCTTTTTTTTTTTTCAAAATTCTGTTGATTCTCCTTCCAAATAGATGGCGGCCCATTTCCTCATGCCCAAAAGCCAAGAAATATGATTTAGAAAACTTGTAATAAGATAAAATAAAATAAAATAAAAATGATAAAGAAATCCATATAAGTCACACAAGTCATGTAGGCCATGCAATCATGCAACCATCTAAGAAAGTGAGTCAATGAATGAAATAAATGGGTTGGGGCCTAGTGGTGCCTAATGAACTAAGTGTCTTAAAGTGATTAGGATATTGTCTAAATGACCTAAACATGCTTAAGAACTATCCTAAAAAGGAATGGAAAGCTTAAGTCTAAATCAAAACTGCCAAGGGTCAGAATAAGGGGCTAGGCAATCCCTCAACCAGAATCTCCGAGGTGGCTCAAGAAAGGTAAGTAATATGAGTAGCTATGGGCCACCAAGGTACTACTGTAAAGTATCGAACAAGTATCTAATAGGACATGTGCTAGGAGGACAAAATTGAGGGTCTACAGCGTCCTGTCAGCACCCTTTCTTTTTTCTCTCCCTAAACCCATCCTCACTTGACTCAACCATCCTCATCTCTCATCTCTGTCTCCTTACTTTCTCTCCCTAAAGTCCTCCCCAATCTCTCTCTGCACTTTGGAAATGAATCGGAGAGTTAGAATCCTATACAGATCACCCTCCAAGCGAGATGAGGTTTTCCGTCGATACTTGAAGCCAGGCGCACTCGCTCAGCTGAGGGATTCGTGAACCAACGCCAGTCCGCACCAAGTCGACTCGCACTCGCAGAACCCATCTTCTCTGTACAACTTCGCCTTCTCTTCTCCGTTGCCACCACAGGTTGACGCCATTTTTTTTTTGTTTCGCCGGGAGGAACCATGGTCTCCGGCGCTGGCAGCGGAAGAAGACTGTCGTGGCAGTCACCCATAGTAGGTGCGACCGAGGCCTCATCAAGGTCAACAACTGCCCATTCAAGCTGGTGGAGCCCGAAATCCTCTACTGCAAGGCAGAGGAGCCCATCCTCCTTTTTGGTCGCCTCCGTTTCGTCGGCGTTGACATGCACATCCATGCGGAAGGTGGTGGTCACACCTCCCAGATTCATGCAATCCACCAACTCATGTTGGCCACTCTCCAGGGCACATGCAGTGCCCTTCATTTCTTTTTACAAATTCTCCAATTAAAAGCCTCACTTATTTGTTTATCCTATTTATTCTTTATATATATATACATACGTATGTATATATTCTCAAATAATCCTTTAAGATCCCCTAAAAGTCCAAAGTTTCGAATTTATTCATTTATTTTTCTAAATAAAATAATAATTAATTAATTAATTAATTAATTAATTAATTAATAAAAAAGTTATCGTTTTTGAAATAGTCTTTTAAAATCAGATTCTAGATTTAGTTTACAAAATTTAAAAAATAATGTTCTAAGGTTCTAATTCTAAATTTAATCTCCCGATATTCAAATTCTTAAATTTAATTTTTCAAAAATTCTAATTCCTAAATTTATTTATTTAATTATTTATTAAAAAATGCTATTTTAAAATAAATCTTCCAAAAATTCCTATTTCCAAATTTATTTTTTTTAATCATCTTCTAATAATTTTTCAGAAATCCGATCTCCAAATTTAATTTCCCATTTTCACGTTTCTTTATTTAATCATTACTATTTTCATTATTATTATAATTTTATTTATTTTCAAAACTCCCATCTATAAATAATTCGTCAAAATTCTGATTTCTAAATTTAATTTCCTATTTTTGAAATCTTGATTTTCCCTTTAATTTATTTACTCATTATTATTTTGTTTATTCATTCATTTTAAAATCCCATATCTAAATAATTCCTCAAATTTCCGCTTTCTAGATCTAATTCCCATTTGCGAAATTCCAATTTTCATACCAATTTATCTAATTATTTTCACTTTATTCATTCATTTATTTATTCATTGTAAAATTCAATCTTCAAGTAACTCTTCAAAATTCCGATTTTTTAAATTTAATTCCAATTCCCGAAATTCCAATTTTCATATCAATTTATTTAATCATCATCATTTTATTTATTTATTTATTTGTTAATTTTTTTTAAAAAAACTCAATCTTTAAATAATTTCTCAAAATTCTGATTCTTTTTAAATTTAATTCAAATTTCCGAAATTCCCAATTTCATATCAATTCATTTAATCAACATCATTTTATTTATTTATTTATTTATTTTCAAAATTTGATCTTTAAGTAATTTTTTAAAATCCCGATTTCTAAATTCAATCTTCAAATTCCGAATTTTCGATTTTCACAATTTATTTATTTAATCACTATTATCATTATTTTATTATTTATTTATTTATTTTCAAAATTCGATCTTTAAATAATTATTCAAAATCCCGATTTCTACATTCAATCTCCAAATTCCGAATTTCCCGATTTTCACATTAATTTATTTAATCATTAGTATTTTATTTATTTATTTTAAAACTTCATTTTAAATCAATTCTTTAAAACTTCTGATTTCTGAATTAAATTCCTAATCCCAAAAATTCCCCTATTCATATTAATTTATTTAATCATTAGTATTTTATTTATTTATTTTAAAACTCCATTTTAAATCAATTCTTTAAAAAAAAATTCCGATTTCTGAATTAAATTCCTAATCCCGAAAATTCCCATATTCACATTAATTTCTTTAATCATTAGTATTTTATTTATTTATTTTAAACCTCCATTTTAAATCAATTCTTTAAAGCTTCCGACTTTCGAATAAAATTCCTAATCCCGAAAACTCCCATATTCACATTAATTTATTTAATCATTAGTATTTTATTTATTTATTTTAAAACTCCATTTCAAATCAATTCTTTAAAACTTCTGATTTTCAAATTAAATTCCTAATCCCGAAAATTCCCAGATTCACATTAATTTATTTAATCACTAATAGTTTATTTATTTATTTTAAAATTCTATTTTAAACAATTCTTTAAAATTTCCGATTTCCGAATTTAATTTCTAATTCCAAAATTTTCAATATTCACATTCATTTATTTAATCATTATCATTTTCGTTATTATTATTATTTGGTTTACTTATTTATTTATTTATTTTTTTAGATTCCATCTTTAAGTAATTCTTCACAATCCCAATTTCTTTCAAGATTAATCTCCAAAGCTCCTAACCATAAAATTAATTCCTAAGAATCCAATTTTCAAATAAATTTCAAAAATCAAGTTTCCTTCTCGAACCGTTTTATTTCCAATCTGGTTCTCGAATAAACCTTCCGTTCTTCTTGGTTTTACATAAGCATTAATGTGATTCTCGCAATTCCAAGATAATGGAATTTGTGAGACTAATTCATGCAAAAATAAATCAGGCTTTGGTGGGGGCCCCACATACGTGATTTCATGACTAATTGATTGATTAATTGATTTATTTATTTGCCATGCGTGATTGATTTACTCTGTTCCTTGATATACATATAATCATTATGTGTTTATTCACTAACCCCATTCCATGATAGCGCGTTGCTGTTTGCTGCCCAGGTACGCATTCACTCATTCTGATCATTCATTATACATATTTTGATTCTCATATACGCATGATTGATGTGAGTATCCATTGACTTTCTTATTGACTGCCACGTTAGCTTCATTCTATTAGTAGAGACCCGACTTTAGGGACTTAGAGGGGTGCTACGGTTCATACTGTATCTTCCTGATTAGTAACCTGACCCCCGAGCCCGATCCGGTTTTTCACAGACCGCCTTTTCCAAAATAAGGAGTCACACTTAGGGTTTTCTTTCTTATTTTATTTACCCTTTTAAAAATAAAACAAAAATAAGTGGCGACTCCAAGTCAGTTTTTAATGAATAAAAATCATTTTTTAAATAAAAATCGAGCTCGCCATCGAGTGGGAAACACATGAGCTGAAATGCGGGGTCCACACATTTCTTACTACCTTTCGATTTGAAAGATCAGTAAATACGAATATATCAATACTTGAATTTTACAGACATATTGAAAATATGGAGAAATAACAGTGGATATTATAAAATAAAAATGGTTCAAAATTCATGAAAATGCTTAGAAAACTTAAAAAAAATAATAAATAAGTAAGAATACATATAAATAAATAATAAAATAAGTAATATATATATATATATATATATATATCTATATATATATATATTAAAGTTATTTAATAAGTGTAATTAACATAAATATGATTAAAGATAATATTTTTCAAATTTATTTTTATAAAAAGTTACCTTAAATTCCTTTAATATATTTATATTTACTTATCTTAAAATTTTTAAAAATATTTTTATTAAAACATGTTTTATTACATTTTAAATAAAAAATTAAATTGATTTATATAAAATATTTTATTTGATATTTAATTTCTATAATTTTATTACAAATATGTGGTGACAACTTTTTCTATTGACATTAATTTATTTAAATAATTAAAATAATTAATAATTGATCTTATCAAATTAATTTTAATTTATAAAATATTAGGACTTCATTAATTCTTTTTATATTGTAGCAAATTTTGAGTAAAATTATATTTTTAACATTTTAAAATAAAAATATTTAAAATTAAATAAAATTAAAAGGATAAAAAAAAAATTAAGAGTGAAGTGATAGTAATTTTTTAAAATAGGATTAGTGAGATAAATATGAAAAATAGTTAAAAATAAAATGATAATATAAATTTAAAATAAAAGATAAATTTAAAATGAATAATTTAAAAATAAAAAAAGATAAATATATATACAATTTTTTTAAAAAAAAAAAAACTTTAAAAAAAATTGTTGATTTTTCGGTAATATTTTTTAGACTTTGCCGACGTGCAAAATAACTTTAAAATTCTATTATACTTCCAATTTCATTTTTAAGAGTTTTTGTTTTTTACATTTCTATAAGTTTTGATATATTTTAGGTCCACTAATATTTTATGTTAAAATGTCAATCTACATATTTCCAATATATTTGATATATCTATAAAATCGAAGTACCGATATATTCGTAATTACCGATATTTTCATCTTTAGTTAGGATAAAGATTTTTGTTGGTGAAGCAAAAAATAAGGGCGTTAGTGCTATTGTCCTTTCACATTCACATTTTATTTTGATAAATTTATAAATAAGAAGGGTTGAGGAGAATTTTATGAGGATGGGTAACGATGCTCCATGCATGCATTAATCATGCATAATAAAATAAATAAACATATATCATAAGGCAACTGTATTTAGTCGGGCTTTGACGCAAGGCATTTGTATTTATTGGACTCTAATGAATAGAATTACTTAAAAAAATGGAGATAATTATGGAATTGAGATCATTAAATATTTGAGATTACATAGTCAAAAATCAATGCATGTTCCTCTCGCACTGTTGTTGGGTTTGTTCAACTTCTTGTTCGGGACAAAAAAAAAAAAAAATGTTTGTCTCGCTTGGCAACCAAGTTCTGTATGGAGTGACCAGTAGACACGTCCTCCTCTTACCATGATTAAAAAGTTTAGGTTGCGTGGACCCACCCATTTTACAAGTCTCGGAGCTGAAGCGTGGAAAAGAATTCTGTTTCTCACAGCATATGCCCAGACTCATGAAGGCGTGAGGATATTTTTTTACAACTATGCGTCCACACATATGCTACTTGTTCTAATTCTATATCCAATGATAACCTTCATTTTCCCTTTATTTTTAAAATTAAACTATGCTAACAGTAGTCTTTATTCTTCATCTAAAATTAGAAATCCCATATTTAATGGCTAATTAACTCTTCGGAAAGGTTGCACAAGGCAAAGTCCCCAACCTTCCTTTTTGGAAGGTATTACTTAGTTTGGCAATCACCGTCTAGCTTGGTAAGAATGCTCTGGGGCTCAGTATTTATTTCCACTTCAAGGCTTTGACTTGTTGTACTAACAACTAGGATCGTCTATGAGAACTAACAAGAAAGCATAAACTTTCCTATTGACAGCACAAGTCACTAGTAAGACGGTGGAAAGAAAAGCCTCCTTCACGTAGTTCATTAAAGAGCGCTTGTTAGCACATTGGGCACAAATAAAGGTATAGCAAATAGAATACTGCTATTTGATAGACAAGTTGCTTCAAACACTTGATTAAGTTCGTAGGAAAAATGAGATATTGCGTGTACAAGCTCATGCAATCACTTCAATTGTACAAGTTTTCTAAACTAGCACCATGCCACTATCATTTGATACCCCCAAAAATGTCCATAACTAACACGGGAGTGTCTTTTCACATGGTCCAAGAAGCAGAGTCCAAGGGGCTACAGATTCAATTTGAAACATCTTTTGGAACAAAGTTGGTGTTTATCTAGATGATTTTTATTTTTATTTATTTTTTGGTACAAGGGAGTTACTTGGGAATTCTTAAATTTATATCATTTTCTTACTTCCCTCAACTTCCTAAGTGAAGTTTTAGTCCTTCTGTAAGTCCCTAAGGGGTCATTTATTTTTTTAAGTAGAAAAATATTGGGATTAAACCCTTAAAAGTAAGACATAATGTAACAAAGCTAGACTTAACTATCCCCTTGTTATCCCTTTGGTGCATTGACATTGATTTGAGTATTGAACCTATATCTCTTACATTGTACATGATTTAGGTATATTAGGAGTTGCACAGAAGATACAAGTCATGAGTTCCTTATAAGTAGATAAGTTGTCCATAGTTGGTTCATGGATTTGGACAATCAAATAGAGACTGTAGCGTGCCACCTCGTAATTGGAGCGATGACTTGTCTTGGTCATCGGGATGAGTTTCCCATGGTGAGTGTACTAGTGTATGTGATGCACGCTGGGCATGACCTACGGTGAATCATAATGCAATATTATCAATTGTCATGATTCACCAAGCTATTATATTGCATAGACTCTCAACCTTAAGAGGATATTGAGCTTGTGTCAAAATCAATAGGAGGTTTTGACCTATGGGTGAGACCCTAAAGTAGTCATATATCCCTATGGATTGAGTCACTGGTGATGGAGGCTAGTGACAATAGGTATTCTCAATAGAGACACTATAATATTTCATGGGATTGAGACAGTGTGTCCCCTTGGGTTATCCAAAAGACATGTCATCATGAAATCTATGACTACAGTAATTCATTTACTGAAATTTGACATATACTCCTTGGAGTTAGAGTATGTCATTTGATCACATAATAAGTGAGATCTATAACTCAAGGATTTGAAAGCTAATCTTAATAGGTGATAACACTGACATTTTAGATTACATACAACTTTTCATGGGGAGTTTACATGCAGTGGATAGTAGGTCATAGACTTGAGCACTTGGTGTCTCGTTGTAATATACATAGGGTAATAGAGTGCATTTGACTCTCTATGGTGGGATGCTGAGTGAATTTTAGAATTTGATTATGAGGGAACCAATACTCCTATGGGTCCTAATGGTCCTTGCTCTACGCTTATATTCTTTGATGACACGATTTATGAGGGTTGAATGGGTTTTTAGTTTACTTTTGTGCATAAGAGTGTTTTGGTAATTACGCAAGGTTGCACAAGGATAAGTGAGTAGTATGTCTGGATTGGGCTTATTGATTAATTAGGGCCTTGTATGGTTAATTAATCAGTTAGCAACCTTTTTGGCCTATAGTAAGTGACCCAAGCCCAATAGGAAACCTATAAATATCCCTTTATGGATTAGGGTTTCTATGTCTTATCATTCTCCTTTTCAGTCTAGAGAGAGAACCCTAGCCTCCACCCTTGAGATCTTCACCATCTTAGTATCTAGACACAAGGAAGATTCATCGGGCAGAAGATCTTGATGTTTACAAGATCTATTGCGACTTTGGAGTTATCCACATCAATTGGAATCAATCTGAGAACATCTAGATCAAAGTTATGTGACTTTATTCTCTAGATCTATGTTTTCTATTGTATTCTTATTGTTTTTGAATACTTGTTTATCTACTACAATAGATTCAAAGAGCCTAGGATAGATTTGCACATATAGTATGCAATCCAAGGCATGGAAACGGAGCAATCCGGGGTTCTGACGGAGATTCTCTGTTATCCAAAATACCAAGCTTGAATTACGTAGTAACTCTGGTAAAAAAAATAAAATTCAGAGAAAGAGTCACTACGACTTTTTTAGTACTCTGGGAATTGTCCTCAAGGATTGGCCTATGGAAGTTGTCAAACTAAGTCCAAAAGATTAATTTTTGCTAAATTCTTGAAATGGAAAAAATAAAATTTAATTTAAACAAAATTGAATTTAATAAAATAAACCCTAAATAAATTGTAAAAGAAATATTGATTTTCTATTTCAAATGATTCAAGATTGAGGGTTCCACAATCCAACTTAGGGTATAAGGCCTTAGGCAAAACAGTGGTATCGATTTTAATTAGTCTTAGGGTATTCAAAATGTGGGGGTCAAACGAGATCAACCTGAGTTCCACAACTCAGGGTTGCATCTGTATCCTAACTTTTAATATTTTATTCCATTACTAAAATACCAAATAGATGAATGGGTATGAAAATTGGGTTTAGGTTTGAGAGTTAGGCCTTTACCACCTTATATAGATTTGTCTTAGAGTAGATAACAATACCAAAACCTTAGATAACTAGGGATCAAGAATTACCAAGAATCCCTAGTATCAAGGAATGGGGGGCTATTGTACCATCCCCTAATTCAAACTAACATTAGAGGATATTTCTATTTTAATCTATTATGCCTCAACCCTTCATTCATTCCATTTGTAGTTCAATTTTACCCACTGTTTTCCCTTAACTCTAACCCTAGGTTTTCATGTTTCACACTCCAAGATGACTTTTTAGCCTCTCATGGTGGCGATTTCATTTACATAATCCATATAAAAAAAAGAAAGAATAAAGAACCATTCTTGAATAAAAGAAATTAGAAGCAATTGATTAAAATAAAGAAAACGAACCGAGAATCTTCAATGTTGCCTTCTTTCCCTAAGAAAATAAAAAAACATCTAATAATTCCATGAACTCCTAAAAAAAGAACTCTAATGCCCTATTTATAGACTAAAAGTTAAGTTGACACATGGCAAGATCCTATAGAGTATATAAAATCTTATTTCCAAATCAAGGGCTCTCAATAAAAGTTGTAAAAATTTGAGTCACGGAAGCCTTTAATGAAAAGAAGTTGATTTTACATGAGGATGATGCAAATTGGCATTATTCTAACATCATTCTGGTGCATTTGCATGGTTGTGTGAAAATTCACATGTTCATGCAAAACTAGTTTCCAAGCTTTTGAAAAAACAAGCTCTTTGGCCCATTTCACATGATCATACGAAAATTTTGCATGTTCATATGAAACTGACACTCATTTGATTCCTCTTTGTACAATTCTCTTCAATCATCCATATCTTCCTCATTTTAGCTCTGATTAGCACACTGTTTGAAGTATTGCATTTTTTACTTGTCGAGCTTCGAAACAATATATAGTATACCTGAAAATAACCTTGGAAAGTACTCCAAATATCACCTCAAAGTTATAGTATATGTTACTACTAGAATTTGAGTTCCAATTGGAATGTATGAACTTCAAGCCATATCCTTCAACCTTCTTTCTCGTGTTTTCTTGCTCTCGAACTCTTTCCACGATCATCATTTCTTCCTCTCATGCTATGAATTTCTCCACTTTCATTTGTCGAAACTTTCCATATGCTTCACAGTCTTGGAGCTTATTATAAGCATGTTTGGCCTATTTTCTATCATGACTGAAAATGACTTCTCCAACTTGCATTCTTTTTATCCTTTAAATCGGAGATTTAGCTCAAGATATATGTTAGATCTATGGCCAGGGTCTTAGCAATAATTCAAGTTAAGTTAGATGAATTTGGCCTTTACAATTTGTATAATTCATTCCTATATGTGCCATTATAGCATAATTTGTGGCTCTAATCAGGTTCCTAATAAAAACTTCTTAGAATTCACTTAGTTTGTTATTGAGAATATAAGTTAGGTGTTTTGGAATCTTATGCTTGGAGTGTTGTTCCAAGTACAAACTATATAAGTCTTTTGAATTATATGGGGAGAGTTTTTTAACTACTTGAAAAAAAAAAAGATCTTTAGTTCAGTAGAGTTTTTTTTTTCCTCTCTCTATAGAACTTTATATCACTTTGGTGGATTCCATTGAGTGGTGAGTTCCAAGTTTCCAGTGGCCTCAAAGGGTAGGTGATTTATATACCCCTTGAAAGTTCATTGTATTTTATCCTCTATCTTTGTTAGGTTTCCAATATCAGTTATTGGTATCAGAGCATAGGTTTGAAGTTTTCATGGCTAGTCGTTGTTATCACACACAAAATGTTGGAGAAGAACACCCCACTCAAGAAAGAGATGTTTGTGAAATTGAGAGGGAAGAATTATGACTTGGGAAAAGATGAAAAGGGAACGTAAGAGAAAATATTTGCTAGACAATTGTTGACAAGATGTTTTCCTTAAGCTTCATAACTTCACATAAAATGGGTTTTCTATAGAAGAATATACATTGTAATTTAACATCTCACGATGAAATGTGATCTTGTTGAACCTAAAAAACAAACTATAGCTCATTTTCTTGGAGCTTTGATGCCTAAAATTAGTAATGTTGTCCAATTATAGTCTTATTGGACTTATGGTAATATGTGCAAGCTTTCTATTAAAGTGGAAAAACAACAGAAAGAAGTAAAGGGTAGTGGGTTTCAATTTATCTCTCGAGATGGACCTTCTAATTAGGGATATATATTTAATGCAAAGGTCAATCCTAGTGTAAAACCCACATTTAAAATAACTTCAAAGGGTAATGGTGGAGCTGGTTATAACCAGTAGCAAAGCTCATTAAAAACTAGTTCTCATCAATGTTTTAAGTGTCATGGGTATAGACATATTGCTTCAGTATGTCCTATCGTAGAATTGTCACCTTGGTGGAAAAAGACAGTAATAAGGAGGTCATAAAAAACTCTCACGATGACTCTATCATTTTGAGTGAAGAAGAGGAAGTTGCTAATGCTGATGAAGGGAAATCTCTTATGATGCAAAGAAATCTAGACAAGAAAGATTAGCTATGAAGGAGCATTTTTCATACAAGATGTACTTCCCACAGCAAGGTGTGTAATGTTATTATTGATGATGGCAACTTTGAGAATGTGGTGTCTACTCAAATAGTAGGGAAGTTAGGCCTTAAAATAGAACCACATGCCTATCCTTACAAACTTTCCCGACTTTGGAAAGAAAACGAGGTAAAAGAGGATATTCTACCTGATTTTCAACCAATGAGGAATATTTAACATCACATTGATCTTATACTAGGGTTATTTTACCAAATAAAGTAGCATACAAAATGAGTCTTAAGGAGCATGAAGAAATACAAAGGCAAGTTAGTGAACTTATTTCTAAGGGCTAGCTTGATAAGAGAAAGTAAGAGTCCTTATGTTGTGCTTGCCTTTCTTGTACCTAAAAATGATGGAACTTGGCAAACATGTGTTGATAGTAAATAAGTAAATAAGATAACTATTGATTATCAATTTTCTATCCCACATCCAAATTATCTTTGACCAACTTCATGGTGGTTTGGTTTTTTCTAAGATTGATCTTCGAAGTGGGTATCATCATATCCGAATGAGATTGGATGATGAATGGAAAACAACATTCATGACAGAAGATGGTTTTTATGAATGGTTGGTTATACCTTTTGGGCGCTCTAATGCTCCTAACACTTTTATGCGACTAATGAATTACATTTTTAAGTCATTTATCGAGAAATTTGAAGTTGTCTATTTTGATGACATTCTTGTGTATAGCAAAGGGGAAGAACAACACTTAGATAATCTTTATGAAGTTCTAAGCACCTTGAAAACCAAAAACTTTTTGTTAACTTGAAAAAAATGTGGTATCAGGAGAAGGAATCAAGATGGATCTTAACAAAGTGGAAGCAATTTTGAATTGGCCAACACCTAAATCACTACATGAAGCATGAAGTTTTCATTGTCTTACATTTTTTTATTGTTAATTTATCAAAGGTTTCAACACCCTTGTTGCTCTTATCATTAAATGCTTGAAGGGAGGTGTTTTCAAATGGACAAGTGAAGCCTAGAAGAGCTTTGAGCTCATTAAAATAAAAGTGACTGAAGCTTCTATTCTTTCATCTCTAAAATTCAATACAGTTTTTGAAATTCACTATGATGCTTCCAATATGAAAATTGGCGTTTCTCTTAGTTAAGAGGGCAAGCTAATTGCTTTCTTTAGTGAAAAGCTAAATAAGTCTTGGAAGAAATTCTCTACTTATGATAAGGAATTCTATTCAATCTAATAAGCCCTAGATCAATGGAGTTGGTATCTTATTCTTAAACCATTTACTCTATATTCAAATCATGAGGCATTGAAGTTTATCCATCATCAACATAAACTCAATAACAAGCAGGCTTCATGGGTTGAATTGATTCAAGCTTATAATTTCACTATTACACACAAATTTAGCATTGAAAATCTAGTTGCGGATGCTTTAAGTAACTCTTTGTTATCAGCCATGCAAGTGAAAGTTGTAGGCTTTGAGGTTTTGAAGGAGTTGTACAAAAA
The DNA here is from genome assembly GCA_945999865.1 of Vitis cinerea var. helleri x Vitis rupestris. Taxonomy (NCBI): domain Eukaryota; kingdom Viridiplantae; phylum Streptophyta; class Magnoliopsida; order Vitales; family Vitaceae; genus Vitis; species Vitis cinerea var. helleri x Vitis rupestris. The sequence goes on along the minus strand of OX253931.1, from coordinate 1,501,120 downwards.
TGATCCTTACTTTGGCAAAAGAGGGCAAAAAGGTAACAATAGTCGTCATCAATACTCTTGGTTGTAAGGTTATCTCTTCAAGGTTATTCATTTATGTATTCCAGAATGTTTTTTAAGGGAATAAATTATTATGGAAGCTTATAGTAGTGGAATTGCATGTCACTTTAGTAGGGACAAAACTCTTTTATCTTGTAAGGGATAATTTCTATTGGTCAAAATTAGACCAAGATGTCATGAGACATATGAAGCAATGAACAATTTTATCATATTACTAAGGCCTTTGTTCAAAATACTAGTTTATACACTCCACTCTTAGTACCTAGGGCCCCTTGGGAGGATGTTAGCTTGGATTTTATCAATGGTTTGCCTATAACTCAAAGAAATAAACATTCTATAATGGTAATGGTTGATTATTTCTCCATAGTGACCCATTTTGTTCCCTATAATAAGACATTGGATGCATCTTGTATAGTTGAGTTGTATTTTTAAGAAATTGTGAAGCTACATGGCATTCCAAGGAATTTGGCTTCTGATCAAGATTCAAAGTTCCTGAGTCATTTTTAGAGTACCCTTTGGAAGAAGATTTGGGCTATTATTAATTTCAGCTCCTCTCACAACCCCCAAGTAGGTGGCTATACTGAAGTCATTAATTGATGTTTAGGTAATCTTTTAAGATGTTTTGTATGGGATCTTATTTTGGCTTATATTGAATTTGCTTACAATCAGTTTACTAATCAAGCTATTGGTTGTAGTATTTTTGAAGTAGATTATGGTCAAAATCCCATAAGTCATTTGGATTTAGCTCCTCTTCTAACCATTCATCATTTTAGTGGGAATGCTAAAGAAAGGGTATGAAGCATTAGGAGGCTTCATAAATAAGTATAGGACAACATTAACAAGAAAAATGAGAAGTATAAAAGGAGTGATGACAAAAATAAAAGATATGTTGCAGTTAAGGAAGGAGATTTAGTGTTGGTTCATCTTTAAAAAAGAATGTTTTCCACCTAGAAAGTATGCTAAGCTCAAACTAAAGATTAATGATCCATTCAAAGTAATCCAATGAATTGGTGAAAATGCATACAAAATTGAGCTTCTTGATAATTATGGGGTTTTTTTTCTACTTTCAATGTTTATCATATTTCCCTTTTCATGGTACTAGCGACATTCTAGACTTGATGATGAGTTCTTTCCACCTCGAGAAGCTTGACACAAGAGTTCTTTCTACTTGGTCCAAGAAGCAAAGTCCAAGGGGTTACAAATTCTCACTTTAATTTCCTAAGCTTCAACCAAATTAGAACTAAAATTTGAAACATCTTTTAGAACAAAGTTGGTGTTAATCTTGAAGATTATTATTATTATTATTATTATTATTATTATTATTATTATTATTGGGTACAAGTGGAGTCACTTGGGAGTTCTTAATTTTATTTCCTTTTCTTATTTCAATCAACTTCCTAGGTGAAGGTTTTATCCTTTTGTAAGTGCTTAAGGGGTCATTTATTTTTTAAGTTAGAAAACTTCTTGGAATTTACTTAGTTTGGTATTGAGAATATAAGTTAGGTGTTTTAGAATCATCTGCTCAGAGGGTTGTTCCGAGTGCAAACTATACAAGTCTTTTGAATTATATAGGAGAGAGTTTTTTGATTGCTTTAAAAAAAAGAAAAAGATCTTCAATTCAATAATGTTTTTTTTTTTTTTTTTCTAAGAACTTTGTATCTCTTTGGTGGATTCCATTGAGTGGTGAGTTCCAAGTTTCAATTGACTCAAAGGGTGATAAATTTTGTATCCCTTAGGTGCCATGATTTTTGTTGCTTGCCTTTGAACACCTTTAATAGTGTTTGGGGTTGGTATGCCTTTAAATTATAGCCTTATCTTATCTAGGTTGGCCTCTATCCCCATATAAGTAACCCAGTACCAAGAAATTTTTTGGACCCAACACTAAAGGTACACTTCTCAAATAAAATGTTGTAGTTAGGTTGTGTAGATGGTCGACATATTTTTTTATTTGTTTTACTTTTGACTAGAAAGTCATCAATACTTTCATCATACTTTTTATGTCACATTAAAAAATTTGGGTGACTAACCGCTGATAGGTTACACTTGCATTCTTAAACTTGAAGGACATGACACTATATATGGCATTAGGTCCTTACTCCTTTGATGAAAACGATTTTATTTTGATCATTTGGATTTAAGCAAATCTAGTTATACTTTGATTATGTGCCCATGAATGTAAGACATTTTTACTTAGCCATGGTGTCGAGGATGTTTGCCAACCACTAAAATTAGATCACTTTTTTGTATAAAGTCAATGTCCAAGAGCCTACATACCTTTTCATTTGTGATTTGGTGTCTTTTCAAGGCTAGTTTTTAGCACAAGCACTGTTAATTGCTTCATCATAATCTATGGGATATGAACATCTCACTATGTTAAGACACTAGTGTACTAGAAATCATAGGAATGGTATGTCTTTAACCCTTTGGATCCATAGTATCCTATGCAATGTGGGACTATCTTCTATTATATCCTCCAATTTGTATCACTCTTTTCCTTATTCCTTATCATATAGTCTTCATAAAAAATCTAACATTTGTGTCAACAAATATCTTCTAATGATCTTGACTATAAAGGTAATAACCCAAAAATTCTCTTAGATATCCTATAAATTGATATACCTCTTAAGAAAAAGAGATATTAAATTGTCTATAAGACATATCCCCAAAAGAATCTGAGAAAAGATAAGAAACCTATCCATGATCTCACTATGTCCAACCAAGTTTGATATCTTCTTTCCAACTCTCCATTTTGCAATGGAGACCCTAGTGTACATGACTAGGAAATAATCTCATGCTCCAATGGAAAGAATCAAACTTACTAGACATATTACCTTAATCTAATTGAAGTGACTTGGTATGTATACCCAATAGGTTATCTGATCCCGCATTAAATTCAATGAATGTATCCAAGGCATTGAATCTCTTATCTACATATTCAAACCTAGAGTAATCATCACTAAAAGGGATGAAATACCCATACCCTCCCCATGCCTGGACACTAAAAGTTCCATACATGTCAATATGTACTAACTCCAAATATTTCTTGGCTCTAGTATTTTTGGTCATTTTACCATCTATACATGATTTGTAAACTGAAAGATCTTTTGGAATCAAAGAGTCCAGACTTTACTAGTCTTTGGATCATATTTAGATTAATATGACCTAGGTCTAGAAACCTAGTATTTAATTAGTGATAGGTTTAATCCTGGGATCTAACTATTATCATCACTTGGCAAAGTGATAATGAAATACATATAAAGGAAGAAGATATTGTCTCCCACTAACCTATATAACTAACGTTGAATTTGAAGCTAAGGTAAGTATAATCCCATCATTTGACCTTCTCGGCTGTTGAATATCCTATAAGGACTTATAGATAGTGGGTCTGGAATCTATCCACCATAAATGGTGAAATCCACCACTAAATATTCAACAAAACGAGAAAATGATGTATACTTTCCTTTTTTCCTTTAGGTAAACTGAGCATCCTTTTTCTAGTGTCCTAAAAGGTCACAAAGGAAGCACTTGCCCTTGAGCTTGCTCTCTTATTCCTTCTCTTGAACTTTCCTTATTTGGTATTGTTATGTTTCTTAAGACAAGAATCTGAAGAACCTTTGACTTCGATATGAACACCCTATAATCTTTAAGAATCCCCTTAGCCATCCCGAAAGAAAATGACAAGGTCTTTAAGATCATATGTATACTTGGTGTTCATAATAGTTCTAAGAGTAGCTTTGTCAAGGCTGACCTACCCTTACTACCAAATAACCATTGCAAACTAGAAAGAGAATATCAAAGTCGCTAGTAATAGACATATGTTGTTATTGCAACACATTATCCAAAGATCTAAGTATTAGACACTTGATCTTCTGATCCATCTAATACCACTTTGATATACCACTCTTTCGTTTTGATAGGCTAGATTATAAGGAATGGCTAGCTCTGCCTAAACTAGCTTCTATGCAATTAGTCACTATATCCAAAATAAAATTAATCCAATTGATTAGTTAGTCTTGGCTTATTGTGAGAAAAAGAGTGATAATAGAATCAAAATGATATTTGTAACAAAGAATATAACCAAGCATATGACATAATTGAGCATGCATGACTTTGAGTAATTAATTTAGCAAAAATGTAGTGCTCTCAAATTACATATCCTTTTACAAGGTATCCTAGTATCATAAGAATCAAGCCTATGTGGGGTAGGTCGTGACCTTATTACTAGTTAGAGACCTTCTTAGATTGATCTCACTGCTTTAACCATAAAGGTATCTAGAGGCAAGATCAACATAACTTTTATTTGGCCCATAGACTATGCAAGTGGAACCACGTGGGGCGATTCTACCATTTCATATCTAATGTCAAGTGTATAACCATTGTATTTGAATGATCAATGTCACCAAGTAATGAACCCCACTATGGGGGTGGTTTCTCCCACTACATACATATCCAATCTCGTCCTTGTGGGGAGTTCATATCTCGTAATTCTTAGGGCTAACCCACCATAGGGGTGGTGATGAACCCAAATCAAGATGGGTTTGACAATGGAGGTCGTGGGCTTGCCTAAGGCCCTCTCCCGCTTAATCTTTTGAGATAAATAAGGGCATTTTAAAATTATAAGTAATTGTCCTAATGAATAAATTATCTACTTTGAAAATTTCTAAAAATGTTTATTTCCTAATTGGAAACATAGTGTAATAGAAGAATACCAACATGAAAATTTTTAAATTTTCATGAGAGTAATTTTCAAAAAGAATTTTGATAAAATATCCACTCTCAAAATTTTAAAATCTATTTTCATAAAATTCTCCTTCTATACACAATTCCAATTAATAAATATTTTATCTAGGAAATGTTTCAAATGAATTTATTTCCATCAAATTACTAAGCCTTTTGGTAATAATCTTTGAATGATAAATTATCTCTAATGAAAATTTCAAAAATGTTTTTTTTCTAAATTAGAAACTCTTGTGTAATAAAGAAATTACCAATTTATGATATTTTGAATAATCTTGAGAGCAACTTATCCAAGAAAGGAACCTTTGCTTCTCATATTAAAAAATCCTCATAAGATTTACTTTCCTTATTCCTTACACTTCTTCAACTTAATAAATATTTCCATGGAAATTCCATAATAATTTATTCAATTAAATACTACCAAAAATAGAACATTTTAGTAATTCCTTAATAGATAAAATATTCTATATGAAAAACTACCAAAAATGTTTATTTCCAAAAAGGAATTAAACAATCCATTTTAAAAAGTATTTTCAAAATATATTATATCTCCATTAAATTACTAAAACTTTTCAAAGTTATTTGTAAACCTTCTTATCATAAATTCTCTACCATGAGATTTTCAAAATCTATTATTTACTTTTAAATTGGGACTTTTGTGATAAAAGAACTCTGCTCTATTATTCCTCATCATTGAACTATCCAGACATAATAGCTTCCTCTTTCTCTTTGAAGGGGGAGGGGGGGAGAGGAGAACCTGAAGGACCAACTATAGGTATAGTTTTCCTTCTCTTACCAAGAAAGAATAGGAAAACCACCTAAAGTTTAATAAACAGATAGTTCTAAAGAAATAATAATTATCTTAGCAACAACCAATTTAAAAAGATAATCTTGGAAAATATATTCTCATGAAAAGTTACTAAGAATACCAAATAACTTTTCTTTAGGTTATAATACTTATTTTGGTAACCATTCTTAATTATAAATTATCTATCATGAATTGTCAAAATTAACTTATTTTCTTTAAATCGGAATCTTATGCAAAATAGGAAAAAATACTATTTTTTTGTTTGAAAAAATACTATTTTTTTGTTTAAAAAAAAAAAGAGTTTTTCCTTTAAAAATAGATTTTATTTTTAGAGATCTCAAATATTTGAGAAGATTTTAAATAAAATTAAAATCTCTAAGAATTGTTTTGAAAAAGGTAAGAAAGCTATTAATCATTTTTCCAACTTTTCTTTTCTTTTAAAGAAAAGTTTCTGTGGACCCGCATTTTTCACGTGCGTCCCCACTCGATCGGCGAGACTCGCTTTTTTTATTTGTGAAAAATTAATTTTTGGAAAAAGTTGGAGTCGCCACTTATTTTATTTTTATTTTAAAGGGAAAATAAAACAAGAAAGAAAAACCCTAAAATGTGACTCCATAATTTTTGGAAAAAGCATGTCTTTGAAAAACCCGAGTCTTGGTACGGGGATCAGGTTACTTATTGGGAAGGTACCTGTAGGAGGTAGCACCCCTCTAAGCCTTAAAAAGGTCTCTACTAACTAAGTTGAGGGAAACGTGGCAATTAATCGGTTAATTATGGATACCTAAGTAGGCTAGGTGGTTAAAAAAAAAATAGCGTGCCAAACAATATCAAATCATAATAAAGAAAGGTTAGGATGCGTACCTGGACCGCTTCTCAAGCGCTATCATAAAACATCGATAGTTAATTTAAACAATATATCATCCAACATGTATTTTATTAGAAATAATCAAACAATGCAACATGTATATCAGAACACTCAAGCATTATTAGACATAAGCATTATTTCACAATGACAAGCATATTCACATAATTTAGAAGGTAGGTGATAGAGGACATACCTGGATAGCATAGATAATTTGTAACGTGCTTCCTCAAGTTGTAAGGGGTTAGATAACAAATAATAAAATATAGAAATCCTAGCATGCTCGTTATCTAATTAGCATAGCAAAAGTGATCAAAGTATACAGAATCATCAATTATCACATACATCTTGTATATAATTCCTAAAAAAATAGATAAACATGATTTCAACAAGTGTCAAATGTGGTAACAAAAATAAATTTTGAAAAGATTTTCTTATGTAGGGGTTTCACCAATTCCCCAATTGATATACACGAATTTAGCTTAGAACTATCCCATTTATTTGGGACCACAAGCTTTGATTCGTGTTTTATTCAAAACTGTAATTTCATTTGAAAGATGTGAATCGATCAAAACATGGTTGCACATTATTTTAAAAAAAAATGAGATTTTGATTCTAAGAACTCTAAATGAATTTTTGAAATGGATTTTTAAGGGGATCTTTTGACTCTAAGAAACTCTAAATGAATTTTCGAAATGGATTTTTAAGGAAAATGGGATTTTGAGAATAGTGTTATATTTTAAAAAAAAATAAAGAAATTAATTTGAAAGCAATAAAGTGTATGAATCAAAATACCAAGCAAAACAAAAGAGAACAAAATCACAAAGTAGAATTTTTGACAACCAAGAAAATTGAAGGTGAGAATAGAGGCTAATCTTCATGAGTTTCCAAAAGCCTCAAAAAGAAAATCAAATTAAATGAAGGATCACTAAAGCAACGGGCAAGGCATTCTAAATTAGACAAACTAACAAGGTATCGATTTATGAACCAACCGCTAGGATTTTAAAAGCATATAAATTTAGATAAGGGTGATCAGGATCTTACATTAATGATTTTGAAACAAAAACTAAAAATGGATCAATTCAGGTAAGGAACTAAAATTATAGAAGTACCTAAACTAATTAAAACGAGTTTGACTAAATTAAGCTAAAAACGTGAACTTTCAAACATAGAATTAATTTTACTAATGAACTACAATTATAAAAGTGCTTAAGCTAATTAAAATGAGCCAAACTAAATCAAAGCAAACTAAAGATATGTACTTTCAAATATAGAATTAATTTTTATTGATGAACCAAAAAATTATAAAAGTGTCTAATCTAAATAGATGAATTAAATTAAATCAAAGTATACTAAAAACATGAATTTTTAAATAAAGAATCAATTTTGTCAATAAATAAATAAAACTATAAAAACACATAAACTAATTAAAAGGAACCAAATTAAATCAAAGGATACTAAAAATATGAACTTTCAAACATGGGATCAATTTTATTAATGAACTAAACTACAAAAAATATCTAAACTAACTATAATGAATCAAATTAAATTAAAGTAACCTAAAAACGCAAACTTTCAAACATGGAATCAATTTTATCAATGAACTAAAGCTATAAATGTATTTGAACTAAATAGATGAATTAAACTAAATCAAAAGTAAACTAAAGACATGAACTTTTAATATAGAATCAATTTTATTAACGAACTAAAATTATAAAAGTATCTAAACTAATTAAAATGAATCACCTTAAATTAAAGAATACTAAAAATATGAACTTCCAAACATGGGATACTAAAAATATGAACTTCCAAACATGAAATCAATTTTATTAATAACCTAAAACTATAAAAACACCTAAAATAATGAATATAAATTATTAAATCAAAGCAGACTAAAAAAAAACTGAAACTTTCAAACATGGGATCAATTTTATTAATGAACTAAACTATAAAAAATATCTAAACTAACTATAATGAATCAAATTAAATTAAAGTAACCTAAAAATGCAAACTTTCAAACATAAAATCAATTTTATCAATGAACTAAAACTATAAATGTATTTGAATTAAATAGATGAATTAAACTAAATCAAAGTAAACTAAAAAAATGAACTTTCTAATCATGAAATCAATTTTATTAATGAACTAAACTATAACAGGTATCTAAACTAAATATAATTAATTAAATTAAATTAAAAACGCAAACTTTCAAACATAAAATCAATTTTTTTCAATGAATTAAAGCTATAAAAGTACTTGGACTGAATAGATGAATCAAACTGAATCATAGTAAACTAAAAAAATGAACTTTCTAACATGAAATCAATTTTATCAACGAATAAATGAATGAATAACAAGTAATTAAAAGAGTAGCAAGTACATGAATAACTGAATGAATAAAATTCAAACGTTTTCAATCCGAAGCAATCAATCAAAATTAGATAGGAATCAAATCAAAATAATCGAAATCGAAAAAAAAACAATATGCAATCTTTCTAAAGGTTAAACCAAACAATTGAATTAAGATTATGAATAGAATAAATTAATAAACCAAATCGAAACCTAAATTGTATCTAAAAAAGATTAATTAATTAAACTAAGAAATCAAAATCAATAGCAAAACTAAACTAAGGAGTAAATTAAGACAAAACTAATTAAATTAAACTCACAAACACATTTTAACTATCATATGGATTAAAATAAAATTAGCATGGACCCTTGAATTACGAACTAAAATAATCAAAACTATTTCAAAAAAAAACTCACCTGTATTAAAAAAAATCTGCCTTTGATGCGTTCTTGATGTGGCTCCCCTCTCTGCGTGGATCTCTATGCTCCAAAAAAAAAGTCTATTCTCTCTGTCCTCTCCAGAATATCCTCCGCTTGCCTCTACCCTCTCTCTGTTTCGGCCAAAATAAAATATCTCCCCTCCTGTGGATCTCTCTGCCCCCCCCAGAAAATAATCTCTCTTTTTTGTTTATATGGTGGCACTTTCCTTTTTATGGAATATCCTATTTCCTTTTTCCTTCTAAAACACGTGGATGGCCTCCTTTCTTATATGGCAGCCTCACTCTCATATTTCTTTTCCTTTCCGAAGATGCACGTGATATAGGAAGGTGCATACATGGTGGCTGATTGGGAGATTCCCTCAAGGATGCAGCCGTGTCTTATTTGGTAAGTGTCTAAATCCTAGTAATCGCATCATCAGCCGTTGATTGGAGTGACCGGGTTGAACTGGATTTTCTCGGACTTCCCCAGAAATCTACGGTCTAGGTCTGCAACGAAATCACCAATAGCTTATTAGGCATGATCTGTTTTTTTCTTGAGCATTCCCGAAGCGTTGAATACTTGATTTTCTTGGATTTCCGGAAAGAAAGTAAAATAGCTCCACGATTGATGTGTCGGTGTTGTCTGTTTCAAGGTGCAGCCGTGGTTCCTTTAAAATCTGGTGATGCGTGGTGGATGCCTCTCTCTTAAAATTCTGGTGCGTCACAGAAAATCAGGCTCAGGTTGAAAATCCGCATAAAAAAATGGCCACATAGTCGCACTGTTTAACGTAGCTGTGCTTCATGCCTTCTTTCAGAGCTCCTGCCTTGTATCCATGTCGGTTCCCTCTGATCTCGTACTTTATATTTATGCCTTTGCTTGCCCATCTCTAACACTCCATCTCCACCAAGTCCTTAATGGTTGGGTCGGTGGAGTCGTCCAGAACTTGAATTATGATTCTTTCAAAAAGCCATGAAAGGCCACATGTAGCTCTAATGGAGAGCTGGTAAACCTCTTTTTCATTGTACATTGGGATTTGCACAAGAACCATTGGGTAAGCTGAATTCCCAAGCTCGACATCGTTCTTCATTCTCACGAAAGAGTTGGTAAGATCATTGGAGGCTGCGGGTCAGCTACTTCATGCCCATGCGTTGCTTCGCTCATCATGCAGAATAGTATCTCACCGATGCTTCTATTGGAGAATGCTCTAAATGGTTGTGGGTGTCCTCCTTGCAGCATGTTGGCATCCTTGGAGCGGCTACGTGTAAAGATCCTCAGGGTAGCGGTTGTTTGTTCTTCCGCTTCATGAAGCCTGCGTGCTGCCCCACACCCATATCACTAGACTGCGTGTTGTCTTCCCAATGGAGCCTACCTGCCTCTCCACGTGTCAATGCCTTTCAAATAATCATGCAACCCTTGGAGCATTACAGCCGTGTATGTGGATCATTTCTCAATGGCAGTCCACATGTGTCTTTCTTCTTGAATGGCAATCTTTGCGTCATCCCTCCCATGTGCAACTACGCATAGAGATTTCTTCCTAGCAGCATCTGAGACCTTGGTGCCTAGGATCCTTCTTGAGAAATTCCGGTGCTCATCATGCAAAACAGAATAAAATCAAAATTAAAAGAAAGGAGAAGCAACTGATAAAAATTATGAGCTTGATAATAAAACGAAATACAATTTTAAAAGCCAAGAAAGAGAAAAGAAAGAAAAACTAGGTTATAAAATTCCACCATCCAATCCAGGGTTATTTTGTACATTTTGGAGTCTAAACATTTCGAGCAATTTCTTATTAAATGAGTGAATAAATAGAATAAAAATAAAAATAGTAATAATAATAATAATGACAATGATAATGATGAACAAATAAAGGGTAAAAAAAAAATGAAGATGAATAAACAAATAAATATAATTATCGAATGCATGCAATAATAATAATAATACTAATAAAAGTTATATATATATATATATATAAAAAATTAAACCCGATGAAGTGTTTAAACGGGCCTAAGTGAGACTAAGTGGGCCTAGAGTGGTGCCTAATGGGCCAAGTGTATCTAAAAGCTATCCTGAAAAAAACAAGAAAAGCCTAAGTCTAAATCAAAATTGCCAAGGGTCACAATAAAGGGGTTAGGCAATCCCTTAACCAGAGTCTCCAAGGTGACAGAAAAGGTAAGCGGTATGAGTAACCATGGGCCACCAAGGAACTATTACGGAGCATTGAAAAAGAATTTTAAAGACATGTGCTAAAGGGACAAAATTGAGGGTCTACAAATATGCCCCTCTTCGGTATAGATCACGAGCGTAGAGAATGCGAGTAGAAATATGAGTAATGAGTAGAATGAAGTGAACTATACCGAAGAATTAAAGAAGGACCAGAGATTTTGTCCTCGCACATGAAGAGGTAAGATCAAAAGATGGGGTCTCAACGACATGGATGGGACAACTCTATGTGGGAGGAAATGACAATAAAGAGAGAAGGCATGTGATGAGTAGCATAAAGATGGAAAGAGGTGAAAAGGATGACTCAAAGTTATGGATGAGATGAATAACTCTAGATCATGGACAAGATGAACGACACTGGGTCAAAAAATAGGACAAAAGACTCTAGGTCATGAGCTCAGGGCTCTAACTAGGAAAGAATGACTCTGGGTCAAGATGAAAAATGCTAATGACTCTAGGTCAAGATGGAAAATGACTCTGAGTCGAGAGCTCCAGGCTCCAAATAGGAAAGAATGACTCTGGGTCAAAATGGAAAATGACTCTGGGTCGAGAACTCTGGGCTTTAAATGGGAAAGAGTGACTCTGGGTCAGGATGGAAAATGACTTTGGGTCGAGAGCTCTAGGATCTAACTAGGAAAGAATGACTTTGGGTCAAAATGGAAAATGACTCTGGGTCGAGAACTCTAGGCTCTAAAAAGAATGACTCTGGGTCAAAATGGAAAATGACTCTGGGTCGAGAGCTCTAGGCTCTAAATAGGAAAGAATGACTCTGGGTCAAGATGGAAAATGACTCTAGGTCGAGAGCTCTGGGCTCTAAATAGATAGCCGATCAGGATACTTTCCGACTCAAGGTGCCGGGTCGAGACCACTCACAAGTGGCTAGAATGATGAAAACGAAACATCTCAGGGATGTGAATGATGCAAATGACTCTGGGTCATGAGCTCAGGGCTCGGGGTGCTATGAATGACTCTGGGTCGAGATGGAAAATGACTCTGGGTCGATGAATAGCTCAGGGCTATGAACTCTGGGCTCTATGACTGATCGGCTAGAAGAAGAATGCGATACGCAAACTCCAGGTCAAACCACTCATGGGCGACCAAATGATGAAAGCTCAGCTAAGAGCTGGAAGGACTCTGGGTCTATAGGAAATGATAGCTCAGGGCTAGCGGGCTCAGGGCCTAAGGGAAAAAAGGATAGCTCAGGGTTATAAGACTCAGGGTCTAGAAGGAATGGATAGCTCATGGCTACGAGGCTCAGTGCCTAGAAGGGAATAATAGAGAAGACCAACTTGAAAGTAGACATGTAATAAATTGGCTCAAAGCCATATACTCAAAATGTCAAGGGTCGGACTACTGAAACCAAGAAGGGAAATATGCCCCAGTATCCAGGGCGCTCACACTGCTGAAACGACCAGTAAACCAATCATCTGCTAGAATCAATGGGTCAAGAACCAATACATCATGACAAACCTCTGAAAAGTCAAAACTGAAAGAGGCCTCTGTGTTTGAAAAACTGCTCTGTCGACGAATCTCAAAAGGTAGATCTCAAAGCGTGTATATCGTGGCTCATCTAAAAGCAAATCTCAAAGTGCACAAAATGGTGCTCATCTGGATAACCCAATCGACAAGATAACAATGATGATCGAAAACAAATCCATCTCATGAACATCTAGCTAAAGAATCCACCCATGCTCCTCAGGTGAAATCTGATGTGATCCATCTCTATCTCAACAAATCCATATAAGGGGGGTCCTGATACAGTCAATCATCGAAAGCTCTGAGCTAGTACTCAATCTGAAACCAATCTGGCTACTGTCCCAATCTCAAGGATACTCAAAGAAAATGGGGAAAAATGCCCCAGTATAAGATCCAATATCAAAGTCATGAGGTAAACAACCGCCACTAATCATACACCCTCATACCACTGCGCGAACAAAATCTCATCAAGGAGAGGGGAATATGCCCCAGTATGGATATCTAATGTCGAAGTCGTGAGGCAAACAACTAACAATGATCATCCACCTATGCACCGCTGTCTAAACACAATCTCATCATGGAAAGGGCAATATGCCCCAGTATGAATATCTGATGTACAATAGAGAATCTGTCAAAATCAATCAAACATCTCCATAACCATAAATAGGGATAACCATACCGTCCAACAACAACTAGGAATCTTGGAGGAAGGGGGAGATATGCCCCAGTGTGAATATATAATGCACAACTAAAGGATGAATCCAACATCATCAATCAACTGTCCTCAACTCAACAATAATCCACTAAGAAGTCAGAATGAAGTATCGACCAATGCCTCAAGGGAGACACTCTAAATCTAATCTCAAATGAATAGCCAAAATGATGAGGAGTGTGGTAATCTCAAGGGTAGAAACAGGTCTATAATGAATCCCTGACTGAATCTTATAGGAATCTGGTAACCTCAAAATGGGGAAATATGCCCCAGTATGCCAGATCTATACACTGCACTGAAAACTGCCTCTAACTCAGTAATAATCCACTAGTCTATCTCAGGAATACTCCGCAAATGGAACCTAGAATCATGAAAGTCATCAATGAACTCAACAATGCTCCACTAAAACTAATGCCATCTCAACATACTTCACTAGGGATCTCGGATCAATGAAAATGTCCAGGCTCAAAGAAAGTGCTCCACTAGGGGCTCATCTCAACCAAATGAAAGGGGAATATGCCCCAGTATGGATATCTAATGCACAACCGAAGGATGAACCCAATATCCTCAATGAACTGTCTTCAAACCCAAAAATCCATCAAACATCAATATGCCAAGCAAGAGAGAGACCAAATGCTTCCAAAAGTATCTTCCATAAAAGAGAACATGGTAACGACCATACTTCAACCAATCTACCAAAAACCTGTCCAAGTGAAGACTGTCAAAGATAACGTTTGATCTCGTGGCCTCAGGGTGGTCTTAAGACACGGGACGTAACGTAGGCTAAGGTGATAGGGTGAAAGAAATGAAGGGAAACTAGGCTCAAATACCCAATGATCAAACCCGTACCCTCGTGTACAAGATGTAATGCATAGAAAAAATCTCATGAGCCATGGACCTAAAGGTAACCAAAGGAAATGTCGATGGCGAAATGAGAGAAGAATGAGTAGTCAAACCATCAATGAAATATGTGAATGATGTGAAAAAAAAGTATCAAATCAGTAATGGGTATCAACATTTAGGGAATGGATAAAAGGTGGAACAAAGATCTGGAAAGAGGTAATGGGGTACAAAAGGAAGCAATGAGAAAGTGGAACGAGTGATGATCAACCCATGTTAGTACAATAAAGGAAAGTCATATCACCAATGATGGAATGGTGGGTAAGACAATGATCCGGAGACCCTAGTAAAAAGACTACTCATCTCTCATACCTCGTATATATCAAACATGATCCAAAAAGCATAGGATCTCATAGAACTCTCACATGAACCCTCGACACTCCAAATGCATAACAAGAGCAGCTCAAGGAGTGAAAAACTCATAAAAACTCACAAAAACCCATAATGACAAATATACCCAATGAATGAACCTCAAAAGGTGGCATAAATGCCCAATGGAACGAGATACCATACATGAGCATATCATTGCGCTTTTATTTTCTTTTTATTTTTATTTATTTTTATTTTTTATTGATTTTTTTTTTATTTATTTTTTTTTTTTTTTTGCGCATGCTTTGATCATCAATAAATCAAACTCTAATGGGAAAAATATAAGGAATGAACAAACTCTCTCAAATCACTAATGAATACATGAACCCCATCCCATGAGATAACCTCTCAAACCAAAATCTCCTAATCAATGTCAAATGATGGAATGAATAGAGTGATATGACTGCCCTCTTTGCACTAAGAGGTGAAGAATCATCAACCCAAGGAAGAGAATAGATAGGATGAAGCAAATAATGATAGAGACAAGAAAGAGAATGAATATATGATGATAATAAAATAGAACAAGTAGGGTGATAAGATGATGGTAACAAAATGAGAAGATAGACCTATAAGTCTAAAGCTCATGAGACTTTCCTAACAAAGCATGCATATACATCAAAGGGCCCCAACTTGGGTATAGAAATGGTAATCAAAGCTATAAGAAATAAATAAGGCTATAACATACCATGTGAGGCTCAATGGGCTAGCAACGGTTTAATATATAGAGGTGATAAAGTATGAGGCTAACTGAAATGATGGCCACCCATCCTGCGACCACGGTCTCAAACATAATACTTCTTTAGCTGATCCACGTTGGTAGGCTCTGAAAATTGGTTTCCATCTAAGTCAGTCAACCATGCAGCCCCTTTTGGAGTCAACTCTCGGATAACATAAGGCCCACTCCAACTAGGTCTAAACTTTCCTCTAGGGTCTCCAATCAAACCTCTGAGAATCCTCAAAACTAAGTCCCCTTTTTGCAATGGTCTAGGCTTAACCCGTTTCTTGAAGGCGCGAGCCATCTTTCTCTGATAGGCCTGAACATGATCTGCCGCTCTCAATCTCCTCTCATCTAAAAGGTTAAGCTGATCAAATCGAGCCTGAGCCCACTCTGTCTCAGAAATCTGCTGCTCAAGGGCTACTCTCAATGAGCCCATCTCTGTCTCGACTGGCAAAACAGCCTCCATACCATACACTAGAGAGTAAGGCGTAGCTCCTGTAGAAGTACGAAAAGATGTACGATATGCCCACAACACAAAAGGAAGCTTCTCTGACCAATCTCGAGAAGTCTCAACCATTTTCCTCAAAATCCTCTTAATATTCTTGTTTGCAGCCTCTACTGCCCCGTTGGTCTGTGGCCTATATGCTGAAGATCTATGATGTCGGATGGCATACTTCTGCAACAAAGTATCTACCTCAGCTCGGAAGTGCACCCCTCTGTCGGAAATCAACTCATGAGGAACCCCATAGCGGCAAATGATGTGTGATCTGATAAAACTGGCAACCCTAGTAGATGTCAACCTCGCATATGACGCGGCTTCCACCCACTTGGTGAAATAGTCTATGGCAACTAGGATGAACTCATGACCACTAGAAGATTTTGGTGAAACCTTCCCAATAATATCAATACCCCATACTGAAAATGGCCATGGTGAGGTCAAAGCGTGTAACTCTGATGGTGGTGCATGAATGAGATCACCATGAATCTGACACTCTGGGCATTTCTGGACAAACTGACAACAATTTGTCTCCATAGTCAACCAGAAATAGCCCGTCCTCATAATCTTACGGGCTAGCATGTGTCCTCCCATATGCGGACCACAAACTCCTGAATGAACCTCTCTCATCACTCGATCTGCAAAGGCTCGATCCAAACACAACAGGAGCATACCATCAGCTGATCGTCTGTATAAGGTATCCCCACAAATCACAAATCTAGTGGCTAAATTCCTCAGTGCTCTCCTATCCTTGGCAGTGGCTACCTCAGGGTATGTGCCAGATATAAGAAACTGATAAATATCATGATACCAAGGTAGATCATCCTGGGCCTCTGTTTCTCCAATCAAACAACAGTAGGCGGGTGCAGACCTCAACTCAATCAGCAGTGGACGAATAACTACATCAATCGGAATGTCCACAGAAGAAGCTAGGGTAGCTAAGGCGTCGGCAAACCGGTTCTGCGCTCTAGGTAGATGAACATATCTCAAGTCATCAAATCTCGCAACCAGCAACTCCAAATAGGCGTGATATGGCCTAAGCTTCACGTCCCTAGTCTTCCAATCCCCCTTAATCTGTCTGAGTACCAGATTGGAGTTACCAAATACCTCCATCTGTCTAATGTCAAGCTCCAATGCAGTCTCTAAACCAAGGATACAAGCCTCATACTCAACTATGTTATTCGTGGCAGGATGTCGATCAGAAAATGCCAAACGAACGGACCTCAGAATATGATCACCCTGAGGGGATACCAACAGAACACCTATCCCATACCCTGACTGATTGGCTGCACCATCAAAGTACATGCACCATCCTGATAAGCTGGTCATAGCAACAAACTCCTCATCTGGAAAATCATCATCAACTGGTCTGTCCTCAGATGTCGGTAGTGAGGCTAAGTGATCGGCGACAATACTTCCTTTAATAGACTTCTGAGAAACATACTGGATATCAAACTCTGTCAAAAGTACGAGCCATCTCATCAGTCTACCAGTCAATGCAGGTCTATCAAATAAGTATCTCAATGGATCTAGGCGGGATATCAAATGCACTGAGTACTCTGTCATGTAATGTCTCAATCTCCTGGTAGCCCAAACTAGTGCTAAGCATAAGCGCTCAATCATAACATATTTCACTTCATACTCCAGCATCCTCTTACTCAAGTAGTAAATAGCCCGTTCCTTCCCTGAGTCATCAATCTGAGCTAACATACATCCCAAGGCCATGTTTGAAACAGACAAATATAGAAGAAGTGGACGTCCTGGCGTAGGAGGCACTAATACAGGAGGAGAAAGCAAATACCCCTTGATCTTCTCAAATGCAAGTTGACAATCATCATTCCAAACTGTCGGCTGGTTCTTCCTTAAAAGACGAAATATGGGCTCACATACGTCTGTCAATCTGGCTATGAACCGACTAATGTACTGTAATCTGCCCAGAAAACCTCTAATCTCTTTCTCAGTCTTTGGTGCAGGCATGTCAAGTATGGCTTTGATTTTATCTGGGTCGACCTCTATGCCCCGCTCACTGACCATATGTCCCAATAACTTCCTAGAAGTCACTCCAAAGGTGCACTTCTTGGGATTCAACCTCAATCTAAACTTCCGGATCCTCTCAAAGAATCTCTCTAGAGACTCTAAGTGATCTGCTCTGCACTGGGATTTCACAATCATATCATCCACATAAACTTCAACGTCCCTATGCATCATGTCATGAAACAAAGTAGTAGCGGCCCTCTGATAAGTGGCTCCTGCGTTCTTCAACCCAAATGGCATAACCTTGTAACAGTAGGTACCCCACTCAGTAATAAAGGTTGTCTTCTCCATGTCCTCTAGAGCCATCAAAATCTGATTATACCCTGAAAACCCATCCATGAAAGACAACATCGAATGGCCTGCAGTGCTATCAACTAACAAATCAATATGTGGGAGAGGGAAGTCGTCTTTAGGACTGGCTTTATTAAGATCCCTGAAGTCCACACAAACTCTAACTTTGCCATCCTTTTTGGGTACTGGGACGACATTAGCCAACCACTCTGGATACTCAACCACTGATATGAATCCAACACTGAGTTGTTTCTGAATCTCCTCTTTCACCTGTAGACTCCAACGTGGATGTAATCGTCTCAATTTCTGCTTAACTGGTCTGGCATGTGGTAGGATAGGCAAGTGGTGCTGAACTATAGAGGGATCAAGACCAGGCATGTCCTCATAGGACCATGCAAAAACATCCAAGTATGACCTGAGTAGATGAATAAGTCTATCTCTCTCATCTGTAGATAAGGGTGAACCAATCTTCAGTTCTTTAGGCTGATCCTCTGTGCCAAAATCAACAGTCTCAACATCCCCTATAGCAGGTGAAACTCTCTCATCCACGGGATCAAAGTCATGATCAGAAGAGTCCCTATCTGGATCGGGCCATACAACTTCATCATCTATATCAAATATCTGTGAAGTGGGTGAGTGGGGTGCAGATATAAAGGTACTATCACAAGAGGCAGACGAATACTAAAAAATACTCAAATCCATAAATGAAGCAACAGAAACATCGTCAGAGCGGGAGACAAATCCCGATAAAACATCAAAAGAAAGAGGTGGGTCCACAAGGTCGGACGCTCCCTCAACTGGGCTAACAATGCCCTCAAACAAACTACTATCATCCTCTGGAAGCTCTGGAACAGGAAAAGTCTGAGTCCCCTCAAAAACCTCAATGGTAGACACCCCAAACATATCAAATGCTGAAACAGGCTGAAGCTGAACAATGCTGGTAATCTGGCTCATGGTCATCATGTCCATCTCATCTCGGTACTCGTCATGGGAAACAACTCCATCAATCATCTCAGTAGAATCAACCATCACCCCATCACCAGTGATCTCCTCTGGAAAGCATAGAGACAACATGCTAGCTCGATCTGGAGACGTGGGAGTAATCGTCAAAGGGAAAGAAGAGTCGGGAGCCCCATCACTCAACTGTAGCTGGTGAAATAAATGCTGAAGATCGGTCTCTCTATCTGTATGAACCACACTATCAATCTCCTCTAGACGAGGTCGAGTCTCTGATCCTCTGACAAAGTAGTCAGCCAAACTCATCCTATAAGGTCGAATAGGATAATCAAATGGTGTGTGGGATAAACAGGCTCTCACCCTCTCCTTGCGGAGCCGCGCCATGTGACGGTAATCGGCCTCAGTAGGGATGAATCCAAGTCCAAATGTCGTATCATGGTCAATAGCAGCTATGAACTCGCTCGGTCCCTGCTGACGTCGTCCTAACCCTATGCCAGGTAGAAAAGTCATACCTCTCATCATATCCAGAACCACTGTGCTACTGTGCTGATCAAATGACATAGCCACAAAGTCTCTATGAAAATCCTCAATCTCGAGAGTCTGTATCTCATCAAAAGTAAATCCAGTCAAAAATAGGTCATCCTCACTGTGACTAATCCGAAGTACTGGCTCGGAAGAGGCTAACATATCTCTAGTAGACTGTACTATGATAACCTGCCCATCATGAATGAACTTCACCTTCTGATGAAGGGAAGAAGGGATAGCTCCGGCTCTATGTATCCAAGGTCGGCCAAGTAACAGGTTAAAAAATGTAGGAATCCTCAAAACCTGGAACAAAGTAGAGAATATGGCTGGACCAATCTGCAAATCAATCACCAAAGTACCCATAACCTCCCTCTTGGTGCTATCATATGCTCTGACTGTCTGAGTAGATGGACCAAAATCTGAAGGTGCAAAACCAAGGGCTATAGCAGTGGCTAAAGGGAAAACGTTCAAGGCTGAGCCATTGTCCAGTAGGACAGATGGGACTCTACGGCCTGAACAACCAACTGTGATATATAAAGGGCGTACGTGGTCTGGACCCTCAAGTGGCAAGTCATCATCTGAAAACACAATGCAAGTGGCCCTACCGGCCGTCATCATATGAATCAATCTCTCTGGAGTGGTGGTGGTCTCTACCCTGATCTGACTCAAGGCTCGAATCAAAGCATCTCTATGAGTATTGGATGATGCTAATAAACTCCAAATAGAAATACGGGCCTGGGTGCTCTGTAGCTGTCTCAAAACCTCATCATCCTCTCTCCTAACCTCCTCATGAGATGCTGTACCCTCAAATGGTCTGACTGCTGGTGGTGGTGGCTGAGCTATCCTCCCACTACGAGTCACAATCTGTATCTCTCTCCCTGCTGAATCATCATCCTCTGGCCATAAAGTGAATGGGATAAAAGCATCCTGACATCCGATAACTAAGGGTGTAGGATGAGTCAACTGGAATGGTGCCTCGTCCGGAATCAAACTGAATGGTGCAGGAGTTTGAGAGACCACTGAAACCCCATCAACCTCATAACTGTCATGCAAAACAATCGGCTCGGGTAATCCATCATCCCAACTCAACATGTGTATACTGTCATCCTCCACAAGGTCTATGTGATGAATATCTCCTGAAGATGGATATACTGCATGTGTAGAATGAGCAGGAAGAGGGTTAGTGGTCACACTTGGTTGCCCCAAGTTGACCAAACCCTGATCTATCAAATCCTGAATAGCATGTCTCAAAGCAGTGCAATGGTCCGTGTCATGCCCTGGTCCCTGATGGTAGGAACAATGTAAGTCCATCCTAAAGCGAGGTGGTATGGGTTGGGGTAAAGGCCTGGATGCTAATGGAGTCAATAATCCACCCTCTGTGAGCTTCTGAAAAGCTCGACTCAAAGGCATACCCAACTGAGCAAACTGACGTGGTGGCCTCTGCACATAAGTAGTGGTCTGCGGAGCTCGGGGTCGTGTATATGGGGCAGGAGGCCTCTCTGCGACATGTGCAGCGAAAACAGGTTGTGAGACTGGATGTAGATAGGTAGGAGTCATAGGTCTAGAAGGAGTAGGTGGTCTGTAATGCGCATGAGGTGAAGGTGGATAGTAGTACCTAGGAGTCTGCCCAACTGTCTGATAGCGTCTAGAAGGTCTCATCCCTGCTGAACTGATAGCACTAACATCTCCTGATCTCTGTCCTCCCGAAGGCCTCTTCCCCTTAGAATCAGTAGGAGAAGACTCAGACCATAATCCTCTAGCAATGCCCTCCTCTATACCATACAAAGCCTGTACCAAAGATCCAAAATCCGTATGGGGAAATCCCATCAAGTGTCTAGCAAATCTAGGCTGCAAGCTCCTCATGATCATGCTAATCTGATCTCTCTCTGAAGGACGGTCTATAATCTGTGAAATCTTCTCCCTCCAGCGGGAGATAAATGAAGTGACTGATTCCTCCGGCCTCTATCTCAAAGCCTCCAACTCTCTCCTCGAAACATCAATGACAGTGTTAAATGCAAACTGTCTCAAAAACTCCTGGGCTAAGTCATCCCAAGTCCTACGACGTGATACCTCCAATGAAGCGAACCAACGCTGTGCAGCACCACTCAATGACATAGGGAAGAGCATAACCATCTGGGCATCATCTAGTCCATGGGCCCTCATAACAGTACTATAGAGTCTCAAATGGATGCGAGGGCATCCTATGCCTGTGTATCTCTCAATCTCAGGCATCCTGAACTTGGCCGGTAGACTGGCCACTGGTGCTCCATCAAAATCCTCCCAAGTAATAGCTCCATCTGAAGTCCTCATCTGTCTCAACTTCTGCTCAAGTTTATCCATACGAGCATGTGGGTCCTTTGAGATCGGAGTAGGCACTATGGCAGGAGGTGGTGCAACCTCAGTCTGACTATACAGAGTAAAAGGTATAGTCTGTGGTGCTGGCTGACTGTGCGGAGGTGGTGGTGGTATTGTGGTATCAAACTCGATATCCTCCTGAACTGGGACCTGTTGGGCTTGCTGCCCATCTATCCTCTGACCAAGGTTAGCTATAGCCTCCTGGATAGAAGCCATGGCTACGACAAACTGGTCAACGGTAACTACCTGTGAGTCCATATCCCTCTGATCTGATCTCTGATCTGGCTGGCCTGATACTCTGGTCAATCTACCTCCAACTCTAATCCACAAAGGCGAATCCAGGTCGGTCACGGTAAACCCTCCTACAAATATGGAAACACTGGATAAGGTGCGGTACGAGTGTGACTCTGTAGGAATCAAGTGCGTAAAAGTAAAGCCCAAATATACTCAATCTGATACCCATCTATGATCACACCAAAAAGAGACTACGGAAGGGATAACCAATCCCAATCGTGACCAAGGCAGCTCTGAAGGTCCACAGATGCACTCACGTGTAGGAATGAAGTCTTAATTGGATCTAGGCTAGCCTAAAAGGTTGAGGTGGCTCTATAGGATAAAATGGGTGGGTCAAAGGATCCCTAGCAGAAGCGATCGTACCCTCCGGCGGTACGCAACCCTCTGCACGCCTCCAAGGAGACGGGGCGCTTCCATGCAAGGTGGTCATCACCTCCACACATGCACTTCCTCGCGTTCCCAGGGGGTTTCTTAAAAGGAAAGGCTCTCCCATCTCTCAACACTCAGGGATAATCTAAAGTGCACAATGAAGGATGTGGGTGCATCCGAAAATCCTAAGATCTAAAGTGAGATAGTGGCCAAAGACAAGCAATCTTTCGAACATGCAAGAGAAAGGGTTTTCATGCAACAAGCAGTCATACCAAGCAGATAAGTATCATACAATCAAAGTCCTATCTAGCATATGTGAGAGTGAATCATGCTGAAGTGAGCAAGCAATCAAGTGATCATCCAAGGCAATCAAACATGTCAAGATAGCAAAACAATCAAGCAAGCAAATCGAATCACCTTGCCTAAAAAAAAAAGAGGTACCCACTAATCGACCAATTAAACGTCACATTTTCCTCAAATAGCGTTCAAGCTTGATCCTCAAAATCCCTAGTGGAGTCGCCAATTTGTGGACTTGCATTTTTCACGTGCGTCCCCACTCGATCGGCGAGACTCGCTTTTTTTATTTGTGAAAAATTAATTTTTGGAAAAAGTTGGAGTCGCCACTTATTTTATTTTTATTTTAAAAGGAAAATAAAACAAGAAAGAAAAACCCTAAAATGTGACTCCATAATTTTTGGAAAAAGCATGTCTTTGAAAAACCCGAGTCTTGGTACGGGGATCAGGTTACTTATTGGGAAGGTACCTGTAGGAGGTAGCACCCCTCTAAGCCCTAAAAAGGTCTCTACTAACTAAGTTGAGGGAAACGTGGCAATTAATCGGTTAATTATGGATACCTAAGTAGGCTAGGTGGTTCAAAAAAAAAATAGCGTGCCAAACAAGATCAAATCATAATAAAGAAAGGTTAGGATGCGTACCTGGACCGCTTCTCAAGCGCTATCATAAAACATCGATAGTTAATTTAAACAATATATCATCCAACATGTATTTTATTAGAAATAATCAAACAATGCAACATGTATATCAGAACACTCAAGCATTATTAGACATAAGCATTATTTCACAATGACAAGCATATTCACATAATTTAGAAGGTAGGTGATAGAGGACATACTTGGATAGCATAGATAATTTGTAACGTGCTTCCTCAAGTTGTAAGGGGTTAGATAACAAATAATAAAATATAGAAATCCTAGCATGCTCGTTATCTAATTAGCATAGCAAAAGTGATCAAAGTATACAGAATCATCAATTATCACATACATCTTGTATATAATTCCTAAAAAAATAGATAAACATGATTTCAACAAGTGTCAAATGTGGTAACAAAAATAAATTTTGAAAAGATTTTCTTATGTAGGGGTTTCACCAATTCCCCAATTGATATACACGAATTTAGCTTAGAACTATCCCATTTATTTGGGACCACAAGCTTTGATTCGTGTTTTATTCAAAACTGTAATTTCATTTGAAAGATGTGAATCGATCAAAACATGGTTGCACATTATTTTAAAAAAAATGAGATTTTGATTCTAAGAACTCTAAATGAATTTTTGAAATGGATTTTTAAGGGGATCTTTTGACTCTAAGAAACTCTAAATGAATTTTCGAAATGGATTTTTAAGGAAAATGGGATTTTGAGAATAGTGTTATATTTTAAAAAAAATAAAGAAATTAATTTGAAAGCAATAAAGTGTATGAATCAAAATACCAAGCAAAACAAAAGAGAACAAAATCACAAAGTAGAATTTTTGACAACCAAGAAAATTGAAGGTGAGAATAGAGGCTAATCTTCATGAGTTTCCAAAAGCCTCAGAAAGAAAATCAAATTAAATGAAGGATCACTAAAGCAACGGGCAAGGCATTCTAAATTAGACAAACTAACAAGGTATCGATTTATGAACCAACCGCTAGGATTTTAAAAGCATATAAATTTAGATAAGGGTGATCAGGATCTTACATTAATGATTTTGAAACAAAAACTAAAAATGGATCAATTCAGGTAAGGAACTAAAATTATAGAAGTACCTAAACTAATTAAAACGAGTTTGACTAAATTAAACTAAAAACGTGAACTTTCAAACATAGAATTAATTTTACTAATGAACTACAATTATAAAAGTGCTTAAGCTAATTAAAATGAGCCAAACTAAATCAAAGCAAACTAAAGATATGTACTTTCAAATATAGAATTAATTTTTATTGATGAACCAAAAAATTATAAAAGTGTTTAATCTAAATAGATGAATTAAATTAAATCAAAGTATACTAAAAACATGAATTTTTAAATAAAGAATCAATTTTGTCAATAAATAAATAAAACTATAAAAACACATAAACTAATTAAAAGGAACCAAATTAAATCAAAGGATACTAAAAATATGAACTTTCAAACATGGGATCAATTTTATTAATGAACTAAACTACAAAAAATATCTAAACTAACTATAATGAATCAAATTAAATTAAAGTAACCTAAAAACGCAAACTTTCAAACATGGAATCAATTTTATCAATGAACTAAAGCTATAAATGTATTTGAACTAAATAGATGAATTAAACTAAATCAAAAGTAAACTAAAGACATGAACTTTTAATATAGAATCAATTTTATTAACGAACTAAAATTATAAAAGTATCTAAACTAATTAAAATGAATCACATTAAATTAAAGAATACTAAAAATATGAACTTCCAAACATGGGATACTAAAAATATGAACTTCCAAACATGAAATCAATTTTATTAATAACCTAAAACTATAAAAACACCTAAAATAATGAATATAAATTATTAAATCAAAGCAGACTAAAAAAAAACTGAAACTTTCAAACATGGGATCAATTTTATTAATGAACTACACTTAAAAAATATCTAAACTAACTATAATGAATCAAATTAAATTAAAGTAACCTAAAAACGCAAACTTTCAAACATAAAATCAATTTTATCAATGAACTAAAACTATAAATGTATTTGAATTAAATAGATGAATTAAACTAAATCAAAGTAAACTAAAAAAATGAACTTTCTAATCATGAAATCAATTTTATTAATGAACTAAACTATAACAGGTATCTAAACTAAATATAATGAATTAAATTAAATTAAAAACGCAAACTTTCAAACATAAAATCAATTTTTTTCAATGAATTAAAGCTATAAAAGTACTTGGACTGAATAGATGAATCAAACTGAATCATAGTAAACTAAAAAAATGAACTTTCTAACATGAAATCAATTTTATCAACGAATAAATGAATGAATAACAAGTAATTAAAAGAGTAGCAAGTACATGAATAACTGAATGAATAAAATTCAAACGTTTTCAATCCGAAGCAATCAATCAAAATTAGATAGGAATCAAATCAAAATAATCGAAATCGAAAAAAAAACAATATGCAATCTTTCTAAAGGTTAAACCAAACAATTGAATTAAGATTATGAATAGAATAAATTAATAAACCAAATCGAAACCTAAATTGTATCTAAAAAAGATTAATTAATTAAACTAAGAAATCAAAATCAATAGCAAAACTAAACTAAGGAGTAAATTAAGACAAAACTAATTAAATTAAACTCACAAACACATTTTAACTATCATATGGATTAAAACAAAATTAGCATGGACCCCTGAATTACGAACTAAAATAATCAAAACTATTTCAAAAAAAAACTCACCTGTATTAAAAAAAAATCTGCCTTTGATGCGTTCTTGATGTGGCTCCCCTCTCTGCGTGGATCTCTATGCTCCAAAAAAAAGTCTATTCTCTCTGTCCTCTCCAGAATATCCTCCGCTTGCCTCTACCCTCTCTCTGTTTCGGCCAAAATAAAATATCTCCCCTCCTGTGGATCTCTCTACCCCCCCATAAAATAATCTCTCTTTTCTGTTTATATGGTGGCACTTTCCTTTTTATGGAATATCCTATTTCCTTTTTCCTTCTAAAACACGTGGATGGCCTCCTTTCTTATATGGCAGCCTCACTCTCATATTTCTTTTCCTTTCCGAAGATGCACGTGATATAGGAAGGTGCATACATGGTGGCTGATTGGGAGATTCCCTCAAGGATGCAGCCGTGTCTTATTTGGTAAGTGTCTAAATCCTAGTAATCGCATCATCAACCGTTGATTGGAGTGACCTGGTTGAACTGGATTTTCTCGGACTTCCCCAGAAATCTACGGTCTAAGTTTGCAACGAAATCACCAATAGCTTATTAGGCATGATCTGTTTTTTTTCTTGAGCATTCCCGAAGCGTTGAATACTTGATTTTCTTGGATTTTCGGAAAGAAAGTAAAATAGCTCCACTATTGATGTGTCGGTGTTGTCTGTTTCACGGTGCAGCCGTGGTTCCTTTAAAATCTGGTGATGCGTGGTGGATGCCTCTCTCTTAAAATTCTGGTGTGTCACAGAAAATCAGGCTCAAGTTGAAAATTCGCATAAAAAATGGCCACATAGTCGCACTGTTTAACGTAGCTGTGCTTCATGCCTTCTTTCAGAGCTCCTGCCTTGTATCCATGTCGGTTCCCTCTGATCTCGTACTTTATATTTATGCCTTTGCTTGCCCATCTCTAACACTCCATCTCCACCAAGTCCTTAATGGTTGGGTCGGTGGAATCGTCCAGAACTTGAATTATGATTCTTTCAGAAAGCCATGAAAGGCCACATGCAGCTCCAATGGAGAGCTGGTAAACCTCTTTTTCATTGTACATTGGGATTTGCACAAGAACCATTGGGTAAGCTGAATTCCCAAGCTCGACATCGTTCTTCATTCTCACGAAAGAGTCGGTAAGATCATTGGAGGCTGCGGGTCAGCTACTTCATGCCCATGCGTTGCTTCGCTCATCATGCAGAATAGTATCTCACCGATGCTTCTATTGGAGAATGCTCTAAATCGTTGTGGGTGTCCTCCTTGCAGCGTGTTGGCATCCTTGGAGCGGCTACGTGTAAAGATCCTCAGGGTAGCGGTTGTTTGTTCTTCCGCTTCATGAAGCCTGCGTGCTGCCCCACACCCATATCACTAGACTGCGTGTTGTCTCCCCAATGGAGCCTACCTGCCTCTCCACGTGTCAATGCCTTTCAAATAATCATGCAACCCTTGGAGCATTACAGCCGTGTATGTGGATCATTTCTCAGTGGCAGTCCACATGTGTCTTTCTTCTTGAATGGCAATCTTTGCGTCATCCCTCCCATGTGCAACTACGCATAGAGATTTCTTCCTAGCAGCATCTGAGACCTTGGTGCCTAGGATCCTTCTTGAGAAATTCCGGTGCTCATCATGCAAAACAGAATAAAATCAAAATTAAAAGAAAGGAGAAGCAACTGATAAAAATTATGAGCTTGATAATAAAACGAAATACAATTTTAAAAGCCAAGAAAGAGAAAAGAAAGAAAAACTAGGTTATAAAATTCCACCATCCAATCCAGGGTTATTTTGTACATTTTGGAGTCTAAACATTTCGAGCAATTTCTTATTAAATGAGTGAATAAATAGAATAAAAATAAAAATAGTAATAATAATAATAATGACAATGATAATGATGAACAAATAAAGGGTAAAAAAAAAATGAAGATGAATAAACAAATAAATATAATTATCGAATGCATGCAATAATAATAATAATACTAATAAAAGTTATATATATATATATATATATATATAAAATTAAACCCGATGAAGTGTTTAAACGGGCCTAAGTGAGACTAAGTGGGCCTAGGGTGGTGCCTAATGGGCCAAGTGTATCTAAAAGCTATCCTGAAAAAAATAAGAAAAGCCTAAGTCTAAATCAAAACTGCCAAGGGTCATAATAAAGGGGTTAGGCAATCCCTTAACCAGAGTCTCCAAGGTGACAGAAAAGGTAAGCGGTATGAGTAACCATGGGCCACCAAGGAACTATTGCGGAGCATTGAAAACGAATTTTAAAGACATGTGCTAAAGGGACAAAATTGAGGGTCTACAGTTTCCTAACCATACATATTCCAATTTAAATAAGTTTTTCAATTTTGAAAAAAGTATGAAAATTTATTTCCAATTAAGAATACCAAAATATCTTGAGGCCACATATGCAATTAATCAAGAGCATATAATAAAAATAAGGGAATAAAAAAATAGAAACTTTTCTCATGGCCTTTAGGGTTCCTGTTGCATATTTGGTAACTAAATTTGGATAAAATCCAAATTACCAAAAATAGTCCTGTAACCAAAAATAGGGTTAGTGAAAAATGAAAACCTAAAAAGCCCACTTGCCACCAAAATGAGCCCAAAAGAAGAGGCCCAAAAATCAACCTAGACAACTAAAAAGAATTTGACCCATATGAATCCCATAACAGCATACTGGCAACATTGTTTCGATTGGCCATATCTCCCTCGTTTCATCTCCAAATTATGATTTGTTTGAAGTGTTGGATGCTTGACTTTGTATGCTTCAAAACCATATGTGAATTACTCCAGCAAACACAATGTAAGTAGTCCCAATTTTGGCTCAAAGTTAACGTCACTATGTTGTCATTCACTTTGCGCAGCCTTGCTTCATTCGGTCATATCTACCTCATTTCAACTCCGAATTGCAATCCACTTAAACCATTGGATTCTAGACTTCCTAAGCTTCAAATCCATTTATGGCTTGTCCCAAGAAACTAATGGGAGTTATTCTCTATTTTGAGTTTAATTTGTGTGGACCCTCACCCGATCCACCGGACCGGCGCGACTCGCTTTTAACATAAAAGAAATAAATAAAAAAATTGGTGTTTTCCAGTTTTGAAAAAAACTGCCCCCAGTGAGGAACGGTGTTGTATGGAGTCACCACTTACTTTTTATTTTTATTTTTAAAATGGGAAAAATTAAGTAAGAACAAAAACCCCTAATGACCCCAGTATGGAAAAAATGGTTTGCGAAAACTAGATTTTGGGTCCGGGGATTAGGTTACCCATTGGGAAGGTACCTCATGTGAGGTAGCACCCCTCTAGGCCCGAAACTCGGTTTCTACTAATGAATTAGGTATGTGGGAGCATATGGGTCAAAGATCAAATGAAACCTTAAGCCAAATAGATGTCATGGATCACACAATCCTAATTGGTATTTGGCATGCATATGAATTCAACCAACCAAAATAATGGACGCGTACCTGTGGTCCCTAGCCAAGCGCTGCATAAAAGGTCGATAAACACATAACAAACATTCAAGATTAAGCACCATGCATGCATATGATTCAACAATCAAAACCAACGATGCGTACCTGTAGTCCCTAGCCATGTGCTACAACAGAGGGTGAGTCAGTCACGCAACATGTATTCAAAATCAAGCATCAAAGCTTGTGCCAAAAAGGAAGATAACTGGTTGAAATGAGGTAAGGGACTCCCCAAATGACATACAAATCGAACTAGACTCATCTAGATCACACCAGCCATAACCTCGAAATGGGCCATACTAACTGAAATCAAACACTGACTTAAACCTTCAAGATGGCTCACAAGTGCCCTATAGCAAATGGGTTTGAGCCCCAATGGATAAGGGCTCGAAAAATGCCAAAATCGAGGGCTACCTAAAGTCCTCCAGCAGAACAGGTTGAACTAGTTCTCAACTGGTACAACCTATTGAGAAGAATTTCCAAAATTTTCTAGAAAACTCCTAAATGAGTGAGGATTCAAACAAAATAAACGACGCTCAATCCCGAGCCCAGACGAGTGAGAACCAAACAAAGCCCGATCAGGTGCTCCTCATGACTGATAGAGTCAGCCAGCCATGGTGCTGAACCGGTTGAACCGGTTTCCAACTAGTCCATCCGATTGATAAAAAATCCCAAATTCGGTCAGAAAGTTCCTAAGTGATTAAGGAAGCAAACAAAAGAAACGATTCTCAATTCAGAGCTCGGATGAGTGAGAACCAGACAAAGAAAAGCATGTGTTCTTCATGGCTGACAGAGGCAGCCAGCTAGGGTGCTGAACCGGTTGAACCGGTTCCCAACTAGTTCAGCCGGTTGATAAAAAATCCAAAATTTGGTCAGAAAGTTCCTAAATGATTAAGAAAGCAAACAAAAGAAATGGTTCTCAATTCCGAGCCTGGATGAGTGAGAACCAGACAAAGAAAGGCAGGTGTTCCTCATGCCTGACAGAGGCAGCCAGCTATTGTGCTGAACTGGTTGAACCGGTTCCCAACTGGTTCATCTGGTTGATAAAAAATCCCAAATTCGGTCAAAAAGTTCCTAAATGATTAAGGAAGCAAACAAAAGAAACAGTTCTCAATTCTGATCCCGGATGAGTGAGAACCAGACAAAGAAAGGCAGGTGTTCCTCATGGCTGACAGAGGCAGCCAACTATTGTGCTGAACCGGTTGAACCGGTTCCCAACCGGTTCAGCCGGTTGATAAAAAATCCAAAATTTGGTCAGAAAGTTCCTAAATGATTAAGGAAGCAAAAAAAAAGAAATAGTTCTCAATTCCGAGCCCGGATGAGTGAGAACCAGACAAAGAAAGGCAGGTGTTCCTCATGGCTAACAGACGCAGCCAGCTATTGTGCTGAACCGGTTGAACCGGTTCCCAACCGGTTCAGCTGGTTAATAAAAAATCCCAAATTTGGTCAAAAAGTTCCTAAGTGATTAAGGAAGCAAACAAAAGAAACGGTTCTCAATTCCGAGCCTGGATGAGTGAGAAACAGACAAAGAAAGGTAGATGTACCTCATGGCTGACAGAGGCAGCCAGCTATTGTGCTGAACCGGTTGAACTGGTTCCCAACCGGTTCATCCGGTTGATAAAAAATTCCAAATTAGGTCAAAAAGTTCCTAAGTGATTAAGGAAGCAAACAAAAGAAACGGTTCTCAATTACAAGCCCAGATGAGTGAGAACTAGACAAAGAAAGGCAGGTGTTCCTCATGGCTGACAGAGGTAGCCAGCTATTATGCTGAACCGGTTGAACCGGTTCCCAACCGGTTCAGCCGGTTGATAAAAAATCCCAAATTCGGTCAGAAAGATCCTAAACCATTCATAACCAATCAACAACAATCATGTGTGGCCTTTATTATCCACACCCAAGCAATACAATCTTCATATCAAAGGGACGAAAAGATGATGAGGAAGGAGAAAAAAAATATGAAGACGAGAAAGATAAACTGTAAGTAAAGAAAATTCAGCATGCTTACCTCATAATCTCCCCCAAATATGATCCGTGTATGCCAATGATGACTTCCAAAACTAAGATGCTGTCACTCTCCTCTTCAAAAAAACCACAGTGTTGAAGCTTTCCCCCACACTCTTAACTCAGAAGATGATCCTGACCTTTTGTTTTTCTCACCAGCAAAATTTCCCCTCTCTCAAAAATGCCAAAAGGTCATTTGCTCTCCTCTCTTCCCACCTTTTATACTCATACCCCTCTCAGCATTTGAGCCTCCTGGGTTCCTTCCCCTTCAGCACCGAAATCCCCTTCATCAGCATGGGAACCACACCCCTCATTACTTCTCTTAAACTTACGAGGCCAGCTCACTCCCTTCAATTTTCAGCTTGCTTCACCACCAAGAATCCATATGGATTCGTGGTGGGCTGCAAGGAACCCAAACCAAGGCCCAAAATGGACCCACAACATTGCCCAAAACCATTCTGGAGCTTATGGGCCTGAGCCATGTAGGATTTGGGCCCCAAAATTACTAGAATTAGTGTTTTACCTCAGCTGACTCAATGAACCGATTGAACTGGCCGAACCGGATGCCCACCGGTCAAACCAATGGAAAAATTTTTTGAAAATTTGACAAAATGTTCCTAGAAGAGTAAGGAATCCATGAAAAAAAATGGTGCACGATTCCGAGTTCGGAAGAGGGAGATATGATCAAAATAATTACCAAAAATCAGTGTTCTACACCGGCTGACTCGATGAACCGGCTGCCAACCGGCCGACCGGTTG
Organism: Vitis cinerea var. helleri x Vitis rupestris; assembly: GCA_945999865.1. Classification (NCBI taxonomy): domain Eukaryota; kingdom Viridiplantae; phylum Streptophyta; class Magnoliopsida; order Vitales; family Vitaceae; genus Vitis; species Vitis cinerea var. helleri x Vitis rupestris. The sequence continues at coordinate 1,468,268 of OX253931.1, read as the reverse complement.
CAAAAATTTTTGAAAATTTTGCAGAATGTTCCTGGAAGAATAAGGAATCCATAAAAATAAACGGTTCTTGATTCCAAGTTTGGATGAGGGAGATACGATCAAAACAAGCTCGAGTGCTCCGAACCTCAACATGCCCCTATAAACTCCAACTAAGCTAAAACGTCGGGATGACCCCACTTCCTTCCTATAGCGTGATGTGAACGACTAGGAAAATGGCCATGGTGACCCTCCAAAATGAACCACATATGCACCACAATGGACCACAGACAAACCCACACGAGGCTCGGACACCGACTAAGCCCAAAAGGGGCCCTAGTGGTGCCATATGCGAACGATGGGTGGATGTGACACCCGAAGGATAAATGCCAGTGTCGAGGGACAAAATTGAGGGTCTACAAATATGCCCCTCTTCAGTAGAGTGAATGAACGAGTGAATTGTGAGTGCGAAGTGCATGTAATGCAAGAGTGAAATGAACTCTAGTGAAGAACCCAAATGACCAACAATTTTGTCCCGACCCAACATAAAGAAGGCTAAGGGAAATAAGTCATGCTGACCGAATGGACTATGGGATCTAGGCACGATGCCGGAGAAAGATAAAAGGAGACCCGATCACGATGCCGGGAAAGATTAGGGATTTGATCCGGGCAAGTACCGAAAAATGGTGGAATCCGGGCGAGTACTGGAAAAGTGTGAAATCCGGGCGAGTACCGGAAAATGGTGGAATCCTGGCGAGTACCGAAAAAGTGTGAAATCCGGGCGAGTACCGGAGAAGGGTCCGGGAGAGTATCGGAAAATGGTGGAATCCGGGCGAGTACCGGAAAAATGTGAAATCCGGGCGAGTACCGGAGAAGGGTCCGGGAGAGTACCGGAAAATGGTGGAATTCGAGCGAGTACCGAAAAAGTGTGAAATCCGTGCGAGTACCGGAAAAGGGTCCGGGCGAGTACAGAAAAATGGTGGAATCCGGGCGAGTACCGGAGAAGGGTTCGGGCGAGTACCGGAAAAGTGTGAAATCCGGGCGAGTACCGGAAAAGGGTCTGGGCGAGTACCGGAAAATGGTGGAATCCGGGCGAGTATCGAAAAAGTGTGAAATCCGAGTGAGTACCGGAGAAGGGTTCGGGCGAGTACCGGAAAAGTGTGAAATCTGGACGAGTACAGGAAAAGGGTCCGGGCGAGTACCGGAGAAGGGTCCGGGCGAGTACCGGAAAAGTGTGAAATTCGGGCAAGTACCGGAGAAGGGTCCGGGCCAGTATCGGAGAAGGGTTCGGGCAAGTACCGAAAAATGGTGGAATTCGGGCGAGTACCAGAAAAGGGTCCGAGCGAGTACCGGAAAATGGTGGAATCCGGGCAAGTACCGAAGAAGGGTCCGGGCGAGTACCGAAAAATGGTGGAATCCGGGCAAGTACCGGAGAAGGGTTCGGGCGAGTACCGAAAAAGTGTGAAATCCGGGCGAGTACCGGAAAATGGTGGAATCCGGGCAAGTACCGGAGAAGGGTCCGGGCGAGTACAGGAAAAAGGTGGAATCCGGGCGAGTACCGGAAAAGGGTGAAATCCGAGTGAGTACCGGAAAAGTGTGAAATCCGGGCGAGTACCGGAAAATGGTCCGGGCGAGTACCGGAGAAGGGTTCGGGCAAGAACCGAAAAATGGTGGAATCCGGGTGAGTACCGAAAAAGTGTCCGGGCGAGTACCGAAAAATGGTAGAATAGGGGATCGAACTCAGGCACGATGCCCAGGAACCACCGAACTAAAAGGGGGTAGGGATGCCATTACTAAGGCTCAAAACACCTAAACAGACAGGGGATGCCTTAAAACAAAACTCAGAGCAAAATAGGGGGACTCAAGATGCAACCGCTGATATACTAACCTTGATAACAAAGGGGTATGTCCCAGTATGACGTCCAGGGACTGCCAACAAATGACACGAAGAAGCCAGAAATCAAACACCTTCATCATGACAAAAGAAAGGGGTATGCCCCGGTGTAACACCAGAAAATGCCGATAAATGATAAGCGAGAAATCACAATCACCACTAACAAATGGAAAGAAGGGGGTATGCCCCTATAGGACAAACTCACAAATGTGACCAAGGGTGAAAGGAAGGAGTTATGCCCCAGTCTAAGATATCAATATCATGTCAGAATCCCATAACCGCACATATGGTTAAAGTCAGAGAGCTGAAAATATCACAATCATCCATTTCTAAGGAAAAAACCCTCCACTCTAATCCACAACATCCAATATCCACAAAAACTGATAGGGGATATGCCCCAGTGTGTACATCTGAAACTCAAATATCTTAATGAAAACTCTGGAATACATCACTGAGGACCCCCTCATTTGAACTAACGAACAAGACAATGAATGGGGTATGCACCCCTACTGGGTCGATGAATACCATGAATCTGATCTCGGGTCAAACCCCAGAAGCACTCTGCTATATGAAGAAACTGAGCTGAATGCGGGGCTTACTCAAACTTTGATGTCCATAACATTGCTAGGCGAAACGGAATGGTTGCGTACATGTATAAAGAGCCAAAGCCAGCATGCAAGGATGGGGGCATGCCCTAGTATAAACGTGTCAAAACATCAAGCAAAGGTGCCCTCAACGATCCCAACTCTCTGTATCATCTATCTCTGATCATGGACCTGAGGCAAGTAAACTGAATGGACAGACAATATGTGACCCTCGATATCCCCCGAAGTAATGGAGACCTGTCAACATCCCATACTCAATCAGTAGACGAAGCCTGTCCGAATGAACCGCATCGAAGCAAACACGAGATCTCATGGCCTCAGGGTGGTCTTACGACTCGGACCGTAATGTAGGCCAGGAGTAAAAGGTGAATGAAACGATGGGAAACAAAGGCCCAAATCTCCCAATAAATAATGCCAAACCCCTGTGTGCGCAATGTCAAATATCGCAGAACCATGTGAGCAAGGTGACTCAACCCTGCATCCAAATAAAAAACAAACAATATGTGATATGCCACCAAAGAACTCATCGTTCGTGAAGTGAAACGACGATCGACGAGGATAGAAGCAAACGAAAAGGGATAAGATGAATGATGAATGGTTGTAGAAGAAAATAGAGAAACCAACTGGGATACAAATAGAGCAATATGTGACAACGACGAACAACTCATCCTAAGAACGCCAAATCAAAGCAAGTCACTATATGATGGGAATGGTGATGTAAACAATGATCCAAGGGCCTAGTGCCAAGGAAACCCAAACCTCACTCCCAATGTGTCGCCCAGATCCATGGTGAGAAGGATCATACAATTCTCTCATCCGACTCTTAAAGGAAAAAAAAATCTCTCAAACCCAAAACCACCTCTGATGATCCCAAGTATATCAACGAATACCAAACAAGCACAATTTTTTCCTTTTTTTTTTTTTTTTTGGGCCGAATTCCATACTATCACAATCCAACGAAAAGAACCCCAAACCTCCAATCTTGACTGGCCCCTTCAACCTAAGAATCCTGGATCAAAGCCTACAGGCGGAACGAAGGGTGTGACAAACCTGACTGGTAGCTCTGGGACGAGAGCGCATCATCATCACACAAGGGAAAACAGAAGCGAAGTGAATAGGGATGATAGAAATTGGACTAACAGGTAGACGGTGTGAAGATGCAAAATGGAGACGAAAAGAAACAGGTAATGATGCAAGAAAGAACAAACGAAGAATGACACCATGCCCACAATGCTCATAGATCCAATCAATAAATACAAAGCGCATAAGGGTAGGCCCCCAACCTAGGTCAGAAAAGGTATGCAAGGCTGAATGAAAGAAAAGGCCATAATAAACCACGTGAGGCTCAAAGGGCTAGCAATAGTATATATCAATGTATGGGTGTGCAATAGGGAATATGGCTATCTCGAAGTGACGGCCACCCATCCTCTGACCATGATCTCACGCATAAAACTTCTTCAGCTGATCCACATTAACTAGCTCTGTGAACTGATTTCCGTCTAGGTCTGTCAACCAGGCAGCTCCCTCTCGAGTCAGATCTCGGATGTCATAAGGTCCGCTCCAACTCGGTCTAAACTTGCCTCTAGGGTCGCTGATCAATTCCCTGAGGACTTTCAAGACTAGGTCACCTCTCTAGAATTTCCTAGGCCTGACCCTCTTTCTGAATGCACGGGTCATCTTCCTCTGATAGACCTGAACATGATCTGCCGCCCTCAATCTCTTCTCATCCAACAGGCTAAGCTGATCATAATGAGACTGGGCCCACTCAGCCTCGGATATATGCTGCTCTAGTGCTACTCTCAAAGATCCCATCTCAATCTCAACAGGTAGCACTGCCTCCATACCATACACCAAAGAATACGGGGTAGTTCCAATAGAGGTACGAAAAGATGTACGATAAGCCCACAATGCGAAAGGGAGCTTCTCTGACCAATCCCGAGAAGTCTCGACCATCTTTCTCAAAATCCTCTTAATATTCTTATTTGCGGCCTCAACTGCTCCATTAGTCTGCGGCCTGTATGCAGACGATCTGTGATGCTGAATGCCATACTCTTGAATCAACGTGTCCACCTCGCCCTTGAAATGCACCCCTCTGTCTGAGATCAGCTCATGAGAGACCCCGTATCGGCAGATAATATGCTATCTAATGAACTTGGCCACTCTGGCTGCTGTCAACCTAGCATAAGAAGCAGCTTCCACCCACTTGGTGAAATAGTCAATGGCAACCAAAATGTACTCATGCCCACTGGAAGACTTGGGCGAGATCTTCCCAATAATATCAATACCCCATACTGAAAATGGCCAAGGGGATGCAAGTGCATGCAACTCAGAAGGTGGCACGTGTATCAAGTCTCCATGCATCTGACACTCCTGACATCTCTGTACAAACTGGCAACAATCTGTCTTCATGGTCAACCAAAAGTAGCCAGTCCTCATGATCTTACGTGCTAGCATATGACCTCCCATGTGTGGGCCACAGACCCCTACATGAACCTCTCTCATCACTCGATCTGCAGATGCACGGTCTAGACATAATAATAACAAGCCATCAGGTGATCTCTTATACAGCGCATCCCTGCAAACAACAAATCTGGTGGCCAACTGTCTCAATGCTCTCCTATTCTTGGCCGAGGCTGACTCTGGGTAAGCGCCGCATGACAGAAATTGATAAATATCGTGATACCATGGCAGCTCGATCTGATCCTCTATCTCTCCAATCAGACAATAGTAAGCTGGTGCAAACCTAGTCTCAATCAGTAATGGCCTAACATTCACCCCCGCAGGGATCACAATCAGAGAAGCCAAGGTGGCTAATGCATCGGCAAACTGATTCTCCGCTCTGGGCAGATGTATATACCTTAACACATCGAATCTATCAATCAATAGGTCCAAGTAAGCATGGTAGGGTTTCAGCTTCTCATCCCGTGTCCTCCAGATACCCTGAGTCTGCTTTATAACCAAGTTGGAATCCCCGTGGATCTCCAACTGTCTAATGCCAAGATCAAGTGCAGTCTCCAAACCTGTAATGCAAGCCTCATACTCTACAATATTATTCGTCAACCGGTGATGATCAAAAAATGCTAACCGGACTGATCTGGGGATATGATCATCCTGTGGTGATATCAACAAGATACCAATGCCAAACCCCGAATGATTGGCGGCACCATCAAAGTACAACCGCGATCCCGTAATACTAGTCATTGAAATGATCTGCTCATCAGGGAAATCATCATCAACCGATCTGTCATCGGATATCGGCAAAGAAGCTAGATGATCTGCAACAATGCTTCCTTTTACTAACTTCTGTGTGACATAATGAATATCAAACTCTGTCAACAATACTAGCCATCTCATGAGCCTACCGGTCAAAACAGGCCTGTCAAATAGATACCTCAACGGGTCCAATCGTGAGACCAAGAGCATGGAATACTCTGTCATGTAATGTCTAAGTCTCCTAGTGGCCCAAACCATTGCCAAGCAAAGGCGCTCAATCATAATGTACTTGCACTCATACTCAAGCATCCTCTTACTGAAATAATAGATGGCACACTCCTTCCCCAAATCATCAAGCTGAGCTAACATGCATCCTAAGGCCATGTCTGAAACTGATAAGTACAGAAGCAAAGGACGCCCCGGTGTGGGAGGCACTAAAACCGGAGGAGAAAGGAGACACTCCTTAATCCTCTCAAAAGCGCGCTGACAATCATCATTCCAAACTATAGGCTGATTCTTCCTCAGAAGGCGGAAGATAGGCTCACAAATGTCTGTCAGTCTAGCAATGAAACGACTGATGTACTGCAATCTGCCTAGGAATCCCCTGATCTCTTTCTCAATCCTCGGGGCAGGCATGTCAAGTATGGCTCTGATTTTCTCTGGATCAACCTCTATACCTCGCTCACTAACAATGTGTCCCAGCAATTTTCCAGAAGTCACCCCAAAGGTGCACTTCTTGGGATTCAATCTCAGCCTGAACTGTCTGATCCTCTCAAAAAACCTTTGTAAGGCTGCTAAGTGATCTGCCCTGTCTCGGGACTTTACTATCATGTCATCCACATAGACCTCGACATCTCTATGCATCATATCATGGAACAGAGTAGTAGCAGCTCTCTGATAAGTGGCTCCTGCATTCTTCAACCCAAATGGCATAACTCGGTAGCAGTAAGTACCCCACTCAGTAATGAAAAAAGTATTTTCCATATCCTCTGGAGCCATCAGAATCTGATTATACCCAGAAAAGCCATCCATGAAGGACAACATCGGATGCCCTGCAGTGCTATCAACCAGCATATCAATGTGTGGGAGGGGAAAATCATCCTTAGGGCTGGCCTTATTCAGATATCGAAAGTCAACACAAACCCTAACCTTGCCGTCCTTTTTGGGAACAGGGACGACATTAGCCAGCCACTCAGGATACTCAACCACTGACAAGAAGCCAACACTGAGTTGCTTCCGAATTTCTTCCTTAACCTACAAACTCCATCGAGGGTGTAGCCTTCTCAATTTCTACTTAACGGGCCTAGCATGTGGTAAAATGGACAGGTGATGCTGCACTATGGAGGGGTCAAGGCCCGGCATGTCCTCATATGACCATGAAAATACATCCAAGTATGACATGAGCAGGTCAATCAACCTACTCCTCTCATCAGGAGATAGAAAAGAGCCAATCCTGATCTCCCTGGGCTGATTTGGTGCCCCAAAATCTATCAACTCTATACTACCAGAAATGGGTGTGACTTTCTCATCCTCTGTGTCAGAATCACACTCTGACTGACCACCTAGTGGGTCATCTGTATCTCCCACATCATCAACATCATATATATGTGTCATGGGTGCTGGTGATGCAATCAAAGGAAAATGTTGTGACACATTCAAGTACTCGAAAATACTCATATCATTATTACCATCAGAAATATCATCAAAGCGGGTGACAAACCCGGACATAGTGTCAAAAGAAAGAAGTGGGTCCACAGAGTCGGACGCTCCCTCAACAGAAGTAAAATCAGAAGTAACGACATCAAGGACTGACTCATCATCAAGTACAGAAACTCCAGATATGTCAAAAGTAGAAAGGGGCCCGCGTGGGGCTGCATCAAGGATACGACCAATGCCTATAAAATCCATATTATCAGTGTAGGCATCAGGAATAGAGTCATCCTCATCAGTCTCGAGTGCAAAAACTCCGAACATGTCGAAAATAGTATGGGGCCCGTGTGGTGCTACATTGAAGATACGGCCTATGCCGATCATGTCCATCTCGTCAGTGCCATATCCCAAATCCATAGGTAGGTCATAGTCAGGGACCTCCTCGGGGAAACACATAGAGAACACACTAGCTCGGTCCGGTGATGGGGGCGCGACTATCATGGCACCAGGTGCCTCAGTAGTCCCGGTGTCCAAATGAATCTGACCCAGGGCCTGCTGGATGTCCTGAATCTCAACTGTCTCTGGAATGTGAACAGTCCCCTCTGTGCGAGGTGTATGCTCTGAACCCCTAATGAAGTAGTCGGCCAACTGGAAGGTGTATGGGCGGAGGGGATAATCAAATGGAATGCCACATGCGAGCCCTCACCCTATCCCTGCGCAGCTGTGACATATAACGTGCATCAGCCTCTGTGGGGATGTAACCTAATCCGTAGGGCGTGTCGTGATCAACTGTGAAAGTAAACTCGTGGGGCCCCTGCTGGCGGCGACCCAATCCCATACCAGGTAAATAAGACATGCCTCTCATCATGCTGAGCACCAAAGTGCTGTTGTGCTGGTCAAATGACATAGGTACCATATCTCTACTACCATCCTCTAAGCTGACAACCTGAACCTCATCGAACGTAAACCCGGTCAAATGTAAGTCATCCTCACTGTGACTGATATGTAATACTGGCTCAGACGAAGTAATAATATCTCTATCAAACTGTATCGTGATACTGCGTCCCTCGTGTATGAACTTCACCTTCTGATGAAGGGAAGATGGTATAGCACCGGCCTCATGAATCCACGGGCGGCCAAGAAGCAGGTTAAAGGATGACTGAATCCTCAAAACCTGAAATACTATGGAGTAACTAACTAGCCCAATCATGACATGTGTACTGAGTGTACCCATAACTGTCTTCTGAGTCCCATCATAAGCTCTAACAGTTTGTGTAGAAGGCCCAAAATCATCTGGTGAAAACCCAAGCGCAATAGCAGTAACCAATGGACAGACATTCAGGGCAGAGCCGTTGTGCAATAGAACAGACGGCACCCGACGGCCTAAACAAGCAACATCAATGAATAAGGGTAGAACATGATTTGATCCCTCTGGTGGCAAGTCATCATCAGAAAAAACTATGCATGTAGCTCTATCAGCTGTCAACATGTGAATAAGCCCCTCTGGGGTAGTAGCAGTGTCAACCCTAATCTGGCCAAGGGCTCTGACAATTGCATCTCTGTGTGTACTAGATGAGGCCAAAAGGCTCCAAATAGATATGTGAGCTTGAGTAGTGCGCAGCTGGTGTAATATCTCATCATCTTCCCTCTGAACCTCCTCTCTGGCAGCTATACCAGCAAATGGCCTGTCAACGGGTGGAGGTTGTGCTACCCTTCTACTCTGTGTAACTATCTGAATATCTCTGTGAAGGGTGTTATAGGTGGCACATGCTGTAAGTATACCGGTGATATTGGAGGCGGCCCATAAATCTTGTTCGGGGTCAAACTGAATGGCTTGGGGATCTGCTGTCTAGGTATATATCCAACAAAATCTGACTCCTCATATAGACTAATCAGCTGAGGAGCCTCTCCATCTCAACCCATCATAAATATCTCATCCCTTGAAAACTCAATCAAATGTACCCCTCCCGGGGGTGGAGGTACTGCTCTAGTGTCATGAGTAGGTAGTGGGTCTGTGGCCACACCCGGGCGCCCCAAATCAACCAAGCCCTGATCTATCAAATCCTGAATGGCATGTCTCAGTGCTGAACAACTGTCTGTATCATGGCATGCTCTCTGATGGTAGGCACAGTGAAGATCTGTCCTGAATCCTGGGGGGGTAGGCTGTAGTGGTGGTCTAGGAAGTAGTGGGGCAATTAGTCCTCCCTCAACCAATCTCTGAAAAGCTCGGCTCAGTGGCATCCCAAGCTGTGTGAACTATCTAACTAGCCTCGGTGGAGGCGGTGCTCTATACTGATGATGGAATTGCATAGGCGGCCTCTAGGGTGCCTGTGTAGCATATACCAGCTGTGGTGGCGGATGTAGATAAGTAGGCCCTACTGGCCTAATGGGAGCAATTGGTCTGTACTGACCATGCTGTATCATCTGATAAGGAGTGCCTAAAAACTAACTCTGAAACGGAGGACGACGTGAAGACCGGTGTCCTGTCATGCCAATAGTACCAACATCTGAGGGCCTAGGGCCTGATCCCGACTTCTTCCCCTTTGAGTCTGAATGGGAAGAATATGGCCATAAACCTCTAGATATACCCTCCTCAATGCCATAGAGGGTCTGCACTAATGAGCTAAAGTCTATCTGAGGGAAGCCCATGAGATGCCTAGCAAAGCGGGGCTGAAGGCTGCGCATAATCATACTGATCTGATCGCGCTCTGAAGGTCTATCAATAATTTGTGCTATCTTCTCTCTCCAATGGGAGATGAATGAAGTGACTGACTCATCCGGCCCCTGCCTAAGGGCCTCTAACTTTCTCCGGGATACATCCACTATAGTATTGAAAGAATACTGTCTGATAAACTCTTGTCCCAAATCAGCCCATGTCCTACGTCTCGAAGGGTCCAATGAGGCAAACCAACGTTGAGCAGCACCACTCAGTGACAGAGGGAATAACATAATCATCTATGCCTCATCTAGTCTATGCCCGCGCATAATAGTGCTATATAAGTGCAAGTGAATACGGGGGCACCCTATCCCCGTGTATCTCTCAATGTCCGGCATGCGGAACTCAACAAGCAAAGCTGCTACTGGCAGATCATCATACCCATCCCAACTCATCATCCCATCAAAAACATGTAGTGATCTCATTCTCTGCTCAATCCTATCAATACGAGCCTGGGTGTCATCAACAATCTGTGCAGGTGCCACAATAGAATGCGGCGTAGTCTCAGTCCGGCCGTGCAACACAAATGCTCCAGCCTGGGGAGCTGACTGAACTGGTGGTGGTGGTGGTGGTGGTGGTGTGGTAGAGTCATGCAGGGTGCTTCCTGGAATCGGTAATGGCTGGGCCTGGTGCCCATCAATCCTCTGACCCAATCCTAAGATAGCGTCCTTGAGTGACGCCATGGTATCGGTAATCTCAGCCAACTGGTCAACAGTAGCGTACTGAGGGTCCATATCTCTATGATCTGGTATCTGCTCTAATTGGCTGTGTGGATCTGATCCTCTAACCAGTCTATCTTCAATCCGAATCCAAGCTCGAGAACCCAGGTCGATCTCAATCAATAATCCTACAAAAGGAAAGGGGGACGCCAGTCCCCGTGACTATCAATCCTGACATCAAACTAGGAATGTATGACTAAAATCTTCCGAGAAAATGAACTGACATGTGATGTCAATAGCTAAACCGATATATGGTTCCGCAGGCAGGAGTAGGATTCTGACATGGTGATACCTTAGGGGTAATGTGGCTCAAAAGTCAAAAAAGAGAAGAGGCAAGCCCTAAAAAACTAGATGACTGTACCCACAGGGATACGCAACCTAAGGTCCTAACCAACAATCAATCAACAATCAAAGTGACATGCTGGCCACGCATGTATCCATGAAATCTAGCTCAGGGCTATACAGGTCTTCATTGCTCAGATATCCGTCTTCTCCATAGTGCTCCCAAACATCGACATAGCCCTTATGCTAGACCCTATTCCAAACCCCTAGCTTGGTCGAAGGCGAACAATTAGGAATGACTCCCAAGAAACACAAGCAATCCATGAGAAATAGTTGACCAAGACTAGTGATTCGGAAGTAAGAGGATACACACGTGCCCCACAAACACAAGCAGCAAGCAGTCATGCAAGGGAAGGAGCAGTCATACAGCAAATAGTCATGCACAAAGAAATAGCCTACCACACATCTACACACAATCTAATCATCTAAGTCTAATCCCAAATGTCATAGCTAGATACCAATCAACAATGAGCAAGCATGCTAGAATCCAACAAGTGAACACACAAGCAACAACACATCACAGGTGCAAGCCAAATACCAACCAAGTACGTGATCATCAGTCATCTATGTAGCCTAAGAGTCTACTGATCAATGAACCATGTGCTCCAATATTCCCAACTCAAGTTCAAGCTTGATCTTCTTATGAAACCAGAGATTCTGGGTTCAATCCCAAGTGGAGTCGCCAATTTGTGGACCCTCACCCGATCCACCGGACCGGCGCGACTCGCTTTTAAAATGAAAAGAAAGAATGAAAAAGTTGAGTGTTTTCCAGTTTTGAAAAAAACCACCCCCCGGTGAGGAACGGTGTTGTATGGAGTCGCCACTTACTTTTTATTTTTATTTTTAAAATGGGGGAAATTAAGTAAGAACAAAAACCCCTAATGACCCCAGTATGGAAAAAACGGTTTGCGAAAACTAGATTTTGGGTCCGGGGATCAGGTTACCCATTGGGAAGGTACCTCATGCGAAGTAGCACCCCTCTAGGCCCGAAACTCGGTCTCTACTAATGAATTGGGTATGTGGGAGCATATGGGTCAAAGATCAAATGAAACCTTAAGCCAAATAGATGTCATGGATCACATAATCCTAATTGGTATTTGGCATGCATATGAATTCAACCAACCAAAATAATGGGCGCGTACCTGTGGTCCCTAGCCAAGCGCTGCATAAAAGGTCGATAAACACATAACAAACATTCAAGATTAAGCACCATGCATGCATATGATTCAACAATCAAAACCAACGATGCGTACCTATAGTCCCTAGCCATGTGCTACAGCAGAGGGTGAGTCAGTCACACAACATGTATTCAAAATCAAGCATCAAAGCTTGTGCCAAAAAGGAAGATAGCTGGTTGAAATGAGGTAAGGGACTCCCTAAATGTCATACAAATCGAACTAGACTCATCTAGATCACACCAGCCATAACCTCGAAATGGGCCATACTAACTGAAATCAAACACTGACTTAAACCTTCAAGATGGCTCACAAGTGCCCTATAGCAAATGGGTTTGAGCCCTAATGGATAAGGGCTCGAAAAATGCCAAAATCGAGGGCTACCTAAAGTCCTCCAACAGAACAGGTTGAACTAGTTCTCAACTGGTACAACCTATTGAGAAGAATTCCCAAATTTTTCTAGAAAACTCCTAAATGAGTGAGGATTCAAACAAAAGAAACGACACTCAATCCCGAGCCCAGACGAGTGAGAACCAAACAAAGCCCGATCAGGTGCTCCTCATGACTGATAGAGTCAGCCAGCCATGGTGCTGAACCGGTCGAACTGGTTTCCAACTAGTCCATCCAGTTGATAAAAAATCCCAAATTTGGTCAGAAAGTTCCTAAGTGATTAAGCAAGCAAACAAAAGAAACTATTCTCAATTCCGAGCTCGGATGAGTGAGAACCAGACAAAGAAAGGCAGGTGTTCTTCATGGCTGACAGAGGCAGCCAGCTATGGTGCTGAACCCGTTGAACCGGTTCCCAACCAGTTCATCCGGTTGATAAAAAATCCCAAATTTGTTCAAAAAGTTCCTAAATGATTAAGGAAGCAAACAAAAGAAACGGTTCTCAATTCCGAGCCCGGATGAGTGAGAACCAGACAAAGAAAGGCAAGTGTTCCTCATGGCTGACAGAGGCAGCCAGCTATTGTGCTGAACCGGTTGAACCTGTTCCCAACCAGTTCATCCGGTTGATAAAAAATCCCAAATTCGGTCAGAAAGTTCCTAAATGATTAAGGAAGCAAAAAAAAGAAACGGTTCTCAATTCCGAGCCTGGATGAGTGAGAACCAGACAAAGAAAGACAGGTGTTCCTCATGGCTAACAGAGGCAGCCAGCTATTGTGCTGAACCGGTTGAACCAGTTCCCAACTAGTTCAGCCGGCTGATAAAAAATCCCAAATTCGGTCAGAAAGTTCCTAAGTGATTAAGAAACCAAAAAAAAAATGGTTCTCAATTCCGAGCCCAGATGAGTGAGAACCAGACAAAGAAAGACAGGTGTTCTTCATGGCTGACAGAGGCAGCCAGCTATGGTGCTGAACCGGTTGAACCGGTTCCCAACCAATTCATACGGTTGATAAAAAATCCCAAATTCGTTTAGAAAGTTCCTAAATGATTAAGGAAGCAAACAAAAGAAATGGTTCTCAATTCCGAGCCCGGATAAGTGAGAACCAGACAAAGAAAGGCAAGTGTTCCTCATGGCTGACAGAGGCAGCCAGCTATTGTGCTGAACCGGTTCCCAACCAGTTCAGCCGGTTGATAAAAAATCCCAAATTCGTTCAGAAAGTTCCTAAATGATTAAGGAAGCAAAAAAAAGAAACGGTTCTCAATTCCGAGCCTAGATGAGTGAGAACCAGACAAAGAAAGATAGGTGTTCCTCATGGCTGACAGAGGCAGCCAGCTATTGTGCTGAACCGGTTGAACAGGTTCCCAACCGGTTCAGCCGGTTGATAAAAAATCCCAAATTTGGTCAGAAAGTTCCTAAGTGATTAAGGAACCAAAAAAAAAAAAAACAGTTCTCAATTCCGAGCCCAGATGAGTGAGAACCAGACAAAGAAAGGCAGGTGTTCTTCATGGCTGATAGAGGCAGCCAGCTATTGTGCTGAACCGGTTGAACCAGTTTCCAACCGGTTCAGCCGGTTGATAAAAAATCCGAAATTCGGCCAGAAACATCCTAAACCATTCATAACCAATCAACAACAATCATGTGTGGCCTTTATTATCCACACCTAAGCAATACAATCTTCATATCAAAGGGAAGAAAAGATGATGAGGAAGGAGAAAAAAAATATGAAGACGAGGAAGATAAACTGTAAGTAAAGAAAATTCAGCATGCTTACCTTAGAATCTCCACCAAATATGATCCGTGTATGCCAATGATGACTTCCAAAACTAAGATGCTGTCACTCTCCTCTTCAAAAAAACCACAGTGCTGAAGCTTTCCCCCACACTCTCAACTCAGAAGATGCTCCTGACCTTTTGTTTTTCTCACCAGCAAAATTTCCCCTCTCTCAAAAATGCCAAAAGGTCCTTTGCTCTCCTCTCTTCCCACCTTTTATACTCATACCCCTCTCAGAATTTGAGCCTCCTGGGTTCCTTCCCTTTCAGCACCGAAATCCCCTTCATCAGCATGGGAACCACACCCCTCATTACTTCTCTTAAACTTACGAGGCCAGCTCACTCCCTTCAGTTTTCAGCTTTCTTCACCACCAAGAATCCATATGGATTCGTGGTGGGCTGCAAGGAACCCAAACCAAGGCCCAAAATGGACCCACAACATTTCCCAAAACCAATCTGGAGCTTACGGGCCTGAGCCATGTAGGATTTGGGCCCCAAAATTACTAGAATTAGTGTTTTACCTCAGCTGACCCAATGAACCGGCTGAACTGGCCGAACCGGATGCCCACCGGTCGAACCGATGGCAAAAAATTTTGAAAATTTGACAGAATGTTCCTAGAAGAGTAAGGAATCCATGAAAAAAAATGGTGCGTGATTCCGAGTTCGGAAGAGGGAGATATGATCAAAACAATTACTAAAAATCAGTGTTCTACACCGGCTGACTCGATGAACCGGCTGAACCGGCTGCCAACCGGCCGACCGGTTTCAAAAAATTTTGAAAGTTTTACAGAATGTTCCTGGAAGAATAAGGAATCCATAAAAAGAAATGGTTCTTGATTCCGAGTTTGGATGAGGGAGATACGATCAAAACAAGCCTAAGTGCTCCGAACCTCAACATGCATCCCTATAAACTCCAACTAAGCTAAAACATCGGGATGACCCCACTTCCTTCCTATAGCGTGATGTGAACGACTAGGAAAATGGCCATGGTGACCCTCCAAAATGAACCACATATGCACCACAATGGACCACAGACAAACCCACACGAGGCTCGGACACCGACTAAGCCCAAAAGGGGCCCTAGTGGTGCCATATGCGAACAATGGGTGGATGTGACACCCGAAGGATAAATGTCAGTGTCGAGGGACAAAATTGAGGGTCTACAATTTGACATCACTGTGAAGCTATAGTTCTCAAAACAAGAACTTCCAAGAATCCTTCTTTCTTCTTTAACCACTGATTACTACCAAAAAGTGCTATTTTGTAGACCTAATTATAATGGTTTTAAGCACCTTTGTGTAGTAATCATATTCATTTAACCCAATTAATTCATTAAGGTCCTTAGTAATTGGTTTTAACCATTTTGTGGCAAGTTTACATGTTTTTATTAGCTTATGAATCAATTCAAGCATGCCAAATGATGGAGGAGCTACTTGGACAAGTTAAAGCAAGGATTTTGGAAGTTTACAGGCTTGAATTTCAAGTGGAAACACAAGCACAAGCAAAGAGAATGCAAAGAGGAAAAACAAGCAAAGTGAAGAAAACAGAGGACAATAGCTGCAGTCTTCTTTCGCACTTTTGGGGCACTTCCCGAAGTCAATTTTCTACATACTATATACCATTTCAAAGCTCAGGAAGTTAAGAATCCAACACTTCAAACCGTGTACAATTTGGAGCTGAAATGAGGAAGATATGGCCTTCGAAAGACAACTGCATCAAACCTTGCGGGAATTTCGCAAGGAGAATTTCTCCTTGCGAAATTTCGCAAGGGGATTTTCCTCACGATGCGAAATTTTGCCATTTCGCAACATTGCGAAATTTTCGCAAGGAGAAATTCACATTGCGAAAATGCCAAATCTCCTCTGTTTCTCCACGCATGCACCGCCGACTTCCCAGATATTTTTAGCTTGATATTTTCTCATGTAAATTCCTTTTGTAACCTTGTATTCAGCCATCATAAGGCTTTATCTTGTAATTTTGCTATATATAGAGGTGCACAACACCTCCAAACGAATTAGATTGGAAATTGAGAGGATTTTGGATGATCGATCCTCTGTACATTAGCTTAGAAATATAAAGCTTTGTTTTTCTTCTTTTCTCTTTTCTTTCTCATTTTCTTAGTAGCCAAACAGCCTCTGAGGACTTTTCCTCAGAGGATGATTGGCTAAAACCTTTAAGTTTCTCAAAGTATGGATGTTATGTGATGGCTTGGATGCAATCCCATGGAAATTTCTCGCACCCGGAAGGTAAGGTAGTCGTTTTTCATTAATGGTTCATTAATGCAAAGTTTGGTTTTTATTTCCTTTGGACAACTTCCAACGGCCAATACTTGATAAGCTTTTGGATTTCTATCCATTAGTTATCTCCTACGAGCTATTGGAAGGTGAGGTTTTCAATTCCAAGTTTTGCATTAATCCATTAGAACCAATTTCAATGGCCATTGAAAGGTGAGTTTATCACCTGGAATGACTTTGAGTTGCCAATATTTGGTAAGCTTTTGGCTTTAGACCATTAGTTATCTCTTACGAGCCATTCAAAGGAAGTCTAAGGTGAATAACCATTGATAAAATCCACTACCATCTGTTTTGCCATTTTAAAGGATTAAAACTTGATTTGCTAAATCCATACCGGTTCGGGAAGCAAGCATCACCATAGTTGCAACCCCAACGCGAGGAGCCTATCCTGAGATTTCCAATTTGCATAAGAGCCAAAGCATAGCTATCCTATCTTTGAGAAACTTGTTTTTACACCCTTTTATTTTAGTCTTTAATGTTAGCTTAGATTAGTTTAAATCTTTCTCAAACATTTTCATCTTCTTTTAAAGCTAACATCCATAAGAAAATCACCTATTTTCCTAATTTGAATATCACTTGTGTTTGCGAAAACCCTTCCCAGTGAACGATCCTAGAACCACTATGCTATAGTAGCTTGGCTACTTTAGTAATAGTATTTAAGGTATAAATTTTGTTGATACGCCTTTAAAGCTAAGCTACCATGAGTCGCATCAACCACCAAGAATCTCAAAAAGAACCTTCAAGATTCTTTCTTTTCTTTCAGGTCACCATAGATGGATAAAAAAACTGAAATTTTTACATTTATAAAAATTCCTATGCTCCTATGAAGGAGCTTACAACCCATCTATTGAAAAGAAAAGATTTTTACAACTAAATAAAAATCCTATACCTGTTATGAGGTGTACAACCCAATCTAAAGAACAATAATCAAAGATCATATCTTAATTATAATCAATCAATCCATATATATTGATATATTTAATTGAATAAATAAAACCATCTCATTCATTCATCCCTTAGGGTCATGGGATGAATAAAACAACCTTGCAAAATAGAGTTAACAACATAGGACATATTTAACACACCCTAGAACAGATCTAACATGCTAGAACCTACCCTAGGGCTTTCATACCAGTTGTTGGGAACCATGGATTACTCTGTTCCCAGGCCTTGCATCTTATACGGTGCATGCAAATCTATCGTAAGCTCTTTAAATCTATCGCATCGGATAAACAGGCATTCAAAAACAATATGGATACCATAGAAAAAATAGATCTAGAGGATAAAGCCACATACTTTGATCCGGATGTTCTTAGATCAATTCCAATCAATGTGGATAACTTCATAATCATAATGGATCTCGTAAACACGATAATATTCCACCCGATGACTCTTTTTTGTGTCTAGACACTAAGATGGTAGAGATCTCAAGGGTGGAGGCTAAGGTTTTCTCTCTAGACTAAATGGGAGAATGACAACACTTTGAAACCCTAACTCTTAAAGGGATATTTATAGGTTTCCTACTAGGCTTAAGTGACTTAAGCCCAACATGGGCTTAGGTCATTTAATCTAGCCTAAAAAGGTTGCTAAGTGATTAATTCACCATACAAGGCCTAATTAATCAATTGGCTTAGTCCAGAGATACCACTCACTTATCCCTATATAACCTTACATAATTACTAAAATGCCCTTATGCACAAAAGTGAACTAAAAACCCATCCAATCCTTAGCAACAAGGAATATAAGCTTAGAGTGGGGACCATTGGAACCTATAGGAGTATTGGCTCCTTTAGAATCAAATTCTAAAATTGACTCAACATCCCACTACAAAGAGTCAACAACACTCCACTATCTTGTGTATATTACAGCGAGACATGAAGTGTTCAAGTCTATGACCTACTATCCACTGCATGCAGACTCCCCATGAACTGATGTCAGTAATCTAACAATGTAGTATTATCACCTATCAAGATTGTCTCTCAAATCCTTGAGTTACAGATCTCACTTATTATGTGATCAAATGATATACTTTAGCTCTAAGGAGCATATGTCAAATTCTAGTAAAGGAATTACTATGGTTTTCTTTCTTTCTAGGTGGTGGAAGACAAAAGTTATAGAAACCCTAACCCCTAAGGGGTATTTATAGGGATCCTAACTAGGCTTAAGTGACTTTAGCCCATATACTCTTGGGTCACTTAATCTAGCAAAAAATGGGTTCTAATTGATTAATTAACCCAATAGGGCTTACTAATTATTCAATTAGCCCAATATAGAGACCTTGTTCACTTACCCCTATGTAACCTTGCATAATTATCAAAATACCCTTATACACAAAAGTGAACCTAGAGCCAATCTAACCCTCATAATTTGTGCCAACAAGGTATATGAGCTCATAATGGGGACCACTAGAACCCATAAGAGTATTGGCCCCCTCATAATCCAATTCTAAAGTTAATTCAACATCCCATTATAGAGAATCAATTGAACTCTAGTATCCCATGTAAATAACAATGAGACACTAAGTGCTCAGGTCCATGACCTATTATCCATTGTATGCAGACTCTCTATGAACTGGTGTTCGTAATCTAATAAGATAGTATTACCACCCATCAAGATTACCTCCTAAATCCTTGAGTTATGAATCTCACTTATTATGTGATCAAATACCATACTCTAGTTCCAAGGAGGATATGTCAAATTCCACTAAAGGAATTACTATGACCACAAATTTCATTATCACGTTCCTTTAGATCACCTAAGGGGACACACTCTCTTAATGCCATGAGATATCATGGTGTCTATATTGAGAATACTTGTTGTGACCAGCCTCCATCAATAGTGACCCAATCCATAGGGATATATGACCACTTTAAGGTCTCACTCAAAGGTTAAATCCTCCTATTAATTTTGGCACAAGCTCAATATCCTCTCAAGGTTGAGATTTCATGCAGTATAATAGCTTGGTGAATCATGATAATTAATAATCTTGTGTAATGATTCACCTTAGGTCCTGTCCAATATGCATCACATACACTAGTGCACTCACTGAGGGAAACCCATCCCGACGGCTAAGACAAGTCATCCCTCCAATTAGGAGGTAATGCACTATAGTCTCTACTGGATTGCCCAAATCTATGAACCAATTGTGGACAACTTATCTACTTACAAGGAACTTATGACTTGCATTTTTTGTGCAACTCCTAATGCACCAAAGTCATGTATAATATAAGAGACATGGACTAAATGCTCAAATCATTGTCAATACACCAAAAGGATAACAAGGGGATGGTTAAGTCTAACTTTGTTGCATCATGTCTTGCTTTTAGGGGCTCTGATTTTGGCATAAGCTCAATATCCTCTCAAGGTTGAGAGTTCATGCAGTATAGTAGGTTGGTGAATCATGACAACTGATAGCCTTGCGCCATGATTCACCATAGGTCCTATCTAGTGTGCATCACATACACTAGTACACTTACCATGGGAAACCCATCCCGACAGACAAGACAAACCATCCCTCCAATTAGAAGGTGGTGCACTACAGTCTCTATTGGATTGCCCAAATCCATGAACCGATTATGGACAACTTATCTACTTACAAGGAATCCATGACTTGTATTTTTTATGCAACTCCTAATGCACCCAAGTTACGTACAATGTAAGACACATGGGTTGAATGCTCAAATCAATGTCAATATACCAAAGGAATAGAAAGGGGATAATTAAGTTTAACTTTGTTACATTATGTCTTGCTTTTTGGGGCTCAATCCCAACAAAACATTCCCTTGTTTGCTATCAACTCAAGTGACAAGTTTTGCTTGCCTATTTTGCTACATGTTAGGAATGTAAAAGTGTTCATATTAAATTGGTTGGAGTAATGGGGTTGATAGAGAAACACACACGATTACAAGGAAGATAAAATTCGAAAGAATTAAAATTTTTATTATCTACAACCACTCTTTCTATTTTTTAAAACATTACATAATCTCCTATTTATAATTACTCACACTAAACAAAATAGAAATTCTTAATAATAATATATAAAAACCTTGTAAGACTTAAAACTCAAAAATAGAAACTAGAATAACTATTCAAAAATAAAATATTCTTCCTCGATTTTTTTAGAAACTAAATCTGATTGTAATATTTTGGAAGTTTCTAAATCAAGTTTACTTTACAATATGCCCCCTTAAACTTGATTTGTGATTCCAAATAGCATCCTCAACCTTCTAAAATCTTCAAACTTGAGAGGTTTGGTAAAAATATCCACAATCTAATCTTGAAATTGTGCAAAATTTAATTTCACTTCCTTCTTAACAATGTACTATCTAATAAAAGGATATCTTGTGTTGATATGTTTGCCTTAATCATAAAAAAAAATGAATTTTCCGATAATGCAATCAATTATTTCTTGTTCACATAGTGAATGCCTTGTTGTTTGTAACCTTTAGCCACCAATCTTAGTTTGCATTTCTTCACTTCTCTTTTTGTGTTCTTCTTTGCCTTGTATACCTATATTGCTCCAATTGTTTTTTTTTTTTTTTCTTTGGAAGAGATTTTAGTTCCCATACGTCATTTTTCCTTATTGGTTTTATTTCTTCATCCATACCATCTTTCCATATTTTATCTTGAATTGCTTCTTCAAAACCTATTGGTTCAGAATTTGCAAAAATACAAAAGAGAGTTAGGATTTTGATTTTCTATTACGTCATGAATCTCTTGTAGACTTTTATAACATGGTGTCCTTTCACTTGAGCTTTTCAAAGAGGATGATGTTGTTGGAACTTCATGGGTTGATGGAGGTGGTGATGAAAGTGCAGTAGCAATCTCTTATAAGTTTCCCCTTGTTTGTTCTTTTTCTTCATTTAGAAGAGAAGTATAGATCATAATCGCCTTTTTGAGCACTCTAACCCCATGTTTCTTCTTTACTAAACTTGACACCTCTACTAATAATGATATTTCCATTGTTTGGATTATATAACTTTAGCCATTGAAGCTTGTGTCATAACTAATGAAGATATATTTTTCACTCTTGTTATCTAACTTTGATCGTTTTTTATATGACGCATGAGCATATGCAATGCTTCCAAATACTCTAAAATATGAAATACCCGTCTTTCTTCCATTCCAACCTTGGTTTGGTATTTTATTTCATATATTTCGATTAGGAGAACAGTTTGACAAATAAATTGCACAATCAATTGCTTTGGCTCAAAATTCTTTAGGCATCTTCTTACTCTTCAACATATTTCGAGCCATATCAAGAATAGCTCTATTTTTTTTTTCAACTACACCATTTTGTTGTAGAGAATATGAAACTATTAAAGGTTGATGAATCTCATGATTTTCACAATATTATTCTTATTCTTTTTATGTGAATTTTCCTCCTCTATTGAATCTTATTGCCTTTATATTGTGGTCACTTTACTTTTCAAAAAGTGCTTTAAATTTCTTAAAAGCATTAAATACTTCAAATTTTTCCTCAAAAAAAATAAACATAAGTTTTTCTACTAAAATTATTAATGAAAATAAAAAATATATATTCTTACAAAAAGAATTTGGATGAATTGGGTTGCATACATTTGCATGAATAAGCTCTAGAGGTTTTTTTGCTCTTACACTTGTTTCATTTGGAAAACTATTTTGGGCATGTTTTCCAAATAGGCATCCTTCACATTATTGATCCAGGTGATTTATAAAAGGTAATCCCCTCACTATATTTTTCTTGCTCAACAATTTCAATCCACCAAAATTAAGATGTCCAAATCTCAAGTGCCAAATCCAAAAGAAATCATTGACATAAGATTTTAGACATTTTACAACATTATTTTGAATGTTTAATAAAATCATTCTATTTCTAGTCATAGGCACATTAGCAATTAAATTGGCATGTTGATCTCTTATTGAAAGACTTTGATATTTCATATGAATATCATAATATTTTTCTAAAAGTTAACCCAAACTTAGTATATTATTTTTCATATCGAGGACAAAGCAGATATTCGAGGTAAATTGATGTCTTCTATTTTTCAAACGAATTAAGATTTTACTTTTTCCTTTTGCCAGAATTTTAGATGCATCTTCAAAAGTAACACGTCCACTTTTCAATTCATTAAGCTCCGCAAACATGTTTTTGAAACCACACATGTGATTGTTTGCTCTAGTGTTAAGATATCACGTGTTTTTCTCTTTACTTTCTCCTTCATATGCTAATAATATGATAGATTCTGCTTAATCTTTCTTTTCAACATGGTTGGCTTGTCTTTCCATATTGTTAGTGGACTTTCTACATTCATAAGCATAATGACCATATTTGTTACAACTATAATATCGAGTTTGGGACTTTTCATACTTTCCTTTTTCGTTTTGCCTTAAATTGTGCCATATTTTCCATGCCCTCTTGATCAAGAATATGAGTTTTAGCTTGTTCCTTCATTTTTTAATGAATTGAAACTACCTCTTCCTTTAGTGCCTCAGCCACATCCATAGCCTCGTCCACGTCCACAATTATTTTGACTTCTTTCAATAAAATTTTCTTCATTCTCTTTTAATGAAAGCCTTGTTTGAAGAACTTGTTCCAATTTTTCTTGGTTATTCTTTTTTAATCTCTCTTCTTGGGCTTGCAATGATCCTATAAATTGATTAATGGTCATAAAATCTAATCCTCCACTAGTAGTACCATTGCTACAAACGAGCATCCTTCCTTATATGACCAAATTTAGCTACAACTGTTGTTGCATTTTCTCACGTCCACTATCAACCCCCAAGCCTTTCTTCTATTTCACTGTTATCATTGCCTTTATTAGATCAATCAGAGGAGCTCTTCCATACTATGAAACTCAATACCAACCTTCTTCAATGATTGTTGCTTCTTCCTTACTGCTCTCAATTCCCACCACCTTCTCCAAACTACCATGAGGGTTTGTAAAAGGGAGGAGTCTTTCTCTACAACTTGCTCTCAATGATAGAAAATACATTCAATGAGGACCTTCTATGCTTCAAGTTGCAAAATATATTTGACTTCCATATACTAAGTTGTAAAATATCAACAAAAAAGGCCTACATGATGCTTTAATTTCATGAATGTGGCTAGAAGACTGTGTTACCTTCTATGCTTGACATTGATTGTGCTTGTGTTTTAATACGTTGGTAATGATTTTTCTTTGCTCAAATTGTGCCTATGATTATATTCTATTGATATCTTTCCACAGTTCAAATAGATAGTAGTGATCAACGTCTGAGATTTAGTAGAGGGACATGCAGTTAGCCTCATGCATGGTGTCTAATGACTTGCACCATCTGCTAGAATGAAAAAAGGATGCACAATAAATAATTTCATTCAAGGAAAAAAAAAAAACCTATCATACCCATGTTGTACAAGAAATTGTGAACACTGATAATGGTTGAATGGAATCTTTCTTCTATTAGATTTATTGACAGCATAATGTTGCTTGAAATTTAATAAAATTTTGAAAATGTTGGTAAAAGAAAATATGGGCATTTTTGGGCAAGTTCTCTTTGGATGATTGTTCTAGATATGCATTCGAAAAGTAGGAAGACCTTGGGTTCTAAAGAAGTTCTATAATTTGTAGCAACTTCCAAAATTTTAGAAAAAGTTGTCATGATGTGTTTACAAAGCATAACAATGACCTAAAATAGTTTCTAAAACAAAGAGGGGTGTGTAAAATTTCATATTAAGATAAGAGTTATGTTTAGTTTAATTTGAAGGCATCATAATTGAAACAATTGCAAAGTTTTGCTCATTGATCATTTGATTTCTCATTAATTACATCAATGGAGGTGTTCATTAAAAAGGTCTAAGAAAATAATTTAAGCAACTTAACCTAGTCCTAAACTGAACACTTATATGTATGCTATTTTAGGTGCAATTGCTTTCCAAAACTCATAAGCTATTTTACTAGTTTTCTTATATGGTATTCTATTTTGAATATGATAAACAAAGAGGATAGCTTTTTCTCATAAGTTCAAGGGTCCTCTTTAACTTACCAACATTGCATTCATCATGTTTTTAAGGGTCTTATTTTTCTTCTTTGCTACTCCATTAGATTCTAGTGAATAAGGAGGAATAGTCTCATGAATGACCTTGTGATCTTCACAGAAAGAGTTAAAGGGTTTGGACTCATACTTTCCTCTCCTATCAATTACATCTTTTTATTTTCTTACTTCGTTTATTTTCTACTTTATTTTTTTATTTTCTAAAGGCATCTCTTGCTTCATCTTTGTTTCTCTAATGATATGCCCTTATATACGTTGAGTAGTCATCTATAAAGGTTATGTAAAATCCTTTACCATCTCTTTTCATTGTATTTTTTAGATATCCTAAGTCACTATGAATTCAACTTAGTAATTCTTATTCTCTTTATACTAATTTACAATATCTCTTTGTGGTTTTAGATTCTATACATGATTCACATTTTTCTTGATTTTCTATGAAAAAGAAATTAGGAATTAAACTTAGATCAACCATTTTCTTTATATAGGATAAGTTCACATACCCAAATCTAACGTTCCATATGTCATAAGAATCAACTAAGTAAGTAGGAGAAAATGTAATGTTATTATTAATAATTTCATAAACATTCAACATAAAGAGACCCTTATTATATAGTCCTTCCTCATAAATACATTGTCTTGTTTAACACAATTTTATTAAAGTTGAACAAGATCATCACTCCTACCTTTTCGAGCAAAGATACTAACACTAAGTTCCAATAGATGTCTAGCACATTAAAGACATCAAAAAAGGCAAGTATTTTTCCCGAGGTGAGCTTGAGGGGAACTTTTCCTTTGCAAATCAACAAGGAAAATCAAGAGTCACCTACAAACACTTGTTCATCTCCTTTTTTTTACTATGACATAGGAAGTGAATGCATTTCTATTTCCACAAATGTGCTTGGTAGCCTAGAGTCTACCACCTAGTCCTTCACACTTGTGACCATGCTCACCTAAAAGGAGATTACCACAATGATTAACTCTATCTTTGCTAGGTTTTCTCTTGAGTTAGACTTCTTGAATTTCTTTTTATGTTGACATTAAGTTGTATGATGTCTATGCTTGTCACAGACAAAGCAGTTACCCCTCTTTAGGTTGCCATAGATTTCTTTTTTGATAGTTGAATTTTGAACCTTGTTTGTTGCATTGGGCTTGGTCCTAGAGTTTTATTTTTGGACCTATTATTTTTGGGCCTAGGTTTTTCTTCTACCATATTACCCTTAGAAGAAAACTCTTTATCTTTCTTAGCCTTATCCCTATTTTGGTTTTGTTTTTCAACCTAAATATGGATGGTTGCAGGCTGCAACACACTCAGATGGTTGTAGGCTTGGAAGGCTATAGGCTTAGAAGGTTGCAACATGATTTAAGATGGCAACAGGAGGATATAAGATGCAATAGTGGATAGAGGTTACAATAATAAGAAGGGCGATATGCTATAATAGTGAGCTTGGGCTACACAATTCAGGAGACTAAGATGATTGGATGCTACGATAGTGGACTTGGATGGTGATTACAAGGAGCAAATGCTTAGATGCTGCAACAACAGACTCATATGGTGATTGCATGGAGCAACAACAGATGAGCAAAGAGGAAAATAGCAGTAGTGGAAGCAAGTCTCTGGAAAAATCTAAAGAGAGTCTCTAAGGAGAGTGTATTTATAAGTAGAGTTTAATGGGACTTTCCTATAAATGTTGAATGACTAAAAAAAATTAATTAAAGCACATTGTGAAAGCCTATTCAACACTCCCTTAACCCATTCTACACAATCTTGTTCTCAATACTTGGTCTGAGACTCCAACGATGAAAGACCCAATAAAAAAGAGTTAGAATAATAAAATAAAAAAATAAAAAACCTAGATTTGTAAAAAAAACTAGTGGACTCAACGCCTACATTGTGGGTCTACATAAGATGTGCGTGGACATGATGCACATTAAGGTTTTCATATCCGAGCCACTTGAAATCCCGCTAAAGTGGGCTTGGATCCCTAAGCGCATGAGGCTTTCACTTACCTCTTCAAAAGCTTATGAGATTAAGGAAGTGGTAAACAATGTTTTCAAAACCAAACAAGTCATTGAACTGGAAAAATTACCCAATTCACAGTTCACTAGTCAGACTAGTGGTTGAACCGTGGTTGAATTGGTGATGTCACAAATATATAATTTATGTATTCTTAAAATTAAAAATAATTATAAAAAATTTAATATATATATATATATATATATATATATATATATAAATTAAAATCAATAACATTATTTTTTTATCTTTGATATTATCAAATTAAATCATGTATATGTATAAAAGTATTAATATTTTAAATTTTATTAAATGAAATATATATAATATTTAAATATGAATATATTGAAAATGAAAGAAAATTCTATTATTTAATTTTAGATAATTTTATAATTTTCAAAAATATTATATTATTTTTATTTAATATTATAAAATTTTTAGAAAAGAATATATTTTTATTTGTTTGTTGTACTAAGCATAAAAAATGTGTGTAGTTGAATGATGTCTTATGTTAGTTGCTTAACTTGAGTTTCTAAGTTATATTTATTTTATTTTATTTTTTTGGATGTTTTTCATAATAAAACCAAAGATAAAAATTATTTTCCTTATTTTTTTTCTTTCCAAAACAATTTCTAGCAATCAAGTATATCGTTAGTAACTATTACTGCATTTTTTCCCCCTTAAAATGTTATTACAAATTCATTCATTGATGAGTTCAGGGGTTTTGTTTTCTTTTTTTAGGAAGGGGGGGGGGGGGGGGGGGAATAATATGTTTTAGAGACCAAATATAAATTCGGTGCAAAAATTTTATAATTAGAGATCAAATTTCCCGGGGTGAAGAGAACCCATCAATGCCATAGTTGAGAGAATGATTCACCTCATTAAACCTTATGCACCATAATGAAGGTATGATGCATTCTTATAGGTCCTAAAATTATTTTTATATGTTAATTTTGTTGTAAAATAAAAGAATGAGCAAAAGAGAGAAGAGAGAATAAACAAAAATCCTCAAAGAAAAGTAGAATAGAATGTAAGAAGAAAACGGAGTGACTTTTCATTAGAGATCTCACTCTTTTATAGGGAGTCACAAAGATACATACATCAATATGGATTATCATCCACAAGTTACCATAGTGGTACAAAATCTTGTATTTTATAACACTCCCCCTTAGATGATCATAAGAATATGTCTCATTAAAACCTTAATAGGAAAAACCCTATGGGAAAACTTTAGTGAAGAAAAAGGAGTACAATATTCTTTTCGACTACTACAACTATCTTATTAAAAACCTTGCCAGTAAAACCCAATGGGACGAAACCTAGACAAAGTGAAAAAGAGTACAACATAGTGATATTCTTATCAATTAGCTCCCCCTCATGTTGACATGGTTATATTTTCTCTAGTAGCGCAACATGAAGATCTTTGAGTCAACATATTATGATGAGCTTCTTAGGTATTGCAATTGAAAATGCCTTTGTGAATAGATTTGTAAATTGTCACTTGATCTTACTCATTGAATAACATTTTGATCATTCTTTTGGAGTTGATGAATGTAAAAGAACTTGGGCGATATATGCTTAATTTTATCACCCTTAAAGTGTCATTATTTAATCTATACAATGTATACAACACTATCTTCATACAACTTGGTAGCATTACCTCTAATGGAGGGCAGTCCACATGTTTTCATTATTTGCTTGATTGTTCTTTGTGATATTGTCATAACACCATAGGTAAATACATACATTTGAGATTGAGCTTTGTGGGGGTCTGAAAGATAGTCAACATCTACATATTCAAACAATTAAGATTTTGATCCTTCCAAATTGCATAGACCCATGTTATCGTAGTATATGATTAACTTTATTCTAATGTCTCTAAGTTGGTGCAGAACTTATCTCACAAGTAAGTCAACAAAGAATGCAATATTTAGTTGTATATAATTTGCAAGATACATCAGTACACTAACAACATTGTAATATGGTACTTCTGGACCAAGTAGTTATTCATTATCTTCTTTAAGATGGAAGGGATCCTTTTTCACTTCAAGTGAACAAACTATCATAAGAGAATTTAATAGATGTAATTTACCTATATGAAAGTGTTTCAAGACTTTCTTTGCATATGTTGACTAATAAACTAACATTTCGTTTGAAAAGTACTTGATCTATAGGTCGAGGCAAAATTTTGTTTTCTAAAATCTTTTATTTCAAATAGTCAACTATTCTTGTAAGCTCTTCAGGAGTTCCAACAAAATTCAAATGTTCCACATATACTATAACGATTGCAAATATTCAACATAAAGAATATGCATAAACAAATAAAGTAATACACATATACTTCCCATTTCAAATATTCATTGAAGTGATTGTATCACGTGCCTTTAGATTACTTAATTGATAGAAGAATGTTGTAGCTTAATTGAGTATATGCTACAATGTTTTGAATTAGTTGCTTTAGGCATTTGAAATCCTTCATGGATTTTCATAGGTATGTCATCATCTAAAGATCCATATCAATATGCAATAACAACATCCATGAGACACAAATCCAATCCTTTTGAGATTGCTAACCAAATTAGATATCTAAATATGATTCCATTCATCATAAGAGAATATGTTTCCTCATAATCAATACCAGGTCTCTATAGGAAACCTTGAGCTATGAGTCATATGCACTTTATGTCTTGTGATTTCGTTTTTCTTATTGAACTTTCTTATATCCAACAAGCTTAACAACTTCAAGCATCTGGACTACAAGTCCAAATACTTCTCATTTTTCTAATGAGTCTAATTTTGTTGGGATATTCTTTCCATTTTGACCAATATTTTCTATGTTAGCATTCATCCATAGTTTCTAGATTAGGATCCTCATCATTTCTTATGATGTCAATAGCCACTTAGAAAGAAGATATATTGTCAATGACAAAAGTATTCCAATCCCATTTTTCTTCATATATAAGTATATAATTGAGATCTCATCATTATTAGGTACTTGTACCTTTTCAAGAGCTAATTGTAAAATATATGCCTCTCATAAGGCTACTTGTTTAAACTGTGCCTCTTTAGGGGCTGCTTGAAACTGATCAGTCATTTTAATAACCATTTTATATGCAACTTCTTAAAGAGTGTCACCTTTCATATATCTTGCCTTATGTTTTCCTCTTCTAAGGAATGTGTTTGCCTCTTCATGGTCTACCACACTCCACATGTGCCTTAGACTCATTATTTAATTGTCCTCAAAGACATCAACTCATTATTGGATTGTCCTTTAGGGACATCAACTCATTACTTAATTATTCTTCAGGGACATCAACTCATTATTTAATCATCCTTCAAGGACATCAACTTACTATTTAATTGTCGTTCAAGGACATTAATTCATATTAGAATAATCTCAGTCATTGAAAATGATTTTGTCACTTTCTTTGCATCAATGAGAGAATTTGGTAGTTGACTTGCAAGCCCTTACAAATGAATAATCTTTTGAACTTCTAGTTCACATTGATCAATATGAGAATCAAGATGAGTCAAAGTCAATGCATTCCAAATAATTTCATGTCGTTCTTTTGGAATTGACTTTTTTCCCCCTAATTGCGGGAAAATTGTCTCATTAAAATGATAATTTGAACAACATGTCATCATACATTTCAAGTGTATAGGTAGACTAGTCACTAGATAAAAACTTCTGGTTTTATAATGTACGTCTCTATGACTTTACAAAAAATTAATGCATTATCTTTTACCCCAGGAGACCAAGTTGGTCTTACAACATTCTTCTGGATCTAGCATAGTATAAAATGTCATTCACATGGAATCAAATACTATTAGTGACATAGTATAAGCTCTTCTAGAGCCTTTAATTAGGTTTCTATCACTTGATATAGTATTAACATTATTTTTCATCAATGTTGTGCAATTAATGAGACAAAAGTTTCATCAAAATAACAAGTCATAAAACATGTCATAAAGACCTCGCCTTTATAAAGTTGAAGAAATATTATCATAAAGGAAGAGTTAATATCAACAAAATATATATATTAGTCATCAATGATGACTTAGCTTAATAAGTTGTGTAAAAGCAATGAGAGCATATATAACACAACAAAACAAATATGAAAAAGATAATTTGAAGTTATATATTTCTTAAATATCTCACACAATTGATTTTACAAGTATGGAGCAATTTACACATGAAATAACTAGGAAGTATTTCAATAATCAAACTAATTGTAGTGATTGATCAATAATCTTATTCAAATATTATTATGATCTAAATCAATATGCAAAAATTAATTCATAGATCAAAATTTCAAGAGAACATATAAGGATATAAAGCATCTTGCAATTTTCCATGTCTTAAAACTTTAATTGAAACACTATAAATCTATCTAAATATTTATGTAAAGATATAACAGAATATATCAAAAACAATAGTTAAACCTATTGTAATTTCAAAATTATTCATGGATAATGGAATTTTTGCATTCATAAAAGTACCAATGATACATTAAAATCTAAATCATAGTAAATTAAGGATCTCAATAATTGAACTCTTAATATATATATTTCATAACTTCAAGCTATAAAAATGTATAAAATTCTTGTAGCTCTAGGTTACAAGTGAAATAACAATGTTTATATTATAATACTTATAATAATCTCTATTTATATATAACATATATTTTGTTTCGCATATATGACTAAAGGTCACAAATTTCTATATGCTTCTAGCCATGAAAGATTATAAAATTAATTATTTCACATAGGTCTTAGTTATGAGAAATTATATAATATTAAATTTTTATTTTTTATTTATAGCTTTTAGTTATAACAATATAAAAAATAATAATCTCTATAGTTTTCATTTATAGAAAATACATATTTTCTTTCATAGAACTTTAGGCTATGAAAATATTTTACATATTTTTTCAAGATATAAAACTATATACAAAAAAAAAATTGTATTTAGCTTTGGCCTTTGGGCTACAAGAATATATACAAGTTTTTCATATAACTTCATGCTATAAGAATATGCAAATTAATTATTTATAAAGCTTTAGGCTATAACAGTATACAAATTATTTTTCATGTAACTTCAGGCGACCAAATACAAATTATTATATAACTTCTAATTATAAGAATAAATAAGAATATATACTTTCCTTCTCTACATAGGTTAATCATGATGGACAATATTTTTCATACTATCATTAAGTAAAATAATCATTATGAACTCAAGAAACTAATAAGGCAATATTAATTAAAGAATAAATTTGTCGGAACTTCTAGCCATAATTTTATTACAATAAAATGAAAACTTTGCATAACATCAAACTATAAAATATTCTCTATCTAGCTTCTAGCTATAAAATTTCATATAATTATTAATTGAAAATTTAGTTTGTATAACTTTTGGTTATACCATAGTTAGAAATTCTCTATATAGCTTCTAGCTATACAAAATTAAAATATCAATATTGTCATGTTTCTGCCTTAAGTACAAAAAATATGGCTCATATAACTTTTGGTTATGAAAATTTTATGTATAGTTTCTACTATACATTTTATTTTATTGTACCATAAATGTATAAATTTGTACATAACTTTAAGTTATGAAATATTCATTGTATAGCTTCTAGCTGTAAAATTTTGTTTTGTATAGCTTCCGATTACATAATATAATTAAAAGTTAAAATCTTTCATAGCTTTGGGCTATAATTATTTTGTCAGAACAAGAAAATGTGCAAATTTGTACGTAGTGTCAAGCTATGAACTATTTTTATGTAAATTTGTACATAGCTTCATGTTATGAACTATTCATTATGTAATTTTGTACATAACTTCAGACTATGAATTATTCATTATATAGATTTGTACATAGTTTCATGCTATGAACTATTTTATTTTTATAACTTCTGACTATATAATATTGTTTGGTATAACTTTTAGTTATATCATATAATTAAAAATAAATAATTAGAGATCATATATATAACTTCTGGCCATGTATTTGTAATTTTGTAATTTACTCCATAACTTTTTGTTATAAGGATTACACATATTTTTCATAACTTTTAGTTATAAATTTACCCCATAATTTTGTAATTTACCCCATAACTTTTGGTTATGAAAATTTTTCTATATAACTTCTAGTTATTGAATAATTAAAATATCTATAATTACATGAAATATGATTCACATAGCTTTTGGCTATGAGATAAAGTAAATAAAAATTAAAACAATATAATGTATACTAGTTTTCATATTTCATTCAAAGAGAATAAGGCTACATACCTATAAGAAATTTTGTAAATGAATTCTTCTCTTTTTTCTATCTTGAACATTCTTTTCTTTTTCTACATACTCAAAGCATCGTGCTGATAACGTGTTGTAAAATAAAATAATGAGAAAAAGAGAGAATAGATAATATATAGAAATCCTCAAAGAAAAGTAGAATAAAATTTATAAAGAAAATGGAGTGACTTTTCATTAGAGATCTCACCCTTTTATAAGGAGTCACAAAGAGATATACATCAATATGAATGATCATCCATAAGTTACCATAGTGGTACAAAATCTTATATTTATAACAAATTTAAATTTATTTAGCTTATTTAACTTTTTTTATATATGTATATATATTAAATAATTTAAAAATATATAAGTTTATAATTAATTCTAATCATATTTAATTTTCTTCTAAAAGATCATTTTTTCTAACAAGTTTTTTCTTTTGTACTTTCTAGTAACTAAAGCAAGGTGGTATGACTTTTGCTAATAATGAACTTCTACGTCAAATTAACAATCAAGAATTCCGAAGAACAAATATATATCTCTTTGGCTCTTAAAATATAGGAGAGAAAATAGAAGAAAAATATATATAGAGAATTTTTTTAGTGTAGCCCTATCTATTCACAAGATAAACTCAATGCACTACTAAAACAAAAAAAAAAAGAAGATTTGTTTGCCTTTTTTTAGGCACCAATAGGGTCATTTTGTGATTTTGATAACAAGGACGTTCTCTTAGGTTATGTTTGGCGTGTGGGAATGAGAAATGGAAATTTAACAAATATTTTGTTTCTATTATCATTTCTTCTTAAATGGAAAGAATTTAGTGATTCCAATTATTGTGTTTGAATACACTTAGGAATATAAGTTTGGATCGATTATTTATTTCTATTTCAATATGTGATAATAATGGAAATATAAATAGAAAAAATTGACAATAATACTTTTAAGCAGTTTAAAATAAATTTTTTTTAAGTTTTCTTTTTAGCTAAACAATGATATTAAGAAAAATAATATTTATTTAATAAATAAAATTTAGTAACAAAAAGTCATAAAAAAAAAAAGATAAAAGGATAATTTTAAGATATTACATATCATTTTTATACCAAGGAAATCAAAATACCTTGTCTTAAATATCAATTGAAATTCCACTTATGAGTGGGATTTCATTTCTATCAGAATTATTATTATTATTATTATTATTTAAGTTATCTAAAAATAAGAATATATATATATATATATATATATATATATATATATATATATATAAATGAGATATCCATTTCCACTCTTTGTTTCATCGTACTAAATATGAGTTCCCCAAATCACGAGAAAGTGGTTTACATTAAAAAAGTTGATAACATTATCTTTCATATACAAATACCAAATGTAATAATCCTCCATAGTCGTTATAATAAAAAGAGTTGTTTGAATCATTATTTTATTACGATTTCTACCTTGTAGTAGATTAGATGATACATTGATTGAATCCTAACAAATATTTGAATTTAATAAATAGAATTGCTTTTTATCATACATCATCATCACCAATTAAATAGGTGGTCCTAATATATTTAAGATCATCAAAAAGCCAAAATTTATCGATTGTTCTTTCAATAAAAATCCCTAACATGAAATTAAAATTTATTTTCAAAATTCCAACCAAACATAATCATAGAGATTTAATTTTTCAGAAATTTTTTTATATTCAATGCAATTTAATGTTAAAATCAAAATACTAAATGATTTGTTTTTTTAATATTGTGGTCTTTAATACTCTGATGTAATTTTTTTTGGTTATATGATACAAATATTATTATAATTAATTAACTTGTACACCATTTGACTAAAGCATTGACTCTAAATGCCTTGAAGAAACATGTTCCTAACCTAGGTTTATATCTTTTACAAAAACATTCCTAATTGTTGATAGAGTAAGACCTTTTATTATCCTTTATTTTATTTTCATTAAATACACATATTGATAGGATGAAATTTAAACGAGATTGTTATGTATTTGAGCTTATGGTTGTGACTGAGACTATAGTTTCTTGTGGTGATACATGTTGGAAAGTGTATTAAATTATTTTTTTTATGTTAATTTATAAATATTTTCTTATTATAATATATTTTTGTAAGAGACTTCTCTATTATTATAAGGAAATATCCTAAATATCTTTAATAATTAGGTAATTTGTTTATTATATGAAAAGTTTGTCTAACAATGATTCTAGGAAACCTTTTTAGTATTTCTAACACTTGAAAGCAATTCTTTTGATAAAAGTTTCTAAGTACTAGAAATATTATAAATACTTTTTAGAATCATTACCAAGTAGATTTGAAATCTTTCTATGTAATTAAAATATATATATATATATATATAGGAACAAATTTTGACAAAAAGAGAAGAGTCCTCCTCAATGTAGGCTTTATGCTAAAACATGTAATTTGACAGTTCTAGAATTATGATCTCTTTGAACAATAGTTTGTTTATAGCATGCTTAGATGTGTGCCTTGTTGCTTAAATTGGGGTTGTCCAATGACAAAGTCTCATACAAGTCATTTATATATGACAAAGTGGTTGTTCACTCTTTAGATTGAAGAAGGTGCATCCATTAAAGAGCATCTTGATGTATTCAATAAATATTGATATTAGAATTGATGATGAAGAGAAAGTCATGATTTTAATGTGTTCCCCATGTTATGTACACATTAGGTAGAACTCACCCTTGAAAATTGGCTTTCAAGGAGAGCATGGAAAACTATGTATAGGGCTAACCACCAAGCCTTAACTTAGTGAAATGGGCTCCACTAGTTCATTACAATTTTACTTTACTTTCAAAACCAATCCATATGATAGTTCTTATGGTGGCTAGATGACTTCGTATATCCCACACATAGCTCGGTAGTAGTCTTCCCTCAATTTACCCCCTTCAAAATGAGGCCCTCCTTGCCTAGTGCCTACCCTAATACCAATTGTTACGTACATATTAGATGGAGTTTACCCTTGAAAACCAACTTTCAAGGAGGGAAGGGGATCCCAATTGCTTATAAGCATAACCACCAAGCCTTAACTTAGTGATGTGAACTCAACTAGGTTGTTACACCCTACCAAATTCTTATAAACACTTTGTAGATACTACCATGTTTGATAAACATACTCTACATATAGAGGATTTTGGGACATCCTTGAATTCAAAAGAATGGAAGAAAAGGGTATTTGAGAATAAAGAAGAAAGCTTAAGTAAGTGTTTTGTGGCTAGACAAAGAACGAGAAAGAAAAATAATGCTCAAACAAGTCGATCAAGTCTTAAATCGAAGTTTAAAGAAAACAATAAGTGTTTCGATTTCACCAACGAAATCTACTAAGTGAAAAATTATCTATAACATAAATGAAAAAAGGGAGAAAGCTTTTAGTTTTGATAATACAATGGTTATAGAAAAAACTTCAAATACTGTACATTTCCTTTTAGTTACTATTGTAACTCAAATGATGAGTAAATCTTTAATTCAAGGTGCTCTTATAATGAGTTTCTTGATAGGGATTGGTTTACTTGCTACTAACTTATTAATGGTAGGAAGGTTCTTATGACAAATAATGTAGCCTATAAGATTGTTGAAATAGACATAATTCAAATTAAGATGCATAATAACATTGTAAAGACATTAACCAACATAAGACATGTTCTAAACTTAAAGAAAAAAATTGATTTCTTTAAGTACATTTTATTCCAATGGATGCATATATAAAACTGGAGGTGTAATTAAGAGAATCTTGAAGGTGCTATTGTTATGATAGAAGGACAAAAAAGCAATAGTCTTTAACACATTGTGGGACAAGAAGGTTACAAATGAAGTTACAATTTCAACTTTAGAATTAGGTATAAAGACTATAAGATTATGGCATATACAATTTTTATCTAATAAACCACTGAATCGTAGACACTATCCAATAACCTAGGGGTGCTAGATCTAACTATAGTGGAAGAAAATATAGCTATAAGACCTAGATTTGTGAGCTAAAAAAATTATCTTTAATTTGGATATTCCGAGATTAAATTTCAGTTGATGTACGGACCTTAAACTCCTTGTGATCTTCCATTTGATCACGCCTTCTTTAAACCTTGACATTTATGTGGAGTGGCTGCACACGTTGAAAAGAGAGATATAGAGGATAGGGTTTTCTAGAAGACCACTTTTATGATATGATTGTGTTAATCCTAAAACACAAGGGGTTTATACAAAAACTCCATGTGGACTCCAAAATTTGTCTTAAACCCGTTATAACACTTATCTTTTAGGCCCATTTCTTTTCCATATTTTCGAGCTCCATTCTAATTGACTTTTGGTCCAATTTTCTGGCCATTTCTTACCCATTTTGACGTTAAATCCTAGTCATTCATTTCAGGATCACATCTCCACCATCCATCCCATTCAAAAACCTAAAATATCCAATTTTTTTTTAAGGAGAATTGTGTTTTGGGCCCAGCTGGACCCAAAAATTAACATTTGGTTCATATATCATGCATATTTAAGCCCAAGACCCAAACAAAGTATGAAATTAAGATGAAGGATATTGTCTTTCACTAATTCCTAAAATACCCTTATCCCTTATATGCCTACAAGTGAATGTGAATTTTAATTTTTTTGTGTTTTTTTTTCCTTTTCTATTCTCTATTAAATATTACTCATTTCTAACTTTTTTTTTCTTTTTATTCCAATATATATTTCTATTTTATGTCAAATAAAAAGCAATAATATTTTTTTATTTTTCATTTTTAAAGATATTGAATCTTTTTGCTCTTATTAAAAGCAATGATAAAAATTTTGGGATTTTTCATCCAAATATTTTTTATCTTTTTGTATTTATCTTTTACTTTAATTTTCATTTTTTATTTTAAATTTATATTACCCTTTCATTTATATTTTTCTCTTATTTTTAATTATTTTTTATATTTTCTACATTAACCATACTTTTAAAAAATTTAAAATTAACTATCACTTCACTTTATTATATATATATATATATATATATATATATATATATATATATATATATATATATATATATGTCTTTTTAGTTTTTTAATTTTTAATGTTTTTATTTTAAAATTTTTAAAAAGATAAATTTATTGAAAAAAATAACTAAGATATGAAGTTCTAATATTATATTAATAATTTTTCTTATCTAGATACACTAATGCAAAGTATTTTGACTCACAACAAGAAAATTGTCAATACAATTTTTTAGTTAAACTTTAAAAATTAAATTTCAAATAAAATATATTATATAAAGTTTTATCTAAAAATTATTGAAAGTGGTATTTAATTTTTTTTTTAATTAACTTTCAAACTTATCTAAATTTTTACTTGAAAGGTAATAGAACATGTTTACAAAAAAAAAAAAAATTAGTTTTTCATTTTTTAAATAAATGAGTATAAATATATTAAAAGAATTAAAGATAATCTTAGTAAATTTTTTGATAAATATGTGTGGACCCCGCATTTCTGGCTCAATGCGTTTCCCACTCGAATGGCGAGCTCGATTTTTATTTTAAAATTTTGATTTTGTTTGATTAAGAAAACTGACTTGGAGTCATCACTTATTTTTGTTTTTATTTTTAAAGGGTAAACAAAATAAGAAAGAAAACCCTAAGTGCAACTCCTGATTTTTGGAAAAGGTGGTTTATGAAAACCGGATCGGGTTCGGGGGTCAGGTTACTTGTCGGGAATGTACAGTATGAACTGTAGCACCCTTCTAAGTCCCTAAAGTCGGGTCTCTACTAATAGAATGAAGCTGACATGGCAATCAATAGGAAAATCAGTGAATATCAATATGATCACACACCGAGAATCAAAGCATGCATGAGGAATGGACAGGGTGAGAGAAAATGCGTACCTTAGCAGCAAACAGCAATGTGCTATCATGAAATGGGTCAGTGAACAAACACAGAAATAATCACGCGCATATCAAGGAACAGAGTAATCAATCACACATGGCAAATAAATCAATCAATCAGTCCATCAATCGTGAAATCTCATATGTGGGGCCCCCACCAAAGCCCAATTCATCTTGCATGAATCAATTCTATAAATTCCATCATTTGGAATCACGGAATTTTATCCCTACTTATTTTAAAACATTTTTGAAAATATGAGGAATTGTGAAAATTGTTTATCAAAAAGAAAAGTGATAGCAAGGTTTTATTGAAAAGTAGATTTTTGAAACCTAAGAGAAATGCTTAAGATGAAGAAATTTGATGATTTCAAATTATTTAAAAATCGAAATTTTGAGAAAATATCTACAAGAATGGATTGGGAAAATTATTTTCAAAGTCAAAAGATGATGAAATGGGGATGACAAAGAAGTCTCTGATTTCCGTAGAGATGATGTTGAGCCTTCGTCTAGATGTGCAGCTCTGGCAACTCCCAGTGGTATATCGATGGCATTGTTAAAGTTGGGTAGAGCTTGCATGAACACTAGTGATACCGGATTTAGCAGGCCCAATGGACAGTCTCAACTCCGGGTCCATATCTGCCTACAATTCTAGTGCTTTCAGACTTGAGCCAGCACATTTCTTCGGGCTGGATGTTTTCTCGTTGTTAAGATGCAGAGGGAAATCCAATCCAAAATCCACAGAGGGTTCTTCTTCATTTTCTTTGGCTGGAGACATTATAGTGAAAGCAGTGACTGAAATCCCTTTGTTGTCTAAGGAATTTGATGTACGCCCTAGTCCAAGAGATAGTGAAGAACCAACTTGATGCTCCCTGATGCTATCAATCAAACTCCACTTACATTTGACCTCCTTTGATGCAGTCCAATCAGGAATTAAAGAGCTGGGGGAATCAAGTCATAAGACAGTATCCATGTAACAAGTTGCTCTGGTTTCTCCAACTTGCATGGAATTACCCAGATTTTTGACTGCATTCGGGGAATGGTTAGCAGCAAGGCCCAATTTCTGGAACCTCCCCACTGATACATCCTCGGGATTTGAGAAAAGAAAGAGCAGAGAGAGGAGAGAGAAGACTTGGAGAAGTCGGTCCAATAATATGACCAGCTCTCTTGGCAGCTTGTGAGGGCCCCGTATCTCTCTTTTGGATACGCTTAAAAGCGTCCATGGCTTCAGAACGGGAAAAAAACTCCAAGAAAGCAAAACCCCGATTTATTCCCTCATTGTTACTATCTTCAACCAATGTCAAATCCTCAACATTCTCTACTCCATAATGTTTTAACCTCTCTTTCAAAGCTTCCTGGGTCCATGTCTTGCATATATTACCCAGAAATGGGTGTCGCTGTCTTGACTTAGAGTGACGTCACGCTGTTTCCTTTAGCTCTCTTGTTCTTCTTTGTCTGAGGATTCATCATCAGTCTGACTTCAGTAACCTCACCAACTTGACTGAAAACCTTCCTTATATCATCCTCAGTTGCATCTTTGTCTAGACCCTCAACAAATACTTCAAACTCCTCCCGCTTAAGCCTCTCCTTAAAAACTTCATGGTGCTCTTCATCCTCTGGAACTGAAAGGGATATTTCTGAATAATTAATGGAGGATAACAGGATGAAGAAAGGGATAACCGATTAAAAGGGACAAAAATCCCTCAATATTGCAAAAGTAACCCTTTACTTATTTTAGTCTCAAAAATGACCCAATTCGGACAAAAATACCCCCTCAGTTATCTTTTCAGCCCTTTTTCCCTCCAACTCCAATTTTCTCTTGTGTTGTGTCTCTTCCTTACCCTGCAAACCCATTTGTTCCATCTGTTAACCTGCGAGAAAGAAATCACGAAGGATTTTTCCGTTTATTGTAAGAGAACAAAAAGGCAACACAATACAAAGAAAAAACAGAAAGTAAGTTTCACTGTTTCATTCTTTGATTTTAGTTTTTCGAACTGTATATATGAATCTTCATCCATGAAATGAGAAGAAACCCTAAGTGTCTTATTTTGGTTCTTTTTTTTTTTTTTTAATCAAACCCTATTTTTCATCTTTCTGATATTGTGTGTTGATTCAGTTCATGAAAATGGAGGAAGAAAAAAATTCGGTGATGAAAAATACGAAACAGAAGAGGTATAAAATTTTGGGAAAAAAGAGAAGTGAAAGAAAGCCAAGTTTTGAAACCTCGTCATCGTCATCAGAAAATGAGAAGAAATCAACTGATTCAGTAAGCATTAATTTTCTACTTGAAATTTTGATTTTTAATTTTTTTAAAAATTTTATCATTTTTAATAGATTTTTTTTTTTATGAATTTATTTTTCATGAATTGATAATCTAATTGTTGGAAATTTTCT
This sequence comes from Vitis cinerea var. helleri x Vitis rupestris, assembly GCA_945999865.1. Taxonomy (NCBI): domain Eukaryota; kingdom Viridiplantae; phylum Streptophyta; class Magnoliopsida; order Vitales; family Vitaceae; genus Vitis; species Vitis cinerea var. helleri x Vitis rupestris. The sequence goes on along the minus strand of OX253931.1, from coordinate 1,426,922 downwards.
CAGTGAGGTTATAGTCCAAGGTTTAAAGCAATATTTGAATGATTAGAAAAAACTAAACTTAACTACTATCAAGTTTACCATCAAAAGGTTTTGAAATTTTGTGTAATGAAGTTATTTGTTATGAATTTATAACGTATTTGAATATAATTTTTATGAAATTATTTTATCCAAATATTTAGAATTTTGATTTAAATATATATGTTAAGAAAAAACTGAACTTAATTGCTATCAAGTTCATTGTCAACAGGTTGCAATTTCAAAATGGTTTTGTTTTGTTTCAAATTTCAATAAACACTAGAATAATGTCTCCAATTTTTTGTAGCTGCAACTTAGTAAAATATAATAGCTTCAATTGCATTAGTTAAATAATATCTTTAGAATATTAGCATTTGACATGACATCCTTAAATAATAGGAAAATAAAGTCTATGTTAAGAAGTAATACAAAATGATGGATTTAACATAGTTGGATAAGTTTGGTAATATAATTTTGCTCAATTTATATTGATATTTTTACAATTTGTTATTATCTTGCATATTGACATTCCTCCTCCTCTCCTATCTTTTATATCTAAAATATCTAAAGAGGAGTACTTTCCTAGAAAAATTGCATGTTTGTCTCACTTGGTAGCCATTGAAAATATTAAGAAGAAATTGACTGAACCACAATTGGAGATGTTTAGAAAATCATGTTTTGGTCATTTTTTACTCCTTCCCGAACTTAGATTTTCAGCCCAAATTGTTCATCAATTGTTGTTACGTCAATGTGAAACCAAAAAAGACAATGAAATATGGATTTTATTAAAGTCAAAGGGCTTAAGATTTAGTAAAGAAGAGTTTGCACTGATTACGGGCTTGAGTTTTGATCCTATTACAAAATGTGATAAAAAATCATTACAAATAAGGGACACATACTTTAAAGGAGAAAACAAGGTGCGTAATGATGAGTTGGAGAAATTTTTTCTTTCTTTAGGAGAGGAAAAGAAAAAGAAAAAGAATAAGAAAAAAAAAAAAAAAGAATTTGAAGATGAAGAGGTGACAAAGTTGGCACTTTTATATTTTTTAGAGCATGTTTTATTTGGGAAAGAAGGAAAAAATTTAATAGATATGGAATGGGTTGCTTTGGTTGATAATTTGAAGGCTTTTAACAAGTATCCATGGGGGGGGGGGGGGGGGGGGGGGATTTGTTATGAGAGGACACTATTTGGTTTGCAAAGAGCTTTGGAGAACCGGGTATCCAAATACCAAGATAAAAAGAAAGCAAAGGGAGAAGCTAAAGTTGAAGCATATAGTCTTGTTGGATTTCCATATGCATTCCAGGTTTGGGCATATGAGGCTATTCCACTTATTGGATTGAAATATGCCACTCGTGTATCTGAGAGCTATCCTCGAATATTAAATTGGAGTGCAACAAGTGCTCCAAGGTCTACTGAGGTTGAAAATGTATTTCTAGAGCCTCATGTAAGTAATTCTTTACCTTTAAATTTTAAGAATGTAATTATAAATATTATTGTATTGTTGTTTATTAATAATTATATTTGATTTGGACTTTGTAGTTAACTTTTCATTCGCTTTTAACACTCACTTTAGAGGAGCAACAACAAGACTATTACAAGCATGTAGATAAACAAGGAGCTTCAGCAGAAATGTTGCACCAATCAAATGCTTCACAAGATGCCAAGAAGGATGACTTAAGGCATGAAAAAAGCTCATCTGACACTGCTGCATATGTTGCTGCTGCTACTACTGCAACGGCAGAAGAAACAACAAATGATGTAGTCGCCCCATCAATAGAGGTAACTTAACCTAAACTTAGCCATCATAAATAATGCATGCATGTTTTTTTTTTTTTTTGGTACTTTATTTAATATAAGATGTTCATTCCATAATTAACATGTGGAACCTGACCTTAACTATAAATAAACTTATAGGAAGTTAAGTTTGTAGGGATCATGAAAAAACCTAAATTTAACAAGTGTGTTATTTCAAAGTGAACAAACTTGTCATAATATATATATAAATATTGTAAGTGTTAAATTTTTATTTCATTTATGTGCAATATGTGCAGAAATTATGGATGGAGTTTGTGAAATTCAGACAAAGCTCAGAGTTAAATTTCAATCATCTAAAGAAAGAAATTGAAGGACTCAACTTGAAGATGGATGAATTGAAACAACTTTTATTAGAAGTTAGTGACATGTTTACTTGTTTAAATTTTCTAATACTTCAATGTTTTGACATTTGTGTTTTCTCATATTTATTATTATTGGGTGGTGTATGCAACTTTAGGTTAAGAGTTCGAATGAGGAACATGGTATGCATGACACTAGATTCAGAAAATCTAGTACAAAAGAAAATGATAACAATATGGGCTTTGATTTCCAGACTGGAATTTTTGAGGATGTTACAGATGATGAAGTGGAGAGAAATGACATTCCCATGGATGTGAACATTGATATGGAAGCTTCTAGAAACCTTCAGCTTGCAGAAAAACACATGACTAAAGAGTTGAAAGATGACTACTCTATTGATGATCCAGTTATTGATATTGCCAAGTTGTTTGGTACCCCAACTATGTCGGGCGAGCTTTCAGTATATGTCATACCTCACCATCTATCTCCTGCCATTTTTAAGCGAAGGCGTGAGATTAAAAAGTCTCGTATCTTGCAGCACCCTTTTACAAATCCCACCAAGAGAAAGAAACTAAGAAAAGAGATTGAGAAACCATTAACTTCATTTGATCCTTTGCGCTCAATCTCTGAAGAAGCATTAGAGTCCTTTCAAAAGTGGATGAGTGATGACCAAGGGTAAGTTGTATACATCCATACTTGTAAATTTGTGTTCTTCACAAGTTATAAAATTACTAATTTTTTTTTTTTTTTATGTCAAAGGTCCACAATTGACATTGACTACATGCATATAGATAAAAAATGGTTTCAATCACTATCTAATCATGGTTCATGGCTTGCTAACACGGTTTGTAAATGATGCATTTTGTTTTTATTTTTATTTATTATTATGTTCAGCTTACAACCAAATAATATAACTAATTTACTTTATTGTAATTGTTAGCACATTGATGTTGCCTTCTTCTTTTTCTGGAAGTGGCGAATAGAAAATCCTCATCTTTTTTCCCAAAAGTTTACCACAGTGGATACTATGTTTTGGGTATGTGTAGTTTGAATTTTAGTTATCATTTTTAATTTTTTTTGTAATAATGAATCTTATGATCTTGGTTATTTATTTATGTATGTTAACTTTATTCTATGTAGCAAAATGCTCAAGCAAGATGGATTAAGCATGGCAAGAAGTGGAACCAATTGAAATTACCAGAGAATGACATCCTTATTGATTATGCCAATGGTTTGCAGCCTCTTTATTTTGTCAAATGGCCTGATGTTGACATTGTGTATGTCCCTATCAATGTTCGGGCTAGTCACTGGGTATTAGGAGTTGTCCACCTTCATCGAAGGATTATATACGTATATGACTCATTGATGGGCATCAATAATAATGCAAGATTGTAAGTTGCCATTAAACCATTAGCCAAATTGTTGCCGCATATATTGAATGCAATAGCATATTATGGTTTTCATGGTGACACAAAAGTTAACTACCAGGAATGGGAAATTGAATGGCTGCAAGATATTCCTCAACAGGAAAATGAGTAAATGATCTTAAATTTACTTTCATAACTTATACACTTAATCTTTAATAATAGCCCTAACATTGATTATCTATGTACCATGCAGTGGTGATTGTGGCATGTTTGTTATCAAATATGTTGAATACTTAATGCACAACCATCCATTGAAGTCATTAACAAGTGCACGAATGGACTGGTTTCGGGAAAAGATGGCAGCAGAGTTATTTTATATGAAATACTTGCCTATGTAATGAATTCATGTTGATATTTCACATTTTGATAATGTAGTTGGATGGTTTGTTATATGTAATTGGATAGCTTCATATATGTAGTTAGACATTTTGATAAATGTAGTTAGACAGGTTGATATATCTACTTGGATATTTTGATGAATGTTGTTCGATAGTTATGTATACAATTGACCTTTTAAACTAAACTTCAATGTTGTCAAGTTGTTATGTGTACAAACTTGAAGGTAGTTAAGTCCACAGTCTTAATAGAACACATGAACTTAACTACTATCAAGTTAACTGTGAACAAACTTGACAGATATTAAGTCGAAATCTATTCCAGAATAACATATTTAATCTGGACTTAACAGGTATCAAGTTGATCTTCTATAGACTCATAGGAAGTTGTGTCTACAATTGCCATTTTTACCTGAACTTAACTATTGTTAAGTTATTTTATGAACAAACTTGAAGGTAGTTAAGTCCACAGTCTTCAGACAAAAACTGAACTTAACTATTGTCAAGTTGTTTTATGAACAAACTTGAAGGTAGTTAAGTTCACAGTCTTCAGACAAAACCTGAACTTAACTATTGTCAAGTTATTTTATAAACAAACTTGAAGGTAGTTAAGTCCACAGTCTTCAGACAAAACCTGAACTTAACTATTGTCAAGTTGTTTTATGTATAAACTTGAAGGTAGTTAAGTCCACAGTCTTCAGACAAAACCTGAACTTAACTATTGTCAAGTTGTTTTATGTATAAACTTGAAGGTAGTTAAGTCCATAGTCTTTAGACAAAACCTGAACTTAACTATTGTCAAGTTGTTTTATGTACCAACTTGAAGGCAGTTAAGTCAACGGTCTTTAGACAAAACCTGAACTTAACCATTGTCAAGTTGTTTTATGTACAAACTTGAAGGTAGTTAAGTCTACAGTCTTCAGACAAAACCTGAACTTAACTATTGTCAAGTTCCTTATCAATAAATGTGAGAACAGTTGAGTCCATAGTTTGAGAATAAACATGTAATTTTCATTCATACTTTATACATAACTCATCATAACATATAAGTACAAAAGTAACAAATATCTCCATTTCTATGGGTATGCAAAAAAAGGGGATCATTATTACAATATTCATCTATGTGCTTATCTTATCACCTTATACAAAAAAGTAACTTACATTTCTGTTCACATGGGTACCAAAAAAACAAAAAAGCTCACTATTACAATTTTCATTCCATGTAAGTTCATAGAGTGCCAAAGCTATCATGATATCAAGGGATTGGTTGTTTGCATGTTTTCCGATTATGCCCATATTAACCACATCGACTACAACGAGATGTGCGCTTGCCCTCTCCGCCAGAAGGAGTTCTTACTTTCCTTGGTCTTCTTGTTGGGCATCTCGTTTTAGGTGGTAACACAACTTTGTCACGAATATGATTAGGTACTTCCCAATCTATTTCATTTCCAGTTGGATAAATACACTCTGAATATGAAGATAACAATGCTTTAGTAGTAAAATACTTGGAGCACAAAGTGTAACATGAAATGTTGTAAAATCTACAAGCAGCAATAGCATGTGCACAGGGAATATGATCAAGATCAAATTTTCGACATGTGCATGAACGAGTGTCTAAATTCACTTGAGCACTATGCCAGCATAGTTAACATTACACTCCTTGGAGTTGATAGGTTTCACTAGATATGTTGCTGAGATATTATACCTAGAACGAAGTTCTCCATCAGCCCACATGGTAAGTTCAGTTAACATTGACATTGCTTGTTGTTGACGAGTCACAAACCATTTTTGAAGTTTCTCAATTCTTCAACCAATTGCAAAACCAGAAGATCTCTAGCATTTTTCAACACAGCATTAAGGCTTTCAACGATCCCTGTCATCATGATATTATATCTTTTTCCAGTAGAATATGAACGTGCCTATCGATCAACACCTATATCCATCAAATATCTTGCTGCTCTTGGGTCAATCATCTCTAGTTGCCCAAATATAAAATTAAACTCTGGAACACGATAAGCATGGGCAGCATCATGGAACAACTTATGAATTGCAGGATTCTTGAACTTTGTCTTCAAATTTTGTCCAACGTGATAAGTGCAGACACCATGCCTCGCATGGGGAAATACTTTATGTACTGCTTTCTCAATGCTACCATGTCGATCTGATATCACAAACAAATCATCAATGTGTCCAAGTGCATCATGTAGTTTTTGTAAAAACCACTCCTATGAGGCATCATTTTCTGAATCACCAATCCCAAAGGCTAAAGGGTATATCTAATTGTTGCCATCTTTACACGCTGTAATAAATAAAGTCCCTAAGTACTTTGCTTTCAAAAATGTCCCATCAACTGCAACCACAGGCCTTATTGATGTGTGAAACCCAGCAAGAGATGCACCAATCGACATAAAAAAGTATTTGAATTGATTATCACAATCAGTAACTATATCAGTAATGGTACCAGGATTTTTTTGCTCTAAAACATAGCAATAGGATGGTAAAGTGTTATAAGACTCCTCAGGTGATCCCCTAATAGAACCTAGAGCAAGTTCTTTGGCTCTCCACGCCTTATCATAACTGATTTGAATGTCATACTGCTTTCGAATGTCTGCTACAATGTCTTTTGGTCGAAATTCACAACCAACCCCTTGATGTGTTTCTCTTATACTCTCACCAATCAACCAACTACTTGCATGTCGATTGTCACGAGACATCATATCTAACCGACAAGTGTGTGTTGAATAGAATTTCATTATTTGAAACATATTGGAAATCCCCAACTTGGTAGCACGAACTCGCCACTTGCATTCTTTATCAAAACATTCAACAAGCAATAACTTAGTAGTGGATTTAGTTGTTTTGAACTCAAACTTCCTTTTCAGAGCCATCATATACAACTTCCTTTGTAATTTTTTCTTACTTGAGTAAATTTGGTGTTCTTCTAGATGGTCATCACTAATTCCACTAACTATAGGTTGTTGCATCATGTTTTGTCTTTCATTTGCTACATCTTCGATTATAGTGGGATTGTCATGTATGAACCCATCACTTGTATCAATCATGGTCAAGATTTCTGCACTCTGAGCTGAACCAGTTCTGAATGAGCCAATTTGGGTCACTTGCTTATCACTAGTAGGGTTAGTATTCATTCTATAATCCTCCTCATTAATTGCAGTCTCATTCATGTTCCAATCATGAACTTTATACCCTTCAAGTGACTCATTTTGAAATCTTGGTCCATTTTCACCATCAACAGTAAGAGTTTCAACTGAATCACAATGAATGTGTCTACTTTTATGCATCAACATTGAGTCCCCATTCAATTCTTTATCAATCTCAGAAGACATATGACATTCGAAATAAGAATTGCAAATTGATTTTTGATTGTGATTATCAATTCTCTTTTCAATTGTGATCCACAATGGAATAGGCAGCTTACCATTTGTACAATTTAAACCAATAAAGAATTTCACATCCCCATCATCAGTTAGTTGTATAGGACTTGTGGGTATGTTGGCATTGAATACATACTTCATTGAAAGAAAACAATTTGTTGGATCTAGCTTCAGAATATGATGGACAACCCCTAATAACTCTTTATATGATATAGTTTTCGGGATCTCAATGCCTTTACCTTTACTTCCTTCGAAATAGAAAACATTTTCATCTCATACCCATTCTCCTTCATATAAAAGCATTATTCCTACTTCATCAACCATTGAAATAACAGAATAATTCAATTAGTGGCATCAACAAACAATATTAGAATATTTTTTAGTTACATCATAGCATTAGCACCAATAAGTAGGTATTAATTTTAAAAAACTCATTCATTATTAAATACATATTATTTCATTACACATATTTATTTTTTTAATAAATAACAAATAAATAACATTATTAATCATCTTTACTACCTCAAATAATACCAATAATGATATAGAAATACAATGTATATAGTTATTAAATAAATTCAGACATTGTAACTCTAAACTATTTAAAACAATAAAAATATATTTGTTTACTAAAAGATTGGTTATGTTGTAATTTATTTAATGTCAAGGGTAATTTGCAAATGATTCAACTCAAATTGAGTATAATTAAATACAATAACAATAATATAATGTTACTATAAAATAACTATATACAATCTTAACTTACTTCAAGTTCAACTTAACACACGTCAAGTTCAACTTAATATCCGTAAGGTTTTGATATATAACTAAAAAAGATAACTTTATATATTATGTCAAAACCCTATTAACATATATATTTACATCTATATAAAGCACAAATATGCAAACAATACCAAAACCATCATAAAATTCCATAAGTTTTATTACTTACCATCATTTGATTTTTCCATATAGACAATGTTTCTCCACATTACACTTTTTAAGCTGATTTTTTCCTTCTTTTAATCCATTTTTTCATGGCTGTAAATGATATTAAAAAATTATAACAATTTCAAACTTATTTAAATATTTACTACATCTCATTAAATGTTTGAAAATATTCAATAAATAAAACATGAAAGAAAAAAATATGGAAAAATAAAAATAAACGTACACTGTTTATCCAACCACAACTTAAAGCGCTTTAAGTTGGAAAATCTGAAGAGAAACTGTGTGAAACTTGAAGAAATGCACTGAAAAGAGATAAACGGAATAACAGGAGAAAATGAAAAAAATGAGAAAGTGGAAGAAATAATAAAAAGGAGGTGAATGGAGGGAAATAAAATTAGAATGGGAGGGAAAAAGAAGATGTAGCTGAGGGGTATTTTTGTCCAGATCGGGTCATTTTGGAGGCTATTAAAAGTGGGGGGTTAGTTTTACAATATTGAGGGACTTTTGTTCCTTTTGATCAGTTTTCCCATGAAGAAATGACCCCTAGCATGGCACCAGGTTGTATGAAGACGTCATCATGCAGTTGACGGCGTCATGCAGCTGACTGGGTTGAAGAATTGTAGTGATATCTGAGACGCGATCATGACTGATTTGACTGACACGAAGAAGGCCATTAATGCTACCAATGTCGACGAAGGTGCCACAGGATTTCAGATCTTAAATAGTTCCGGCAATCTCTGGTCCGATTCCTTGATATGTCTGGCAACAAAAGTGTTTGAATGTTTCCCTAGAGACTACATCCATCTGATACGCAAGTAAATGCCATATTTATTTTATAATACTCTGTTCCTATTCAGGCTATCGTCAACAACCGGTTTCACGTTTTAAGGGTTTCTTTGAATTCCAGAATCCTTCCTTGCTTCATTAAGCAAACAGTCAGATTGTCCCTCTAGTTAATACTTGAAGCCGTTGACAATGCTCGCCTGTAGGCGTCTTTCTGTTTTCATGTTGCAAATGTTGCAAAAGCTTCCTCGCTGACAGAGGTGAGTTTGACTGAGACTTCTTACCACTATTGGGAGACCATAAATAGTTAACATTGGATGACCCTTTCACACCAACAGTAGCAGTTTCAACCCCAATGGGACGACTCATGCATGAAGCAAAGGATGTTCTTCTATCAATGGGACTTACAACACGAGGTGGTAGTAAGTCACATCACCTCGCTACGTACATGAGACTCCTCTTTTCGCTTCGATGCTTTCTTGGTTCGGAATGAATCAATAGTGTTGAGGCCTTGTGTCCCTGTGATCCACGTAGCTGCCAAATGGATGCACGCTTTCAACCAAGATAGAGTTCTTGTTCAGTTGTCCCTGCAAAAGATGTCCGGACAGGGCGTCCGGACACACCCTCCGATGGTTTTGTCAGCCATGGTTAAGGAGATATTAAGCAGTTGGCACAGTTGGCCTTTTACTAGGTATAGCAAGCTTACCTTCCTCCTTGTGTGAAGGTTCATATATATAGTGTCAGAGGCTCTGCCTCCCTCTTTAATGATGGGAAGACTTTTTGGCTCGTCATGATGCCTCTAGGTGGTGGTAGGGACATCATCACCCTACGGGCGGCTGTCAGAAATCGTGGGAGGTGACTTGCCATCATTCTTGTCCTTTCACTCTGCAGGCGGCGGAATGTGGGCTGTGGCAAGTTGTCGGAATGACGTAGTAAGGCATGCTTACTTCAGTCAACGATCCGGACACTATATCCGGATAGGATATGGCGGTCGTCCGGATGTGATATGGCGGTCGTCCGGATGTGATATTTGTGAGTGCCGTGTGCCTCTCCTTGAGGGAGTCCGGATAGGAGAAGCGCGCCACGTGTACTCTTGGGGAAATCCGGATGGAGCTGATCCGGATAGAAATGTGTGCCACGTGTCATCAGGGGGAGGGGTCCCTACAATGCCCCCCTTTTAACCTGCCTATTTTGCCCGGGCAAAATGGGCGGGTTAAAAATGATTGTTTTTTGAAAACTGAGGCTACTTCTTTCGCTCATTGGGCCACGTGGTGAGCGAGGGCGAAGAGGAAGAAGAGCATTTATGATGAGCCGCCATCTCTGGGAATTCCCAGGCAGCGTGTCTTTTCAATAATAGCGCAATTGAGCGGTTAGAATTCCGAGAGGTTGTCTCTCATTTAAATAGCTGACCGAGTCCTTCACTCTTGCATTTTTTCTTCTGCATTTGCTACTATCGCTTTCTCTTCAGCTTTCTGCGTATTCTCGTCTGTGAGTGAGGTTCGAAGGTTTCTGCTAGCAACACTCGAGCCGTGACGGTGACTGCATCGCGGAGTTCATCTTTATTTCGCCAGTTTACACTCGGTACGTTCTCTATTTCTGCCTTCTTCATTGTGTTTGCTTTGTGGTTTGTTGCTGGCTTGTTTGGGCAAGTTACTTGCGAATGGGGTTGGTACTGGTTTTTAAGGCTTTTCCGGAGGGTTTTGACTATGTTTTGGGTGTGTTTAGGGTTTCTGTTGCCCCCCTACGCCTTTTGTGGGGTACTGATTCTTCTTTGGAGTAGAGTTAAGGTTTGGGATGGGGATGCTGGTGATGTTAGGTTTTCTGGGCACTTTTTTTGCCGTTAGGGTTGTGGGGCCGGATTGCTGTGTTTGACTGTTGGCATTCTTCCATGCAGGTTCCATTTCAACCCCAGTCTCAAAAATGTCTTCGAACAAGGAAGCCGCTTCGTCTAGCTCGTCCGGACAAAGCAGCAGAAATGCATCCGGAGATGTTCACGCGGAGAAATCTGTGGATAAGTTGAATGTGAAAGAGTTTCGCGAATGCTTCTACATCCCGAATGGAGTGTTCGTTGAGCTTATAGACGGAGAGGCCGTGACGATTGAGAAATCTGAGGACAACTCTATCTTTTTCACCAAGGAGCAATTCAATGCTGGGCTCCGGTTCCCCCTCCCGTCGTTGTTCAAGGAATTCCTTCACTTCACCCAGATTCCACCTGCTTACGTCCATCCTAACATGGTCCGGGTGCTGATGGGATGCAGCATTTTGAGCATGCTGTTCAATTTGGACCTCTCACTGCTGGAGGTTCTCTTCGTCTACTCCATTAAGAAGGGAAAAAATGACATCTTCAGCTTCGTCGCCAACCTTTCATCCCTTCAGTTGGTGACCAGCCTTCCGGACTTGACCAAGAGGGCCGCCAAAGGACACGTGCTGGTCAAGGGCCTATGGGCGGGTTTGACGGTGCATCCGGATAGGCAGTTCGCTCCCAACCAGTCGTTGAAGGTCCCAAGTATGAATAAATTACTTCCTGTCTCCCCGTGTTGCGAATTAAATCAGCGTTATCAGGTGGCTGATATGCTTTGTTTTCTTAGGTGCAGGCAAGGATAAAAGGGGAAAGTTGGTAGAATGGGTGGAGAAAGCCTCGTTCGATCGATTGAACAGGCTTTTTGAGATTGCGGTGGCCGAGAGGAATTGTGAGACGCTTCTCTCCGTGCAGAATCTTCGCGTGGTTACCCGGGAGCCTCAGTCGTACATACTCAATATCCTTCCAAGGCGGCTTCCCAAAAATGTGGTGAGCGGAGAACACTTTGTTCTCAAGGACCTCCCATTCTACACGGAGGCGCGAAAGGTAAACGTCCGGGCATGCAAAGCCCATCTCAACAAACGGGAGGAGAAAAGACAAGAAGGAACGCTGTGGAAGGCTCCTGGTGATAAACGCCGCGCGTCCTCTCCTCCTGCTGGTGCCCCAGCGAAAAAGAAGAAAAAGATTCTTAATAAGGGAAAAGAAATAAAACTCTCAACTCCCCCAAAGGAAGTGGTAATACCACCTCCAACTTTTGTAAAGAGAGTAACAATAAGGACGCCAGATCCCTCCGTCTTGCCCTCTGTTTCAAGCGGCTCCGGACGTCTCGCATGTCTAAACGGATCCGGGCCTTCACTGCCAGCAGCTAGACGGCTAGTTCTTTTGGCTGAGGAAGCAACCTCAGTGAATCAGCCCGGCTCTCCCCATCCAGACTCGGATGTAGCTGGGGCCTCTTTTGGTGAAACGCTGCCCCCTACGGCACCTCCAACAGAAGAAGTGGGGGCTGAGAGTCAGGGTTTGCCTCCTTGCGAGCCAAGCTCCCTTACACTTGTACCGGTGAAGGGGCCAGCTACAAGGAGGTCTCGTCCCGCCCACGACTTAAAGTCTGGCCTCATCGGGCGGCTTCAAGATCGACTTCTGGAAACCATCGAAGTCAACTGCTCATCCGTCCAGGAGGATCATCCGGAGGAGAGTGAGACGGTGATGGCAGAAGAGAACCCAACCGCCCTGGTGCTGGTCCCAGATGAGGGTTCACCCGAAGAGACCCAACCGACCGTGAATGATGGGGGCCCGAATCCGAGGAAGGAGTCACACCCTATCACCTCGTCAGGGGGGAGTCCCGTTGATGATGCAACTTGCACCTCCGCTAGCCCTTTCAACTATGCGGAGTTGGGAGAAATGTTGAAACGGATTCCATCCGGCTCAAACGTTGTTGCACCTTCAATGAAAATGTTTAAAGCGGCGGAAATGGTATAGCTTATCTTCCTATGATTTTTCTTGCCATGCTGATGTGCTTTTCACATGACTGATGATTGAATTTGTTGTGGGATTTTCTACAGCTGGTGAGCGGTATTCGCGGCATGGTTCAACAACACAATCTTTTTATAGACCTGCTGCGGACTACCGATTATATGAAGGCCTTCGTCTCCCAGCGCATGAATGGTGAAGAGGAATTGCGTTCGAGACTGGAGCAGGCTGAAGCTAGCTTATCCGTTGCCCGGAGAGCTTCTGAAGAAAATGTTGAAGCTTTGAAGAAGTCCCAGGAGGACAACGAGGCTCTCCGGATGGAACTTGCTGAGGCGAAGAGTCGGGAGGAATCTACAGACGCCCGCCTACGTGAGGCGGAGGGCGAGATGGCCTAGCTGAGGGGAGAAGTAAGGCAACTCCGGACAGAGGTGTCAATCGAGAAAAAGCAGAGAGAGGATTTGCAGTCGCGCTTATCAGCACAAAAAGAAGAGTTGGAGGCTGAGTTTGCTGCGCAAAGGGAGGAACTTGAAGCGGACTACTAGAAGCAGGTAGACGAAATGTACTTCTTCGGCTACCGTTGCTGCATGAAGAAACATGGTATCAAACGGGACGTCCCTTCGATTCCCCCGGGTGAGGAGGACAAGCTACGCGGCAAGCCTTCCCAATGAGAGCTTTTCTTTTTGTAATTTTTACTGCGATTCTTCTTTGTACTTTGTAGTCCAGAGAGTCTCTATGTATACAACTTTTACAAGTATTAATAAAACATACTTATTTACATTTGTACTTCTATCTTTGTTTCATTGATAATACTGCTTTGGATTAGATACATTCCATGGTCGGAGCAATGGGGTTCCGTTTAGCTTTTGTAGATGATAGGCTCCACTTTCACTTGTCTTAGATACTATGTAGGGGCCTTCCCAGTTGGCTTGGAACTTTCCTGCTCCTATCTCAGCAGTATTTTCAAAAACCTTTCTAAGGACCAACGTTCCACTTTTGAAACACCTGGGCCTTGCTTTGCGATTGTAATGAGCGATTGCCCTTTGTTGATAGTCAGCCATCCGGATGGATGCGGTCTCTCGTGTTTCGTCCGTCTAGTCCAAGTTTCCTCCTAATTCCGCATCTGCATCCTCCTGCGGTCCTGCTTCGGTCCAGATAGTAGGTAGCCCTATTTCAGTATGAATGATAGCGTTCATGCCGTATGCGAGGGCGAAGGGAGTGTTTCCTGTCGGACGTCCGGGTGTGGTTCGATAAGCCCACAGGACACCGGGTAGCTCCTCCACCCACTTTCCTTTGGCTTGCTCAAGCTTCTTTTTTAAGGCAGTTATCAGGGTCTTGTTTGTGGCCTCCGCTTGCCCATTACTTTGAGGATAACGCGGCGTGGAGTATGAATTCCGGATGTTTAATTCCGAATAGAAATTCCAGAAAGTTTTGCTATCAAACTGCGGACCATTGTCAGCTATAATGGTTTGCGGGATTCCAAAGCGGCAGATGATGTTCTTCCATACGAACTTGGTGACATCTTTGTCTTTGATGCTAGCGTATGCTTCAGCTTCCACCCATTTAGTGAAGTAATCCGTGGCGACAAGCAGGAATTTTTTATGGGCAGCTGCGGCTGGTAGGGGTCCTACTATGTCCATGCCCCATTGCGCGAAGGGCCAGGGGCCTGAAATTGGTTTCAATGTCTCCGACGGCACATGCGGTATGGGAGCATGCCTTTGACACTTGTCACATTTTTTGACATAGGCTGCCGCATCCTTTTTCATCGTGGGCCAGTAATACCCTTGCGAATGGGCCCTATGCGCCAGGGATCGACCGTCGGAATGGTTCCCACATACCCCCTCATGCAACTCAGCTAATACATACAAGGCCTCTGAGTGGTTTAGGCACCTGAGATAGGGGCCTGTAAAGCATCGTTTGTACAAGTGCCCCCTTATCAAGGTGAAATGGGCGGCTTGCACCTGGATCTTGTGTGCCTGCTTGGGTTCTTCGGGCAGAGTGCTTGTCCGAAGATATTCTATGATGACTTCCATCCAGCTTTTGTCGTCTGGTTGGTTTGCCTCGATGGTATTACAAGTGGAGGCTTCCGCGATTGAGGGGTTGGGTTGCACATGTACATGTAATAATATGGCTTCTTTGATGAGGAGAGAAGCAACTATGCCTACTAGGGTGTCGGCACATCCATTTTCGGTTCTTTTAATTTTTTCGATTGTCCACTCGATGAACCGTTGTAAGGTGTTCCTTACTTTAGTCAGATATCGCGCCATGCGTGCATCCTTAGCTTCATACTCCTTCTGGACGTGCCTTACCACGAGTTAGGAATCACTATAGACCCGGAGCCTGGAGACGGATAAAGCCAGGGCGAGGTCTAATCCGGATAGGATGGCCTCATACTCCGCTTCATTATTGGAGGCGGGGAATCCCAGTCGGATAGCTTGCTCCAGATGTTCTCCTGTTGGGGATTGCAGCAGGAGCCCTACTCCGGATCTGGATGACCGGGAGGCTCCATCAACCCGCAAAGTCCACCATTCTTTTTCACTTGGTTCCTTGTGCTGGATAGGCCTTCGGGAGTACTCTAGCATGAAGTCAGCCATCACTTGGCCTTTCATGGACAACCTGGGTTAGAACTCAATTCCAAATTCACTCAACTCTATGGCCCATTGAAGCATTCTTCCGGTTAGGTCCGGCTTGTACAGTATGTTTCAAAGGGGCTGGTCGGTTAGCACGACCACCGGGTGGGCTTGGAAGTAAGGGCGAAGCTTCTGGGCGGCACTTCGAAGAGCCAAGGCCGTTAGCTCCACCTTTGAATACCTTGTTTCTACGTCTGCCAACGCTCTGCTAACGTAGTAAATTGGTTTCTGCTCCTTGGGCGAGGGGCAGAGGAATAGAACAGCGCTAACTGCCCACTCTGATACAGCCAGGTACATATACAATTTCTCTCTAGGGAGGGGGTTGCTTAGAATGGGTGGTTGCGTGAGACAATGTTTAATTTTTTCGAAGGCGCTTTGACAGCTGTCCTTCCATTCGCTCGCTCCAGCTTTTCGTATTGCCAAAAAGAAGGGTCGCAGTTCATCAATGAAGCGGGCTATAAAGCGTCCTAGCGCGACGAGCTTGCCTGTGAGGCACTGTAATTCCTTTTTGCTCCTGGGAGGTGGTGTTTCCATGACTGCCTTTACTTGATCTGGGCTAACCTCTATCCCCCTTTAGCTGACCATAAATCTCAGGAATTTGCCAGCACTTACGCCAAAGGCGCATTTAGAAGGATTCAACTTCATGCTATATTTCCTTTAGAGGTGGAAGACCTCTTGCAAGTGGATGATATGTTCCTCTCGGGTTTTGCTTTTGACCACGATATCATCAATATATACCTCCACTGTGCGGCCAACCAGAGGTTTGAAGATCTTTGTCATCAGTCTTTGAAAAGTGGCGCCCGCGTTCTTGAGTCCGAATGGCATGACTTTGTAACAATAAAGGTCGTGTGGCGTTATGAAGGCTGTCTTTTCTTCGTCAGTTGGGGCCATGGGGATTTGGTGGTATCCGGAGAAAGCGTCCAAGAAGGATAGCATCCCTTGCCCAGTAGTGGAGTCCACAATTTGATCTATGCATGGCAGAGGGAAACTGTCTTTTGGGCATGCATTATTGAGGTTGGTGTAATCGACGCACACCCGCCATTTGCCTTCCTTTTTGGGTACCACCACTACATTTGCCAACCAGTCCGGATACTCCACCTCTCTGATGAATCCGGTTTCCAGCAACTTGTCAATCTCATCCCGGATAATCTTTTGCCTGTCCGGGTGAAAACGTCTAACCCTCTGTCGGACGGGTTTTGCTGTTGGCCAGACGTTAAGCCTATAAGAGACGATGGAGGGGTGAATTCCCTTCATATCAGAATGCGCCCATGTGAAAATGTCATGGTTTTGTTGGAAGGCGTCTTGGATGTTCCGGGTCTCTTCAGGCATCAAGAGGGAACTAATATATGTAAGGTGAGCACCTTCTTCCGAAATTTGGATTGTTTGCAAGGGATCCGCTATCGGGGGATCTTTGTCCGCCGGACACAGTGATTGCTATGGGTCAAGTGCATGGGTGGACTCAAGGAGGGGTTTATCCTCCTGGCTGGTCCCTGCTTCTTGTGCTATCTGATAGCATTGGCGAGCGGCTAGCCGGCTGCCGTATAAGTCGATTTGCCCATCCTCGGTAAGAAAGCTTACCATCTGATGATACGTGGAGGGGATGGCTTTCATGTAGTGCAGCCATGTGCGCCCCAAGATAACATTGAAGGGTGATAAATCTTGTACCACCAAAAACTGAACGTTGAGAGTGACTGGGCCAGCTTGGACTGGCAGCACAATGTCTCCCAAAGAAGTAGTAGCTGCTCCGTTGAACCCAGACAAGATTCTCCCAGGATTCTCGAGGCCCATTAAACTGTGTCCCATGTGGCTTATTACCTATGCTTGTACAAGATCGGCTGAACTGCCTGGGTCAATTAAAATGCGTCTCACGTCGAAGTTGCCCATCTCCAAGGACAGAATGAGGGCATCGCGGTGCGGCCGCAATATCCGTGTGGGGTCTACTGGTGGGAAAATGATTGTCCCGTCTATGGGGCGAGGCCCCCCCCCCCCCCCCCCAGTTATCCCAGGCCAGATGGAGTTGACACGCTCATGCACCAATGCTTCCAGCAACAATTTCTGCCTTTTTCGTTTGGAGTTGTGCTCCTGGTCCGATGGGTCTCCATTAATGTAGTTTATAACGGCTTTGGGGGTGGCTGGAACCCTGGGGGTTCCAGAGTTGTGATTTCGGGAAGCGTCTCTACCTCCAGCGTCTGAGCGGAGGTATTGCCTCAAATGTCCCGCTTTTATAAGCCTCTAGACTAAATACTGGAGGCTCCTGCACGTCTCCGTTGTGTGACCATGCTCCTTATGGTAGGCGCATTTTTTGCTATGATCCCTTCTGGATGGGTCCGTTCCGAGGTGTCTAGGCCACCTGAAATCGGACATGTCTTGGATCATAGGGAGAAGCTTCTCATAGGATATGGAAAGGGGTGTGAGGAGCGGCATTTCCGGGCGACTTGGCCCTTCCTGCCTTCGATCGGATGGCCTTGGCCGGTCCGGAAGTTTGGCACTTCTTTCTGCACCACTTTTGGATGCCTGTCCAGCAACCAAGACTTGCTGGGTGGCTGGATGCTCGCACGTCATCTTCGAGCATTGAGTATTTGTTCGCACGCCGGAACAAGTCGTCCATCGTCGTAGGAGGCTTCTTAGCGAGTGATTCGAAAAATGGGGTGCCTGGACAGATGCTTCGCTTGAAGATCTGCAGGACAGCATCCATGCTGTAAGCCTCCACCTGTAGGACGGCCTGACTAAACCGCTTCACGAATTCCCTCAAGGACTCATTATCCTTCATTTTTATGTTTTTCAGAGTGCTGATGTTCTGCTTATGCAGAGCGGAGCATCGGTATTGTCCCACGAAGGCTTCTGAAAGGTCCCTGAAATTATCAACAGAGTTGGGAGGTAGGCGGTGAAACCATGAGAGAGCTTGCCCTTGTAGGCTGGCGAGGAATACTTTGCATAGCAACGCGTCGTTGCCTATATCGAGAGTCATAAGCTGTCGATAATGCATGATATGGTCGAAGGGGTCGCTGGACCCATCGTACGTGGAGAATTTGGGTATGAGGAATCCCCTTGGGGGCTCGTAATGAATAATATGAGAGCAAAAAGGCGTGGAGAGCATGTCGTCCAGCCTTTTGCTGATGGAGCCATTGGGTGGCTCGTTTGGGAGATTTCTCCCAACTTGTCGTACCGCTTGGTGCGGGGGAACGTTCTGCACCATAAGGGTGACCAAGGGGTCACGGTGCGGGGGAACGTTCTGTGCCATAGGGGTGACCGTAAGGTCATAGTGCACTCCCCATGCTGTGGCTATTGGCGGCCTTGGCCTCCCAGGCTCCTGTGGGCCTAGTCTCGTGCGCATCGCGCCTGATAACTAGGGTATTTTATCGCATAGTCTCTTTGACGAGAGACGAGTTGAGTCCAAGCTTTCCTCACGGGGGGCTCGGTGCATGGGTGTGTGTGGCTCATGTGGCCTAACGTTGCATGTTTCAGGGATTGCTCCTGCTGTCCCAGGGTATATCGACTCTGGGTCAGGTCTTGAGTTGGCTACTTGGCCTCTTGAATGCTGACGACGGGGAGGCCCCGTCGATGAAGCCTGGATGCGCAATATTGCGTTTTCTTCTCTTAATCTTATTGTCTCCTGGAGGAGATCTTGCATTTGTCGCTCGTTTGCCAGTTGTCTCCTCTCGATGGCTTGGCGCCATTCAAAATTATCTTCATATCCCTTAGCAGACGAGCGACTTCTGGAAGGTGTGGACATCTTTGCCGGCGACTGAATCAGCGAACTTTCCCACAGACGGCGCCAATGTTGAGGCCTTGCATCCCTGTGATCCACGTAGCTGCCAAATGGACACACGCTTTCAACCAAGATAGAGTTCTTGTTCAGTTGTCCCTGCAAAAGATGTCCGGACAGGGCGTCCGGACACACCCTCCGAGGGTTTTGTCAGCCATGGTTATGGAGATATTAAGCAGTTGGCACAGTTGGCCTTTTACTAGGTATAGCAAGCTTACCTTCCTCCTTGTGTGAAGGTTCATATATATAGTGTCAGAGGCTCTGCCTCCCTCTTTAATGACGGGAAGACTTTTTGGCTCGTCATGATGCCTCTAGGTGGTGGTAGGGACATCATCACCCTACGGGCGGCTGTCAGAGATCGTGGGAGGTGAGTTGCCATCATTCCTGTCCTTTCACTCTACAGGTGGCGGAATATGGGCTGTGGCAGGCTATCGAAATGACGTAGTAAGGCATGCTTACTTCAGTCAACGATCCGAACACTATATCCGGATAGGATATGGCGATCGTCCGGATGTGATATTTGTGAGTGTCGTGTGCCTCTCCTTGAGGGAGTCCGGATAGGAGAAGCGCGCCACGTGTACTCTTGGGGAAATCCGGATGGAGCTGATCCGGATAGAAATGCGTACCACGTTTCATCAGGGGGAGGGGTCCCTACAAATAGTTGAAACGCCACCCCCCCCCCCCCCATCTCTGCTTATACTGAAATATACTATGCGTGCCATGCAAATGGAGGAATGGGCAAACTGGCAAGGGAGCGAGCGGTGATGACTATGGACTCAGTGTCTTAGCCAAGAAACTGGGTGAAGCAGGCTGGGCATAATGAGTATGGATAATGGGATGATAGTGAAATGAAGTGGGCTTGAGGGGTTCAGTGGGTATGAAAGGGTTCGAAGAGAGAGAAAAGGTGGCGGGATGAATGAGAAGGTTTAGAGAGAGGGTGGTGGGTTTGAGGAGTGTTAAAGGATGGAGATGTGTGTAATGTGGGCTGGGTCTATGGGTAGATGGGTATGGCAATGAAGTGGATGGAAAAAATGATAGAGGAAAATGGGTTAACGAGGAAGGTATAGGTTAGACACGCGCATGAGGAGTGAACCTATCTGTACTGAGCAAAGGGAAGTGTCAACCTCAAAGTTTACCAAACCACTTGTATTCACGGTATCTCCACTCACCAAGCCACCTTTCCTCCTTGTCGCAGACCTAGCTTGCCCCGTGATCATGTTTCTTGAGCCCATATTTATTCTCTGGCTTTAGACAAGGAGATGTGGTTCTTTTTAACGGTTTCATGAGGCATTTGATTTATCATTTAGAGTCAGAATTCATACTGCATTTGATGCATCATCTCATGACAGATCCAAAGTCCTTGGAACAAGGCCAAGTTAACCGCCCATTAGAAGAGGTATCTTATCAACCTTAGTGTTTTGAATGGCTTGAACAAAAACAAAGCCTCCGGGATTCAGGTCGGCAGCAAAATGAGCTAGACATTGGGGATGGACGCGTATGGGCAAATGGTGGACCAACTCAGGGATGCAAATGGAAAAGCGTTTGCATGGGACCGTCTGTATTGCAGGAACTGAAGATGGCATCAGAGGAAGACCTGAGAACCATTCTAAACTAGAGCTTCACAGGCAACCCAGACAGACCCAGAGTAGCAGATGCAGTAGACATAACAACCTTCCCATATGGAGAATACATGGCCACATTAACAGAAAATGGAGCAGAATGCAGTGGAGCCCGTCCAAAACTAATATAAGCTTGCACAGAATTCAAAACAATTGATGCCTCCGAGGTATGAAGGCCATTAACTGCCTATATAACCAAATTTTAGGTTGTCTTTCCTACGTCCTCACCCTTTCTGCCATAACCATCAATGCTCACTGGAGGGGAATCATCAGTAAACCTAGAACGTCATCTATGATAAGCGTGCTGCAGATCTTCATATTTCTAGGAACATGTCTCTTGCAATACCATACATCTTCAGGCAGAGATGGGAAAACTGATGCGGGCCATGGATGGATACCCAGAAACAGGGGAAGTAGAGAAACAGAGCTTAAAAAGAAATGAATAAATGAAGAAAAATCTCAGAAAATTCACTTCATGAATCATCCGTGAATCTTCTGAGCAGGTGGGTAAACCACATCAAATGCAACCACCCGCATGATTCTCAAACATCTCATCATCACAAATGGGGGCAAAGCAAGTTAAAATCAATAAGGACAAACACAAGTGCAAGATTATCTCTCAACAAACAAACCAGTGGCCTTCAACATCCACCCCAAACAAACTAACCAACATTCAAATATCAACAGTAAATGTAGAAGAATAATAAGTGACCAATTCAAACAAATAAACTAGCTGCATTCATACCTGAGAGTGATAATGTTCTGTTCAGCTTCAAACGCTCCCCAAACACCACTCCAAAATATCTCCGCAAAAACTCCCTCCCAATCAAAAGAAATCTCCTCAGAGACTTAGTCCCCTCCGCTCTGAAAACACACTCTCCATAAGATGAAACCCAGCTAAAAACCACTACCCAGAAAATATCTCTCAAAACCAGAAAATCATCTTTCTCTCCTCATCCTCCTCCTCCCTCCCCCCGGCTGAAACTTGCCTCCAGAATATGTCCTCAACCAAAAATATGTCCAAACCCCTATGGAATCTCCTCGCCAACAATGAAAAAAAGGATTCTCTCTAAATATCTCCTAACGGTAGAAGAAAAGCACCTCCCCCTGCACTGCAGTTGGCTCACCTCTCCCTCACAGCAATGGATATCCGCTCCCCTAACTCTCTGCAAACGACAGCCCAAAAAATGTCCCTCTCTCCTTGCTCTGGCAAAAAGCCCCTAAAAAAATATCCTCTCACGGCAATCTCTCCAAAGGCACCACTCCTAAAAATATCTCCTAACGACCTCCCAGCAAAAACCCCCCCTGCCTCACTCCTCATGCAGCCAGCAACCACATAACAGAAAACACGCTCCCTTCTTCTAGAATGTTCTTCACTTTCCAGGTGTCCTCCTCTCATTTGCCCTCCAAATCCACTACTTTGATCCCCAGTGACTAATCCGAGAGTGACACGTGGCCATCCAAGATGGTGACACTTGTCAAGCATCAGCTACAAGAATGACTCCCAAAATGGGGGTCTACAATATGATTATAATTTTAAATATAGATTCATTTGAATAAAATTTCACAAAAAAATATATATATATATATAGTGAAAAGAAAGAACATTGCTAAAACTACAAAAACAAAATATGCAATTACAAAATTTTGATGATGAAATTTAAAAATAAAATTCAAAACAATTCTTGAGTGAGAGAATTTGAGTGGGAAAAAAATCTTTGAGTGGAAAAAAAATAGGAAAGTTTTTCAAAATCACTTAAAATCCTTAACAAAAAGTAGTCTTGTACACCCTTGTACAATTAGTAAATTTGTCTTGTACAGTTAGTGTAATACCCTTGTACAATAACTCAAATTTCATAAATCATCTCATAAATATATGACAATAGGTCGGTTAACCATGTTTGCATTGGTTTGGTTTTAAAAAAGAAGAAAAATTGTTGTAGAATTTTGTTTTACAATCATCATAAGTGAGGTACCTATTCAAATAACTATATACAAGTTAGATAAAGCGCATGAGATGAATGTATGCTTAACCAATGTGTGTAAGGAATGTCATTTATCCTCGATTAGGGGAAATAAACAAACAAATTTTTCAGAATCACTTAAAATCCTTCACAAATAATAGTCTTGTACACCCTTGTACAGTTAGTATATTTTTCATGTACACTTAGTGTAAATACCTTGTACAATGACTCAAATTCCATATACATGCTACTCAATGTATAACCATAGGTAGGTTAACTATGTTTTCATTGGTTTGTTTCAAAAAATAGTGGAAGATGGAAAAACAAAATTTTCTTTCCAACATCATTAGTGGGATAAGTATTCGAATTATCATGTGCGAGTTAAATAAAGTGCATAAGATGAGTGTGTAATAGAGGAATGTGTACCTTAAGAGTGTGCAATCCTTAGATGACAAGACAAAAAAAAAAAGGTTGTCTGAAATTGATTAAAATCTTTCAATTCTTTGAACTATCAAAATATTCAAAATTTCTCCATTCCAAAATATTTAAAAAAGTGTAAATAGGGTAATTTGCCAAATTAAATTCTTCAAAATATTCAAAATTTCTCCATTCCAAAATTACCTAATTGCTCTCCACACCAATCCTAAATATTTTTTAATAAAGATTTAAATATTTAAAATAATTAAAATAAATACTTTCTTATTAAAGCAATTTTTTCAAAGTAATAAGATAAAAATCATGAAATCTTCAAAACTATAATTACAACAAATATTTTTAATTTTAAAACTAATTTCATAATTTAAATTAATGATTTAAAAAAATAAAAATGTTATAAAATAATTTTTGTTTATTTTTAATTCCATTTAAATATGTTTTTTTTAATCTCTATTGATAACAAAGAAATTATGTTTATAAAGGAAAAATAGTAAAAATGTATATTTCATTTAGTTTACTTATAATGAACAATTCAAACATGATTGATTTTAATTTTATTTCCTATGTGTTAATTTTTGTAGGGAATGTCTTAATGAAATAGTTTGGTAAAAAAAAGAAAAAAAACTATCAATAATCGTCTTAATATCAAATTCAAGTTGTTTAAAAATCGTACAAAACCTATTAGGAACCTTGTACACCCTTGTACACTTAGCACATTTCCCTTGTACAATTAGTGTAATAGCCTTGTACAATGACACACATTTCATATTTGTCATAACTTAAACGTATTTTCAAAAAGAGACAATATAGAAAATAAAAATAAAAACTAGAAAAATGTTTTAAAACCAAACTCAAATATAATCTATATAATTTTTAGTTACTTGTTTTCATCTAAAACAAGTAAATATACCTTTTAACCCTTTTATATAAAAATAAAATAAAATTCAATCTCTACTATGTATTGATATAATCCACTTCTAAAATTAGGTCATATGAAAACATTTTAATTGAGTACTTAAAATAAAAACTCTCCATCCATCATCATTTTAATCGAGTACTTAAAATAAAAACTCTCCATCCATCCCCTTTCTTTATTTTTCTTTTTCTTATTTTAATAAATTTTCAATTAATTCAAATCATTAAAAAAAAAATTCCTTAATAAATAAATTTGTAGCATTTCATATAACTTATTACTAAAAGTCATGTTCAAAAAGTTATTAAAATAAGGAAGGAAGAAGATTAAAAAAAAAAAAATTGAACTTTTTATTTTATAATAGTAAAAAAAACTTTAAAAATACTTTTTAGTATAAAAAAAATAAAATAGTGAATATATTTATTTTAAATGGTATTTTAATCATTAAATTATTTACTTTTAAAATATAAACGATAAAAATAAATGTAAAACATAATTTTTATTTATTTAAATTAATATATTTTTAGAAAGTATTTTTCAAAATAGTCTTTGTATCATTAATATAATTTTTGTTTATTTATAATTTAAAAATAAAAAATAATGTAATTTTTCAATTATTTATAAAAGAGTTTTAAAAAAATGAAAAATTCAAAAATGGTTAAATAAGAAAGAAGAGTGGAAAGTAGTAGAATAAAGACATGACATAAGTCAAGTGGATATTTTTGTCGATTACTATCTCATATCCTTATTATTAATTATGGGTAGTCGGAGGATTAAATGTTAATTTTTGGATCCAGTTGGGCCAAAAAACAATTCTCCCATTTTTTTACCCCTCCCACAGCCACCTCTCCTCTCTTTTCTCGTCGTCTTCTTTCTTTTCTCTTCCTCACTGCCGCCCATATGCTGACCATTGGGGATGTCGCTCGCTCCCAATCACATCGAAAATGCCAGCCGCCATCGGTTATGCGCCACTAGTCCCCATTGACCATGCGCCGCTAACTCCCCTCTCTCTCTTTTTTCTTTTTCTTTTTTCTCTCTCTCTTTCTCTTCTTCGCTCTCTCATACCCATTTTTCTCTCCATACCCACTGCCCCCACACCAGTGCTAACGATGCCACTGCTGGAAACTGTCGACGGTACTGTCGGCACCACCCACTGGCGTCGCCACCTCTCCATCCCCTTCTCCTCCCTCTCTCCCTTTTTTTTTCTCTCTCTCCTCCCTCATCTTTCTTCTCCGCCATCTGATCACCATGTCGTCGATCCCACCAATTTATACCTATGATGCTGCACTTCACCATCACCACCAGATTATTAAAACTCCTTGCCCTTTATTTATTTGATTTAGTTTATTCATTTCTTTGTTATATTTTTTGCACAGTTTCCCTTTGTTTCATCCCATTTTATTTTCTGTCTTCAAGGTTGTAAAATCTAAAATCATTTTTAAAATCAACTACAATACAAAACATGTTTCTTCTTGAAATAAAACTATAATCTTAATAAATTGTAAAATCATTTTTCTTAAAGAAAATGTGTAAAACTTTTTTCTTTTCTAATAAAAACTGTAGAAATACTTTTTAAATAAATGCCATAATATTTCCTTAAATAAAAACCATGAAAATCATGTTTCAAATAAAAATTGTTAAATTATCATTTTAAATAAAATTTGTAATTTTTTTTTAAAATTTACAAAATCATCTTCCTAAATAAAAACTGCATTTAAAAAAAAAAAGACAGAGAGAGAGAGAGAAAAGCTAGATTAGGAATTTTTTTTTTTCCTATAGATAAGTTTGTAAAAATCGCTTTGTCTAAATAAAAGGTCCAAAAATCATTTTTAAATAAAAATTTGATCACAATACTTTCTTGTAATAAAATTTTCAAAAAAATTAAATAAAAATTAAATTGAAATGTTTTTAAAATAAATTTGTGAAAATTATTTTCCTAAATAATTGGTAAAAATTACTCTCGATAAATGAAAATGGAATTGAAATATTTTATGAAAACAAAATTGTAAAAACCATTTTTCTAACAAAAACAAATAAAAATCATTTTCTCATAAATAAAATAATTTTTTTCTAAAAATAAAATTGAATCAATTCATTTGTTGTAAATAAGTTGAAACATTTTTTGTAAATAAATTCTTCTTAAATTTCTTAAAGATGTTTTGTAATATTTGTAATGATAAAAATCATTTTTCAAATTAATCTAATAAATTAATTTGTGCAATTCTTTTATCATTTATTTTGTATATTTTTGTAATTTGATCTTTTTGTGTATATTTTGTATCATTCTATTCTTGGTATCCATGATTACATAATTAATTATTATAGTTTCTTTCACTTGCTTGATAGAGATCTTTTTAGGGTTTAGGGAAGTGATACCCTATGGTGCCTTCCTAATATGTAACTTAACCTCCAGACTTAGTTTTTTATTAGACATGCTTTTCCTTAAAAAATGAGTTTACATTAGAGATTTATTTATTTATTTATTTTGTTTTCCTTTAAGAATAAACAAAAATAAGTGGTGATTCCAACTTTTCAAAAATCAAATTTTCACAATAAAAAAAAAATTAATTCTTGTTGTCAAGTGGGAACACTACAAGAAAAAAAGCCTTCGTTGATAGTTTTTCATTGTCAATGTAAGGTATATATGTGAAGGTAGATTATTGTTCATATATGTTATCTATGCCAGTGTCAAGAAAAGTTTAAAGGTAACTTGACATATACATATGTTAAGATTTTATCTATTTTTACAAATGATGAAATCTTATTAGTATGTGATATGTTAATGTTTCTTTCATATATGTTAAGGTTGGATTCAACTTATATCAAGATTACTTAATCTTATGTCAAGGTTAACTCACTCTTTTGTTAAGATTAGTCCAACAAATGTCAAGGTTAGGTATCATATATGTCATGATTAACCCCACATATATCAAGGCTTTTAGATACATATGTCAAGGTTAGATTTTATATATATCATAATTGGCTTATATATGTCAATGTTTGGTATCACATATCTTATAATTGCTACTGCACATGGCGAAATTGGGCATGACCCATCAGCCAATGTTGATTATGAAAATTTTAATATTATTTTAGTTTTTTAATGGAAAATGAGCCTATTACCATATGAAACATATCTCCAAATTAAATTTGGTACCTTTTAATTATGATCATAACAATCAAGTTCTAGAATAATGTAAAGAAACTACTATTCAAGGCAAAAAAAAAAATTATTATTACATACACATTTGAATATTAAAAAGATAATTTCGTAAATCTTTTTCAAGTTACTCTCTATTTAATTTTATATACAAACAAAAAGTAGTTAAAAACATTCAATTAAAATAATATACAAACTTAAATTGAAAAGTACAACATTATCTTCATAAGATGTGGTCTTTATTTCTTCACCATTGTCTCCTTCTTGGTATATTTCTTGGATGCCTAATAGGATAAACACAACATTAATAGAAACATAAGCAACAAATACCAAAAACTAAAAAATAAAAAAATCATAGGAGAATACACCTATTTACCTTCAATATCAGAAAAGATAAATACAATGAATACACCTATTGACCTTCCATATCACCGATTGTAATTGAATTAACTTTGTAACTCTAAATTCAATGTAAAAAACAATGAATATTTAAACTCCATGGAAGATATCCTAGTTTACAATTATTAAGTTCATCAAAAGAGGAAGTAAGAGCAACATAGCAAAGAATTCACACATATGATACGTGAAAAAAATAAAATAAAATAAAATAAAAAAACTATAGTGTTAGAGACCTATGCTTTTAATGCTAACTCTTTAAAGTTTAAACTAACTTTTAATGTTATGTTAATTGTTTTAATGGTAGATCATTTTTTGTTTCCATAAGTAGATTATAATTTAGTTCAAAAATTGTTTTTGGTTTAAAAAATCTATATTTTTCTTCATTGTCTTACCTATTTCCACTCTTAGTTTATTTATTTATTATTTTATAGGTCTTTCCACTCTTAGTTTATATTCATTGAAGCACTTCATTACTAAATAATTAACTATCTAATTTTAATAATATTATAGACAAGAAATTTATGAGAAATAGTTAATAATATTAAAATGCATCCCTCATGATAGCTTGTTAATTTTCTTAATTCTTTTTTATTTTTTATAATTCTTATATCCTAATACAATCATTTCATATAAATACATCTTTTTGATAGTTAATATGCTTACATAAGCAGATTTGATATAAATTTGGGTTCTCTAAAAACATAGATCATGTTATTCCTTGAAAGTGATAAAAACAAAAATAAAAATAGAGAGGATTGAATTGACAATCTTGATATTAACTTTCCCCAATCAAAATAAGCACCTAACCATGCTCTCATGTTCTTAAGTTCTACTTTGTAAGATCAAGAAAATTGTTGATGACCTGGAAAAAAAAAAAAGATAATGATAGATTAGAATATCAGTTAGTAATCATGATAAAGCATAGACAATTCACATCCATTATATAAAAATTTTCAAATATATGTTTTACAATTGCTTTAATGGAGATTCTATTGTCCATAATATTCAACATATGGAACCATCCTAAATTCAAACTAGAACAAAATAAAAGGTGGAACCAACCACCCAAATTTGCTGCAAAGCTAGAAGAACGATATAGTAAAGAACTACTTTTCTTAAAGCAGTACAGCTAAATAATTTGCAGTCATCACAAGAACAATTAACCATTTTCATTTGGAGGATTTAATATAAAATTAGGGAAAAACTTGATAGTGTCCTAACTAGTGGGTAAAAGTGATTGGAGGGATAAATTAGAAGCTTCTCCAATTTCAAGTAGAACTTGCATATAGCAAGGCAGAACAAAACAAAGTAACATGAAATGTAATTGCAAGCAAGACTTGCTCCATGTTCGTTGATGTAGGATGACAAAGATCATGATGTCCCAGAGACATCTCAAATAGAACTTCCATTAGAATTTACAACACTGTAAACAAGGTCCACTTTATGATGAATGAACTCATTCTCCCATGTTTTTATCAAGAGCAGTTTCATTCAAGTCAACCCCTCACTACTTTCTACTTTCAATCTTAAATTAAAATATCTATTATCAAGATATCATTTTTAAGAATTCCCCAACCAAACTAAACTTTTTACAAGAAACTAAATCCAGAGCACAAACACTCTGCTTGAGAAAATGAGACATCAATTAATTGAATTGTTTATCCTATAGTCTCATAAAAGACAGAAACGATTGTAAGGAATAAAATCCAACAAATTAAATGAAATGCAATGTTTAAAATACCTCCCATGTGAATCAAAAATATAATATACAGAACATTGTCTTCATTCTTGTCTTTTATAGAATATAGAGCTTTCATGTAATTACATCCACAAATCATTAAAAATTATAAATAGTAAAGAAAAAACAATACTAAAATCTGGAACTTGTTATCTGAGAATATATTAGAATATTATAAACCTATCTAGTTACCTTACATGAATAACCCATGAAATGTTCCATTTTTTTCATTCTCGTTCAAAACCCATTTCCGTGCATTCGATGTACAAACAAACTAAGAGTAAGGAATCTTAAATTACAATGTGAAACTCATTATCTTGAACAAGAAAACACCAGTAACTACTCAGGCTTAAAGAATGTGAATGTTCCAAGTAATTTTGAGGAATTTTACCCTTTTTGCTCATTGTCACTAAGGGATTTTGAACCAAAAAAACCTAAAATAATTACAAAGCAAATTTTCTCACCTATCAAACATGCCAAAATCATAAAAACATGAAAAATACCAAAATAGATCGAGGAGATCTAAGATCTATAATCATGAATCACTATGACATGGTCCTCGTGGCAGTGGTCAAAGAAACAATGGCATCCCTAACAAAGAAGATGGTTGTTGACGGCAAGGGAGCACGATGGGGGCTTGTGGTACAATTAAGGATGAAAGAGCGAGAAAAGTGACTTTGATGTCAGTGAGGAGTTGTTGTGGTGAGAAACTCCGACATCAAGGCAGCACGATGTGGATGTTACTAGCCCATAGTGGCATTATAGAAGCTGTGACAATGGAACTACCTCAGGTGAGGAAGAAGTAAGAAAAGGGGAAAGAAAGAAAAGAAAAGAAGATGAAGAAGAATGAAAAAAAAACGTGTTTGGATGAAGAGAAAATAGAAGGAAACCAGAGAGCAAATAGACGAGAGAGAAAAGGTCGTGAAAATAAACAGAGAGGGAAAATAGGGCCTAAAAAAAGCTTATATAGGTCCTTCCAAAAAAACCTAAAATACTTAGGTAGAGCTTCAACAATTGGGTGGAATGGAATGCTCCAAACTTAGTATAAAAATATTAAGGTAAAAAAACATACCAAAAATTCAAAGGAGTGGGTTGTGCATATATATAAAACTTAATGTTATTATTATAAAGACACAATTTTAATATTTTCTTTTATTGTTTTAATAGACTATAATTATTCAAAATTTTCCAAAATTGTCTAACATAAGGATGGTGTTTTTTAATAATTCCCAAATTTTCTTAAACTACCATTCTTAAGTGTTAAAATTACCAAAAATAATTAGAACTTTATCTTATATTCCTTATTGAAACCTTTATATCCTTTAATAAAATTTCAATTTATGCTGATATTATATTCTACTAATAAAACCTCAATTTATATTATAAAAGAATGCATGAAGAAAAATTCAATCCCTTTAATAAAACCTCAATTTATTGTGAGGATATATTATCTAATAAAACCCCCCAATGTAATAAAAGAATGCAAGAAAAAAAATCCCCTTTCTACATGATTCCTACTCAAAAGGTTCATTTTTATAAGCTTAAACTTAATTGTATTAAACACTTTTGAGTAGTAGTTAGACCTTTTTATCCCAATTGGCATGTTAAGGACTTAGCAAATGTTACTAACCAATTTTTGGTAAGTTTTAGTATTTTTGGTAGCTTTTTTATCACTGAAATAGGCCAAGATTGAGGGAGAGTTTTGTGCAAGCTATGACAAGGCAAGTTTCAATCATATGAAGAATCCGAGCTTTGGAGCACTTCAAAACCCCTTGCCAAACTTGGCAAGGGGTTGCCAAAACTATCAGTAGTAAGATGGAGGAAAATAGAGCATTTCGCAAGGCAAAATCATCAATTTGGCAGGGTGTGCCAAAATTTGGCAGGGTGTGTCAAAATTTCGCAGGGTGTGCCAAAATTTCGCAGGGTGTGCCAAAATTTGGCAGGATGTGCCAAAATTTCGCAGGGTATGCCAAAATCACTTTGTGCACATCGACCTTTGAGATTTTTCTCCAGAATTGTAATTTTTCCTTTTTACTCCTTTTGTATTAGATAAATGAAATTAGGGTATGTTTAGGAACTATATATAGGGGTTGGAAAACCTCTCAAAGGAGGCTTCTCAATCAATCTTATTTTCATTAAAAACTAACTTTCAAAAAGAAAATCACCATTTCTTCTTTCATTAATGTCATGTGTACAATGAAAACCCATCCATGTAGACGATCCTAGAGCCACTATACTATAGTAGCTTTGTCTTTGCTACCTTAGTATAACGTGTTGTTGGTTTTATAAATGTTTTGATAAACACCCGACTGGGCACGAATCACTACACCTTTTTCATATGATAAGTCCAAAACGATTTTCAAATGGTGAGTTTTAGAAAAAATAAAATAAAAAATACCAAGGTAAATTTTTTTTCTATATATTGATGTCAACCTTGATAGATTAAAAAAAATCAGGCATATTTTCACTTACAAATTTTTGTGAAAGTGACACTATCAAATATTCTAACATTAACATATGAATTTATTAAATATTTATTGATTTATAAATTTTCTATGAAGGTTATGTTATAATAAATCACATAATTTAGCAAATGAATATATGTTATTATTGCTT
This sequence comes from Vitis cinerea var. helleri x Vitis rupestris, assembly GCA_945999865.1. Lineage (NCBI taxonomy): Eukaryota > Viridiplantae > Streptophyta > Magnoliopsida > Vitales > Vitaceae > Vitis > Vitis cinerea var. helleri x Vitis rupestris. Next base: position 1,394,897 of record OX253931.1, on the reverse strand, counting down.
TTTATTTAGGTAATTCACATCAAGGATAAAAATATTGGTAATCATGGATATATCGGTAGTTTGATTTTACGGATATATCGGGGATATATCGGGGATATATCGGAGATATATCAACGAATATTGAAACAAAATATCGATTGATTTAAAATTGATCAAAACTTTTGAAAATGTAAAATAAAGCTCTTAAAAATGAAATTATATTTATAATAGACATTTTAAAGTTGTTTTGTTGAAGAAATTAATATATATATATATATAAGTGTACATTGATTATTAAATTACATAAAATATTATTCGATAATAATATTGTGATATTTGATTATAATATGTTTAATTTTAAAATATATTTAATATTAAAATTATGATATATTTAATTTAATTGTATTAAATTATATAAAACAAATGATGATAAATGTATAATTTTTTAATATTTAATTAATATATTAATGATATTAAAAACTTTTTGTTACTCAATTAAATGAATTTTTTATTTAATTATAAAATAATTATAATTAATTTGTTGTTTAAAGTATTGTTTTAATATTTTGTGTATATGAAAACTTTTAATATATGTATATATAGTGTAGGATTATTAATGAGGGGTACATTTGCCTCAATGGTAATGTGGATACTCCCCCAACCTTTTGGTTGGGGGTTCAACTCCCCCGGGCAGCAAGTAAATAGCTCATTTTTAAGCTTTGACTTGGTCAACGCTGATCTTTGCCTCGGTTAACGCGGGTGTTGACCACACATATTTATGTGGAAAATTTTGTTTTCCTCCATGCTTCACATATGGGTAAATTAATTATATTTTGATTTATAATTTTTTTGTCAAGATTACATCATCATTAAGTTATGGAAAAATTTAGTGTATATATATATATATGTCAGCATTGCTTTCATTTAGATATCTTAACATATGAACATATTAAATATACGTTCACTTATATATTATTTGTCAAGGTTGTATCATCATAAGTCATAGAAGAATTTAACAAATTTTATATATGTCATTATTGGTTTGAACTAAGTTGCATATGTCATAGTTGTTCATTTAAATAGACAATATTGACATATATTACCTTAAGTCAAGATAATATATGTCATGAATGGCATTTTTTCTTGTAATGGAATACACGTAAAAAATGCAAGTCCAAACTCTCCTATGGGCTTAAGTGACCTTAACCTAACTTAGTTTTGGTTACTTAATCTAGCCCACTACTCCCAATTAATTAACCGTAGTGGACTTTAGTTATTTAATTAGCTCAATCTAGAAAAACAAAAAATAATTATTCATAAAATCTTATACAACCTCACACTTTTAACAAAACACTCTTATACACATAAATGCTCAAGCAAGACCACTAGGACAAAAAGGAAAATACTAACTCCCCTAGAATCCAAGTCCGAAGTTAATTCAACATTCCACTAAAAACAATCAACTGCACTCAAATATCCTATGACACTATATTAAGATGAAAATTGATTGAATCCAATTTAATCAATGTCTCAAATCCATGACCTACTATCCATTGCATGTAACTCGATGAGCTAGTGGTCATTATCTAACAAGGTAGAAACTATTTACTTGTAAAGACTACTTACACTATCCCTAAGTCTCAAATTCTCCTTTGTGATCAACTAACATACTCTAATTTATAAAAAGTATATGTCAAATTCCACTAAAGAAATTATTGCGACCATAAATTTCATAATCACAAGTCCTTAGAATCCCTTAAGAGATATATTATCTTAAATCCATGAAATATCATGATACTTATCTTGAAAATACCTATAGTCATTCACCTTAACAATAGTGACCTAATCCATAGGGAACATATGACCACCTTATGATCTCACCCGTAGGTTAGGCAATTGAAAACCTTAGTACTACCTCAATATTCTCTCAAGATTGAGAGCCCATGCAACATAGTACCTTAGTGAAGTCATAACTACCCAATAACTAATATCATGACTCATCATAGGTCTTGTCCAATATGTAGTCATACAAAGTAGTGTACTCACCATAAAAAATCCATCCTAATGACCAAGACAACTCATCCCTCTATTTAGGAGGTAGTGCATTATAGAATTTGATGGATTGCCCAAGTTCATGAACCAACCATGAATTACTTATCACATTGCAAGGAACCCATAGTTTGGATCATTTAGAGCAAATGAGATTTACTTAGTCAACAAAAAAAAAAAATAAGAAAGCTAGATTTTTGTGAGCATTATGTATTCGAGAAATAATTTAGGGCTAAATTTTGTAGCTATTCACAAGACTAAAAGTATTTTGAATTATATCCATTAAAATCTTTAGGGTCTTTTCAATTTGTATCACATGGTGGTGGAAGATATATGTTGATCTTCATTGATTATAACTTTAGAAAGATTTAAATATATATCTTAAAACATAATAATTATGTCTTTGAAATGTTTAAGTAATCTAAAGTTATGATTGAAGAGCAAATAGGAAAATGGATCTAAAACTTGAGAACTCATAATGGTATGAGATTCTATAGGAAAGAGTTAAATGAATTTTGAAAGAATAAAGATAATATGAGACATCACAAAGTTAGGTATTCTCCATGGTGGAATGATGTCACATAATGGATAACTAAAAGTCTTTTAAAGAGAGCACAATATATACTTTTGAATGGCTAATAATTAGTGTCAAATGAAATTTGGGCTAAAGTAGTTATGTTGTTATCTTGTAAGGGGATTTCCTTCAATTTCTATTAATTGTAGGACTTCTCAAGAGGTATGATTTGGTTTCCCTACTAATTGTATGATTTTAAGAAGCTTTGATTGTCTTCCTTATCCTCATGTGAATGAAGGTAAGCTGGAATGAAGGGTAAGTAAGTGCATATTTTTAGGTTATGTGAACGGTGTAAAAGGATATAGTTTATGATGCACTACTTCAAAATACTTTAAATTTCTAATTAGTAGGAATGTGACCTTTGATGACTCTCTAAAGTTGTATCTTAGGTTGGAGAAATTTGATACACAAAACAACCCTAATGTGAGAGGAAAGGTGGAGTTTAAGCTTCAAGCTTGAAAAACATAAAAAAAAAAAAAAAAGCTTCAAAAAAATTTAAACGAGTAAGAGGTGTAACATCTTGATAATAAAGAAAATGCATGATAAGAGCAAATAGAGTCGAACTAGGGATAAATTACTAATGATTTTATTTCTTATGCACTTAGTATGAAAAACACTATTAAAAAAAAATCTCTATTGTAGAGATCCTAGTGGATATGTCTACTAAATTCATTCTTACAAGGATTGCCTAACATTAATTAATAACTATAGTATTTAAAGGCCCCTTGAGGATTTGAGAATGAAGTGACATGAAGGACTTTGCAGTTTGTTTGAATCTTTGGAATTTGAGCTAAGGTGGAGATTATTGAAAAATGTCTCAAATTATTTTCTTATTATGATGCATTCTTGTGAACGACTTTCCTATTATTATTAAGAAAATATCCTAGTGTAGACTCTCATTCTTTCCTCATAGCACATGTTATTCATCATATTTGGCTCCCTTCACCTCGCATTTTCATGTAGTACATGTGTAGGATCCTCTTCTACTTAATCGTTCAACATGCTCTTTGGTGGTCCACATGTTACTCGGTTTAGCACTAACTCTTAGGCCATGTTTGGAGACTTTTTTTAGGGATTTTTTGGATCCATAGAGTGACTTTAGAGGTACCCTAAGTGTTCCTAAAGTTTGGGTGCAATGAGAGCTCGTTTAGGTACTTTTTAGTGACCCAAAACTTGTTTTGGATTGTTTTGACCTATGTTGAGGGTTCAACCGGTTACTATAGTACCACGACAAGTTAATGTAGTGGCTCAACTGGTTACTATAACAATTGGTCAAACCAATTTCCTCGACCGATTCATTGTATTTTGGATGTTTCAAGCCTATTTCAACTTGGATTAGAGTTATTTTTAATTGGTTTCTTTACATTCCCAAGAGTGTTATGGGAGTGTTTTAGTGACTTTTAATCCTGGTTTTGAGGCATCTTGTTTTAATTTTTGTTTAAGTGGGTGCTTAGTTGTTTTGAGCATCAAGTGAGATGAGGATAAGTGTCAAAATCTTAACCCTCTTTTGCCCTATAAAAAGAGGTTTAAGGAGCTCATTTAGGAGGACTTTTTGGAGGTTTTTGGAGGGGAGACACTACTATTTAGAGGAGAAGAAATGTTTTGCTAGAAGCCAAGTAATTCTTGCTTGAGTGGAGAATTTTTTATAAGATTACTTTAATTTCATATTTTCCTTTTCATTCACCGCGTTTCTTCATTCTCTACTGATTTTTGAAGTTATTCATCTGTAGGGTATAGATATTAGAACTACACATTGGATTGTTGGTGTTTTTATTCATAGTTTATGCTTGTTATTCTTCTAGTCTTCTTTTGATTCATCCTGATTGCTTGAAAATTTGTTTAATCTTAGTTTTATACTGGTACAGTAGATTTTAAAAGTTTATTTGATTTGATTTTGTTTCCTTCTAGGTGTTTCTACTCATTTTTAAGCTCATTGATGATTCATGAAATGAGGCTTTACTAGATTTTAAATTTTGATTTTTCTTTGGATTTCTCTTTAGGGATTTTGGTTTTCCCTACTCTCTACTATTTTTTGAAAGTCTTTTTGTTAGCTCTAAAAATAAAATTGAGAGTCACAAAAGTGTTTGGTCATTTGCCAAATTGATTTTTTTATACAAAATCTCCTTTGAGGTCTCGTTTGGCCCTTTTTTATTTTTCTTTCAAATCTGGTTGTAAAATACATTTTCAATTCCATTTTGGTGGATATTTAAAGCATCTATAATGGTCTTCTTCGTGGCCAAGGATCAAGTCTCCTTCTATAGGCTTTGATCCAATTTTTATGCTTGATAAAAGCAATAATTGCTCTCATGTTTTATGTGATTTCAAAAGGATTTTTAATTAACCATTTTTATTTTATTTTTATCTCTTTCTATGGTCATTTGAAACTTGAAAAAATGGTTGCTTTTGTGGTCATTAATGGCTGCCATAATCATTGATGCATAGTAAGTGATTTCATATGAAAATATCCTCATTTATGGGTGTTTCTTTGTGAATTAAACACTCTTTTCCACTTATGAGTCCTAATTTGGCCATACATGCCTCTTTTGAGTTCAAATCAATATTCATTTGAGGGTTGAGAAGGATTGAATGCCTTGTGGATTGATCCATCGCTCTTAGCTTAGAGGGGTACTACCCTATGGTACCTTCTTAATAAGTAACCTGATTCCTAGACTTGATTTTTTGTAAACCTGTTTTTCCTTTCAAAAGGAGTCGATTTTATTTTGACTTTATTTTCTCTAAAAAAAAATAAACAAAAATAAGTGACAATTCCAACTTTTTCAAAAATCAGTTTTCATAATAAAAAAATGACTCTCATCATCGAGTAGGAACACATGAAAAATGTAGGTCCATACCTAGGTATCTCTAATAATTAGCTAGTTAGGTTAACATATGGAATATTCCTCTATAATTAGTTAGAAAATCTATAGAAAAGGGATTTTGATTAAAAAAGAGTCATTTGGGAATTGAGAATGCTTTAGTATGGTAATCTCATTAAACAATAGTAAAACTTCTTCATCTTCGCTAGTGGATTTAGTCTTTAACTAAACCACATAAATCATTATGTACTTTTTTTTTTTTTTATTGTTCTCTTATTTTATTAACCTTGTTATTATTCTTTATAATGCTATTAAAAAACAATACAAGTTATATGATTGACCAATATTGCACATTTAATTCAGCTTAATAGTAGGTAAGAGGTTAGGTATATTAATGGCCTTTTTTAAATCCATTTAGCTTTAGGAGGTTGTATTTGAACTTAAAAATAATACTTAAAATGTAAATAATGGGATTCAATATAATTTTTTGGTGTATTTAGTTATTCACATGTTCATGTTGTGGCCAAACCTTATTGAATTTCCCTACTAGTCTCCTATTTACTATTCCAAGGACACCAAATGAGAGATAATAATGTAGTGCATTTGTAAAATCCTTTAGATTCCGGTCATTGTACCAATTCGATACCTATGGTAAAACACCACCAATTAGGTATGTCACATATCGAGTCCCATTATTTTAGACTCTAGTTCTTTGTTGCTTTGTAGCTCATGTGTGGTCTACTGTTTTGTATTTTAGTTCCATTGCTTTATACCTTGATTTTATTTCTTTGTATTGGCCCTATTTATTTGAATCTTGGTTTCATTTCTTGTATTCTTATTTAATGGCATAGCTTTTTCCATATCTTTTGTATGACCTAGATGTGAACTTTGGTAAGTATCAACTTGGTGTTTCTTCTGTCCTACAAAAAATTATCTTTATATCTAGTGTAGATCAAGTAATTTTGTAAATTATAGGAACATGGTTTTCGGTATATTTATGGTTTGCACATCAAGTAAATAAAAATATAAAAAATGGGAATATTAACTTGTGAAGCAAATTTTGAGAGATGATTGGATTTTAAGAGGACTTTCACTATATATCTAACACCACCCAACCCAAATATCCACAATGAATAAGCCATCCATCATCACTTCATTTGAGCAGACAGATAGATTCTATTTTTAACTAGAGAAAGGTATCATTAGGACATAACCATTATATATACCATTGCTATCATATTAAAACACAAGCATAGACATCAATATTCAACACAAACCATGAACTTAAAGCATGCATATATCATGCTATCAAATATATTGTACGTTTTTCCTTAAGTCGTTAAATATATTGATCTAAAGGATGGAAGTATACACAAACTTGATGCCATCTTTGGCATTGAGAGAGAAAGAGAGATGTAAAGATTGGTGATGGAGAGGTCAACCCTTAAAATGATGTTGCTTCTTCACACAAAGACCCTTGCAGAATCGGATGTGCAGATCCTTAAGACATATGGAAGGTAAGGCCACCTTTGGAAAGAGGTAACATTTGAGATGTTGAAGTTCTTGTCATTTTCTGACTTTAAAAACAAAAAAAAAGAAAAAGTCTATCTAGACATGAAAATTTAAGAGAAAATGTGAAAGGAAAGAAAATAGAGAGGAAGAGTAGAAGGAAAGAAAAAGTGAAGAAAAAAAAAAGTTTAAAGTTAATAAATGATCATTTCATTTGTTTCTCTTCATTGAAAATAAGTATTACAATATGTTCCAAAGAAAACCATATATTTTCCTCAATGAGTTTCAACATGAAAATTTTATCATTAAGTAGAACTAAAGTATAGAATGATAAAAAAATTAATATGGTAAAAAAATAATCATGAGAAGGTTTGATGATAATGACATAAATAATTAAATTTATGGGCCACTATTTTTGCTATTATTTTGCAAGAAAAATGTCACGCACTGAATTTTGGGCAACTCAAAACTTGACCCATAACCCCAAGTCAAAAGTTTGACCCTAAAGGTTAATCCAAATCCAAACCAACAGTTAATTTGAACACCTTGATTTTTTTCTTCTTTGAAGTGAATCATAGTTTAACTTAAATAAAAATCCTTTGAACAAAGGATCCATTTCACTAACATATAAATGTTACAACAGCCCAAACTTGAGAAAAAATCATCAAATTCTCTACCCTAGACCTAGAACAAAAGCTATAATAGTTCATACACTACCATCCAAAGTATAATCTACTTATATTTAAATTAATTAACCAACTAGTACAAATCTAAAAATAGACAAAGCAAATAATAAAAATCTGTAATCTACTCTTCAACTTCCTCGAGTATTTTGGAACTCTCCTTAGTCCATTTGAAGGTCCTTAGGAGTGACATTTGCATCTAAAAAGTTTTAAAAAGGGATGAGCATTTCCATGTTGCTCAGTAGGATGCCTTACACCTAAAAGGGTTAATAGGTAAACGCTAAGGGTCAAGTACATTAAAATAAACATTCAACATAAAAAAAATAAACATTCGGCATTAGAATAACATTCAAAACCTTAATCCAAATATTTTATTTTAATTTTACTATACAACTTATACGCATCTTGATAATCAAATGAAAATGGAAATGGAAATGTAACACACAATCATACAATGCAATGTTGTTCTTGGACTTTCACCAAAAGATATGCATCTATATCCAAATATACCACCTATTCTAAAGTCTTCTTGGGTAAATTTTTATGTCTTTCACACTATAGATCTCACTCTCTTCTTAATTTCCCTCTCTTGGACTTTACTTTTCATCATTTTTTCTTTTCATTCTTTTTCTTTTCTATTTCACACAAACATTGTTATTATTTTTTTACACAAGCATGATGTAAATGAAATAGAATTAATAACCACTAATTCCATAGTGCATTTTTTTTTCACGCATATAACCCAACAATCAAGACTAATAATGTTTCTCCATTTCGCATATGCTATATCATCAAGAGAAGTCATCAATAAACAACATTTTCTTATTTTCCTCCATAAATAATTTGTAAATCATCAAGAATCACATTTAAACAATAATCTTATACCAATCACATATACAAAAGCACAAATATAAGCATATTTATCAACAACAATAAGATCTAAAAAAAAATTTATTTCAAAAAGAATATTAAAGAAAAATTTTAGGGTTAAATCACTCTACCACAAATTGAGAATCCAACTGTTACAACTGAAATCAAACTCCATAGGGTCTTAAAATTTTATACAAATTGGAGCATGTTTGGTGGCTCAAAATGAAGACTTTGGAGAACTTGCAGCTTGCACCGCATCTTTCCTTTTCTTTCCTTTTTCTTCTTTGTCATCTGTCTCCCTTTTTCTTTTTTTTCCCTTCTCTCTTTTATTTATTTTCTTTTCTTACCACTTATGCAAGAGAACTTCCATTTTATTATAATAATTATTTTTTTAATTTTATTTTATTGTTTGAGCAATGGCTTTTCATCCATTTCCTTTTTTGTTTTTCTTTCGTTTTTTATGCTACGAGCACCTTCCTTTCCACTATTATTTAACGCCTAATTTATTTTTCCTTTATGTTTTTTTATTTCTATTATTAATTCTTTATCAACCATACATATTATGAATTTATTTATTTAATCCATAAATCTAGTTAAATATAATTTTATACCTTAATAAATTTTATATTATTTTTTTATTTATTTATGTTCCAAGTCTTTGTATTTATAAATTCCTTAATTTTAATTTACCACTCATCAATTATATTTAATTCCTAAAAACATCATGAGCTAGGCATACACATTTACTAATTTAATTAAATATCATATTACAATAAAGCTATATTATACCGTAATCCCAATTTAATCTTATATATATATATATATATATATATATATATATATATATATATATTTCAAATATGTTAACTTTAGCTAATAACCTATTAACTATCAATTGATTAATCATTCAATTTACAATAATCAGATTCTCAACTCTTCATAATAACATTAATTTAATTCACTTCATTTGTTAAATTTCTCAATTAAATTAGCATTTTAAAAGTTAAATCCACTAAATGATAATATTTACATTTAATTAATTTACCCTTTTATAAACATTTCTAAATTCATATATCATAATTTAATTTTAATTTTATTTGAGTTTAATTTTGTTTCATGCTTTGTAATTCTATAAGGTTTAATTTCAATTATAAAAACTAAATTTATTTGTTATAATATTAAATTCAAATTTTTTTCTACCTTTCTATTATAACAATTTGATATAATATAAAATTTACCAAGTTTTTCTCACTAAGTTTCTCTTATAATTACCCAATAATAATATTAATCTCAACAATATACTTAATATTCAAACTTTCAAAATCTAATGCCAATTATTTAATAGTCAAATTTTTCTTTAAATTAAAATTTAATTTCTAAAATTCCTACCTTTTATATTTGATGTGGAAAAATTTTTTAACTATTGACTTTGGACTAATTTTTCCAAAATTTCTCTCAATTAAATATGGACATGTCGATCTTCACAATTCTTCTTTACCATTTGACTATCATTTCAGGAGAACTTTTCTAATCCCTAAATCTGATATGTCACTGGAAACTCAAGTCTTACATGAAACAAAGTTGTCACTGTCTATCAACATAAACTAAATGGAAAACAATAGTCCACTTGCTTTCCCTTTGCCTTGTTTTTTATCCTCCTCTCGTTCTCTCTACTATTGCAGAATTTGCTTGTGCAATGGTTTAAGCATAATGGTGCTAGGGGATTCTATTCTTAGTGACAATATCCGGTTTTTTTGGGCAATGAGATGGCACGAATCCTTGCCTTTAGACTCAACTTTGAAGATGTTTCGAGAACAACAAGCATAATTTAAGAAATCCTTAGAGGTGCAAATGAAGAGCAACTTCCAGTGAAGCAAAACTAGTTGTTAGATTTTCAAGATGCGTTTTGTAATGTACAAGACTTACAAGACACTCTAGCAATCCCATAATATTTGAGAGGTGTAATGCTTTCTATTTGATACACACTTGGTTTAAGATTAAGAAAATGAAATATAGGTTTCATCAAATGAGAAAAAAAAAAAAAAAAAAGCTCAATTCATCCAAATTATTGTTAATAGTGAGGGTTCCTGCACTCCTCGACTCTTTTCTACTGCTTCTCATGTGGATACGGTCACAATTATAGGTAGAGAGTACAATAAAGGGAATATAATTGAGATGTTGAAGGACAAAGAATACTATAATACAAAAGGTGGCATAAGAGTCATTCACATGGTTAGAATGATAGGTGTAGCAAAAACAACTCTTACCGAAATCATCTACAATGACGATAGATCTAGTAAAGGAACGTTTTGACCATAGGATGTGGGTCTGTGTCAACCACATCCTTCACCCTAGTATGGGGGTTTATTTGGCCCTATGAGTGTTGTCTATTTGTTTGGCCTCATAATCCCATGGGACACAACAAGGAAGTTGTTTCTACATGAGGGGTGATTTTGATATTTCAAATTGGATAAGGGAGAAAATTCCCAACACTATATAAATATGAACTTTTTTAAACCTTGTAGATGCGTTTTAAAGCTATGAGGGGTCTCTTAGACCCAAAGCGGAAAATATCTACACGGTTGAGAGTGGGCAAGTGAACACTTGGATGATTTGTTAATAAGGTCCTTTCATAAGATAAGTGACAACAATGAAGATTACATGATGCATGACCTGTACCATGAGTTGGTGCAATCAATTTCTAGCCTTTATTATTACCTGGTGGAAGATAGCAAGAAACACAATTTCTCTAATAAAACTCGTCATATATCATATTTTATAGAGATGTCCAAGTTCTTTGGAATGTTTCAATATTCAAGAAGTCGTTTTAAAGATTATACATAAATGTAAGAATGCGCACACACTATTGTTCACTAACCATCATTTAAACAAAGAGTTTGGACAAGTCCTTGATAAAGTATTTAATAGTATGAAATACATGTGGGTGTTGGATTTGATTTCAAGCACAATCCGAAAACTACCAAAACTAATTAAAAAATTTAAATTGTTGTGCTACCTCAACCTCTCCAAAACTAAAATCCAATGTCTCCTTTCAATTTACAAACTCTTCTATCTACAAATCTTAAAATTGTTAGGGTGTCATTAGTTCCCAAGCTAATAAACTTGCAACATCTTGAGCTAAATAACCGGTTTTGGAGAGGTTCCATAAAGCTACCACCAAGAATTAGGAGCTTAACTAGTATACGCAACTTGTATGCCTTTTCGATTAGCCATAAGGATGGATATAGGACTAAAGAACTCAAGGGCACACCATACCTTACAGGAACATTGCATATTTCAAATCTTGAGAATGTAGTGAATGCAGGCGAGGCAAATTTGAACAAGAAAATAAGTCTTCACAAAACGGTGTTGGAATGGAGTAATGGAGATGATGCTTTACAAGATAAAGTAGCAAAAGTGAAGGTGCTTAAAGCCCTACAGTGCCACTTAGACCTCAAAGAGCTCCAAAATTTTCACTTTAGGGGCACCACAATTCCACTTTGGATGACAAACAAACAACTCTAGAATTTGGTAACTATTTCCTTGAAATATTAGACAAGATGCAAGGCCCTCTCACTTGGTGGACTACCCTACCTTATAAAGCTCAATATTGAAAGGATGCAGGAGTTGGAAACATTAATGCAATAAGAGGAGTAACTTTTCTTGGTTTTGTTCAAGGTCAGTAATTACCCTAAGCTTACAAAGTTGCCATTCCACTTTCCTTAGCTATAAGTTATGAAGATCAACGGTTGCAACTTTCTCAAGGCCCTTGTTGAGAACCAATTTCTAAAGGTTCTAATACTAGTTGACAATCTTGTTCTGGAAGATTTGAATGGAGTAGATTCTTCCTTCTTCAATCGTAAGGAATTGACTATCTTTGCTTGCACAAACCTTTTGTGAAATGATTAGTAGTTGCTATATATACCCTCATTGAATTATGTGTACCATTGCTTTCAAGCTCATTGTCCATTCATGGGAGATCATGTTTTCTTGTTTTTTTTTTTTTTTTTTTTTTGTGCTCATAAATATAGAAACTAAAAGTTAAGCTTTATGTCATAGACTTAAGCTTTTCCTAAACTCACATGCAACACTTAGACAACTAAAACCACTTGATGTTGCTAATTTAGCTTCCCCATGTACTTATTTAGAAATGCTAAGTAATACACAATTTATAAGCTAGGAACGATCAAAGGAAGCAATACTTAGAGAGTTTTTGAAAGAAAGGAACTTACGTAGTAAAAGAATGCTTTTCAAGGCTAGGTTGCTCCTCTTGTTAATATTCCAATTGTGCTGCAAAATAATATTCTTCTCGATGATGTGGAATGGATGATACTTTTATACCACAAACCTTTGAGACTCTCAAGGACATGAATTTGAATTGAGTTATGTTATAGATTTCACAAACCAATCAGAAGATCACCTATGAAAAAAACGGAAAACACCTCCTTTCAAAAAATTCAGAAGTGAATATTACAAACTTAACCGATAATTATACTTAAAAAAAAAATGCTAACCTACAAGAAAGTTGAGAAGGAATTTTTTTTTTTTTTTTTTTTTAGGTCAATGGTTTAGATTTATCTTAAATTAATGGTGGAAAGGTTGGACCTACAAACTTGCATTCTTCTAATGGCCCACAGTTCGTTCTACTTCCAGATTCTTGTTGGGTAAGTTTTTCAAATAAAAAATATTTCTTTCCCATGCTTAATTGGTATTTAAAAAAAAAAAAATGTGAATTCTCTCTTATATTTAGTATTATTTGAAAATTTTTCACAATATATTTTACTAGATAATTTTTATGTTTTTAATAATAATATTAATAATTAAAATATTTAAATTTTCATATTTAAACAATATTACTTTTCTAACCAAAATTAAAATTTCTTGTTTAGTAAATTGACTATATGAAAAAAAAAATTAAAATTAATACAAAAATAGATGAAAAAAATTATAATTTATGCAATACGTATATCAAATTTCTCCTCATGAAATTATTAAGTCTATATATAAGGAATATAAGTTCTTTTTTATCTTATTCCATTTTCAAATAAAGATATAAATGAAAAAGAGGTAAAATAACATATCTGTAGATCCCATATTTCTTGCATGTATTCCCACTCGAATGATGAGACTCACTTTTTATTTTAAAAATTGATTTTTGAAAAATTTTTCTAGTCGCCGGTTATTTTTGTTTTATTTTTAAAGGGAAAAAAATAAGAAAAAAAATAAACCCTTAAGTGTGACTCCTGAAGGAAAAACAGGTCTATGAAAAACCAAGTCTGAGTTTAAGGGTCAAGTTACCTATTGGGAAGGTACTGTGATAAGCCATAACACCCCTCTAAGCCCCTAAAAATGGATCTCTACTAATCAATTAGGGCAAACGTGGCAATTAATTGATGAATTGTGGATACCAAACAAATTATCAAAGATGTATCATGGCCAAAGTAGCAATGGAAAAGTGACCAAACAAATGAGAGAAGATAGGATGCGTACCTAAGCAATGAATCCATAATGTGCTATCATGGAAACAAGGTTAGTGGACAAGTATAGAATAATCATATACATGTCATGGATCAAGGCAAAAAAAAAGTCAATATTCAATAAAATATAGCAATCAAAATCAACAATCGAATGACAAATGTCTCATATGTTGGGCCCCACCAATGCCCGATTTATTTTTGCATGGATTAATTCCATAAATTCAATTATTTTGGAATCATGAAAATTCATTCATGTTTATTAAAAATGTGAAAATTGAAAATTTATTTAAAATCAAAGAAAATACGAAAAAGTGCATGCCAAAAAGAAATATGGCAACAAATTTATTAAAAATAAATTTCAGTAAATTAGGAATGCTAAGGTTGAATGAAAAAGATAAAGAGTTAAAATTGTTTGAAAATTAGAGTTTTGAAAGCAAAGAAGAGGAAATAAGAGGATGGAAACACATGTGTCCTAAGGATGGCCTATCAAAGGTGGCATGCATGGATGCAAAAGTGGGCCAGAGGGATTGCATGCCGAAATTGGCCATGAAAATTGGAATCATATGTGTATGGGCCTAGGGTGGAGAGGAGCATGAGGCAGGTTAAGTGGTAAAATTTTTGGGAATTACAACATCTGAACTCTCATCATAATGTGTGGAAATACTCGGTTCATACTTTTGGCCCCTGCCAATTGTTGCCTTCAAATCAATTGTGTTGGTATTGGTTTACTAACTTGAAAAATCTCCTCTTACACTCATCATAAGAACATGTATATATAGCTCATAGATATACGTTCAAGGCTTTGAACCACTCCATTGAACATCAAGAACCTCATCTTAAGGTCCACTAGTCTAAGTGGAATGTGTTGGAAACCATTTTGTATTTTAATAAAATAAAATAAAATAAAAAGTTTTTTTTAAGTTGTGGCCCATTTAAAAATTATTTTCCCTAAAAATAAATGAAACATGGGGTCACATCTCTTATGGAGTAACCACCCATGTCTACAGACATGAGACATGTCACTCGGTGTGATAACTACCCTAAGTCTTCTTTGATGGGAAGAAGAGAAAATATATATATGTTGCATTAATTCCAAAGGGATAAGGTTTTGAAGTCTACAAGAATAGGTCTATGAGTACCATTGGTGCATGGGCATAAGGTCTTGGAAGACTAGCCAATGAATCCCTATTTTGTGTGAATTTGATTGCCGCGGTTGGAGATATGATCTTGGATTTTCATTTTATTACTTACAACTTTAGAGATTTTTATCTTACATTTGGTATCAGAGTCAAGGTCCTCTAGTTAGGTTTTCAATTCAATATTAATTTGTCTTAAACGAATTAAGTTCTATTTTCACATTTGATGAGAAAAATTTATTTCCATATTTATTGGGTATTTCTGATTTAATCCATAAAGAGAAAATTTAGTAAACATTTCTCATATGGGATGTTATATTTTTCCTCGAGTTGTTATGAGATTTATTATTTGGTTGTATTCTAGTTTTGGAGAACGTTGTTCACATTTATCTTTGGTCACGTTATTATCATATTTATCTCATATAGTTCTCCAATTTATCTATTGAAATAGACATTTATCTGGAAATATATATGGTTATTGGTTCTGACGTTATTCTCATATTTATCTCATATAGTTCTCCTATTTATCTATTGAAATAGACATTTATCTAAAGATATATATGGTTATTGGTTCTCACGTTATTCTCATATTTATCTCATATAGTTCTCCTATTTATCTATTGAAATAGACATTTATCTAGAGATATATCTAGTTATTGGTTGTCACGTTGTTTAAAAAAAAATTTGTTGCAACTAATAGCAGAAGGACTTGAGCCCGTGACCATGGGTTACCCTTTGAACTAGAATATTCCTTGTTCCATTGGACTAAGGCCCATGATTTGTTAGAGGTTGCCTCCTCTAAACTTAAATGTTGGGTCTGTGAACAACTTGTATAAACTAAATTTTTATAAGTAGTATTTAGAAATACTACTTATATTTTTTTACCATTAATTTTAGTAATTTTTTATGTCATACTAGAGTAACATTTGATTAATTAAGTAAGAGCCACAACATTCTTGATTATGATAATGTTAAGTGACAAAAGAAAGTTTAATTTTTGTCATATAGAATTATTGACATCAATATTTGTAAATAATCATAAAAATAATAATTTTACCCCATAGACTAATTATTATGTTTTGTGTTTATTTAGGATGAGATGGCAAAAATAAAATAAAAAATAAAAAATAAAATAAATAAATTGTTGCCCACAAGCCTAAAATTAATAGTCTCATTATAAAGTAATTAAAAAAAAATCATTTGTGTCGCATTCTATTCCCATAAGAAAGTTTATGATCACATGTTGATTTTTGTTGATTGGATTAATTTACATAAGTAAATTTTAATATTTGCTTCATTACATATTAGTAAGCTATGTCATTTATTATGTAGTTCAATCTATATCCATTCCAATTTTTGATTCATCTCATGTACCTTCCTTGAATGATGATAATTATGTTGATTGGAATGAGAAAATTCTCCTTACATTGGAGTGCATGGACCTTGATTTAGCACTTCATATGGATGAACCACTAGTTCCTACGAAATCAAGTACCCAAACTGAGAAAGCATCATATGAACATTGGGAGCGATCTAATCGCTTAAGTTTGATGTTTACCAAGTCTAGTATTGGGAAAAATATTTGTGGTTCAATTCTTGAATGTAGTAAGGTGAAAGAATATCTCAAAGCTATTGAACAATGGTTTGAGACTTCCGACAAGGCTTTGGCTAGCACCCTAATGACAAAGATGTGTTCTATGAAGTTCAATGGCACAAAAGGAGTGCGTGAGCACATAATGAAAATGAGGGATATTGCTACTCAACTTAAGTCATTAGAGATTGAGATGTTTGAGTCATTTTTGGTTCACTTCATTCTTAATTCTCTTCCATCTAAGTATGGACCTTTTAAGATTTCATATAACACACATAAGGAAAAATGGTCTATCAATGAACTTTTGGCCATGTGTGTGCAAAAGGAAGGGAGACTAAATCAAGAAAGGATTGAAAGTGCTCATTTAGCAACTCAAGAAGAGAAACTAGACAAGTAAGGTAAAGGAAAGCAAAAGACACCTCTTAATCATGTTAATAAGGGTGATATCAAATGCTTCTTTTGCAAGAAGAAAGGACACATCAAGAAGAGTCGTCCCAAATTTAAGGCTTTGCTTGAAAAAAAAGGTAATCTCATCTCTTTAGTGTGCTACGAATCTAATATGGTTCATATTTCTTACAACACTTGGTGGATTGATTCTGGTACTACAATCCATGTTGCCAATACCATGTAGGGCTTCTTAAACCAAAGGAAACCAATGAAAAGTGAACGCTCTATCTATTCAGGAAATCGGATAAGTTCACATGTGGAAGTGGTTGGGACCTACAGATTTGTCCTTAGATCTAGCTTTTCTTTAGACCTTGAAAGAACTTTTTTTATTCCATCATTTTCTAGGAATCTTATTTCAGTTTCGAGACTTTTACCATATGGTTTTAGTTTTAAATTTGTTGGTGTTTCATTTCATTTGATAAAAGACAATGTCGTTGTTGGTGATGGTATTTTGGATAATGGTTTATTAAAACTCTATTTAGATCTAAGTTTTAATCATAGCCTTACAACTATGCATGGAAATGTTGGCATTAAGTGTGGTGTTATAAATGAGAAATCTTCCATATTGTGGCACAAGAGATTAGGTCATATCTCTATTAAAAGAATTAAAAGATTGGTAAATGATGGAGTCCTTGAGGCTCTTAATTTTACTAATTTTGATATTTGTGTGGAATGCATTAAAGGAAAGCAGACCAACATGACTAAGAAGCAGAGTGCCAAGATGACTTCTAATGTTTTAGAAATCATACATGTTAGCCTAAGTGATCTTCTAATCGCATTTTGATGATAACAAACCATGGTTAAGTTACTAATTGGTTTGAATTATAAAGAATTTCAGGTATTAGTTTGGAAATTCATCAAATGACCTAATGGATGCAAGATCAAGACAATTGGAAAACCCTTTAATTATAGGAAACACATGTAAGATGAATGCATGGGTGCACTTAAGATTTTCATATCTTTTCATGCATCTTTAAAGACTCGGTTTATGCATTAAAGTTACATTTCCATCGAAACCTGAGTTTTATCAAATGAACCTTAGGCAAATCGTTTCAAAGTTGGCATATTAATTTACCTAAAGCCTTGCCTAAGTGTTAGAAGTGAAAATAACATAAAAAAAAATATATGTTTTGGGCCAAAAATGGTGAACCGGTCGAGGCACTGGCCAAACAGCTCAACCGGTTAGGGTACCGGTCGACCGGTTATACTTTCCCGGTTGAGAGATACAAAAAATATTCTCTCTCTTCCATTAGCCTTGCATTCCCAGTCAAGGGATATGTCTTCCCAGTCGAGGTTTGGTCAAATCCTAACGGTCACCTACCATGCATTTACTGCCTAACAGCTAGTCAACTGGTCGACCGTAACTTGATTGATTGAGGCTGTTTTTTGGCATTTTTGGCTCCCAAGGCTAGAAACCTATAAATTGAGAGCTCCACTTCATTTATGAGCAAGAGAACACTTGCATTTATTTGTTTACCTACTTGTTCTTGACTCAAAAGCTCTCATTCTTTCCTTGGTGCATTAAATCTCCATTTGCATATTCCTTAGTGCACCCTTGTGATTCATCCTAGCATTTGAGTTGTATTTGAGCCCTTGTTGAAGCTAGGTTGAGATATTTGGGTTTTTCATTTGAGTGATAGAAGCTTCAAGTAGAGACTTGAAGAGATTGTGTAAGAGTCCATTGGAGTCAGAATCCAAGTGTAAAGGTGTTGGAAGCTTGGTTGAAGCTTCAAGTATAGTGGAACTCTCACTCGGTTAGGAGCTTGAGAAGAGTGGATATAGGAAAGGGGTGTCGAACCACTATAAAATCTGAGTTTTCTTCCTCTAACCTTATCTCTTTATATTTGTGCTTCATTTGCTTGAATTTGTTGTATTTGAAAAAAAAACAAAATTTAAAACTCAATTCACCTCCCCTCTTGAGTGTTTTCCCTATTAAGATTAGCTTTATTTTCTCAATACACACTGAAATTAGTGATCCCTATGATACGTACTTAAATGGTCAAAGATATTTTATCACCTTTATCAATGACTACTCACGATATATGTATCTCTTTTTGCTTTATGATAAGTGTGAAGAACTAGATGCCTTCAAAATCTATAAAGTAGAGAAACAATTGGGTAAACAAATTAAGATTGTGAAGTCAGATAGAGTTGGTGAATATTATGGTAGGTACACTAAAATAAGACAATTATCTAATCCATTTGCAAGGTTTCTATAGGAACATGGCATTGTTGCCCAATACAAAATGTCTAGCTCACCATCTCAAAATGGTGTGGCTGAAAAACGAAACCAAACCCTAAAGGACATGGTTAGGAGTATGGTTAGTAACTCCAACCTCCCATTATCCTTGTGGAGTGAGGCCATAAAGGCAGCAACATATGAACTAAACCGGCTTTCAACCAAGGTAGTTCCTAAAACACCTTTTGAGTTATGGAAAGGTTGGAAACCTAGTTTAAGGCATGTACATGTATGGGGTTGCCCCACTGAAGTTAGAGTTTATAATCCATAAGAGAAGAAATTAAACTCAAGAAAAGTTAGTGGATATTTCATTGGCTATGCAGAAAAGTCTAAGGGATATAGATTTTATTGTCCTTCTCATGCTACGAAAATTACAGAATCATAATGCAAGGTTTCTAGATAATGATGTGATTAGTGGGAGTAATGAACCTCGACACTTAGTGTTTGAGGAATGTCGCAATATTGAACCCACTCTTAAGTCTTCAAATAGACTGATTATTTTCCCGGATAGTCATCAAGATTCGACAATCTAAGAGGCACCAGTTGTTAATGAACCACATCATGAGGATATTCTAGTGGATCTAGTTATTCAACATCCTCAACAAGAGAATGTTGATATAACATTAAGAAGATCTATTAAAGAAATGAGACCTGCAATTTCTTCTAATTATGTTGTGTACCTACAAGAATATGACATTGATATTGGTGTTGAAGATGACCCCATTACGTTTCCATAAGCCATGGCTGGAAGTGAATCCACATTATGTTACAATGCCATGAAAAATGAGATGAATTCAATGGCTAATAATCAAGTCTAGGATCTTGTTGAGTTTCCCAAAAGTGCAAAGGTCATTGGTTGTAAATGGGTTTTTACGACTAAAAGAGACTTCTCGGGCAATATTGAAATATATAAGGCAAGACTTGTAACTAAAGGATTCACTCAACAAGAAATAATTGATTATCATGATACATTCTCTCTTGTTTTAAAGAAGGATTCATTTCAAATAATCATGGCATTAGTAGCTCATTTTGATATGGAGCTACATCAAATGGATGTGAAAACAACTTTCCTTAATGGAAATTTAAAGGAAGCGGTTTACATGAAACATCCAAAAGGGTTCATCACAAATGGAAATGATCACATGGTTTACAAGCTTAAGAAATCTATATATGGACTAAAACAAGCATCCCATCAATGGTATTTAAAGTTTCATGATGTTATTTCTTCATTCGGTTTTATGGAGAATGTTATGGATCAATGCATATACCATAAGGTCAATGAGAGTAAAATAATTTTCTTAGTCTTATATGTAGATGATATTTTGCTTGCTTCAAATGATTTGGGTTTGCTTCATGAGGTGAAGCGATTTCTCTCACAACTATTTGACATGCATGAAAGATATGGGTGAAGCTTCTTATGTCATGGCATAAAGATTGAGAGAGACAGATCTCAACGGATATTAAGATTGTCTCAAGAAACCCATATCAATAAAGTGCTTGAGAGATTTCGCATAAAGGATTGTTCACCAAGTATTGTGTTGATCATCAAATGTGACATATTTAGTTTGAATCAATTCCCAAGTAATGATTTGGAGAAGAAAGAGATGAAAAACATTCCTTATACTTTTGCAATTGGTGGTTTAATGTATGTTCAAGTTTGTACAAGACCTGACATTTCTTATGTAGTAAGAATGTTGGGTAGATATCAAAGTAATCTAGGTCTGGAACATTAGAGGGTTGCAAAGAAAGTCATGCAATATCTTAAGGGGACTAGGGACTACAAACTTATATACAAGCGATTTGATCCTTTGGATGTGGTTGGATATTCGGATTCTGATTTTGCTAGCTACTTTGATTCTAGAAAGTCAACGTCTAGATATGTCTTCTTATTAGCTAGAGGAGCTATTTCATGGAGAAATGTAAAGCAAACATTGGTTGCTACTTCGACCACAAAAACATAATTTGTATCATGTTTTAAAGCAATGTCACAAGCTATTTGGTTGAGGAGTTTTATTTCAAGGCTTTAGGTTGTTGGCTCAATCTCTAAGTCATTGAGGATTTATTGCAATAACTCTACTAGAGTGTTTTTGGCCAAGAATAATAAGAGTGGAAGTCGTAGTAAACACATCGACATAAAGTACATAGCTATTAGGGAACATGTTAAGTCAAACAAGGTGGCTATTGAGCATATTAGTACTAGATTGATGATTGTGGATCCTTTGACTAAGGGATTGTCACCTAAGGCTTATAAGGAACATGTTGAGCATATGGGACTTAATTTTGTTTTGTAAATTTCATATAATTAAGATACCCTGTGTGTTTTATCGCATTTTTTGTTGATATGAAAACTCCTATTATTTCAATTTTGTTTTCTGATTTTGATTGTATATAGAAAGTTTAGAGAATGACAATATGCATGTTATGAATGTTAAGTAGACCCTGAATGAGAATTTTGGAAGCTCATTCATAAAGAAATGACTCACATATTATTCTTAGTCAAAGGAGAAAGTTACATTGTAATATATGGAAGGTAATACTTGTTTTTAGAGAACTTACCACCATAATTCATGTAATTTAAACTCTTTTGATTGAGTATGAGGATTTAGGGAAAAAATATGTTATGTATTAAATAATTTTTATAGGCCAAGTGGGAGAAATGTTGGAAATCATTTCGTATTTTAATAAAATAAAATAAAATAAAAAGTTTTTTTAAGTTGTGGCCCATTTAAATATTATTTTCCCTAAAAATAAATGAAACGTGGTGTCACATCTCTTATGGAATAACCATCCATGTCTATAGATGAGAGACATGTTACTCGGTGTGATAACTACCTTAAGTCTTCTTTTATGGGAAGAAGAGAAATTATACATACATATGTTGTATTAATTCTAGAGGGATAAAGATCTCTAATCTACAAGCATAGATCTATGAGTTCCATCGGTGCATGGGCATAAGGTCTTGGAATGACTAGCCAACGAATCCCTTTTTTGTGTGAATCTGATTGTCATGGCGAGAGGTACAATCTTGGATTTTCATTTTATTACTTGCAACTTTAGATATTTTTATCTTACAGACTGTTCCTTTCCCAAAAAGCCTGAAAATAATATGATCAGTGTGGCTCTGAGGTTCTTATGTGCATGAAACACCGCCTTCAACTTTACTTGAAGCCTCCTTGTCACAGATGGATCAACCTGAACCGCTATAAGCATGGATAATAATAAGGAATGCACCCAAAACCACAAGCCCCATGGATAACAAAGGTGAGAGGGACTTAGAAGATCTGGGTCTTAAAGAACTGAGAGGAACTGTGCATGTCATATGAAATCTCGACTAAGTCTCCAGCTCTTCTAGTGATTGCATGAAGTATCTGCATCAGTGATCATGGCTATTGGCCTATCTTTATTTTCCTCCATATCTTTCACTTCACTTCCAGCAATCAAGAGGCCCGAAAAAGGTTGTGTAAGTTTTCTGGCTTCTCGCTCTCAATCAGAGTGTTTTGTTTATTCAGTGGTACCATTCTCCAAATAAGAGTGGTTCTTCTCAAAGTCCAGCAAACAAGTTTTGTTTTCTCATTGTCATGTCCATTCTGGAAGTTTAACAGTGAGAGCATTGATCCTGGAAGAGTGGTCTTCAAGAAGGCTTGCCAAGCATTCAGATGGTGGTCTTTTGGTGCCGGAAAGCTTAGTGGCATCAAGGATGGGTTCTCTCTCCTTTAGCTTCTTGCGCTCGACAAAGGCAGGCTCAAATTGGTGATTTTTGGAGTTGGAATTCTGATTTCAAGTGGCGCAGGAAACCTCCTGGTTTGGTGGATGATATGAGTAGAGACGATTACATTCTAAACCTTTACGCCATGGATGACAGCAACTTCGGCCGTTTCTCGAGTCACTGGATGACTCACGTCGTGCCCCTGCAACCGGCCTTCTGGACTATCTCAAGTAATAATTCAAAGGCTGGTGTCTCAAACACATTTTTATGCATGTCCAGAAAGTACAGTATTGTTGCAAGTAATCACATCAAATTTCCAATAATCATTATCATCTTTTTGACCATTGACTGTGTTTTAACCATTAATTATTATATTGGATTCTCCTTGCCATTGATGCCTAACAGCTTCACATAAGTACAAGACCCAACTCAGAGTTTTCCTCTCTCCTCACTTCGGCCAACCAAAACTACTTGTAGATGAGCCATATCTTGTCTCATGCAGCAACTTCGTCCAAGTACGGACTGCCACCACTGGAATTGAGATACTCCATTGATAGCCGGAGCTACACCACTGCACGAATGGGATTCAGAAGTAGCTTGTTCTTTGTCAAAACCAACAATGATATCTGCCACGTGTATGAGCCGTGAAGCGGGGCAGTGCACTGCATTCAAACTGTAGTAGAGTTGCTCGAAATCAATTCCATAACCAATGCTAAATCTAGAATCTTCCATTGGTAGATATGGTTGTTGAACGAGTGAACCACTTTCTGGGTAGCTTTGATAGTAAGGCATGCCTTGCATGGGATATGGTTGAAAGACTGGTAATGCACCAGGTGGTGAATGAATGGGCCATTCTGACCAAGCTGGTTGAAATTGAAGTCTTTGCTCCTCTTCTCAGGCCTAAGAAGGTGGCCACGCAAGGCCCGGGGCTTAGGAGCAAGAGGTGGAGTAATTGGGGGATAGGTCCAGCAGATAGACCCATTTCCAGAGCTTCTGTCCGCTATAAAGAAGGTTTTTCTCCACTGCTCACCTTCCTGTTGTCTGAAATATTTCCCGTGAACCTTAACAATCACATATGGCCAATAATCCAACCCAGCACACTTTGGTTTTGCATCATCCACCTGAAATCCTAATGGCTCGATTAGGTGTGGACCAATAGCTTTTGTTGTACATGCTTTGGCAATGGCTCCTCGCTCAAGTTCTTGAACCCATATTCGTACTCCTAGCACTAGCAAATGGAATGTTCCAGCTATTCACAACATCCACTAATTGTTTCCTGTTGCCGAACAGTTCTGGCTCTCTATAAAATATAATTCCCTTAGGAGGCCAATGAAGCCCGTCATCACAGCTTGACACAAGAATGTCACCATCTGTAGTGAAGCTTACTGTGTAGAGGACCAGAAATACCAGATTTGCCTCCCAGAAACACGCAAACCAAAACGGCCAACCCAGTTGTGATACTCAGCACCCCAAACACACCAAAAATAGAGGAATAAAAATGAAAATGAGAGCCAGAGCAAAAACTGAGGGAAGAGTAAATAGGAAATCAAGCAAATCATGGACGTATATAGCCTCATTTTAGGTGACATCCATGGGCTAATACAGGTGGAATTATAAGAGAACAAGAGCCATTATTCTCATATATCAAGTTCAGAAATAAATCCATATATTAGTCTTGTACAGGGGAAACCAAAGAAAACCCAAAGCAGAGCATGTATACAAAGGATCATATTTAACCAAAACAATCAAATAAATCTGGAAAGCTCCTCTCAAGTAAAGAGTTGCTTGGCTTGAAGCTCTACTTTCCTTCCCCCGAATCAGCAAGATCTCCCTCAGCTTCTTCTCCTCTGCTCACTCTCTCAAAAATGGTTTTCTCACAGCGTATTCACTCCATCTGTTTCACAGATTTTTCTCAGCTCCTTTAGACCAAGCTCAGCTCACCATGGTTTCTTCTCCAGAATCCCTACCCAGCTCACACTCTCTCGGTGTCTTCCTTTCTCCCAGCTCCCTCCTTACCTCATCTGAAAAACAGCCTTACTCATCTGACCTCTCTCTAGACCTCCATTCTCTCTCTCCCCTAAAAAAAAACCAACTCACTCCCCCTGCTTCACTGGTTCATCCCGCCTTTCAGCTCACTAACCAACCCAATAGAATAAGCAATCACCCCTTGAAACGTGTCCTTACCTTGAGAGAATCTCTGCTGCTCCTAACAAACCACCAGAATATCCCCTTTGTGCCATGTCCTCTCCAGCTGTATTAGGAAAAAAAAAAAAACTGTTTAAAAAAATCGTCTTTCCTGAGATCCAAAATTAGGGTCTACAATATCATATTCCTTTATAAAACAAACATGAGATGTATATGTTGTCTTACCTCTTCCTTTATCCTATTGGGAACCCATATTTTTCACGTGTCTCTATTTGATGGTGAGATTTGTTTTTATCGATGAAAATTTGATTTTTGTTTTAAAAGTTATAATCACAACTTATTTTATTACTTTTTTAAAAGAAAAAAACAAGTATAGACTTTTTATTTGAAAAAAACAAGCCTACAAACCAAAAATTGATTCGAACGTCAAGTTATTTATATAAAAAAAATAGGAATAAACCGTAATACCCTTCTACACCCATATAACTATAGTCTTTTATAAGCAAATAGAAAGAACTTTGACATTTTATTAATTAATTAATTAATTAATTAATTAATACTTAGCAAATGAATGAGGTACAACGTTAAATAATAGGGGACATGATGAAGGTAGATTAGAAAACCTACAAGATAATGAATAAGAGAATGACTCTAACTGATCGATGAAACTAATTCGAAAAATGGTTTTATTATTTAAAAAATATAACACTTTTTTTAAAAGAAAAAAAAAAGAATTTAGGAGAACTTACATAAAAAGTGATTCCAATTTAATTATGTCAATTCACATTATTTACTAAGGAGTATTTGATTTAAAAATTAATATATTTTTATTTATAGAAAATGCTTCAAAGCATCTTATTTACAATGAAATAATTTATTTATTTATTTTACTAGGAAAAGAATGGTTAAATGCAATTCTATTTGAAGAAAACGTTCTAACTTGACTTTATTTACATGAAAAAATAACTTTTACAATTTTAATTTAGATAATATGATTTTTATGAATGAAAATATCTCAAATTTGTCAAGTTCTAGGTTACCCATAATTTAGGGCGTGACAGTAACTATGGTGAGTTGTGGTGGTAGTCATGGTGGTTTAATTCTAGAGTAGTTGGAAGTGGTATGCAATGGGTAGCTATGAGTGGACGTGGATGGGTAGGCTAGCAGTGGAGGTGGAGAATGGTGGTACGTGGATGTGGGCGATGGTGTTATGATCGGAATAGGTTGTGAATGCCATGAGCGGCAAGGATGGTGGTGGTGTGTGGACGAGGTCTCTATGATAGCAGCCATGGTGGAATCGATAGTGAAAGGGTGGTGAACTTGAGAGTGCAGAGGAGAATGAAAAGGCCATGGCGGTCAGTCTGCAAAAGAGAAGGGTGTGGTGGTATCATGGTTGTTGCGGGAGTCCTGTGTATTGAGAGAAGATAGGGTAGAAAAAAAAAATGAAAGAAGGCGATAGTAGAAGAGAGAAGGGCACCATAAGTGTTCAAAGCTTCTTGCATGGGACGTGTGGCAAAGACATGACTACCTTGCCATAGTGGTGGTTAGGGATGGAGACTTTTTTGCTAAACGGGAAGCAGTAGAGTAGCTGGAGTTGGCGGGTTTTTGAGAGAAAAAAAAAAATCTGGCGGATTCAGGAAGAAGAAAAAGAAGTCTAAGAAGAGGAGAGGAGTCCAAGGGGGCAACAAAGAGAAAAAAAGTTTATTGTTTCTGGAGGATCAAAGGAACAGACTTAGGTATGGATTCTTTGCAAATCTCTAATTCATTCTTTCTCATTTTCACTATTTTTCATCATTTTGTCTTGCTACTTATCATTTGTTGTGGATTGGGTTTTATACTTGCTCCATTTTGTTCCCTTTATGCTTTCTTTGATTTCCTCCATAAATGACTAATATATGGATTATTTTCTTTGAGCTTAATATTTGATTAATCATACGAATGCTCATTGTTCATTCCACCTACTTAGATCCATTGAGTATAGCATGAAATGGGGTCTAGCTTAATGAATTGATTGTTTAGGACATGCTTTGTTTCTTGGGACCCCTCCTTGCTTTGGAAAAACTCTTACCATTATTTTGAAAACT
The DNA here is from genome assembly GCA_945999865.1 of Vitis cinerea var. helleri x Vitis rupestris. NCBI lineage: Eukaryota > Viridiplantae > Streptophyta > Magnoliopsida > Vitales > Vitaceae > Vitis > Vitis cinerea var. helleri x Vitis rupestris. Next base: position 1,367,592 of record OX253931.1, on the reverse strand, counting down.
ATCTTGAAGTTCAAATAGCTTTTGGAAACTTATTGGATATTCCTTGTACTCCACGACCTCTCTTGTTCCAGTCCCTCTCTTTTGATTGCTTCCGAAAATGCAACCTCAAGTCATATACCCAAAACCACTAGCTGTTTTTTGGCACTAACAAATGGGTACAACCTTCAAGTGTTTTTGTGAGCTCCTCAACCTAAAGAAGACTAACTCACCGACGCTATTGCCGACTTTAGCACCAGCTCACCTTGACGCCATGTCAGAGAAGTAGAAGTGGAGTCTTGTAAGATCATACAGAGAGAAGGATCTTGATGTCAACCTAAAGTAGTGTGTGGTGATCTTCCTCACTTTCATTCGATGGTGAATAGTTAGCGATGAGAGGCTTCTTGTAATGACTGGGTATTTTAGGCCATGTTAGAATTTCTAGTTTGAGAAGTCTTCTATTGAATGAAGGTTGAAAAGTAAAAAAAAAAAAAAAAAAAAAAAAAAAAAAAAATGATTGGAGAACATGTGTTAATTTTGTATTGGGGAAATTCGAAATATTTTATTGGTTAATTAAGCAAGTTAAAATTTTTGTGTCACATCAACTTTATGGTAGAAAATCTCTTAAGATCATAGAAATTGAAAATTTCCAGAAACGAAAAGCGAAAACTAAAAATGAAATATGAATTAATTAAAATTAACTAGAACTAATTAAGTACAAAAAATTAATTAATTTTCTTAATAATAAATTTGAGAAAATTAAAATTTTTGGGATGGTGTTTGTTAATTTATTTTGTGTGTTGTTAAAAAAAATGAAAATGAAGTGAAATGGAAAATGAATTAATGAAAGAAATGGAAATGAGTTGAAAAAAAAAGCAAAAAAAAAAAAAATTTGGTTGATAAATGATTGCATTTGGGTTGTTAAAATTAATGGGATTGTTGAGAATAAATGAAATTGTGGTATAAATTATAATTTATTGATATGTGGATTTTTGAGAATTATTGGATTATTTTTGGTAATTTTATTATGGAAAAATAATTGTATTTGATTATTAGAATTATTGGAGTTGTTGGAAAACTATGGAATTTTGGTATAGATTATGTTTAATTGAGATTTGAATTATTGAAAATTTATTTGGTTGTTTTTGGTAATTTTAGTATGAAAAAAATTGTGGAATTGTGGTATGATTGTAATTTCAATGATATTTGAACTAGTTGAAAATTTTTATTTGATATTGTGATATTTGTGAATAAGATAATTGACCTCATTGCATTTCATTTGCAACATGGTTGTGTGAAGAAAAAAATAAAAATTGAGAAAAGTGCATGAAATGGAAAAAGAAAGAATAATGAAAAGTAAAAGCCCGTGTGAGAAAAATTAAGAAGGGAGAGAGATCCCTATAATGAAAGACCCCAAAATTTAACCTAAGAAGACTCTGAATGGGGAGTGTATTTAGGTATGGACGCGTATCCTTCGGTGAAAGCTCGAGAACGACAATACATTGTATGACTGTATGTCACATATCCATATGCATTTTATTTAATTGTTGAAAATTGTGGAATTGCTATAATTATAGAAATAAAAATATGTGGGTTGATCAAAGCCGGTGGAATGTTTCTTTTGTGTTCACTTGGAACTTAGTAATCCCAATTAACCCCTTGGATGTAAGGCATTCTACTGAGCAATGTGGAATACTCACTCCTTCCTTCTTATATTTTTTTAGATACAGATGTGACTCCTAAGGATCCACAAATGGGGCAGGGAGGGCTTCAGGATGCCCCAGGAGATTTTGGAATGACCTAGTGGATTGTAGTGTAGTTGTTATGTTGGCTATATTGGAAGTTGTATTAGCAAACTATGAACTATATATTTGTAATGAGACCTTATTTTGATTAATTTGCTCAACTATGAACTTTCATTTCTAGACTTCAATGATAATTATTATATCTGGTTGCTCTTGAGTTGTGGTTAGTATGTTGATAAATTGGATTGTTAGTTAGAGGGAGCTCTAGTGTGATTATGTGTAGAAAAAAAAAATTCAGAGCATTTTGGTTGATTGCCAGCATGGATTAGGAGAAACCCTTAGGGTTAAACCTTTTACTTAAGGTCATGGGTCAAATTTTGGATCACCCGGAATTTGGGTTGTGACACTTCTATTCAACGCCGGAAATATGGCCTCATCAAGCTTGAAGTTCAGTTCTAAATGCCCCTCTTTACGCTGATGACGACGGCTAATGCATCGTCTTCTTCAACCATTTTCGCGATGTGATCGAAGATGTCATCAGTGAGAGCTCTGAGCTGATAGGCAACTTTCGTCAGAAGGCTTCGGGTGCGTTTGCAAAGGAGAATAATTGGATACTTGCATGCCCGATTTCTAAAGTTCCATTTTTAGCTTCACAAGTCTCAATGTAGTTGGAAAAGCAAAAGCACTTTGGTGTCAGTGTTATTCTCTGAAGTGTTGATTTAATGTACCCCTTTGATCTTGCAGCCCATGCATGCATGGCCACCTTTGCGAGACCCATCCCCCTCCCCCTCTTTCCCTCTTTAAACTGCATGTGCTTCCCTCTAAAAATTGCCACTTTGAGTCTGCCTTTGTCGAGCGCAAGAAACTAAAAATGAGAGAACCCATCCTTGATGCCACTAAGTTTTTTGGCACCAAGAGACCATCAACTAAATGCTTGGCAAGTCTCCTTAGAGACCACTCTTACAGGTGCGATGTTCTCACTGTTAAACTTCCAGAATGGATCCTCGAGCACCATCCATTTGGTTCCTAACTCCCAACCAATTCGAATTGCTTCTCCACTGTCACGGGCACCGATCCACGTGAAAGAAAATGCAGAAACATGGCTTGGTTTGATCCTCAGCCCATTACTCTTTGGTTTTCTGATTTCATCACTCGGTGAGGTTTCAAAATATGGAACTATGTTGCATTAGAATGAATTTTTGTTGATCTGCATTGCAAGCTAGATTTGGCTTTTGCTGGGTTCGCAATCATAAAGTGGAAGGAAGAACTCAAGGGGAAGCAAGGCATGTGGATAGTCATTGTTTTGAAGAAACCGAACTGAGCAACCTAGACAAGGATCAAGACCTTGAATCTGGTGGTTTTGAAGACGAGGACATTAAGGAGACGTTTCAAAAATACGCCGAAGTTCTACCCATCAACCAAGAAAGCCTTGGGACATGCCTTGAGGATGGGAAAGGGCTGCTCATATTTGAAACAGATTTTGTCATTCTCATCATGCTAAGTTTCAGCTCCCCTTGAGAGTTTACAACTCGAGGAATGCCACCCCATTATCCAATACGGAGTTTCTAGTGAGTTGCATCAAAAAGTGTACATGTTCCTTCACCCAGCATTAGAAAGTCAATAGCAGCACCACCACCACCAACAGTGCAGTCCTAGTTGCACCTCAGGCCCCACTCTTGCATGTCCATGCATGGCCACCCTCCAGTGCACCACCTAAAGGCCACGTGCCATCCCCTTTTATCCTTCATCCTCATATGTCAAAATTTAATTTTCAAAACTTCAATTTTCAAGTTTAATTTTCAAATAACTTTCAAAATTCCAATTTTCAAAACTTCAATTTCCAAGTAATTTTTGAAATTTCAATTTTTTAAAAAAAAATTTAATCTTCAAAACTCTAATTTTCAAGTTTATTTTTCAAATAATCTTCAAAATTCCAATTTTCAAAATTTAATTTTTAAAACTCCAATTTCCAAATAATTTTTAAAACTCCAGTTTTTTTTAAAAGTTAATCTTCAAAACTCCAATTTTCAAGTTTAATTTTCAAATAATTTTCAAAATTCCAATTTTCAAAACTCAAATTTCCAAATAATTTTTAAAACTCCAGTTTTTTTTTTCTTTCTTAAATTTAATCTTCAAAACTCTAATTTTCAAGTTTAATTTTCAAATAATCTTCAAAATTCCAATTGTCAAAATTTAATTTTCAAAAATTCAATTTCCAAATAATTTTTAAAATTCCAATTTTCAAAACTTGAATTTCCAAATAATTTTAAATTTTGATCTTCAAAACTCTAATTTTCAAGTTTAATTTTCAAAACTTTAATTTTCAAATAATCTTTAAAATTCCAATTGTAGCCCATTTGTGAATAAGGGGAATACATTTATCTATCTATCTATACCATATAATAAAAGTTAGAATGCAATTTTGTTGTGACTATTTTCAACCTTATTTTCTTTAAATATTTACCAAGTTGTCATGCTTAATTTTTATTTAAAACTATCTATCGTATCACAAAAAAAATAGTAAATGCTAATAATAATAATAATAATAATAATAATAATAATAATAATAATAATAATAATAATAAAATTGAATGGTAGATATGATGACTTGTATGAAGGCTTATTGGCATAACACCATTTGATGCAATCTTCATGTATGCAATGGATAGTAGGTCATAAACCCAAGCTTCATCTTATTATTATTTACATAGGATACTATAGTGTAGTTGATTCATTGTAGTAGGATGTTGAATCAACTTCAGAATTAGATTCTGAGGGAGTCAGTACTCTTATGGGTCCCAATGGTCCCTACTTAAACTCATGTACCTGGATGACAGAGTTTATTAAGGTTGAACAAGCTCAAGGTTAACTTTTATGCATAAGGACACAGAAGTTAGTAAACAAGGTCTTTGAATTAGGTTAATTGATTAACTAGATAGTTTTATTATGTTAATTAATCAATTAGGACCTTTCTAGACTAGAATAAGTGACCCAAGTCCGTAATGGGCTCAAGTCACTTAAGCCTAGTAGGAAACCTATAAATATTCCCTTAGGGGTTAGGGTTTTCTAGTTAGTCATCTTCCACCTCTAGAGAAAAGGAAAGAGTTATAGCCTCCACCCTTGCATCATCCCCACCAGGGGAATGCCAAAATCATGTTAGAGCCATCGTGTAGAAGATCTTAGGTGTTTGAGTCTTCAAGAGATTTCAGGCTTCTCCTTCACTAAATTGATTTGATTTGGGAACATCCAGATCTAGGTTTGAGTTACTTTTTCTCTAGTTTTTGTTAATCTAAATGGTTTTTGAAGTTATGTTTCCGCTTAGATTACTTTCTAGAGAAGCCTAGGGTAGATTGCATGTACCAATACGATCCATGACAAAGGAACGAAGAAATCGAAGGTTCCCATCAACCGATATCAGAGCCCTAAGACAAATTTTTGTTTGTTAGATCTACTCTAGGGTATTCTAACTTTGTTTTGTAGGGTATTTTGTTTCATCTCATCGCCCTAAGGATGAATGCTTGTGGGTTTTATTTTTAACATGATGGCTATAATTGTGATTGCTTTTATTTTTATTTTTTCTAGATTAGGTTGTAAGCTTTGTGTTTAGGAGCATAAGATTTTATTTATGTTGTAAAAATCTTGTTTTTGTTCATTAGATTTGTTGTAAACTACTTCAATGGAGTACAAGAACTTTCATTGTAAAAGATCCATTTTTTTTATTAATCTTGTAACCTAGGGAAGACAATAAAGTAGTATAAAACATAATTCATGACCATGTTGACTCCTACTTCGACCAAGGTGAGTTCTTGGTGGAGAAAATTGGTCAAAATCTCCAAAAATTCAACCTTGGGTACCCATGAGGAAGATGCAGCACTTGAGCATTAGGATTAGTGCTTAAGTAACTCAGAGGCTCAAGCGGTCACTTATGGTGCTTGAGCGTTCCAAGGCTGGAGGTGTTAGTAAGAAAGAGGTAACAACATAAAAAGGGCAATTTTAAGATTTTGTAATAAATTAGGGTTTTTGACTAACCATATTTTTGGTTGCAAGGTTATTATGGTAATTTAGTAATATGAATTTTTTTATCCAAATTTAATTACCAAATATGCAACATGACCCCTAAGGCCATGAGAATTATTCATTTAATTTCTTTTTACACCTTTATGCTATCTATATTTTATGGCATGTGAATATTTTAGTATTCTTAAGGAAAGTGGATTTTCATGTGATTTTTCCTAAATTAGATAACTTATTAAATTGTAATGTGTTATCTACTAGGAAATCTTTTATTTTAGGAAGACGACAAGTTGAAAAATAATGAACTTTCTTCCTTTTTCAAAACCAACTCTTAGAGATTTTATGGCAATGGTTTATAATGGTTGAATTGGCTTAAGGTTCACTTTTGTATATAAGGGCGTTTTGCTAATTACATAAGGATGCATAGGAGTTAGTGAACATGCTTTCTGGATTGGGCCAATTGATTAATTGGATAACCGTATTTGGTTAATTAATTAATTAGGACCATTTTTAGGTTAGATTAAGTGACTCAAGTCCTTAATGAGCTTAAGTCACTTGAAAAAAGAAAAGCTCGGTCCCTTTTCAATGAAAGAGCCCTGCTTTTGGCCCCTCTCTGAGTTGGAAAAAAACGACAAATTAAAATGATGCTTATCAAAAGTTTAATACAACAGGACAGTTAAATGTGGTGATATTGGAACGATAGCCTCTTTGGAGAAAGATAGAATCGTGTTGTCGGACGCGGATTTCAATCTGATTGAAAAAGATTGTTCTAACTCTACTTTTTTGTTTCAACTAAGAAACCTTATGGAAAACTACCCTAGAGTACTACCCCTCTCTACGACCACTTCTGATCTTCAATCAGCCTGATCGTAGACCAAGCATAGTAGGAAACCCTATAAATACCTTTTTAAGGGTTAAGGTTTTCTAGTTAATCGTACCTTTAGAGAAAGAGAGGGTCATAACCTTCATTTTCCCATCGTCCCCACTGGGGGAGTGCCAAGATCGAATTAGAGCCATTGGGCGGAAGATCTTGAGTAGAGACCTTAAGAGATTTCAAGTTTCTTCTTTATCGCACATATTTGATCTGGGAATATCTAGATTTAGATATGAGTTACTTTTTCTCTAGTTTTTGTTTATTTAAATTGTTTTTGAAGCCATGTTTCCATTTAGATTATTTTCTAGAGAAGCCTAAGATAGATGGCACATACCTATATAATCCATGGCTTAAGAACGGAGAAATCTAGGGTTCCTATCAACAGTGATGTCATCAATAGGTGGAGATGATAAGAGATAGAAAAAGAATTTGAGAGTGTGAGAGTGAGTAAGGAAGGGCTAGCGACTAGCAATGGCAATCATCATAGAGGTTGTTGGAAAGGACGTTGACAGTGATAGCAAAAACGTGTAGGGGTTATACCCCGGTAGTGTGACATTAATGGTGGGAGGGAAGGAGGGAAAAAATAAAGGAAATGAAAGAAAAGAAAAGAAGGAGAAGAAAAAAAAATGGGGAGGAAATAAAAGGAAATGATAGAAATGAATAAAAAAAAACAGAGAAAATAGGTGGGTTTGATAGTTAGTGGGGTGCACGCGGAGAAAAGAAAAAAATAGAGAAAGCAACAAAAGGAAAAAAATAAAAATAAAATAAAATAAGGGCTAAGATGGAAATAAAAAATAAAACAAAATATTTAACATTTAAAAGTATTTGTGTTTTAAAAAAATATTATAGGGTTTTGAAAACTCTATGCATATATTCATTATGTAATAATAAAATAAAATAAAACTAGATTTCAGATTAAAAAGTAAATAATTATCAAATTAAAATAAAAAATACACTTTAATCATAATCTTATAAAAAAAATATTGAAGTTAGATACGAAAGAAGAGACATTTATAAACATAAAAAAATGGGGTAGACCACAATTTTTTGAAAAAAATCTAATTTTGAGGAAAAAGAAAAATTGGTTTTCATTTATAATTTAGCTGTAAAGAGTTGAAAAACAAAATCATATAATAGCATTCGAGAAGTATATAAATTTCATAAGTAGACAAATGGTGACAAAAATAATTGAAGATTGTTCATGAAATTAAGACATCAATAAATGTTGTATATCCATACGACACACCAAATTTCAATTAGACACAGTTAATTATGGTTAAAAGATTAAATTTCAATAAAGTAAGCAATTTAAATTGTAGCCGAGACTTGACAATGACAATTTCTTCAATTTATTTCAATTTGTTTATATATATATATATATATATATATATATATATATATATATATATATATATATATATATATATATATTGTGGACCCCGCATTTCGGCTCATGCGTTTCCCACTCGATGGCGAACTCGATTTTTGTTTTGAAAAATTATGATTTTTATTGATTTAAAAAAATGACTTGGAGTCGCCACTTATTTTTGTTTTATTTTTAAAAGGGTAAACAAAATAAGAAAGAAAAACCCTAAGTGTGACTCCTTATTTTGGAAAAGGCGGTCTGCGAAAAACCGGATCGGGTTCGGGGGTCAGGTTACTTATCGGGAAGGTACGGTACAGACCATAACACCCCTTTAAGTCCCTAAAGTCGGGTCTCTACTAATAAAATGAAGCAATCATGGCAATTGATTAATCGAGCATGGATACCATATAAATATTACTCAAAACAAAATAATTGAATGAATAGAAGAGGCAAAGAATGTACCTGAGTGATGAACCGGTTTACTTCAATGAAAGCGAATGTTAGCAATTAAACACAGAATAATCACATACATGTCATAGAGTGGAATAAATCAATCGCGCGTGACAAACAAATCAATAAATAAATCAATCAATCATAAAATCATGTATGTGGGGCCCCCACCAAAGCCTGATTGATCTTGCATGAATTAATCTCACAAATTCCATTATTCTAAAATTATGAAAATTCATCATTCTTGCTTGTGTAAAAATTAAAAGAAATAGAACATTATTTAAAAATCGGAGTGGAATTAAAACTATTTGAGTGAAAACTGGATTCTTGGAACTTGTTTGAAAATCGGGGGTCTTAGGAATTAAATTTAAGATTAGAGCTTCGGTAATTAAAATGAAATTTGCCAGAGAAAATAAGAAATGAACTTTAGGGAATTAAACTGCAAGGATATGGATTTTGAGAGTTGAATTTGTAATAACAATAATAATAAGGAATGAACTTTGGGAAATTGAACTGCGATAATATAGATTTTTAATAATAATAATAATAACAATAATATTAATAATAATAATAATAATAATAACAATAAATGATAATAATAATATGGACAAACAAAAGGGATTAAAAGAGCTTTGGAATTAGAAGGGCCTAGGGTGAGAAGGGCTATGGAAATGGGCTTGGGGCATTAGAAACGAATTGGGCTTTGGGATTAGGAGGGCTTAGGGTGAGAACGGCTTTGGAAATGGGCTTGGGGCATTAGAAACGAATTGGGCTTTGGGATTAGGAGGGCCTAGGGTGATAATAATGATAATAATAACAATAAGGTTTTGAAATAGTAATGATAATAATAATAATAAGATTTTGAAATAATAATAATAATAATGATAACACGATTTTGAAAGTTGAATTAATAATAATAATGATAATAATATTTTAAAAAGTTGAATTAATAATAATAATAATAATAATAAAATTTTAAAGGTTGAATTAAAGATAATAATCATAATAATAATAATCATAATAATAAGATTTTGAAAGTTGAATTAATAACAATAATAATAGCAAGATTTTGAAAGTTAGATTAATAATAATAATAATAATAATAACAATAATAAGATTTGGAAAATTGGATTAATAATAATAATCATGACAATGATAATAATAATAATAATAATAATAATAATAATAATAATAGTTAATAGTAATAAAAATAATAATAATAGTTAATAATAACAATAATAGTAGATAATATTAAGGGTTGGAAATGGACTTTGGGGGTTTTGAATGGGTATGGGCCAACTTAAGGTGGGTGAACAAATCAATTGAAGTGGGCATGGGCTTGGAATGGGCATGGGCCAACTTAAAATGAGAGAACAAATCAACTTGAAGTGAGCATGGGCTTGGAAATGGGCATGGGCCAACTTAAAATGAGAGAACAAAACAAGGGGCCTTTAGGAATGGGCCTAAGGGGAAGAAGGCCTTCAAAGGACGTCCATGGGCCTTGGGCTTGTCCAATCCATTGTGCAAGAAAGTAAGTTTAGTGGGCTTTGGAAGTGGGCCAAGAAAGGTGGCCATGCAAAGGTGGGTTGATGGGTATTTGGAAAATGGGTATGTGGTGTAGAGAAATAGCCGGGTAGGGAGTAGAAAGTGAGTGAGTTAGTGAGAAAATGAGGGTTTGGTAGTGGTGGTGGTGTTAGAGAGAGAAAACAGTGCATGAAGGGTATGTGGTGTAGAGAGAGAAAGGTGGTAAGAAGAAGAAAAATGGGTAAGTGGAGGATAGTTATGCATGGGGGGTGGTGATATACATGAGGGCATGGAGGATAAGGGTATGGAGGTTAGCATGGGTATGTGTTGATGAATGGCAGCCATGGGGGGTGGCCATGTAGGCACGATTCCCATGCATGTAGGTGGGTGGCTTTGGGATTCCTATGGAGATGAGCATGGCATGGGTATGGTGGGCAGCCGGGTATGAAAAGGGATGGTTTGCATGGGTATGAGGGATAGGTTAATGAAAGAATGGGTAAAGTGGGCGTGAGAGGGTGGTGATATGCATGGTTCCATGCATGGCTTCATGCATGTGGATAGGAAGTGGGCATGAAGAAACGTGGTGTAGAGAGAGAAAGGTGGTAAGAAAGGATGGGTAAGGTGGGCATAGAAGGGTGGTGGCATGCATGGTTCCATGCATGGCTTCATGCATGTGGATAGGAAGTGGGCATGAAGAAACGTGATGTAGAGAGAGAAAGGTGGTAAGAAAGGATGGGTAAGGTGGGCATAGAAGGGTGGTGGCATGCATGGTTCCATGCATGGCTTCATGCACGTGGATAGGAAGGAAAATGGGCATGAAACAATGGGTTTGATGGCTATGGGTGCATGCATGGGATGAGTGATATGGAATAGGTGGACGAGAGGTTAATAGTGGAGGATGATGAATGGTGATGTAGGAAATAAGTGATGAATGATAGGTATGGGTAGCATGAAAGACGAGAAATGGGTATGGTGGTGTTTGGAGTGCATGGAGATGAGATGTGGGCATTGAAATGACGGTCAGGTCTGCATGAGGATAGATGGGTATTAATTCGTGAGAGGATGGGTATGAAATATTAGAGAGAGAAAGTTGGGTATGAAGAAAATGGGATGGAAGGATGGCCGGGTTTGCATGATTCTCACGCGCATGGGCGGGTGAATTTGGAGCTTCAAGAGAGGCTTCGGATGAGTTTTGGGCACACAAGATGGGAAGATGAGGTTTAGACATGAATCAGGTGGGTAAGGGTAGCAAAACGGTTCAAACAAGACAACAACAATTAACATCTCCACATAGAGCAAAATGAAGCAACAAAACTTCTCCGGGTTAAAATCAATACTAAGAGGGATAATGAATGAAACGATCAGCAAGCATATGAAGAAACCAGATATTGATGCTACTCAGATATAACTCCTGTTATTCCTAAACAAGCATAAAAGCGGAACCGAACAACTCCAGGAGAAAGAGAAAACAGTAGTGGTAAAAATAAAGCAAAGGATACATGATGAGCTTACCTGGATGCCTCCTCGAGCAAAAATATTTGGATCTCACAAAACCTCCACCTCTGTTTAGCCTCCTCTCCGAGAAAAGAAACTCCTCTAGCCCTCGTCTCTCCCCCTTTCCGCCTTTTCCTTTCTTTCTTCCTTCCTTCACCTTTTCTTTCCTTTTCTGATCCGGAAAACTAGCACCCACTCTCCTGTTCCCTGCTCAGCATGTCTGGAGCCCCAACCACCACTATGGCTGTGGTCAGTTGCTCCCCACACGTTTCATGCAGCTGATGTTTCCAAAAAACGGTCCCCGTCCCAGCCTTTCTCGAGTTGACACGCGTAAAACCTCAGAAATGCTCCGCCTGATAAGAAACGAGCTGCAGATAGATGGGGGTCTACAATCTATATATATATATATATATATATATATATATATATATATATATATTGTTGATTCACTTTAGAATTTGGATATTCTTTGTTTTGTTGAAGTTTAGAAAATTAAGTTTCATCCATAATATGCCCAAAAAAAAAAAATATTAACCCTTATGCGGTTAATTCTCATGTACTCATTTTATGAAAACAAAGTTCTAAATTACATGAAAAGCAAGATTTTGTTTCTCATGTTTCAGATGATAAATCTAATGCAACAATAGTTTGTTTAACGGTAGGATTAACCAAAGCCTATTACAATTGAAATAGTGCTTATAAGATACCATCAATACAAATTTCTATTTAAAAAAATATATTTATATTTAATTTTTCTTTCTTAAAAAAAAAAAAAACAAAGCAAATTATTTTGTTTATTTTTTATTAATAAATTTTAAAAATATGTAACATTAACTTTATTATCTAACTGTCAACGTACGTGGACTAAACCTAGTTTTTTTTTTTTTTTTTTTTTTAAGAGGCATAAAAAGGTTGGATTTGATCAATTCTATAGAGAAAAATTAGCCAAACTGATATGATGGGTTGACATTTAAATAAAGTCGAATCAAACTTTTATTAATGAAAAAACTGAATGAAATTTATTGAGGACGGTTTCTTTCTGTTAATATAAATTGGTTAAGCATAAACTAATTTGCGACTTAGGCCCAATTATATAAAACCAATTTGGGCCCAGAGCCCAAATAAATCGCAAGCCCAAAATATACTTCATTCTCGAAATCTTGGCCCAAAACACATTTGATTGCTTGAAATCTCAAGTCGTCGAGCCAAGTATTATATCATTACCAAAAATAAAATTTAATTTGGGCTGGGCCTTAGGTTAATAAAAAGGCTAATTTTTGATAGACGAGAAAGACCAACAAGAGAAACATAAATCATACGTCAAAAACCAAAGGGAAAAAAAAGGGAGAAGAGATTTGGAGCTATATTTCTCCCTATTCTTGTTTTGAAAACTTAGCTCACTGTTTCTTACAACAATAGCCCCTTAATTCTTCTGGCAAGTGAGATCAAGCTTGTATAATTTTCTAAATAATGAATTCATTTAGCTAAATGGGTGTTTAGCTATTTTGATCTACAAAAGTTGCATTCGTTTCAAGCATGGATCAAGTGATTTCGTAAACCATGGGAACATGATTTTCCATGTAATAATTATTTATTAGTTTCCACTTGGAGTAAATGGAAATTAATATCACAATATGAGAGTATTTGTGAAACACTGCATGTTAAGTTTTGAGAAATGAGTGGATTTTCAGATGACTCAAGCTGCACGCCCCTCTGCTAAATCCCATACGCTGAGCCCCACCATCAATTTGACCTATAGAAAGATAGCAGTAGAGGATATAACCGTCGGCGCGCGCAATCAGATCCAAGACAAATCATTACCAACGCATTATTAATTAAAACACAAGCAAAGTCAATGTCAAGCATATAAGGTAACACAGTCGGTATCTGTGCAAAGACACAAACACAAGTCTTCTAGCCACATTAACCATCAACTTAAAGCATCATGCAGGCCTTTTCTGTTGCAACTAGGTATATATAGCAGTCAGATATATTGTTTTCCCTCTGCTCCTCACTGAATGTACAACTACAGTTTTTTTTTATTTTTCCTGCCATGGAGGGAGAGTTTTTGTAGAGATTGGGAGCAAGACTCCCACCCCGGTGTTGGCTTTCACGGCATATAAGACCTCCTCTTGATTAGTCCGATGAAAACAACCATAGCCGTGAAAGAGAAGGGGTTGGGGATTGATAGTGGCGGTCATGAGGAAGTGCCGCAGTTAAATCTCCATATCAGGGAGAATGCACATTTGTAGCGATGGCGCTGCTGTGGGTGGAGGTGGGGTGATTGTGGCGGCGCCATTGCCCCAGCTCCAAGGTGGAGTCACCATCTTCAGCTTCTGCAATCCCCTACAAATCAGTACATACATATTGATCAAAACGATGAAAATAAAACTACTGTCCATAAAAATATCATATTATTTTCCTCAAATCAATATATTACAGCTCAAGGATACCATTGAAAACTTGAAGTAACGGTGCCATTTTAGCTGTGCATATAACTGAATCAGAACTTCAAGATTCAGGTATCATCTAGGAGCACCTGTTTTGCATAACTTAATAATTGTGTTTAGACATTTTTTTTTCATGAAATTATGATATTTTGCGATGGCAGCCTTACAGCATTATGATTAATGGTCACTTTCTACTACAATGCAGCTCAGAAAAAAAGGAAAGAAAAGAAGGAAAACATATAATTTGCATAATTTTTACATATAATTCTGAATTACCTGCCTGGGGTCGCATCAAATGTTGCCGTGATTGTGCAGTTTCGCTTTCATCAACTCCTGCAGTTAAACTGTCGCTTAAGTTCAAGAACGTATGTAAACTATATTCCACGAAATTTTCACCAGGAGAGAATTTGTATACAAGGATATTTGAAGAAGGGGGTATGCAGTTAGTGTTAGCCCCTTATGCCCAACATACTGCACAATGCTCATGAGTGGCACATTGCACTTGCGCACATGGCTTGAGGCATGCGGGAAGGCATGTCAAAGATAAGACAAGGTGGCATTGAGGGTGTTAGAGGTTGTTATGAGGTGTGCAACATCAGCAGCAATTGGCCCATGACTTGGAAGAACATGTAGACAGTGTGAGAAAGGTGTTCCAGAGATTGAAGGAGAACAAGCTTTATGTGAGAAAAAGAGAAATGTGAGTTTGCACAGGAGGCAATGTTCCTCAGGCATAAAATCAGCAAGCGCCAAATCCATATAGATGAGGCCAAGGTTAAGACAATGGATGAGGACATTTGCATTGCTAGAAAGGTCATTCCATTTGCCAAAGATGGGAGAAGATATCCAAACCAATAGGAAATCTTGCTTAGTTCGACAAGAATGGGAAGTAGTGTTGCAACCCTTACATATTCTAGAGAACCTTGGGAGAATGTTTTATGGATGTCATTGAAGAAGTTCCAAAGGTGCATGAATCATTGTTGATTGATTTTGAAAATATGCTGCCTTTGACATCACTCTACATTCCTGCACTGCAAAAAAGGCAGCTAGGCTGTTCTATAGTCACATGGTGAAATATTTTGTCTTACCGAAGGATGTAATCAATGATCAAGATGGTAGATTGACAGGGTGGCGCTAAACTGAATCATAAATCTCCTAGTTTTTGCCAGATAGAAAGGGTCAATGCATTACTGGAGGATTACTTGTGATATTATAAAAATACAACTCAGAAAAACTGGGTTCCTTTGGTGTATACTACTACACAATTGTGTTACAAACTCCGTAAAAGATTTGTGATGGGGATGAGCTCTTAGGAAGTACTGATCGGATGGCAGGTTATGATCCTAATGGAGGTAGCTAAGCAACAAATTGGTGGTGGGTGTTTTGAAGCCTTAGATTTGCAAGGTCCAAGCAAAAGATATTGGATGAGGCAAGGGACACTTTGGAAAAGGTGGTAGAGAAGATGAAAAAGTATGTTGATGGAGCTAAAAGGCCCTTGGAGTTCTTGATTAGGGATAAGGTGTCAAACCTCAACATCCACTCTAAGGGCATGACAGTCATTTCATACCTCATGCCCAAAGACTCATAGTGCAAATGTCTCAAACAATCATTTTATAATTGAAAAGTTATCAATTACAAAATTCCTGTTTAGAGTAGTAAAAGATACTATCATTCTCAAAAGTCAACTTAAGAAAACGAACACAACAACTATTTGGCAATTGTCCTAACAACTTCAAACTCAAAACAATTTAAATAATAATTAATTTCTAACATTAAAATAATGTCCAAAATAAAAGCCTAAACCAAAAATCCTAAAAAGGACAAATTCCCAACCACACTGGCATTCCTCTTCATTCAAAGTAAGAGTACTTGAAAAATTATCAATAAAAGGAAATGACATCAAAGCCCAATAAAAAATATTGATTCAGTTTCATGAATAAAAAAATTTCAATTATAAATGCAAATAGGAATTATAATTTACAATCTTTTTCATAAAAACTATTGAATTCAAACATGTTAAAGCATCCAAAACTTTTCAACCAAACTTTTTCATATTTATGTGAATAACAATTTTAGATCAAATCAAATCAAATGCACTCAAAATATTTTTACTCTAGTTATCAAATAATAAATGTTTGATTATGTGGGATTTTACAAGCGGGTGACTAGTACAAAATTTGTTCGTTTTAAGGTGGATAGAACAAAATACTACTAGTACTAATAACCTCTAACCAAACCATTCCTTACCAAGGAATGTAAAGGTAAAAAATAATTTACTCATATTGACTAGGACCAAATAAACTAGAGTCAAAACACTTTTATCTCATTTATTCAAACTTAAAAAAGACATAATATCTCAATATCTTTCTTAAAAAAAAGTTTTAACATATTTTTCATGTAAAATGTATTTGATCAATGCAGAAAAACAACAATAACATCTTATATAATTCAAAATAACATGCAGAAAAGGAAAGATTTTCTTTTACAAAATTTGTATTAATTTCCATTACCTCAAAGAAGTACTCAAATTCCTAAAAAGTTTACTATCGAAGAATTAATCTTGACCTAATATAATATAAGAAAACAACTATTTACTAGACTATTTATCTAAAATTATAACTTGACATTCTTAATAATACATTGTTTTAATAATAACATTCCTAATTACCAACAATAATTTAAACTCTTGCTCTTAAATCCAATTCCAAGACTTTAACATTTTTTTTTATTATTTTTTTAAAACTAAATATCTCTCTAAAAAAATTTCCTTTTATTTCTTTAAACTAAATTATTTATTATTATAATTTTGTTTTTCTTTTCATTTAAACTTAAACGAACAACCATTCCATGTAAGCAAGAATCCTACTCCAACACCAAGCATTCTAGTAATCTCACTCCAATAGTAATCCCACTTCCACCTATACTATAATTTTATTAATCTCAATCATCTTATTTACACAATATCCAGCCTAGCCTAGTCAACTTTGACATTTACTCTAGTTATCAAATAACAAAAGCTGCCCAATTAGGTAGAACTTTTTTGCCTAATAAGGTGAGACTTTACAAAATGATGGTTAGCTTAAAATTTGATCATTTTAAAGTGGATGGAACCAAAAACTATTAGTATTAGTAACCTTTAACCAAACACCTAGAGGTTAGGGCTCAAAGTAATTGCATTCCCCACCAAGGAATGTAGGGGTCATCGATAATACTCTTATTGACTATGGTCAAACAAACCAGAGTCAAAACACTTGGTTTCATTTGTTCAAACTTACAAAAAAATATATTATCTCCATATTTTTCTATTATTAAAAAAAAAAAATTGTTCTTAACATATTTTACATTTCTTCTACAAAGTCTATATTAATTTCCCTTACCTCCAAGAAGCCCACAAAATCCTGAAGAATTTACTATTGAAGAACTTAATCTTTACCTAATATAAATTAAGAAAATGACTATTATTGATTATTTATCTTAAACCATAGCTTAACATTTCTAATAATATTTTGTTTTAATGTTAATATTTTTAATTACCAATGCTAATTTGAATTGTTGCTCTTAAATCCAATCCTAAGAATTTATCATTATTTTTTCATTTTTTTAAACTAGATATCTCAAAAAAATTTCCTTTTATTTATTTGAACTAAACTAGTTATTGGTATAATTTAGTTTTTCTCCTCATTTCAACATAAACCAATAAGCATCCTATGCAAGTAGGGATCCCACACCAATATTAGGCAATTCCAATCCAACACCAAACATTCTAGTAATCCCACTCCAACACCTATATTGCAACTTATTTATTTATTTAATTATATTATCTCTCTGCACAACAATTATTCTAGCTACTTTATTGTTTTCCACAATACCATCATATCATAATCTTTCATCTCCATTATAGTCATTCTCTCTCATACATAGCCATCACACACGCTTCTTCTTATTTTTGTTTTTTCCCCTTTTTTTTTTTATGAACCTTAACTTCCACACAAAACACACATCCACACGTTTGTTTTTTTTTTTTTTTTTTTTTTTCCACACCCTACAATCCATAATCATACACTTTTCTTGTAATCATTATTTTTCCATTTTTTCCTCATCTAAAATCTATGATTTCTTTTCTTTTATTTATTTTTATTTTTATTGTTTAGATCTACTCATTTGAATATTCAGAATTTATCTATCTCCACCAATAAATCACCTATGTTCATATACTGCTAATAATATAATTTATTTAATTTTTAATAAATTGAAGCCTAATCTAAATTCAAATCTTGTAAAAGAAATTTAAATTGCTCAAAACTAATTAAAAAATACCAATCTAAGGTTTAAAATCTTACATGAAAAAAACAGATTTTCAAACCCTAACCTCCCAAATCTTTAACACTATATTCTCTTATCTCTCTTTTCTCCACAAAAGGATTTCTATACAAAGAAGTGAAGAAATTTATTATTTATACCTAGTGTTTTATTGTAAAAAACATTTCTACCCCTTTTAATTAATTTAAAATTAGCATTTACTCCTAAAATCAAGTTTGGGGCATTACACAAGGTCTTCCTGAAACTGTCCCTTTAGATTTGGAAAATGATCAATAGCAAAACGATGCAGTGTGGGTTCATTATGTAGTTTAATAGAACCTCTGAAGTATTTAAGAGGGTTCGCCAGGTTGATTATAGATTGCTAGATTAATTGAAGATCCATCCAAGATTCCATGTCAGCTTCTTGAAACCCAACATTGAAGATGAATATCAAGAAAGGGTGCAGGCTGCACGTGCTCCACTTACCATTAGAAAGCAATTTGACAGAAAGATTGCTAAAATCCTTGATCATCACAAAATTGGAGGGCCAAGATAATGCATAAGACAGATTATCTGGTTCAACGCAAAGGGAGCTTTGAATCTGAAGCCAGTTGGGAACTGGATATGGCACATTGATAGTTTAAGGATGTTATCAAGAAGTACTAGGGGGATAAGTCGAAAAGGATGCCATCCTTTTTTTTAATGGGGGTGGTTTAGCAGTTGCATAGAGGAGAGATCAGAAATGTGTATAAGCCTCTGCATATACAGAGAGGGGAGGTTCTATCTGCTGTAGGCTAAGTGTTGAGACAGTTAAGATAATTTTGTGTCCTTGTATGTTGATGAAAGTAATACAAGTTACGAGTTTCCTTCCCGTGATTTGTTCGTGTTTTCTTCTTTCCTACTTGTCAACTATTGAATAAGATTGAGGGTTGCCTAAGTAGAGAATTAGCGCCAGACATTCAAAATATATATACACACTTGGTTGTGACAGTTACTAACCTCTACAGCATGAAAGATGACTATACCAATGAGCTGAAGAAGGCCTCGGCTTTGGCAAATCTGGGGTCAAACACACATTGATGTACTCCACCTCTAGATCAGGGACGTGCTTGATCTTTGGCCAATCTGGGCCTCCTCCCTTATCGTTTCTGCATCGCTCCATCAACAGTGGGCATCCTTGAATTACCAAATGTTGAAGGGAGGGGGAGATACCTTCCTTGGGCAAGCACAAGAGTTTGGGGCAGTCCTCAATATAAAGATCATTGAGGGAGTCGAGACTCTTCAGCACATCCTCGGGGCCAAGGGACTCAAGACTGGGGCAGCAACCGATTGTTAAGCATTCAAGCGTTTTGGGGAGTCCTTCATGCGGCAATGTCACAAGCCTGGGGCAGCGTTGAATGGACAATAGTTTGAGGAAGGTCAAACCTTGGAATGGTGTTGCTTCTTCAGACAAAGACATTAGATCCTTGCAATGCCGAATATGCAAAGCCTTGAGACGGGGAAGGTAAGGCCACTTTGGGAAGGAGGTGGTGTTTGAGATGTTGGAAATCACCAAAGAGCTTAGAGAACTGTTGTCGGGTATTGCCCTCACTAGTTTTCCACCCTGACATGCTTTGTCAACTGCCAAATGCTGAAGATGTCGGAAGCACTCTGGATTTGGGAGGTCTGTCACTAATTCACACCAATTAATTTCCAACTTCTGTGGGGCAAAGACTAGTGGCAGTGCCTGCAGCTTTGGGCAACAAACAACCTTCAATTCTAATAGCTCAGAAAAGGAAGAATTCACTTCATTCCAATCTTGCAGAACCAGATTGTCAATGAGTACCAGAAACATCAGAGATTGGGTTACTGGAAGAGCCTTGAGGGAGTCACACTTTTTGATCTTCAATTTTCTTAGCATAGGGAAAGTGGGTAACTTTGTTAGGTTTGGGCAGTTACGAATATTTAGTTTCTCCAAGGAAACATTGTTAACCTGGGGACATTTGTCTTGCAATTCCTCTAACTCCTGCATTCCTTTCAGGTAGAGCTGTTGAAGGTGGGGTAACTGACCAAGTGAGAGAATTTTGCAGTTTGTGCAACCATTTAAGGAAAGAGTCGACAGATTTTGAAGCCACCCATCAGTCATCCAATATGGAAATTTGGAACCCCTGAAGTAATAAATCCGGAGCTCCTTGAGGTTTGAGTGAGACTGTAGATCTTCAAGCACCTGCCCATGAGAAACTGCATCTTGGGGCCCAGCAACATCTCGGTCACTCCATTCTAAAACAAGCTTCTCAACGCTTTCTTTCTCCTTCAACATTGCCTCCACTGCATTTCTCACTGCATTCTCAAGCTTTGAAATGTGCAATGTTCCTGTAAGGTAGGCCATACCCTTTAGTTCTTCAATGCCATAACCAGTCTTGCAGCCAATTGGAAACACATGCAAGTTGTGCAGGCTGGTTAAGCTCCCCATCCTCGGTGGCAGCTCGGTACAATTGTACCAGAACCTTTCATCTAGCTCCAGATGTCGCAGGTTGATCAAGTTGCCAAAGTCCTTGGGCAATTGGGAAAGTAAAAGACACCCTAAGAGTTTCAGCGTTTGCAAATTGTAGAGGTTACATAAGGAGCCGGGAAGCCTAGTGATTTCAGTTTTGCTGAGGTCCAGGTAGCGCAACAGCTCCAACTGGTCGATTGATTCTGGCACTGTGGAGATTGTGCTTGAACTCAGATCCAACACCCGGATGCATGTCAAAGCCTGGAACATCTTGTCAAGGGTATTCCCAATATTTTTCAAGTATCCACAGGGGAACAGAAGTGTACGTAACTGCCTAGATTTATCAACAATCTGTCGAACAGGTTGCCCTACATCTTTGCCCAGCAGTGACACATGACGGGTTTTCTGAGATGGATAGCACTTCTCGCTGTCTTTCACTTGCAAGCAAAGTGGGCCGGAAACTAGCTGTGCCAACTCGTGGATAAGATCATGCATCATATATTGGTCACTTCCCTTATCGGAAGGTTGAAAGAAGGACCTCAATAGCAACTCATCAAAATATTGACTTCCGGTTTCCTCTGGGCTTTCTTGTCCTGTGGATTGAATGAAGTCTTCTGCCATCCATAACTTGACCAGGTCTTTTTTATCGAACACATATGCCTTGGGAAATAAGGAGCAGTATGCAAAGCACTGCTTTATATGAGAAGGTAAATGGTCATAACTCAGTTTTAGGGCAGGCAAAATATTGTGCTTCTCTACTTTGCAAATGTCATTTGCTGAGATTTTCTGCCATTTGTTTACATCAGTGTTGCCACGCAACAGACCTGCCATTGCCTTGACTGCCAAAGGCAAGCCTCTGCACTTGGCTACGATTTTCCTACCAATTTTTTCCAGGGCCCCCCGTGTTCTGTTTGACTCCTTACTTGGTTTAAAGGCGATCCTTCTGAACAACTGCCAACAGTCATCGTCTGGCAGAAGACCCAAGCGATGAGGATTTTGGGTGCCCATGATATCAGACACTTTAATTGTCCTGCTGGTAACCAGGACTCTACTTCCTCTTTCCCCATGCCTCAAGACTTTCTCAAGCAGCTCCCACTGAAAGTAATTGTCAGTCCAGACATCGTCTAGGACCATTAAAAATCTTTTTCCAGCCAACAATTGGATAACACGAGACTCTAGCATGCTTGTGGATAAACCTCCAAGTTCACAATTCATGTGGGAGAGAGATGTAAAGATGTCTTCAAGAATTCTAGGGAAGTTAAAGTCAACTGTGACACAAACCCAGATCCTTAAAGCAAAATGTTGGACTGCTTCAGGATGATTGAAGATGAGTTGAGCAAGAGTTGTTTTGCCCAGACCAGCCATCCCAATGATGGGAATGACAGAAAAGTGGCACTCTTCTCCCTGGTCGGATTCATGGGATAGAAGCATATCTAATATCTCAGATTTATCATCTTCCCTACCAACAACATTAGCTACAGAAGCCACAGGACTGGTACGGTGTAGATGCCGTGGGTAGGGGATCTTTGGCCTCCCAACACATTCAGATCTTAACCTTTGTGTTGTTTGTGAAATCAAATCTATCCTAGCTACGATGCCCTTGATCTGGAGGAAGGAAACGTTAAATCGAAGGGAAGCTTTAACTGGACATACCTGCTGCTGCTGTTTTTGTCTAATTCTTCGGTGAACTTTAGTTGAAAAAGCCCCTACTGCATCTTGTGCATCCGAAGCTGCATCTTGAAGCTCTCCCAGCCAATATTTCAAGTCTGGATCAACCACTTGCATGTCCTCCTCATCCATCGGCTCTGCTTTTATTAAGACTCTTGAAAGCTTTTCCAATTCATCCATGATGCGTTCTAATGATGGAATGTCTTCTATTCTCATCAACGACCGTATCTCATTCACGACACTGATCGCGATGGGGCTGATTATAATTGAAACTGGGTTATACATGGCTGCCTCTTCTCTGGTTTTGTGGGTGTCGGCTGCCCCTTCTCTGGTTTTGTGGGTGTCTCTGTTTTGAAGATGCCTGGAAGTAATGAATCGGAAACTTTATCCTAGACCTAATTTAGTGGTTGGG
This sequence comes from Vitis cinerea var. helleri x Vitis rupestris, assembly GCA_945999865.1. Classification (NCBI taxonomy): domain Eukaryota; kingdom Viridiplantae; phylum Streptophyta; class Magnoliopsida; order Vitales; family Vitaceae; genus Vitis; species Vitis cinerea var. helleri x Vitis rupestris. The sequence goes on along the minus strand of OX253931.1, from coordinate 1,344,850 downwards.
GGGGAGATTAATTGCACCACACATTGTTATCATTGGGGCTGTTGGGAATTAGTCCCATGCACCACACATTGTTATCATCTATTACAATAACCAATTATAAAATCTGTTTAAATGTTTAATATAATAATTACCTTTTGGGAATTTTTTTATGAAGTAGAAAAATAAAGGAAATTTTGGAAAGAGAAATTACAATTTTTTTTTTTTGAATATAAAGTGATAAACCCAAGAGGTAAAGAAAAATAAATAAATTTAAAAAAAACTAAAATTTCTAAAAAAAAAAATAATTTAGTTCTATAATTTATAAATTAAGGAAAAGTAAATTTATTTTATTTTAACTTCAAATTACTTGTAGAAAAAATTGGACGAATATTTGAAATGTGAAAAGCAATATAATTGGTTTATGAAGGGAAAAAATATTGAATAATTTCAATGAATTGAATAGTAAATGAAATTAGATTTTTTTTTTTATAAAAGTGGGAAAATAGAAATAAATTTAAATAAGTATATATTATTTTAAAATTAAAATAGTTATGTACTAATTATTAATTGAGAAATATACGAATAGATTACTTTTTAGCATTTAAATTTACTTACACAAAAGATTGGTTGAAATATTAAAAATTCAATAAATAAAAGTATAATTAGTAACTCACTAATTTTTTAGTGAATTTCAATTTTAATTTTTCGGTCATCCATTGAACACTCCCTAAATGTAAAAAATTTAAAAAGGTAAAAGAAGTGAAGAATGGGGAGGTTACAAGAAATGTAATGATTCCTTACATTCTTCGTACCTTTACTAATTTTTTAGTATTTTTTTATTTTGATTTTTTCAGACATCATTTGAACACACCCTCATTGTAATAAACCTGCCTAAACAATATGTAAGTCGTATAAAATCCCCAAAAAATTTAAAAGGTCAAAGATGTGGAGAATGGGAAGGGTACGAAGAATGTGAGGATTCCTCACATTTTTTGTACCCCTAGTTAATTCTTTAGTATTTTTGGATTTTTTATTTTTCTAGGTATCCATTGAACACCCCCTAATTGTAATGAGATTATTTAAATAATATCTAAGCCATATGAGGTCCAAAAAAAAAAAAATTAACTTCAAAGAAGTGGAGAATTGGGAAGGTGCGAAGAATGTAAGGAATTCTCACATTCTTCGTACCCTTACTAATTTTTCAGTATTTTTGGATTTTGATTTTTTTCAGGTATCCATTGAATACCTCTTAAGTGTAATGAACCTATCTAAACAATATCCAAGCCATATGAGATCCTAAAAAAAAATTAAACTTCAAAGAAGTGGAGAATGGGAGGGTACGAAAAATGTGAGGATTTCACACATTCTTCATACCCTTGCTAATTTTCAAGTATTTTTGGATTTTGATTTTTCCAAGTATCCACTGAACACCCCCTAATTGTAATGATATTATTTAAATAATATCCAAGTCATATGAGATTCCAAAAAAAAAAAAAAAAATTAAACTTCAAATAAGTGAAGAATTGGGAAGGTACAAAGAATGTGAGGATTCCTCATATTCTTCGTACCTTTATTAATTTTTCAGTGTTTTTGGATTTTAATTTTTTAAAGCATTCATTGAATACCCCCCTAATTGTACTGAGATTATTTAAATAATATCCAAGCCATATGAGATCCCAAAAAAATATTTAAACTTCAAAGAAGTGGAGAATTAGGAGGGTACAAGGAATGTGAGAAATCCTCACATTCTTCGTACCCTTACTAATTTTTTAGTATTTTTGGATTTTGATTTTTCCAAGCATTCATTGAACACCCACTGAGTGTAATGCACCTATTTAAACAATATCTAAGCCATATGAGGTCTCAAAATCTTTTTAAACTTCAAAGAAGTGGTGAATTGGGAGGGTACAAGGAATGTGAGGATTCCTCACATTCTTCATACCTTTGTTAATTTTTAAGTATTTTTAGATTTTCATTTTTTGGGACATCCATCGAACACCCCTTAATTGTAATAAGATTATTTTAATAATATCCAAGCCATACGAGATCCCAAAAAAAAAAAATTTAAACTTAAAAAAAAAAAAAAAAAAACCAAAAGTGGAGAATTGGGAGGGTCCCTCACATTCTTCATACCTTTGCTAATTTTTTTAATATTTTTGGATTTTGATTTTTTCGGGCATCCATCGAACACCCACTGAGTGTAATGAACCTATCTAAAAAATATCTAAATCATACAAGGTCCCAAATTTTTTTTTTAAACTTCAAAGAAGTGGAGAATTGGGAGAGTACGAGGAATGTGAGAATTCCTCACATTCTTCGTACCCTTGCTAATTTTTAAGTATTTTTGGATTTTGATTTTTCCGGGTATTCATTTAACACCCCCTAATTGTAATGAGATTATTTAAATAATATGCAAGTTATATGAGATCCCAAAAAAAAAAAAATCTTCAAAGAAGTGGAGAATTGGGAAGGTACGAAGAATGCTATTATTCTTCTATTTAATGTCACCTAAGAAAATTAACCAAAAATGGTAAATTTCAACCATCAAGTGTACCATTGTACATGTTTTTTTCTACATGTGGCAACCTATTAAAATTTGTCATTACTTCACCAACAAAACACCTACATATGTTAGTAATTATTTGGAAACCAATCTTTTCTAAGGGAGCTTCCTATCATATGTAATATAAAATAAGAGCATAAAAGGAAATAAAATAAAAGAGGGAATCCCATGGCCTTAGGGATCTTATTGCTTATTTGGTAACCCAAATATTTCAAAATCCAAACATACTAAAATGAATTTGCAACAATAATAAGGTTAGTGGCTTTATAAAAGATTGAGAGTACCCTTAAAAAAAAAAACCTAAAAAGGTCATTGAAGTCACCAAGAGCGCTTGAAGGAAGCTTGGAACACTTGAAGTGCTTCGAGCGCTTGATGTACCTTTGAGCGTTGGAAGGACCACTCAAGCCCTCGATGATAGCTCAAGTGCTAATTAGCTGCTCAAGCATTTGTAGAATCAAAGGATGGATTTCTTCATCTCTGATCATTGTTTTATTTGAAAAAACTCTTTTCTCTAGTAGGAGAATGTGCAAGAACACCAAGTAATTGTGTGAAAATATGTCCATACTAGGTTATATATATTGATAAAAACTGGATTTTTACATCAAAATCCTATACTCCAATAATTTGGAGTTTACAAACCAATCTATAAGTAAAAATGAGATTTTTATATTAAACAAAAAATCTTATACCCCTTTTGGGGTTTACAACCCATCTAGGGAAAGTAAAACAAGTTAATGATTATAATAAAAATACTAATAAATAAAGATTAAAAGATCTCATGCACAAACATTCATCCTTGGGACCATAAGATAAATAACAAACCTAGCAAAAACAAGCATTAACACACCCTAAAAAGGATCTAACATGTTTTTCCCTAACATAGGGCTCTAATACCAGTTGTAAGGAATGTCGAATTACTTTATTCCTTATTCTAGAATTAGGTTAGGTGCATGCAATGACTTTCTAGGCCATCTAAATCCTAGCAACTAAAGTGAAGACACATTTTTCTTAACAAAAACAGATCTAGATATTTGAATAAGAAAACCATATATACCAATGATTTAGATTTTCCCAAATCGTTTCCTTTCAGTGAAGAATGATATCGAAGTTGATAAAGATCCTATAAACCTGTGATCTTCCAATCGGTGACTCCTTTGATACTTGACACTCAAATGATGGAAGTTTGGAGGGTAAAGGCAAAGGCTCTCTCTCTATAATATAGAGAATGAATGGAAGACCTTAAAACTCTTACTCTTAAGGCGGTATATAAAAGGTTCCTACTGGGTTTAAGTGACTTGAGCCCACCGTGGGCTTAGGTCACTTAATCTAACCCAAAAAAAAGGCCCTAATTGATTAATTAACCTAATAGGACTATCTAATTAATCAATTAGCCTCATCCAATGATATCCTTCACTAACCCATATGCAATCTTACACAATCACCAAAACCCCCTTATGCACATAAGTTAACTAAGAGTGGACCTAATCCTTATAAACTGTGTCATCAAGATATATGAGCTTGAATGGAACCATTGGGACTTATAGGATAGTACTGATTCACTCAAAATCCAATTATAAAATTGACTCAACATCCCACTACAAAAAATCAATTGCAATTAAGTACCCTACGTAAATGACAATGAGACACTAAGTGCTCTAGTTTATGAGTTACTATTCGTTGTATATAGTCTCCTCATGAATTGGTGTACATAATCTAATGAGGTGAAACCATCCTTGAGTTCCAAATCCTTGTATAGTGTGATCAATTGACATATCTTAGTTCACCAAGAGTTAATGTCAAGTTGCACTTAAGGAACTATTATGATTATAGTTTACCTGAACACACATCCTTAGGATAACCTAAGGGGATTCATTATCTCAATCCCATGAGATGTCATAGCTAATGGCTTCCATCAATAGTGACCTAATCCATATGGAATATATGTCACTTTAGGATCTCACCCATAGATCAAAACTACTACTAACTTTGGCACAACATAGCAGCTTGGTGAAGTGATGACTAGCCAATAGCCTTAAATCATGACTCACCTTAGGTCATGTCTAAGATATAACCATACAAACTAGTGCACACACCATAAGAACCCCATCTCAATGGCCAAGATCAACCATCCCTCCAGTTAGAAGGTAGTTCACTATAACCTTAAAAGGGTTGCTTAACTCCACGAATTGGTTGTGAAGAAATCATCTACTGGCAAGGAACCCCATGACTTGGATATTTCGCCCAACTCCCAATTCACCCAAATCATGTACAATGTAAGAGATGCAAGCCTAAATGCTCATAAAGTCTAATACATGGAAAAATTATAGATTAAGGTGAAATAAGAAATTTATTATATACATAATAAACTTAAAATCATGTCATGCTTTTAAGGGCTCTATCTTAACATATTCACAATATATATAGGGGAAACTTCAAAGAGGAAAGAGCCAAAGAAACCATCAATTTTGGTACAACATGGTGAGTACTCACTGTTATAATAAGAGTAGTTCATAGACAAGTCATTGCTATTTTTTTATTTTAGTCCTATATTTAGATAGAAAGACAAGATTATCATTAATATTAATAGAACATAGTAAGGTTTCTATAATAAAAAGTGCTATAATAGTTGATAGATTGATCTATTTTCATTTAGATATGCATATGATTTTTAAAGTAAATAGATTGATCTATTTTCATTTATATATGCATTTGATTTTCAAAGTGAATATTCATAATGTTTGTAGAAGGAATTTCAAATGGGAAGGAGATAGAAAAAACATCAATTTTAGTACATAATATTTGATAGATTGATCTACTTTCATTTAGATATGCATTTGATTTCCAAAGTGAATATTCATAGTGTTTATAGGGGGAACTTCAAAAGGAAAAGAGCTAGAAAAACCATCAATTTTAGTACATCAGAGTGAGTGCACATTGTTATAATAAGCAATAGCTTATAGATGAGCCATTGTTATGTTCTTATCCTACTCCTATCTTGGGAAAAAAAAAGAAGATTATCATTAATATTTGTAAAGCACAATAAGTTTTATATAATACAAATAACAATAGTTGATAGATTGATTTATTTCCATTGAGATATGTATTCGATGTTAAAGTAAATATTCATAATATTTAAAGCCAAACCATTAAAGAAGAAGGAACTAAATAAATAATCAATTGTAGTACAACACAATAAATGCTCATTTTTATAATGAAAATAGTTCATAGATGAGCCATTTTTATGTTTTTCCTTTAGTCTTCTCTCTTGATATGGAAAGAGAAGATTATCATCAAGATTTATAGAGCACTTAGCATCAAGATCTATAGAGCAGATTGAGTACTTTAAAATACAAATAACAATAGTTTAGAAATTGATCTATTTCAATTGGATATGCATGTGATTTTAAAATGAATATTCATAATGTTTACAAAAGGAACTTGAAAGGGGAAGGAACCAGAAAAACCATCAAATTTCATCTAACATAGTGAGTGCTCATTGTTATAATAGGAGTAGTTCATAGACAGACCATTGGTATTTTTTTTGTTCAATCCTTTCTTTAAATTGAAAGAAAATATTACAACTAAGATTTGCATGACATAGTTAGTGTTATTCAATACAAATAAGAATAGTTGATAGATTGATCTATTTCCAATGAGATATGCATTTTATTTTAAAGACAATGGTAATTTAAAAGAGGACCTTCAAGAGAAAAGAGTAAGAAAAACTAAGAGGAACTTCAAATAGGAAGGAACAAGAAAAAGCACCAGTTATAATAAGAATAGTTCATAAATAACTCATTGTTATGCTTTTCTTTTAGTTTTGTCCTTAGATAGAAAGAGAAGATTATCATCAAGAATTATAGAACATAGTGAGTAATTTAAATTAGAAATATTAATAATTGATAGATTGATTTATTTTCTTTTAGATATGCATTTGATTTTAAAGTTAATATTCACAATTTATATGAGGAACTTCAAAGGGGAAGGAGCCAGACAAACCATCAAATTTAGTACAACATAGTGAGTGCTTATTGTTGTTATAAGAGTAGTTCATAGATGACAAATGCAATGTTTTTCTTTTATTCCTCTATAAAAAGAGAAGATTAGCATCAAGATTTGCAAAGCATAATGAGTGCTCGACACTACAAATAACAATAGTTGGTAGATTGACCTATTTTCATTGAGATATGTTTTTGATTTTAAAGTGAATTCATAATGTTTACAGGAGGAACTTCAAAGGGGAAGCAGCCAGAGGAACCATCATTTTTAGTACATCAGAGTGAGTGCTCATTGTTGTAATAAGAATAGTTTATAAATGAACCATTGTTATATTTTTGCTTTAGTTCTATCTTTTTATCGAAAGAGAATATTATCATCAAGATTTGTTGAACATAGTGAGTGATCTAAAATACAAATATTAATAATTGATAGATTGATATATTTTCTTCTAGATATGCATTTGATTTTAAAGTTAATATTCCTAATATTTACAAAAGGAACTTCAAAGAGGAAGGAGCCAGGCAAACCATCAATTTTAGTACAACATAGTAAGTACTCATCGTTGTTATAAGAGTACTTCATAGATGAGAAATTGTTATGCTTTTCTTTTAATCCTCAATAAAAAGATAAGATTATCATCAAGATTTGAAAAGCACAATGAGTACTCTACACTACAAATAACAATAGTTGATAGATTGATCTATTTTTGTTGAGGTATGTATTTGATTTTAAAGTGAATTCATAATGTTTATAGGAGGAACTTCAAAGGGGAAGCAGCCAAAGGAACTATCATTTTTAGTACATCAAAGTGAGTGCTCATTGTTGTAATAAGAATAGTTTATAGATGAACCATCGTTACATTTTTCTTTTAGTCCTATCTTTTTATAGAAAGAGAAGATTATCATAAAGATTTGCAAAGCATAGTGAGTATTCTACAATACAAATAACAATAGTTAATAGATTGATTTGTTTTCATAGAGATAAACAGTTGATTTTAAATTGAATATTCATAATATTTAAAGGAGGAACCTTAAAGGAGAAAGAGCTAGAGAAACCAACAATTTTAGTTCAACATAATAAGTGCTCATTGTTATAATGAAAATAGTTCATAGTTGGCTCACTTTTTATGTTTCTCTATCAGTCTTGTCTTTTGATCTAGATATAAAAGATTATCATCAAGATTTGTAGAGCACATTGAGTGCTCTATAGTACAATTAACAATAGTTTACATATTGATCTATTTTCATTAAGATATGCTTGTGATTTTAAAGTGAATATTCATAATGTTTACAGGAGGAACTTTAGAGGAAAAGGAGCCAGAAAAACCATCGGTATAACATGGTGAGTACTCATTGCAATAATAAGAGTAGTTCATAGATGAGCCACTATTATGTGTTTAGATAGAAAGAGAGGACTGTCATGCAGGTTTGCAAATCACAATGAGTGTTATACAATAGAAGTACCAATTGTTGATACATTGATATATTTTCATTGAGATATGCATTTCATTTTGAAATGAATATTTATGACGTTTACAATAGGAACATCAAAGGGGAAGGAACAAGAAAAACCATCAAATTTAGTACAACATAGTTAGTGCTCCTTGTTATAATAAACGTAGTTCATGGATGAGCCATTGTTATGTTTTTTCTTTTGGTTATACCTTTAGATAGAAAGAGTAGAATCCTAATGTTTTCTCTATGATTGATTTAGCATAACATAGTGTTCTAAAAAGTAGACTATTGACAGTTCATAGATGACAAATTGATCTATTTTGCTATTAGCGATGCATTTCTATGGAAAGTGAAGATGCACAATAGTCGTCCATATAATAATACTAGTTTATAGATAACTATTTTTTTGTTTAGATATGAATGTCATTAGAAAGTGAAGATTTTAAATATTTACTCATGGAGATTCTAAATAGAATGGAGGCAGCAGGATCATCAAGTTCGGTAGAAAACAGCAAGTGCTATGCAACGCAACATCCAAGGTTCTAGATGATCATTGAATATTATTCTCCTTTTCAGATTTGGGTTTCTTTAAATCTAGAGGACGAAATTTTAAAAAGTAGCTAGTAGTTCTATCGATTTTAGCAGCACCAACAATTAATACTAGAACTATAATCCATAGATGATATATTGATTTTGCTAGTGCATTTTTTGTCTACCATTGGATAGAAAATGATAATTTATAATGTTTGCGAAAGGAAATGATCCAGCAGAACAATCAAGTTTAGCAAAACACTATGCATGATTAATAATATGATTGCTATAGTCTTTCAATTTCTCTTGTAGATAAGCAAAAACGTATCCAAATTTCATGCTGTTACAAACAACATGTTTAGGAATTTAAATTTTGCAACCAAATTATTGTGATGTGTTGATGACAGAAAGTTCTAAGTTTTTGACCACTTGACTAACATACTTTTATTTACTTATTTATCTTTAATTAGCTGTTTAGTCATGTTTATTGAAGTAGATGATTTATCAAAAACATGTTTAGTCATGTTTTGATTGAAGTAGATGATTTTAAGTTGATTACCTAATATTTTTGGGTAGTCCACAACTGCGTTAAAAACACGTAACATTAAGTTTCAAGTCCTCCTTACATGGTGATGATGCGACAAAATGGAAGGCAACTGAGGTATAAGGAGGTAAAAATACAAATTAATTTGCTCTCCACATTGCAAATATGGTAGAAAGATGTAAATTTTGGAACAGAAAATATCATTGCATTTACAATTTGTCAGTAATGTCCTTATCTTTTAGTTATTTTGGAAGTCCAAAAATTCTTGCTTCATTCACCTTTGTATGAATGTTAAACGCTAAATCTCATTGTAGGGTACTGAAGTTGGATGAAGATTCAAGGACAAGGGTTGCATGATGCTTGAAAATAGTGAATGAAAAACAAGTGGTTAGATATAAATAAGGTCTACTGTAGGTACTATTTGGACAACAACGAGTGTGGAGCATTTCTTTTTCCTCGTCACTTAAAGAGTGTTATTTTCATTCAATGACCTCTTTTTCCTCCTCATCAAGTGTGTGTTATTTTCATTTGAAGACCTCAAGACTCATGACTTTCTATGGCCTTGGAATACATTTTAGTTCAAGGTATATACAGGGTTTGGTATTTGGTGATAATTATATTATTAGATGTATTTAATTAAGACTTAAGATTACAGTCCAATTTAGCTTATGCCATCAAATAACGATGGATCAAAAATGCATACCAAGTGAGCTAATCTAAGCTAATGATCTACCACACCTGTATCACCTAAGAGAATACCATTCTTTAGGATGTAGAAGAGAACTTTATAGAGTAGCCTCTTGGAGATGATATGTGGTACTTTTTTCTAAGGGGTACTTTTTTCCAGTTTTCCCATCGTTTTCATGCTCAAGAAGATTAACATGATTTATTAAGATCAATTTGAAGTTGGTAAATTGGTCGTGCTAAAAAAGTTTGTTTGTACAAGCATGTGATGATGGTTGTAAAGGATCCATCTAGCATTCCTTAGAAGATATATGAAGGACAATGCCACGTCAATTTTTGAGATGGCATAGGTCGGTCATTTCTAGAAAGGAGCCTTTGTATTGGATATCATGAAACTAAAAAGAAAACTCAAGGAATTGGCAAAAAAAAAAATTCATTTTATTAATAGAGAACTTCTATTAAATCATCTCATGCAAATCCCTTATACACAACAATCAATACTTAAATAAAGAAAGAAAAAAAATAAACAGAAACATAATAATAACCAAAAAAATAAATATAAGTTTCAACACTCTCTTACCTAAAAAACAAAGAAAAAGAAAAAAAAAAAAGAAAATGGACTTTTATATAGGGGAAAGGATGGATGAGATGACGATACTATCTAAGCTGCCAAAGGCTCACTAAAATCCTAGAAACCTTCCTAAGGTTGAACCTAAACCTAAAACAAGCCAAAGCCCGAGCAAGGACCCTAAACCAAGGCTCACCAACAAGCTGCTCACCTAGGCTAAAACTAAGGAACCTTTAAAAGTTAAGCTAGGACCTTAAAAAACTCCCTAATGGTCTCTAAAATACAGCTCAAAAATCAATAATGAGACACTAACCAATGACCAACAAGGGACGCGATAAAATGACCAAGGAAAAAGATCCTAGGCATGCACTACAAGGGATCAAGACATAGGAGAAAAAAAAATGAAAACGAAATGATATGTGTTAGGGGATAAAATGGAGGGTTTAAAATAACTTTCAAGTTATTATATATATAATTATAATTATAAATTGAAGTGACACATTTAAATACATGTTTTTTTTTTTTATATTTTCAAACTATTTTATAAATACAATGTTTCTTGATTAAAAAAAAAACTATATATTAAAATATAATTACTTTTTGAATGAAATGTCACCAATTTGACTATTATAATTTTTTTTCTTTAAAAAAAAATTAAACTTGTTACCTTTATGTTAATATTGAGTATGTATACATTGAAAGTTCATATTTCTTACCAATACACATTATATTATTTCCCACTGTTATGAGTTATATCATACATTTATTGTTTTCTAAAACTTATATTTTCCTATATTTTTATTAATTTTGATCAATTTTGGTTCTATTCATATCTTTTCCAAATTTTTCTTCGCTATTTCTAATATTTCCCAATATTTCTATAACTTCCAATATTTTAATTCTTAAATATAGATAAATATTTTCATCCATGTACAAGGTTAAAAGGAGTTTATACATATATAGCATCAAAAACTTTATTCCTATTTAATATAAGACATCACAAATGCTCCTCATACAAATACAACGTTCTTATTGAGTCCCATGGGATTGTAAGATCAAACAAACAAACACCTTTTATGAAGCCAAACAAAGCCCCACATCGAGGTTAGGGATTGACTTTGATACTACTTGTAATGACTTTTACCTAACCACGTAGATATTTTTTGTCTCATACAATATTTACACGGTTGAGTGCGAGTTATTATAAATGGTATAAGAAATAATCTTTATCCTTGGTGTAGGGTTTGTTTGATCTTGTGAGGTGTGTTTGTCAGTTTGGTCCCATAATCCTATGGGATACAACGAGAACATTGTGTCTGTATGGTGGGGGGTTTGTGATATCTCACATTGGATACGAGAGAAAGTTCTTAACACTATATAAGTATGAGTCCTTTTTAACTCTATAGATAGGTTTAAAGCCATAAGGATATTTTTTGAAGCTAAAGTGGACAATATTACAAATGGTATCAGAGTCGATCCCTGATAGGGTTTGTTTGGTCCCATAGAGGGTGTTTGTCTTTTTGACCCCGTAATGGAAAGTGTTTGTGATGTCCCACATCATATAGGAGATAAAGTTTCTGACATTATATAAGTATGAATTTCTCTTTATTGTATAAATGTTTTTTAAAGCTGTGAGATCCTTTTCGGGCTTAGAGCGTATATAAGTATGAATTCCTCTTTATCGTATAAACTTTTTTTAAAGTTGTGAGATCTTTTTGGGCTTAGAGTAGATAATATCTACATGGTTAGATATGGGTCATTACAAAATATCAATTCTTTTTTGTTTTTTGTTTTTAAATGAATGGCTAGGATGCCACTGCCAGATCCGATGACTGATATCTATGTTCATCAGGTATGACGGTGGTACCATAGTGTTTTTCAAAAAAAATTGAAAACTCATACATGATACGAGATTATACAGACGTTGGTTTCAAATTTTATTTTGCTCTTCTTGAAATGAAGCACAAAAATAATCCTTTTTTTAATGAAAAGGTTCGAATAAAACAACCTTGGCGGATGGGCCGCCACGGAAATTAAAGACAATGGCCGTGGTTTTGTACAATTCGAGATAGTTGTTGATGCGGATCGCTTTATTAAAAAAAGTGATGGATTCGGGACAGCTTAATATTAATAAAATAAAACGTGATGTGGAAGTATGTTATATTTTAAAGGGAAACTTTGAAATCAAATCTTTCCAGATTATATATATATACATAAAGGTATCCTCAGGCCCACTTGTGTGTGGACAGATGGTATGAGAAGAAAAAAAAATCTTTTCCACGCTCCGATGCTTAGACAACGGGTGGATCCACACAACCTCTACTTATTTTTAATTATTTTTAGACGCATTGGCGGGTGTTATTCGATGGGTAAAAAGAGGTTACATAAACTTGTGGTAACGAGGGCTTCTTGTAGATCAAAGGGTAGGAATGAAAATGGGGGATGATAATAGGGTAGGATCGGACGGATCTTCCCCATTTCGCCCCGTTTCATTTATTTAAATGGATCTTATTTTTATCCTATTAAAAAAAAAAAAGTCAAGTAGCACAAACATGCCAATTTCCATACTCGTTCATCTTATTGGTTTATTTTTTTTTTCTTACTTTTTTAAACTTCGAAAAAAAATAATTATTTTTAAATACATTAAAATAATATATATTTTATAAATAATTAAAATATTATTGTGGACCCCGCATTTCGGCTCATGCATTTCCCACTCGATGGCGAACTCGATTTTAATTTGAAAAAATGATTTTGTTGATTAAAAAAAGACTTGGAGTCGCCACTTATTTTTGTTTTATTTTTAAAAGGGTAAACAAAATAAGAAAGAAAAACCCTAAGTGCGACTCCTAGTTTTGGAAAAGGCAATCTACGAAAAACCGGGTCGGGCTCGGGGGTCTGGTTACTTATCGGGAAGGTACGGTGAAGACCATAGCACCCCTCTAAGTCCCTAAAATCGGGTCTCTACTAATAGAATGAAGCTGACGTGGCAATCAATGAGAAAATCAATGGATACTCACCTAAATCATGCACAATATGGGAATCAAAACACGCAATAGAGGTTGACTAGAATGGAAGTGGATGCATACCTCGGCCACGAGCCACAATGCGCTATCAAGAAACGAGATTAGTGCACAATTAATGAATACAAAATATAGCTCATGCATATCGGAGTGCGAAACGAGACTCAAACAAAATACATTAAGCACGACAGTTGACAATCAAAGGGATCAAACATAGAGCCCCCACCAAAGCCCAATTTATTATTCATGGACTAGTCTCACAAATTCCGTGTTTCGAAATCATGAAGAATTCATCATTGCTTATGTAAAATCAAGAAAATCAGAAGATTATTTAGGAGCCGAAATGGAATTAAAACTATTTGAGTGAAAACTGGATTCTTGGAATTTGTTTGAAAATCGGGGGTCTTGGGAATTAAATTTAAGGGTTGGAATTTTGGGAATTAAATTATAAAGAAATTAGAATTTTGGAAATTGGAAATTAAGTTCGGAAATTGGAATTTTAAAGAATTGTTTAAAATGGTAATAATTAAATAGATTAATGTGAATATTGGAAATTTTGGAGTTAGAAATTAAATTTGAAAGTCGAAAATTTTAATGAATTGTTTAAGATGAAATTTTAGAATAAATAAATAAAATAATAATAATTAAATAGATAAATGTGAATATTGTAATTTTTGGAATTAGAAATTAAAATTGGAAGTCGGCAATTTAGATGAATTGTTTAAAATGGAATTTTAGAATAAATAAATAAGATAAAATAATAATAAATAAATAGATTAATGAATATTGGAATTTTTGGAATTAGAAATTAAAATTGGAAGTCGAAAATTTAGATGAATTGTTTAAGATGAAATTTTAGAATAAATAAATAAAATAATAATAATTAAATAGATAAATGTGAATATTGTAATTTTTGGAATTAGAAATTAAAATTGGAAGTCGAAAATTTAGATGAATTGTTTAAAATGGAATTTAGAATAAATAAATAAGATAAAATAATAATAAATAAATAGATTAATGCGAATATTGGAATTTTTGAGTCTAAAGATTAAATTTGGAAATCCGGTTTTGAAAATTTGAATTTTAATGATTGAAATAAATGACTAACTAAATAAATATGGAATAACGATGCTAATTAACGAAAATAACGTTTAAACGAATTATAATAATAGTAATAACAAATGAATAGTGAAATCTTTTTTTAATTGAAAATCAAATTAGGGAGCTGGATTTTTAAAGGATTAGGCTTTGAATAAGTAGATAAATATGAGATTATAACACTAATTAACGAGAATAATATTTAGGCGAATAAAGATGAATGATAGGATTTTTGGGATTGAAAATTTAAATTCAGAAGTTGGATTTTTGAAATATTGGGCCTTATATAAATAAATAGATAGGGAATAAGAACTCTAATTAACGAAAATAAAATTTAAACGAATAATGGAATTTCTAGGATTGAAAAAAAAATTAAATTAGGACATGAGGTTTTTGAAAGATTAGACTTTAAATAACTGGATAAATATATGATAACAATTCTAGTTGACGTAAATAAGATTTGAACGAATTATAGAAAAATTAAATTAAGACACGGGATTTTGAAATATTAGACTAGATTAATATGAGATTTTTAGAAGATGGTAAATAAATACATATGAAATAATAACAATTAACAATCATAATATTTAAACGAGTGACATTGCATAGGGGAATTTTCGGGATTGAATTTTCAAGAAATCAAAATTTTACAAACCGAATTTGAAATTAAATTTTAGGAAGTTATTTCGAAGATGATATTTCGTATAGCTAATTTTAAAATCTTCATTGGAAAAACATATTTATAACATTAGAAAAAGGACTTGAGAGGGTCGTATTCTTGGCCCGAATTTGGAGGATGGGGCTTAAGGTCCATGCAAACTGATCTAAACATGCAACTTGGGCTTTGGGAGCCCACCAACAAAGCCCACCAGCTGAACATCCATCATGAGGATCTGGAGGTGGCTGCCACTTTGTTTTTTTTTAAAACAAAATGGTGGCCAACGGATAGCAAGCCGACGGTGGGGAATAGGGCCTTCAAGTCGATGATGCCCATGAGGGTATGAGGGAATAGAGGTGGGGGGGCTGCTGCTTCTGCTGGAGCTCGCACTGCCATGGCTGGCGCTGCTGGTATCGCCGCCGTCTCCAACGCTGGACGGAGATCTTGGTGAAAAGGAAAGCAACGACGGCGACGAGTGGCAGGCTCCCTCTCCGGCAGTGGTTATTTGATGGACGGAGTGGCTTCTGTGGGCGAGAGATTGGGCCGTTGAGGAGTTTGATGGGTGGTCAGGAGGTGGATAATGATCCGCATGGCAAAAAAGCTTAGGGTCATGGCCATTGGGTCAGCATCTGGGCACAGGAAATGGGTGCTTGCCCACGGCATTGCAGGCTGGCTGCACTATACTAGATGATTCCCTTTGGTAACGCATGGGTCTTCCTATTGATAGAGAGCTTCTGGACCAGAGATTTCCATCTCCAAGAACATGAGTGCCAAAATAGAACTCCGAAAATATACTGAAAACCAAGCTAAAAATCAACCATAAAATGAAGGCATGCTGGCTCAAAACCTCCAAGAACATCCAAGAACATAATAAAATCCACAATGCTCGCATTCATACATCAGGATTAATAAAAGGAAGACAAACTAGCAAACCCAGAAATCATAACAAAATGGTATGGAAGCAAAGAGGTCCAGCTGAATAGAAACCATACCTGCTCCTTCTTCTCGGGCAAGCTCCTCTCTCGAAAAATCCCCCCCCGCCACCTGCAGCTCCCTCTGTTCTTTTTCTCTTCGCTCTTTTCTCTTCAGCCGATTCCTACCTTCCCGGGCAAGCTATTACCTGCTTCCCTATTCATCTCTCAACAGGTATGGGCTCTTCCAACTCCAGCATGGCCTCTGCCATGTCCATGCTGCCAGTCCTTTCGGGAGAAGAGGGCCCCCACTCCTCAAGTGCTGCCCGGTATCCCCACCTCCAAGGGGGTCTACAATTATAAATTTTATAATTTATTTTATCTAAAAATAACTTTTCATTATTATATATACACACACTAAAAATAAGAAAATCAAAATAAAATAAAATAAAATAAAATAAAATTTTATATCTAATTGGAATAAGGCGGGGTAGGATAAGGTAATACTCAAATCCGTCGTCAAACTTGCCCCGAGTTTTAAAACATATTCCTAATTGTTTTATTTAAATTTTAAACTCATTTCATTAGAAGTGGACAAGATAGATACTAAAAAAACTCATCCTATTATCATCGCTACGGAAGAGAAAGAATGAAATTAAGGTAATGATAACATGAGACATACTTGAGACTAATAGACGTATTTCCCAACAATAATTTAAAAAATAAAGCCACAAACGAGAGGATGCATCAGTATTTATTAACATTAAAATAAATAATCATATTAGATCATGTCAAAGGAGATTATAATTTTAGAGCATTTTCCTTTTCTGTTCACTGCATTCATGTCATATCTTCTCTTACAATAAATCTAATTGTTTTTAGAGATATTTTATCATGTCATATTCAATTGTTTTGTAAGTGATTGTAATTGCCATGCATTTGTCTTGTAAATTTAATATATTTGTATTGCATATAATTTTTACAAGAAAAGTAAGTGTCATGAAGATGTAGAAAATTATTTTTAAGGTTTAGATTGTTTAAGGTGGCTTACCCATACTATGAAAACATATGCATAATATTAGCTTGTACTAAATGTTTAAGGTCATCTCATGTAGTGCCATTCTTTTAATGCACTTAGTATACATATTTGTCTCATACCTTCAATTTACATTGAAAAATAAGTTTAGTTGCATTCATTATTATTTCAAAGATTTAAGATAGGATGAAATTAAGAAATAATGAATAGGAATGTAATTAAACTGTATTTTATTTATTTATTAATTTTACAATTTTAAAGATTCATGAATATTATAAAATTTAGATTTATTAAGTGTAAAATAATCTTCCAAGAAATAATAAAACTTCTAAAAATTTATAAACAATTAAAAAGAGAAAAATGAAAAAGTTTGTGAAGAGAAAATTGATTGAAGTGTGTTGGACCTTTTTGTTATAAGGGGATAAATTTAGAGTCAGTATAGTCCTTCCACCCATCCTTCTTATTATGGGTTTTAAAAATATATGATGCTTATGAGCCATTATTATTTATTTATTGGTATCGTTATCCCAATGTTCATAGTCGGTTTTATAGTATTTTTAGAAGGTGATTTTAACATAGAAAATTTTTTAAAAGAAAAATTAAATGTTTGATAAAATTAGAAAACATTTTTAAAAAATGAAACAATTATTTACTGTCAAAAGAAGCATATAAGAGATAATTCTTAAAAGAACATTTTTAAAGAAAATACTTATAGTAAAAAAGAAATTAAATAAAAATAGTGTAATAGGCAAACTTAATAGTAGGTAACTTGATTACTATAGGTCTTCTTTACATATATATATCTATATATATATATATATATATATATAATATTAAAAATTAAAAAGAAAAAAGAAAAAAGGTTGATCAGTAAATATTTCCATCGGATTCATCATCTAGCATACCTTATTTAGATAAATTAACTTTGTCGGCAAGGTAACTTTGATCTTCAATTTTCTTAGCTTAGGGAAAGAGGGTAACTTTGTTAGCTTTGGGCAGTTATGAATCTTCAGTTTCTCCAGGATAACATTGTTACCCTGGGGACGTTTATCTTGCAATTCCTCTAACTCCTGCAACTCCTGCATTCCTTTCAGGTAGAGCCGTTGAAGGCGGGGTAACTGACCAACTGAGAGAATTTTGCAGTTTGCCCAAAGCTGCACGCACTGCCACAAGTCTTTGCCCCTCAGAAGTTGGAAATTCATCGATGTGAATTAGTGAGAGACCTCCCAATTAATCCGGAGTGCTTCCGACATCTTCAGCATTTGGCAGTTTGACCAAGCATGTCAGGGTGGAAAACTAGTGGGGGCAATACCCGACAACAGTTCTCTATGCTCCTTAGTGATTTCCAACATCTCAAACGGCACCTCCTTCCCAAAGGGGCCTTACTTTCCTCGTCTCAATCCTTTGCATATTCGGCATTGCAAAGATCTAATGTCTTTGTGTGAAGAAGAAGCACCATTCCAAGGTTTGACCTTCCTCAAACTATTGTCTATTCAATGCTGCCCCAGCCTCTTGACATTGCCGCATGAAGGACTCCCCAAAACGGTTGAATGTTTGACCATCAGTCGCGGGGCCAGCCTTGAGTCCCTTGGCCCCAAGGATGTGCTGAAAAGTCTCTCCTTCCTCAATGATCTTTATATTGAGGACTGCCCCAAACTCAAGTCCTTGCCCGAGGAAGGTATCTCCTCTTCCCTTCAACATGTGGTAATTCAAGGATGCCCACTGTTGATGGAGCGATGCAGAAACGAGAAGGGAGGAGGCCTGGATTAACCAAAGATCATGCCTGTTCCCCATCCAGAGGTGGAGTCCACCACTCTGTGTGTATAGTCATCTTTCATGTTGCAGAGGTTAGTAACTGTCACAACGACGTGTGTGTGTATATATGCTATGAATATGTGGTGTTAGGTGTCTACTTAGCCAGCCCTCAATCTTATTTCTCTCACGGGAAGGAAACTCCCAACTTGTATTGCTCTTATCAACATACAAAATTTTGTTCAGTGTCTCAACTCTAAGCCTACTGCAGAGAACATCCTCTCTTTGTCTATGCAGAGGCTTATACATATTGCTGATCTCCCCTCATGCATCAGCCCATTTGAATTCAAATATCCCACTTGAATTCAAGTAGATGGTTGAGAAACTTAGGGTAGTTATATAACCTCCATGACTACCCAACTGCTAAACCACCAGTCCCTACTCTTGTATCTTGCATCCAAAAGAGTCTCTCATCTAATGTTGTCTTGGCAGACCTTTGAGTTAGCTGTCTACAAAAGACCTTTGTGTCATGCAATTGTCCTTAAATGTGCATACCAAACATTCCCTTGTTTGCTATTAACTCAAGTGACAAGTTTTGCTTGCCCATTTTGCTACGTGTTGGGTATGCGGAAGTGTTCATATTAAATTGGTTGGAGTAATGGGGTTGATGGAGAAACACACACAATCTCCTATTTATAATTACTCACACTAAACAAAATAGAAATCCCTAATAATAATATATAAAAACCTTGTAAGACTTAAAAAGTCAAAAATAGAAACTAAAATAACTATTCAAAAATAAAATATTCTCCCTTGATTTTTTAGAAACTAAATCTAATTGATTTGTGACTCCAAGTGGCATCCTAAATCTTCTAAAATCTTCAAACTTGAGAAGCTTGGAAAAAATATCCACAATCTAAATCTTGAGATTTTACAAAATTTAACTACACTTCCTTCTTGATAAAGTACTGTCTAATAAAAGGATATCTTGTGTTGATATGTTTGCTTCAATCATTAAAAACTGAATTTTTTGATGATGCCATCAATTATTTGTTTCATTCGCATAGTGAATGTTGTTGTTGTTTGCAACCCTTAGCCACCAATTTTTGTTTGCATTTCTCCACTTCTCTTTTTGCATTCTTCTTTGCCTTGTATACCTATCTTGCTCCAATTGCCTTTTATTTCTTTTTTTCTTTTGGAAAAGATTTTAGTTTTCCTTTGTCATTCTTCCTTATTGCTTTTGTTTCTTCATCCATACCATTTTTTCCATTTTTTATCTTGAATTGCTTCTTCAAAACCTATTGGTTCATAATTTGCAAAAAGACAAAAGAGGGTTAGGATTTTGATTTTCTATTGCCTCATAAATCTCTTGGAGACTTTTATAACATGGTGTCCTTTTACTTGAGCTTTCCAATAAGGATGATGTTGTTGGAACTTCATGAATTGATGGAGGTGGTGACAAAAGTGGAGTAGCAATCTCTTGTAAGCTTCTCCTTATTTGTTCTTCTTCTTCATTTATGAGAGAAGTATCATGGTTGCCTTTTTTAGCACTCCAATCCTATGTTTCTTCTTCATTAAACTTAACACCTTTACTAATAATAATATTTCCATTGTTTGGATTGTATAACTTGTAGCCATTGAAGCTTGTGTCATAACCAATAAAGATATATTATTCACTCTTGTCATCTAACTTTGATCGCTTTTGATCTGGTGCATGAGCATGTGGAATGCTTCCAAATACTCTCAAATGTGAAAAACTCAGCTTTCATCCATTCCAAGCTTGTTGTGGTGTTTTATTCCATATTCTTCGATTAGGAAAACAATTTGACAAATAAACTACACAATCAACTGCTTTGGCCCAAAATTCTTTAGGCATCTTCTTACTATTCAACATACTTCGAGCCATGTCAAGAATAGTTCTATTTTTTCTTTCAATTACGCCATTTTGTTGTAGAGAACATGAAACTATTAAAGGTTGATGAATTAATATCATGATTTTCACAATATTCTTCAAATTCTTTTGATGTGAATTCGCCTCCTCTATTGAATCTTATTGCCTTTATGTTGTGGACACTTACTTTTCAAAAAGTTCTTTAAATTTCTTAAAATCATTAAATACTTCAAATTTTTCCTTCAAAATATACACCTAAGTTTTTATACTAAAATCATCAATGAAAAGCAAAAATATTTATTCTTACCAAAAAAATTTGGATGAATTAGGTTGCATATATCCACATGAATAAGCTCTAGAGGCTTTTTGCTTGCACTTGCTTCTTTTGGAAAACTATTTCAGGCATGTTTTCCCAATGGGCATCCTTTATGTTATTGATCCAAGTGATTTATAGAAGGTAATCCCCTCACCATATTTTTCTTGCTCAACAATTTCAATCCACCAAAATTAAGATGTCCAAATCCCAAGTGTCAAATCTAAGAGGAATCATTAACATAAGGTTTTAGACATTTTACAACATTATTTTGAATGTTTAACAAAAACATTCTATTTCTACTTATAGGCACATTAGCAATTAAATTGACATGTTGATCTCTTATTGAAAGACTTTGATATTTCATATGAGTATCATAACATTTTTCTAAAAGTTGACCCAAACTTAGTATGTTATTTTTCATGTCGAGGACAAAGCAAATACTTGAGGTAAATTGATGTCTTCCATTTTTTCAAACAAATTAAGATTTTACCTTTGCCTTTTACTAGAATTTTTTATGCATCTCCAAAAGTAACATGACCACTTTTTGATTCATTAAGCTTCGCAAACATGTTTTTGAAACCACACATGTGATTGTTTGCTTTGGTGTCAAGATATCATGTGCTTTTCTCTTTACTTTCTCCTTTATATGCTAATAACACAATAGGTTCTTCTTGATCTTTCTTTTCAACATAGTTGGCTTGTCCTTCCATATTGTTAGTGGAACTTCTACATTCATAAGCATAATGATCATATTTATTACAACTACAACATCGAGTTTGGGATATCATACTTTCGTTTTTCATTTTGCCTTGAGTTGTGCCATCTTCCACTCCCTCTTAAGGAATATGAGTTTTGGCATGTTCTTTCATTTTTTAATGAATTAAAACTACCTCTTCCTCTAATTCCTCAGCCACATCCACGACCACATCCATAGCCTCGTCCATGTCTACGTTCACAATTATTTTGACTTCTTTCATTAAAATTTTCTTCATTCTCTTTTAATGAAAGCTTTGTTTGAAGAACTTGTTCCAATTTTTCTTGGTTCTTTTTTAATCTCTCTTCTTGGGCTTGCAATATTGATCCTATAAGTTAATCAATGGTTACAAAATCTAAATCTTTAGATTCTTCAATGGCCACAACAATATAATTAAATTTTGAATATAAAGATCGAATTATTTTCTTAATCACATGAGTATCATTTTAACTCTCATAGTTTCTTTTTAATAAATTCACAATAATGAATACTCTTGAAAAATAATTGGAGATTGATTTTAATTCTTTCATATTCAAACCTTCAAATTCTTCTTTAAGAGTTTGAAGATAAACTTTTAGTACCTAGTCAACTCTTTTGTGTGTATTTTGTAATATCCCCTAGACTTCCTTCGAGGTGGTTGCACTTAAAATCTTCTCAAAAGTGCCTTCATCCATTGCTTGATAGATGATGGTCAAAGCTCTTTTTGTCTCTTTTCCTCATATCTTTAAAAAAAAATCCCTTTGATTTGGGGATAGACTAGTCTCGTTTTGTGGGTCTTTGTAGCCTTTCTTTGTGACCTTCTATGCGTCTTGTGAATGAAGCAAAACCTTCATCTTGATGCTCTAATTATTGTAGTTGTCTTTATTGGATTGAGGAACTTGAAATGGATATATCCCATTTGCCATCTTTTTCATATGACTCTAATACCAATCTATTGGATATGCAAAAACATTGATACTAATTTGGTTGGAGTAATGGGGTTGATAGAGAAACACACAACTTACAAGGAAGATAAAATTAGGGAAAACTAAAAATTAAATTGTCTTCAATCACTCTCTCTATTTTTTTCAAACATTACATAATCTCCTATTTATAATTACTCACACTAAATAAAATAGAAACTCTTAATAATAATATATAAAAACCTTCAAAGACTTAAAAAAACTCAATAATAGAAACTAGAATAACTACCTAAAAAAAAAAATTCTCCCTTGACTTTTTAGAAACTAAATCTAATTGTAATATTTTGGAAGTTTCTACATCAAGTTTACTTTTCAACACTACTTAGTCCAAATCCAACATCTTATCTCCTCCTATGGAACTTGCAATACCTAGGAGAGCATGGAAGCCTTCCAACCAACCCTAAGGCATCCATGAAGATTCCCTATATCGAGAAAAGGAGTTCTTTTAGAGGGTGGAGTTGTAGATATTCTTCTATAGATTTTGCAGCAATGCTCGAGTAGCTAGATTAGTGCTTGAATAATGATTGAGCACTCAAGCGACCTTCAAGCATTGCATCCAATGCCAAAATCTACTTCAAGCACTCTAGGGTTCCTTCATTTGTTCTTGGTGGCTCCAATGACTTTTTTTAGGGGTAGTTTAAGCCTTTTCTAAAGCCACTAACCCTATTTTTGTTGCAGGTTTAATTTGGTATGTTTGAATCTTGAGAATCCAAATATTTTGGTTACCAAATAAGCAACATAATTCCTAAGGCCATGAGAATCTCTCTTTTATTTTTATTTCCTTTTATGCTTATATTCTATATTGTATATGATAGGAGATTTAATTAAAAGTTTTTCATATTGATAATTTTAAATTTTCTTGTAGAAAATAAAAATTCCTAGGAACTTTATTTCCAAATAGCATTTATTTAGAATTGGATGTTGCTTTTATTGCATTGTTATTCCTATTGGAACTTTTCTATTATTATGAGATAGGTGGTTCTCTAGGCTATCCCCCTCGAAAGAAGAAGAACGACATCTATGATGGTCCTCTAGGCTCTACTTCCTTGAGAGAAGGATAGCACCAAGTCTTTCAAACTCACCCCTTTAAGAGAAGAAGGACTATGTTTAGATAAGGAAAGTTCAAGGACAAGGAATATGAATGTAATTCATGTTTAACACAAGTGTTCTCATTCAGGTAATAAATAAAGGTTTTATAAAATCTTATGATAGATAATTTATTTTATGAAGGTTACCAAAATTACTTAAAGGGTGCTTATTTCAAAATGTTAACTGGGGAAGGGCTATAGATAAGCATGTAGCCACCAAAATCAAGCCCATCTTGATTTTAGACTTATCACCATCTTAAAAATGGGGTGACCCAATGAATCAAGAGACATGGACTATCCTTATGAATAAGACTATATATGTTTGTTGTGGGAGTGGCCAATATGGAACTCTTCACTTGGTAACATTGATGTTAAGTATCTTGATTACACACTTAACTTAGATGTGAAGTAGTAGAATCACCTGAAGTGGTCTAACTTGTATAGTTTGAGGGCTAAACATAAAGGTATATTAATTAATGTCTTAAGATAACCTTTTAAGGTTTAAGGTAGGTTGATTAATTATAGAGGGTTTCTACCCTAGTAATAAGAATCATGAACTACCTAAAGTAGATTTGCTCCTTATTATATAAGGATACCTTGCATAGATACATGTAGTTTGAGAGCACTACATCTTTGCTAAATTTATTACCATCTTACCTTGAATGCTTAATTTCCTTTATTAATGCATTAAATGTTATATTTACAACATGAATCATGTCTTCCAATCCTATTATCCTTATTCTCATTGATCATATGTTAAATGGATGTAATTATGTTGACTAGAAAAAAAAAACCTAGACATAGTGCTCACAGTAGAACAACTTAAATGAGTAACTTAAAAGCTTGCTCCACGCATTCTTAATGAGTTTTCCATGCAGTAAAAGAAAGATGCTTATTCTCAATGGTAAAGAATGGATGAGAAGGTCCATTGTATTATATCTGAGTCTCTTAATAATGTGTTGCAACAACAACACATGGGCATTGCCACTACCTATGAGATTTTCTTGAGCCTACAAGAGATGTTTGTTGACAAGGACAAGTTAGCTAGGCAAGTTGCCTAAGGTCCACTATGAATACCAAGATGATAGAAGGAACTCTTGTTAGATACCATATGATTTTAATGATTGCACTATTTAACAAGATGGAGATCCTTAGAGTTGAAATCAACGGGGAAACTTAGGTCAATGTGATCCTAGAGATCTTGGTCGATTCCTTCAAGCAATTTAATCTTAATTATACTATGAATAAGTTAATGATGAGCTTGCTTGAACTGAAGAGCGAATTCTAGATGGTTGAGAGGATTCTCAAGGATAGTAAGGGTGTTCACATGGTAGTGAAAGGTTCTTCATGTTCTTCCTACAAGAAGAAAAAATAACATTTTCAATAATACATTATCCTTTTCAGAGTAGTAAAACATACTATAATCGTTAAAAATCAACTTCAAAAAGACTAAAACACAAGCTTAAAAATTTCAAACAATAATTAATTTCTAACTATTAAACAATGTCTACCATAAAGGTCTAAACCAAAAATCCAAATTAGGACAAATCCCTAATCCTAACCACTACTCTTCACTCAAATCAAGAGCACCTGAAAAATTATAAGTGAAAGGGTATGAACTCAAAACCCAATAAAAAATATTGATACAATTTCATGTATAAAAAAAAAAATTCTATTATTAATATAAATAGGGGATACAATTTACAATCCTTTCCATAAAAACTTTTGAGTTTAAACATGCTAAAGCATCTAAACTTTTAAGCTAAACCTTTTCATATTTATATTAATAATAATTTCATATCAAATCAAATCAAATGCATTCAAAATATTTTTAATCTGACTATGAAATAACTCTAGCTATAAAATGAGACTTTATTGTCTAATTAGGTGGGACTTTACAAATTAATGGTTAGTCTTAAAATTTGTTTCTTTTAAGGTGGATGGAACCAAACACTACTAGTAACTTGTAACCAAATCTATAGAGGTTGGGGTTCAAAGCAGCTACCTTTCCCACCAAGTAATGTAAAGGTCAACAATAATACCCAATTGACTAGGGCCAAATAAGCAAAAAAAAAAAAAAAAACACTTTTATTTTATTTATTCAAACTTACTAAAAAAAAACATAATATCTCCATGTTTTTCTATTATAGACAAAAGAAAAATATTTTAACTTATTTTTCATGCAAAAATGTATTTGATCCATGTAGAAAAACAAAAATAATATTTTACATAATTCAAAATAACATATAAAAAGGATTTTTTTTTTTTTTTTGAAAAAAAACGTGTTAATTTCCCTTACCTCAAAGAAGCACTCAAAATCTTAAAGAATCTACTCATCACCTAACATAACATAAAAAAACAAAAACTATTACTATTAACAATTTATCTAAATTTACAATTTGACATTCTTAAATAATATTTTGCATTGATGTCAAGGTCGAAAACATCGGGATATATCAATAATATATCGCCAATATATCGTGTATCGAAGAAGGTGAATACGATATATAGGTAAGATATATCGTTTGATGGAAATATTGGTAAATATCAATAAATATCGATGATATATCAATGATATATTGGTAATTACAGATATATCGACGATTCAATCAAAATATCGATTCTAAATAGGAAAATATTGCTGAAATTTTGGAAATATATCGGCAAAAAATTGGTAAAAAATTAAATTATTATAACTAAGTTATCTTATAATTTGTTTTGTATACTAATTAAATATAAAACAAATACAAAATCATAAATAAAATTATCAATATTTTTAAATAAGAATATTTTGCATCAAAATGTACCAATATTTTTAAATAAAAATCATAAATATATTTAAATAACATAATTAGTACATTTGCAATAATTTAGTTTTAAATTAATTATTTTATTTTATTTTGATATTCAATTGTAATAATAATATATTGAGAATAAATTAACTTGGTACAATTTTAAATTAGTATAGCATTGAATTTAAATTACTATATTTTTATAATTAATTAATATATTTTCAATAGAAGTAAGTAAATTAGCTTAACATAGTAATATATTTGAATCATATAATTAGTATATTTGTAATAATTTAACTTTATAATGAGTGTATACTAACAAAATTTACATTTTTTATCAACCGACACTAAATAATTAAATTTAATATTGCAAATCATATCATACATATATCAATTTCTTTAACAAAACAACTTTAAAATATTTATTATACTTCTAATTTCATTTTTAAGAGTTTTTTCTTATAATTTCATAAGCTTTTATCAATTTTTGGTTTATCGATATTTTGTATGAAAATATTTACCGATATATCTCCAATATATCTGTAAAATACAAGTACCGATATATTCGTGATTATCGATATTTTCATCCTTGATTAATGTTAATATTTCTAATTATCAATTATTAATTTAAAATTCTTGCTCTTAAATCCAATATCAAAGATCTAGAATTTTTTTTCATTAGTTTAAACTAAAACTCTCCAAAAACCTCTTTTGATTATTTATTTGAACTAAACAAGCTTTTTATTATAGTTTTTCTTCCCATTTAAACTTTTTTGTTCCCATTTAAACTTAAACCGATATTCATTCTATGCAAGAAGCAATCCTACATCACTAGGCACTATAGTAATCCCACTCCAACACGTATGACAACATAACTTCTTTTTAATTTTTTGTCTATTTTTTTTTTCTAATTCATACCATTATCTATCACAAGCACACATTGCAACTTCTTTCACTCATTTTTCCCTAAATTTTACTCTCTTTTCCCATGACTAAATTACACAATTGGATGTGTACCTTTTCTTTTCTTCCCAATTTATTTAATTCTTATATTCTAAAACCTATTATTCCCCTTTATTTATTTTATAGATCTACTCGTTCAAGTAACTTTTTTTTCAAGTACAATCATCCTATGCAAGTCATCCTATACATTGTTCATGAGCAACCATTTTATGCAAGTAATCCTTTACATTGCCTAGTCCAATACCACATCATCTCTTGTACCATAGTCTTTTTTTTTTTTTTTTTTAATTCAAAACACTTTTCATATCAAGGTTCATGTCTTTTAACCATTTTTTTCTATCTTTTTCCTCATCCAAGATCTATGATTTATTTTCTTCTATTTATTTATTTATTTTTATTGTTTAGATCTACTCATTTAAATATTTAGAGTTGTTTTTTTTTTTTTTTTTTTTTATCTTGATCAATAAATCCCCCTATATTCACATATTTCTAATATTTTTTATTTAAAATTAAATAAATCAATCTATAATCTAGATGGAGATTTTCCAAAAGAATAATTAATCTGTTCAAAATTATTTAACAAATCTAAAATACGAATATAATGATTAAAATCTTATTTGAAAAATTGATATTTAAATCGTAAGATCTCAAATCTTCAACCTTACATTGCCTTATATTATTTGATCTTTGTGCAAAAAGGGTTTATGTAGAGAAGTCAAAAAATCTAATTTATACTGGAGCGTTTAATGATAAAAGACCTTTCTACCATCTTTTAATTTATTTTATTTTATTTTATTTGAGAAGGTAAATTTAGAATTTTGTCTACTCTTTTGAAAATTTATGCAAATTATATGTTTTTTTTATTTCCAAATATAAAGATGTGTAGGACTAGAAAGTGACGATTAATCATAGTGTTTGTAATGTTGCCATCAAAATATATAATTTAATGAAAACACAATTATTAAGTTGAGCAAAGTAGCATAGTGATGGGTGCTCCTAGATAACTGAATCTTGAAGTTCTAATTCAGTTATAAGCAGCTCAAATGGCACCGACCTCAAGTTTTCAGTTGTATCCATGGGTTGTAATACTGTTGATTTGAGGAAAATAATTTGATTTGTTTATAATAATAGTAGTTTTACTTTCATCGTTTTGATCAACATCTATATAACGGTTTGTAGGGGATTGTAGAAGCTAAATGAGAACTTGAAAATGGCAACTCCGACCTCAAACCTAGGAGAAAGCCACCGCCACAATTACCACACCTCCACCAATAGTACCATCACTACAAATGAGCATCCTCCCTCATATGACCAGATTTAGCTACTGCTGCTGCTGTACTTCTTCACATCCACTATCAACCCCCAAATCTCTCTCCTCTTTCACTGCTATCATTGCCTTTATCAGGCCAATCAGAGGAGCTCTTCCATACTATGGAACCCAACACCGACTTTCTTCAATGATTGTTGCTTCTCCCTTGCTGCTCTCAATTCCCATTGCCCTCTCCAAACTATTATGAGGCTTTATAAAAGGGAGGAGTCTTGCTTTATAACTCGCTGTCAATGACAGAAAATACATTCAATGAGGACCTTCTATGCTTCAAGTTGCAAAGTATATTTGACTTCTATTTGCTATGTTGCAAAATATCAACAAAAAAAGGCTTGCATGATGCTTCAATTTCATGGATGTGGCTAGAAGACTATGTGCTACCTTTTATGCTTGACATTGATTGTGCTTGTGTTTTAACACGTTGGTAATGATTTTTTTTTTTTTTTTTCACTCAAATTGTGCCTATGCTTATATTCTACTGATATCTTTCCATAGTTCAAATAGATGGTAGTGATCGGCGTCTGAGATTTAGTAGAGGGTCATGCAGCTAGCCTCATGCATGGTGTCTAATGACTTACACCATCTGCTAAAATGAAAGGACACACAATACACAATTTCATGAAAGGAAAAAAAAAAACAAAAAAACCCATATCATACCCATGTTGTACAAGAAACTGTGAGCACCGATACTGGTTGAATGGAATCTTTCTTCTGTTAGATTTATTGACAACATAATGTTGCTTGAAATTGAATAAAATTTTGAAAGTGTTGGTAAATGAAATATGGGCATTTCTGGGCAAGTTCTCTTTGGATGATTATTCTAAATATGCATTCGAAAAGTAAGAAGACCTTAGGTTCTAGAGAAGTTTGGTAATTTGTAACAACTTCCAAAATTTAAGAAAAAGTTGCCATGATGTCATTACAAAGCGTAACAATGACCTAAAATAGTTTCCAAAGCAAAGTGGGGTGTGTAAATACTACAAGAAAAATGGGAAACAATGACGCTTTATTTTATGACGCTTTCTAAAAGCGTCATTATTGAAGGGTATATAATGATGCTTATAAGAAGTGTCATAATTGTATTATTTACCTTGACACTTATTATAAGTGTCATTATTTGATGTGGCATTTTTCCTTATAATTGTGTATATAATGACGCTTATAAGAAGTGTCATAGTTTTATTATTTACCTTGACACTTATTATAAGCGTCATTATTTGATGGCTATGTAATCACGCTTCTAAGAAGTGTCAGTTGTATTGACTTTTAAAATTTTTGTTTTTAAGTTAACTTATACAAATTTTGATATTAGAATTTTATTCTATAAATTAATTATGGTAAATTGACACTAATATTAATGACATAAAGTTGCTACATTACGGTTTTTTTAAAAAAATTGGATATAAATAAAATAAATCCTAATAAATTATTTTTTTATTATTTGATATTAATTTTTTTTTATAGTTTGTATCAATACAATCTATTTTCATAAACTATTTTTCATTTTTATTAAATTAGAAATTATCTTATATTTCATTTAAAAATAATTTGTTAATTTATGTGTGGACCACAAAAAAGTGCCCTATTTTGAGCACTTGTTCGGGCCTTAGGCCACATTTATTGGGTTTAACCCATTATTAGAGAAGGTTTTATAGTTAATGAATATAAATTTGAAATTATTTAACTAAAATGAAATAAATTAATATTTAAATTAATTTAATGATGATTAGACTCACAATAAAACTAAATGCAATAAGATTATTTATAAAAATTTTCTAATATTTATGGGAAATAAGCTCATTCTATTAAATTAGTTTTTTTTTTTTAAAATATCAATATTCAAATTAAACCAACATCAACCTAAAATATCAAATAATTAAACAATATAAATTCATTATGAGTTCAATATATAAAAATTATTATTGGAAGATGAAATAAAGAATACTATTTTTAATTTATTGAAAAAGGGCATGCGTGGTATTTTGGAATTTGTTATAAAGTCCTATAAAAAGAGAAAAGAAGGGACGAAAAGACATATTTCATACTTCAATAAGTCTTTACTATTTTCTTTACTGAAAACCCTATTATGTTTGGTTCCCGGAAAATACTAAGGAAAGAAAAAAAATGCAAAGGAAAATGATTTTTTCATGTTTGGTTATCCTATGAAAAATATCAAAGAAAATCAAATATAATTAAAACTAATTAAAAAATTATGTATTTTTAAATTATTTAATCTTTATATAGATGAGTTAAAATAAATTAAATGAGTTTACAATAACAAAAAAAATAGTTTATCAACTTTTAATTTATTTTTTTATTTTCCTTCACTTTTTCTTTCCTTCTACTTTTCCTTTGTATTTTCTTTCCCTTACATTTTCCTTCAAATTTTTTGGGAACCAAACATATAAAATTTCACTCTCCATTGAAAACCCTAACTTTTGGAAGACAAGAAAGAAGGGAGAGAGCCACCGTTTTTAGAGAGAAAGAAGAGAAGAGAGAAAAACGCAGGTTTTTCTCATCATGCCCAGATTTCATCAAAGGTCCGATCCTACTTTGTCCGTGGTCCGATCGAGCTAAAATTTTGAGGAGAGTTTCATGACTCATTTATCTTCAATCTAACGGTGAAGATCGGATTTGGAGTTTCGTAAAGTCATTAGAAAGAAAGAGGAGAAGAGAGAAAACCGCAGGTTTTTCTCATCATGCTCAGATTTCATCAAATGTCCGATCCCGCTTCGTCCGTGGTCCGATTGAGTTGAAATTTGGAGGAGAGGTTCGTGGCTCATGTATATTCAATATGAACGATGAAGATCGGATTTGGAGTTTCGGACAGTCATTAGAGAGAAAGAGGAGAAGAGAGAAAAACGCAGGTTTTTTTCATCATGCCCAGATTTTATCAAAGGTCCGATGCTGCTTTGTCCATGGTCTGATCGAGCTGAAATTTGAAGGAGAGGTTCACAACTCATTAATCTTCAATTTGAACGATAAAGATTAGATTTAGAGTTTTGGAAAGTCATCTTTTAGCCAAAAATAGAACCTTTGTTTTGGTGGGCTTTTCTCTCCGGACTGTTTTGATCATTAGCTTTGATCGAGGTCAATTCATAGTCCGATTGAGTTGCAATTTTAGGAGCACATTCAGGACACATTGATCTTCATTCTAACAGTGGAGATTGGGTTTGGAGTTTGGAAAAATAGTATTTCAGTCCAAGAACAGTGGTTATGTCTCCATTATTCTGGATTTAATTTTGGATTTATCTAGTGTTTATCTTATAGTGATTTACTATTTTTGATATAAATCAAATTTGTTTACTTTTCATGTCACCTGCTTTGCTAACTAACAAATTAGAGCAGTTTCTTCTTTTATTTAATCAACCAGATGAAGATCTTAATTGGTTCAAATTATAGATATTCTCAATCAGTTGACAAATTATAGATATATTGCATCCACCAAGTGTTCGATGCTTAGTCTATGAGAAGCCAAGTGCTTAAATCAATTGTTTAGCTTATTAATTTTATTATTAGTTTTATTATTTCTTCCCTTAAAGGCATTCTTGAAGAGCTTGAGAAGTTCATGGGAGGTAATAAAGCCACTGAACTTTTGAGTTAGTTTGAAGTGCTTGATTCAAATCCATCACCATGATGACTTAGATCCTTATTCTATTCTTGTAAAAAAAAAAAAAAAAAAAACTTCATTTTGACACCTTTTTAATCATATATTCTCAATTATATGATAAGTAAAAATAGTAATTCCATTAATATTTTCTATTTTAATATTTTGTATAACCTACCATGCATGAATTACCTCATGTTTTATTGATTTCACAAGTTGGTTTGAGTTTTTGTGGTTTGATTTCATTTGGTTCAAGTTGTACCTTGTTATTTTGGAGCTAGTTTTGGGAGTGAAAAATGGTGATTCGTTGAAGAGAAGAGAGGCTGGGAATTTTCTTTTAGGAGAGTAGAAGTGTGAAGAAAGGGTGGGAATTTTCTAGGTAAGAGGAAACAAGAGAACAAGGGTTGTTCAATTAAAGATTTTTGATAGAGGGAGGGAAGAAAATTGAGGGAAGGAGCTGTGAGAGAAGGAGAGTTGTTTTGGGTGCTAGGCAAAAGGCAAGAAGTGAGGGTTGTTCGGTTAGATATCTTTGATAAAAAGAGTGAAGAAAAGGAGAGAAGGAGTTGTGAGAGAAAGAAAGATAGAGAGGAAGACATATGAAGACTATGTTAATTTGTTAATGGAAAGATTGAGGGAAAGGTTGAAAGAGGAAAAAAAGAAGGAAAGAAAATATAAGATTGTTTGGTTGTTCATGGAAAGCTTGAGGGAAATGGGAGAAAGAGGAAAAAGAGAAGGAAAAAGAGAAGGAAAAAAAATGTAAGATTGCTTGGTTGTCCATGGGAAAATTATTAAATTTAAGATGAATGCATATTTCCTACCTCTATTCAATGAAAATTGAGAGGAAAATCTTTAGACATTTTTTCTACTTTTTTCCTTAATATTTTTTTCTTACATTTTCCCATAATATATAAAATTTCCCTTTGAAACTTTATTTACGTTTTTTTTATTTGGATTATATATTTGATTTTTTGTTTTTTAGGTAGAAGAATGATGAATAAAATATATTTTATTGGAGAAAATCAACTAATAATGCTCTTTACAGTTTAGTTCTTGGTAAATAACTCAAAACCCCATTTAGAAATTTATTTTTCTATTGCTCTTGAATCACCTAAACAAAAATTAAAAAAAAAGAAAAAGAAAGAACTAGTGTTTTTTCTATTGTTTAATTTTCTCAAATTTTTCTACTTTTCATTTTATATTGGTTCTTGTGTTTTTTTTTTCCTTTAAGATTTTTGTGAGAGTTTTAGTTTGAATTGCACTTTTTGGTTTTTGCATTTATAATTGAGAGATTTTTTATTCTCCTTGTATTTGTTTATAGGCTTCAAAGGAAATTGGTTGGCCAAAAGACAAGAAATCATAATGTTGAAGGAGGTAGTGATGCCGAAAACCATGAAGATTACATCAAAGTCAATTGGAGGATGATCTTATTTTTTATAGAATATAGATCTTAATAGTTGTTGCACTAATATTTGTTCTTTTGTAGAATTAGAAATTGTTATTGAAATATTTTGATATAATTAACAAATTTGTATGTAATTATTGTATGTAAGTATGAAGTTACATTAATGGTTTGAATTGTATATCAATATTTGAAAATATTTTTATTAGTAAAATTTAGTTTAATTTTGGGGCTTTTTTAATTTTTATTTAATTATATAGGAAATCATTATTTTAATAATAGGATATAAAATAATGTGTCATGGATAAAATCTATTAAAGATGACACTTCTATAAATGTCAAGATTGCTTATTTCATAAAAATGATATCACTAGAAAATGTTTAAAGTTGACGCTTCTTACGAGTGTCGTTGTTAACATTATCCAAAGATGATGCTTCTTTAAACATCATTGAAAGTATTTATCAAAGATGGCGATTCCTAAAAGCGTCATTGTTGCCTAAGACATACAATGACAGGGCCGAAGAGGACGCTTTAGAGAAGCGTCATCTTTTACCTTTCTTGATGCTTAAAAAACATCATTGTTTCCCATTTTTCTTTTAGTGAAAATTTCATATTAAGATAAGAGTTGTATTTAGTTTAATTTGAAGGCATCATAATTGAAACTATTGCAAAGTTTTTTTTCATTGATCATTTGATTTCTCATTAATTACATCAATGGAGGTGTTGGTTAAAAAGGTCTCAGAAAATAATTTAAGCAACTTGACCTAGTCATCTATAAAGGTTATGTAGAATCCTTTACCACCTCTTGTCATTGTATTTTTTAAATATCCTAAGTCACTTTGAATTAAACTTAGTAGTTCTTATTCTCTTTGTACTAATTTGCAATATCTCCCTATGGTTATAGATTCCATGCATGATTCACATTTTCCTTGGTTTTCTATGAAAAAATTAGGAATTAAACTTAGATCAACCATTTTCTTTATATAGGACAAGTTCACATATCTAAATTTAATGTTCCATATGTCACAAGAATCAACTAAGTAAGCAAGAGAAGATGTAATGTTATTATTAATAATTTCATAAACATTCCACTTAAAGAGACCTTTATTATATATTCCTTCCTCATAAATGCATCATCTTGGTTAACACTATTTCATTAAAGTTGAACAAGATCATCACTCTTGCCTTTTCGAGTAGAGATACTAACACCAAGTTCCAACGGATATTTGACACATTAAGGACATCACTAAGGGCAAGTACTTTTCTCGAGGTCAACTTGAGGAGAACTTTTCCTTTGCAAATCAGCAAGGAAAATCAAGAGTCACCCACGAACACTTGTTCTTCTCCTTCCTTTACCATGGTATAGTAAGTGAATGCATTTCTATTGCCACAAATGTTCTTTTTAGCCCTAGAGTCTACCACCTAGTCCTTCACACTTGTGACCATACTCACCTCAGAAGAGATTATCACAATGATTAACTCTGTCTCTATTGGGTTTTCTTTTTAGTTAGACTTCTCAATTTTTTTTTTATGTCAATATTAAGTTGTATGATGTCCATGCTTGCCATAGACAAAGTAGTTACCCCTCTTTTTTTATAGTTGAATTTTGAACCTTGTTTATTATATTGAGCTTGGTCCTAGAGATTTTCTTTTTGGACCTATAATTTTTTGGCCTAGGTTTTTCTTCTACCATATTACCCTTAGAAGACAACTCTTAAGCTTTCTTAACCTTATCCCTATTTTGGTTTTGTTCTTCAACCTAAATATGGATTATATTTAAAGGAATTTGAAAGGGTCTCAATCAAGCACCTAGCCACAAAAGGTTTAAGCAATTTTATGTCCTCATTAGCTAAGTCATTAGTTAGGAAGTGGTGCTCGTGGATTTGATGATACATCTTTATCTTCAGTCATTTGGAATTTCATAAAATTCCTTATGACATATTTCTAGGTTCTTGCATCTTCCAAAACATACTTTTTATTCATGGCATCCCAAATTCCTTAGTTGCCTTGTATTAATAGTAAAGTCAATCAACTCAATTGAGAGTATGCTAAGGATGACATGTTTGACTTGTTTATTTTCATCTTCCCAAGTAGGCAAAAGTCACAGTTGTCCTTAGGTTTTAGGACAATCAACTATAACCCAAGTTCATAACATCAATTGTAGGAAGGACCTTTTCCTGCCATCTCTTAAAGAAGTTCCCATTGAAAGGATCTACTTTAAAATTACTAGTTCAAGAGGTCTAAAGCCTAGCTCAAAACCAAACAAACAAGAAATAAAATGGACTAGAATAGGATAATTATCGGGTTAAATTGACTCAGGTGTGATAAGGCACTATCCTTAAAGTTGACCCACCTTACTTAAAGATTAACATCGGTGTAGAAGGAAAACGATATCCTACCTCCAAAATACAACAACCAAGAACCTCACCTTAGGTGAACTCCATAGGCGATGTATAGTATAACTTCAGTTTTTGAGTCAGAAGTTCCTTTAGAAGATAGGAAGGATGAAAGGGCAATAAAAGAAAGTTGTGGTAGAGGTAGATTCTCAAATGGTTGTATGATGCAATAGGTTTGGATGGCTACAAGTTGGAACACACTCGGATGGTTGTAGGCTTGGAAGGCTGTAGGCTTAGAAGGTTGCAACAAAATATAAGATGGCAATAGAAGGATATCAGATGCAATAAGAAGAAGGGTGATACTCTACAATAGCAAGCTTGGGTTGCACGATTTGGGAGACTTTAGACGATTGGATGTTGCAATAATGGACTCGGATGGTGATTACAAGGAGCAAATGCTTGGATGCTGCAACAAAGAAGTCGTATGGTGATTGCATGGAGCAATAACAAATGAATGAAGAGGAAGATGGCAGTAGTGGAAGCAAGTCTCTGGAAAAAAACAAAAGTCTCTAAGGAGATGATGCATTTATAAGTCTAATGGGACTCTCCTATAAATGTTGAATGACCACAACAAATTAATTTAAAAAATTAACTTAACTAAAGCACATTGTGGAAACCTATTCAACACTCCCTTAACCCATTCCACATAGTCTTGTTCTCAAGACTTGGTCTGAGACTCTAGGGGTGAAAGACCCAATAAAAAATAGTTAGAATAAAAAAAAAAAAAAAACCTAGATTTGTAAAAAGTTAGTGGATTAGTGAGCCTACATACAACATGTGTGGACCTGACACATATTAAAGTTTTCCAATCCGAGCCACTCGAAATCCCACTAGAGTGGGCTTGGGTCCCTAAGTGCACAAGGCTTTCACTTACCTCTTAACAAGCTTTTGCACTTCAGCAGACTGCTCATGAAGGCATTAATGTCATTAAAGCATCCAACTTTCAAGTCTTGATGTATAAAAGATTTGAGGCTATTAGGATTGATGAACATAAGACCTTAGGGAGCTTCATGTGAAGTTAAATAGATATTGCCTTCATTTGCCTAAGCATGTGGAATATTGTTTCTTCTTCCATTTTTGGCTACATATCATGCATCCTTCGGATCTCTTCCTTCCTTGATTAGCAAATTACCTAAATTGACCTCCAAATCTACCCATAAACAAGCTTAAATGCATGAGAATCAAGGTTGCGTTTACACAATTATTCTTCAAAAATCCATGTTGTTATTCTTCCCAAAAAGCATCAAAATTAGTTTTAACCTTAATTTTCCTCAATTTCTTTCTCAAATTAATCCCATTAGACACAACAAGGACGTTGTATCTGTATGAGGGGGTAATTGCGATATCCCATAGTTAAGTATGAATTTCTCTTAACTATGTAGATGCGTTTTAAAGCCGTGATGATCCCTTTAGACCTAGAGTGGACAATATTTATATGGTTGGGTGTGAGTCATTACATATTAGGAGCTCACTCATAACAATGATATTTCTATACATTTATGAGAGATATTCGAGCCCTTATTCAATAGTCTCTTGTAATCATTCAACAATATATTCTTCAATGCATTAGGTTGGTATTTTTTTAAAAAATATACATTAAGAATCCTTATTGAGAAAATTAGGCTAATCGATCTTAACTAGAAAAATACCCAACAAGATGGGTGAATTGGCCTTTTAAAAAATCTTTTTTAAACACAACAAATTCAAGCAAAAAAAGTACACATATAAAGAGATAGAGTGAGAGGAAGCAAACACAGATTTTATAATGGTTCGACATCCTTTGCTTACGTCCACTCTCTTCAAACTCCTAACTGAGTGAGGGTTCCACTATCTTTGAAGTTTCAACCAAGCTGCCAATGTCTTTACACTTGGATTCTGACTCTGATAGGCTCTTACACAATCCTTCAAGTATTCACCAACTTAAAACTTTCTATTCACACAATCTCACTTAAATAAAAATGAAGGAAACTCTCAACATAGCTCAATAAAGGTTCAAATACAATTGAAATGCGAGAAAGAATGACAAGGGCACACTAAAGAGTATGCAAGTGAGGATTTAATGCACCGAGAGAATGAGAGCTTTTATGAGAAGAACAGGAAGTGAAACAATTGAATCCAGGTGTTCTCATGCTCATAAATTAAGTAAAGCTCTCAATTTATAGGTTTTTAGCCTAGGGAGCCAAAATTGCCAAAAAGTAGCCTTAACCAATTGACTAGTCGTTAGGCAATAAATGCATGGCAAGTGACCATTGGACCTTGACCGGGAAGGCTAAACTATCAACTAGGAATACATAGCTACTAGAAAAATAGAGAATTTTTTTTATATCCCTCGACCGGGAAGGCTTAACTGGTTGATTGGAACCCTAATCGATTGAGCCGGTTGACTAATCCCTAGACCAGTTCACTTATTTTGGCTCGCAAACCTATTTTTTCTATTTTTTTCACTTCTAACACTCAGGTAAGGTTTTTAAGAGTATTAATAAGTTAGATTTAAAATGATTTGCCTAAGGTTTGTATAAGAAAACTCGAGTTTTAATGAAAACTTAACTTTAATG
The DNA here is from genome assembly GCA_945999865.1 of Vitis cinerea var. helleri x Vitis rupestris. Lineage (NCBI taxonomy): Eukaryota > Viridiplantae > Streptophyta > Magnoliopsida > Vitales > Vitaceae > Vitis > Vitis cinerea var. helleri x Vitis rupestris. The sequence goes on along the minus strand of OX253931.1, from coordinate 1,305,999 downwards.
AATAAATCGAGTTTTTAAAGATGTATGAAAAGATATGAAAATCTGAAGTGCACCCATGCATTCATCTTACATATGTTTCCTAAGATTAAAAGGTCTTCTATATGTCTTGATCTTGCATTCATTGGGTCCTTTGATGAATTTCTTAGGTATCCTTTTGAATTTCCAAACTAAAACCTGGAATTCTTTTAATTCAGAATAATTAGTAACTTAACCATGGTTTGTTACCATCAAAACATGATTATGAGAACCCTTGGGCTAATAATCTCCTACTTTTTTATGATGACAAAACTTGGTTATCTAGGAGGAAAAGAATCTCCCCCTCAAACTAATCATAGATCATTAAATATTAAGAAAATTTAAAAACAAAGTGATCAAGCATGTTAAAGATTATTGCAACAAGAAATCATCAAACAAGTCATCCAAACATCCAATGTAAGTCATGAAATATATATATATAGGCATAACATATATCAAGTGTATCAATTAGTACATCATATGTCCAAGAAGTTAAGATATCAAGGATAGTCCGTGTTATCCAAAAGGTAAGTAGTATGATCCAAAAAGTGTATATCCAAATGCAAAAGAATGATATGTAAACATGTATCTATCCTATCCTATCCTCCTAGACCTTAAAATATCTCCCCCTTTAGCAACATAAAAAAGGAACAAGGAGGTTCGTAATGAATGATCAAGGTTGTGGAGGAGTCCTCATGCTGACGCTGCATACGATCCTTAATACGATCAATCCTCTACTATAGATACTTGAACTGAGAAGTGAAGCCACTCTAATATTGATCCATCTGATCCTCCATAGAGTAGAAGTGGATATCTCTAATCACCACCAACTCCTTCATACGAGTACTAATTAAGCTAACCTGAGCTGATAAGTCCATCCAAGGAGCATGGTCAGGAGTAAGTGATGCATAAGGCGGTGGTACCTTAGTATAGGTGGGCTTGGAGTATGCTGGTCTAAAAAAGTTAAGCTCAGTGTATGATGGCTGAATGGATGGTCCCTCTGTAAAAGCAATCTCAGTCATCATCAACTTATAAAAAGTAGACTCAAACTAAACACCCCCAATCTGTGAAGGAATCTTTGTTTGAAGTACGGAGATATCAAGCTCAGACTCACTCTATTGGCCCCTTTAAGGGTCTAAGCCTCCCTAAGGGTCTACCCCACCCTCTATCTATTGAATGTTTGCCTCCTCCTCAACTCCAGGGTGTCCCTGTCCTTATCCCTAGCCCTATATCTTTGCAGGTGCCTATGGTTGTGTCACTGCTAGTGCTTTCTCTACTTTCTTAATCCAAGAACCGTCTAAAGCCTTCTAAAATTTTATCATCCCCATGGAATGATTATTATATGTGTCATAGATACTGGGTGCATCAAAGTCCGTCTCTCTACTCAAGTGTATGTTGGCCTCCTTAAATACTAGAGAGAGAAAGTGTCTATACATGATAATTCTAGTCGTGCTCTTGCAATAGGCAATAATGTGCATCATCATCAAATATCCCAAATGAATCTGTCTCCCAGTAAGGATCAAATCCATCAAGAAAACCTCATAGTAGTAGACCTTATCTTGGTGTCTACCCCATGACAGGAAAGTGAAGTATAACATGTGATGGAGTACTCTGCAGATAACAGTCAAGTTATGTGCTGATAGCTTGCCCATTCATAGGCATCTAGCATACCACAAATCCTCTTAATAGCCTCTCTAGGCTGAAATCACGAAATAGAAGGACACACCTTGGACTCATATATCTTCAATCCAACAACCAACGCTCTTAGAATATGGCAAATAGCATCCTCATCAAGTTCATTGATTACCATGAAACCCATGTTTGCCACTTCTTTCTCATTTTTTTCTTTAGATGATTCATCTTCACTTTCACACCAAGTGGCCATCATTTCTTCCTTATTTCTCTTCTTGGCTTCACTTTTGTAGAGAGGACAATCATATTTAATGTGCCTTAGTTTCTTGTACTTGAAGCACACCAAGTCTCTCTTCTCCTCCCATCTCTCTTTGACACCATTGGATGAAGATTCCTTTTTAGAGAAGTCTCTTCTAGAAGTGAACCTTTTTCCTCTAAACTTTTCATCCCTCACGAACTTGTTGAACTTTCTTGTGATGAGAGCTAAGTCTTCATCTTCTTCACTTTTTTTCTTCTTCTTCAAATTCTTCTTTTTCCTTGGTAGTAGCCTTGAGAGCTATGCTCTTCTTCTTTTTGTCTTCCCCTTCTTGTTGCTTCTTTACCAAAGTGATCTCATATGTCTTCAATGACCTTATGAGTTCCTCCAAAGGAAGTTTGGTCAAGTTTTTGGCTTCTTGAATTGCAGTGACCTTTGCATCCCACTTTGATGGAAGCGACCTTAAGATCTTCATCACCTTCTTCGATTCCTTGTAAGTCTTTCCCAAGGCTTCAAGACCATTGACCATATTGGTGAACCTAGTAATCATCTCAACAATAGTTTCATTATCTTTCATAAAAAATAATTCATAAATATGAACAAGTAAATTGATTTTTGACTCTTTGACTTGATTTGTTCCTTCATGAGTTACTACAAGTAATTTCCAAATTTCTTTAGTTGATTTGCATTGACAAACTCTATTGTATTCATCTCTATTTATAGCACATTACAAAGTATAAATGACTCTAGCATTCAATTGAACATTTCTTATATCACGCCCATCCCATTCTTGTTTGGGTTTTGGAACCATGACCCCATCAACAAGTTTTGAAGGAATAGTTGGGTCATCTTCAATGACATCCCATAACTCTAAATCAGTTGATTGTAAAATTCAAGTCATTTTAGTTTTCCAATAGGGATAATTGGTTCCCATAAAGAATGGAGGTCTATTGGTTGCAAAATTTTCAATGTGAGATGAGTTTGATGGATTAGTCATTTCCTCTTAGATGGTTAAGTATTAAACAAGAGGCTTAACTCTAATACCAATTGATAAAATTAGGTTAATCTTAATTAGGGAAACATGTAAGAGGGGGGAAGGGGAGGGAGGTAAATTAGGTTTTTAAAAAATCTTTTTAAACATAACAAATTCAAGCAAAAAAAAAAAAACAACACAAATATAAAGAGATAGAGTTAGAGGAAGCAAACATAGATTTTGTAGTGGTTCGACACCCCTTACCTAGATCCACTCTCCTCAAGCTCCTAACTGAGTGAGGGTTCCACCATCCTTGAAGCTTCAACCAAACTTTCCAACTCTTATAGACTTTTACACAATCCTTCAAGAATTCACCAACTTGAAACTTTCTATTCACATAGTCTCACTTAAAAAGCAATGAAGGAAACTCTCAACCTAGCTCAATAAAGGCTTGAATACAATTGAAATGCTAGGAAGAATGACAAAGGTGTATTAAAGAGTATGAAAGTGAGGATTTAATATACCAAGGAGAGAATGAGAGCTTTTATGAGAAAAACAAGTAGTTAAACAATTGAATGTAAGTGTTCTCATACTCATAAATTAAGTGGAGCTCTCAATTTAAAGGTTTCTAACATCAGGAGTAAAAACTGCCAAAAAGTAGCCTCGATTGGTCGAGGTAGGACTCAACCGGTTGACTAGCCATTAAGCAATAAATGTATGGCAAGTGACCGTTGGACTTCAACCAGACCTCGATTGGGAAGGCTAAATTATCAACCTGGAATACATAATTACTAGAAAGAGAGAAATTTTTTTTCATCCCTTGACCGGTCCTCGATTAGGAAGGCTTAACCGATTGACCAGTACCTTAATCGGTTGACCGGTACCTTAATCGGTTGAGTTGGTTGACCAATTCACCTATTTTGGCCCAAAAACCTATATTTTTCTATTCCTTTCACTTCTAACACTTAGACAAGGTCTTTAGGAGTATTAATAAGTTAAATTTAAAACAATTTGCCTAAGATTTGTACACCAAAACTTGGATTTTAATGGAAATTTAACTTTAATGTATAAACTAAGTTTTTAAAGATGCATGAAAAGATATGAAAATCCTAAGTGTACCCATGCCTTCATCTTACATATGTTTCCTAATATTAAAAAGTCTTCTATATGTCTTGATCTTGCATCCATTGGGTGTCATTTGACAAATTTCTTGGATATTCTTTTGAATTTTCAAACCAAACTGAAATTCTTTTAATTCAAAATAATTAGCAACTTAACCATGGTTTGTTATCATCAAAACATGTTTAGGAGAACCCTTTGGCTAGCACTTATATAATATATATCAATAGTATGAACCATTTTATTGCAATGACTATAAGTAAAATTATTGGAATATCCTTGGAAAAAAAGACATTTTGAAACAATAATAAATGAAATGGAGTACTCTTCTTTGATTTTCTTGTGCACAATATTTATGGATATATGTACTTACCATATATTGTCTCTGTAAGTATTCAACCTAATCAATCACATTGTATATGGTCTGCTTCAATTATTGGGCCAAATAGACAAACACCTCTCATGTAGCCAAACAAACCCCCACACCAGGGTTGGGGATTGACTTTGATACTATTTGTAATGACCTGCACCCAACCAAGTAAATATTACTTGCTTTGGGTCTAAAGGGCCCTTATGACTTTAAAATGCTTCTACGTAGTTAAAAGGAACCCATGTTCCATATCGGATGAGGGAGAAAGTTCTTGGCGCTACATAAATATGGACTCCTTTTTGCCCTCTAAGTGTGTTTTAAAGTCATAAGGGCCCTTATGGATCCAAAAAGGACAATATCTACATGGTTGGGTGTGAGTAATTACAAATGGTGTTAGAGTCAATCCTTGACTTCGGTATAGGAGTTTGTTTGGCCGCATGAGAAGTGTTTGTTTATTTGGCCCCGCAATCTCATGGGACACAATGAGGACGTTGTGTCTACAATGGGGGGAGGGGGGTGTTTGTGATGTCTCAATGGGATAAGAGAGAAAATTTCTAGCACTACAAAAGTGTGAACTCCTTTTAATCTTGTAGATGTGTTTTAAAGCTGTGAGGATCCATTAGGTCTAAAGTGGACAATATTTACACGGTTGGGAGTTGGCCATTATCTAATAGCTTCATGTTGCTTGATAGAGAATCAATATTATTTTTTTTGCTTATCCATGCTTATAATGAATTGGTAAGCTTCTCATTTTCATTGCTTCATTCTTTTAGCTCTCTTGTTAGCATTTTTTTTTTATTTTTTATAATGTGACTATGCATCTTTGTTTACTCAAAAAATTCCCTCATTCCCATTCTTCTAGTTAGGTTTCTCCATTTCATTCCCTAAAATTTGGGGAAGATTGTTATTTTGGCATCTTTGGTTATCTCAAATCAAAATTAAAGTTTATACTCATCATTATTTCATTCATTTGAGTTCATGTATGAATAGATTGTGGTTTTCTATGAATAGATGTTGGCTTTTTCTGTCTTTTCTGTATTAGTATTAGAGCTAGGTTATGGTGTTTGTGTTGGCATCTTTGTGCTTAATTTTGTTTTGACCATTTGTCCAAAAGGATAAGGTGGCAGTCCTAGAGCCCTGAAAAAGTCTTCCATAAATGGTATTCCATGTTTGCCTTCCTTGGCCAAAGCTTGTGGCCTGTGGTGACCTTTATTATTTGCCACCTTTGATGCACTTCAATTAGTTGCTTGAGTTGTGTTCTACCCATTTGTTAATTCACTTTCTACTTTTGGACATGTTGACTTGAGCACACTGCTGAGCTACCTTTGGATATATATATATATATATATTTAATTAGCTAGTATTGAGCTCTAGTTAACCACATTTTAATCTTTCTTCTAGTATTTCCATAGCGGAAGTTGTTTCTTTTGATGTTCTCCTTTTTGTTTAGTATTTGTGCATATTCTGGATACAGCATTATTCATAGACATTCTTCCCATTATCTTATCCTTTTTTTTCTTTGGGGGGTGGGCGTGGATATTGTCGTATTTGTTGATACATTGTTGTTCTTGATGATAGAAGTATATCTTGTTGATACATTGCATATATAGAGTCCTAGATATGGAAATTGTTGCTACATTGAATGTGTTTTAACTTAAGTATATCTTGTTGATACATTGCATATATAGAGTCCTAGATATGGAAATTGTTGATACATTCCAAATCCTCCCTTGGATTGCTTGTTTTGACAAAATGTCAATGTGTCTATGGAAGGTAGCGAAAGGCAGTGGTAAATTCCAGATGGTGTGGTTGTCTCTCTTTGGAGATTTTTCATATAAAAATCTGTGTCCATGTCTCTAATCTCTACATGCGTTAGCATTTCATGTTATTATATTTTATTCTTGCTTGAATTTATGTGCCTATATTATGAAATATAGTGTTGCTGGCTTAACGAGGAAATGGTAACTGTTGCTAGAGGATTTTTATCATGTGTGATTATCAATAGAGGTTACATGAATATTAGTTGACGGGGATTCCAGTGGCTCAAAGAACCAGCAACTGCTTTTTTCTTTAGGAAGTAATTGATATTTTCAGATGTCTTGTATCTTATTCAATTGCACACATTGGTTCATGTGTTTCTTTTCATTCATTGAAAAACAGATGGAGAAAAGAAAAAGAAGGGAGAGACAAGTTTTGTGCGTTATTGTTTTTCCATCATTGAGTTTCCCACAAACAAGTGATCCTAATGAATTTTTCCCCTTTATTCATGGTTTTGCAGGAGCGACGGTAATACAGAAGATCCGGCAAAATCACCTATGTACTTCATGCGAGATCACTGATTGAAAGTTCTGGTGCCGGACAAGAATGCTGGAACCTTAGTCATAGGGAAACAACAAGGTGATGAGACAAATTTCTAGGGCATATTGATTAAATTTGTTTTGATGTCTTCTTCACCACCGATATATAAGTTTTATCTTCAACGTGCAGCAGCGTTGGGAACATTGAACTGGCGGAACTTAAGAAAACCCATCGCCTCCATGTGAAAGGAGCTATTAGTATGCGGGAGCTGACACCAGGAGTTCTATATGAAGCTTTTTATGAAATTAAACTGAAACGTGGGGGATGTGGGTGGGAACACCTAGTTACACTGACGCTATCAGTTCCAGGTGAAAGAGCCAGAAGTCGCCGAGTAAACTTTTATGAGCTGCCCAAAGGAGAGTGGATAGAGGTGAAAGTTGGTGAATTCAAAACAAGGCCTGAAGAAACAAGACAAGTGAGCTTCGAACTTCTCCAAGATGAAGCACATGATAAAAAGGGACTGGTGCTTAAAAGCGCAATTGTGAGGCCAAAAACCTGACTCCACCCTTGTGATAAATGAGCTGCGTAGTGTAAATTTTTTTGTTTGTGACGCATGAGCTGATGGATGCCTGTTTTGGGAATTAGCAGATATTGAAAAAAAAACAAAAAACAAAAAAACAAAAAATAAAAAATAAAAAAGAAAAGAACAAAAAATAAAGAATAAATTTTGTTGGAATGAAGAGGCTAAACTACAGGTAGATTATTCTTACTTGTGTGGTCAGGATAGTTTCTCTTTATAAGAGGCGTCTTGCAAAGAAAATAATGACCTTGGCCGCCATGCTTTAACTTGGGTGGAATTAGTCTTCTCTGATAACGTACATGGACTTTTTTAATTTCTTCCTATATGCTTGGCTAGGCTAAATAATTTAATGTTGTAAAATAAAATATAATTATTTTTTTATTACAATTTTAAAATCATCCAATCCTAACATAAAGATAAAAAATAAATTAACTTTGAAAAATATGTAAAAATAATTTATAAATTTTCAAGTACTTTTAGTTTCAAGAAAATATTAAAGAAATGATAAATAAAAACTATTTTCCTTTATTTGATTTTACTATAAAAAATATTTTTAAAAATTAAATATAAATAAAATTGTGTACTTTACATTTTTATATTATAGAATTAAAATAAATCAAATGAATCTGTAATAACATATAAAAATATTTATTAATTTTAAACCTATTTTTATATAATATTCATTCATTTTTTATTCTCTTCTATTTTTCTTTTCTATTTTTTTCTCCTATTTTCTTCCAATCAAACTGTAGACCCCCATTTTGGGGAGACATCTCTACAGCCCGATCATGACAAGTGTCATCATCTGGGATGGCCACGTGTCGCTCCAGGACTGGTTGATAAGGTATCAGGCTAATGGCTTTGTTAGCCCATGAAAGCTGGACACGTGGAGATTTCTTTCAGCAGAAAAAAGCTGAAAACCGTTGAGGATGGCAGCTGCAGGGTAGTGGAGTGAGGCAGCTGTGCGAGGCTGGTCTGAGAGCAGGCCGTTAGAGATATTTATTTTAGAAGATATTGGAGGATTCAGGGGGAAAAACCAGGGAGAGATTTCTGGAGGAGGATCCTTTGCTCAGGAAAAAGGAGATATTGCAGCGTTTCTGTGAGACAGAGAGCATTGTGAGGGGTAGCTGAGAGAGGTAAGATTTTGAGAGGGGAAAGGCGAGAAAAATACAGAGGGTAGAGAGTTCTTGGAGTGAGGTTTGCTGATCACCAGAGTTAAGGAAGAAATTCTTGTGTGGTGGTCGTCTTTGGAGATTTGCAGAGAAGCCCTTCCAGGTACCTTTACTGCGGTTTCCCCCACTAGCTTCTACTGGTATGCTTTTCTGCTCTGTTTATGCTGATTCTTTGATGATGTTTGTTGGTTGGGGGTGAGCATACTCATATTTTGCTAATGGTTTTATTGTGGATTGGTTTGCTTCTGTTTTGTTTCCCTCGTGAGATGTTTTTGTAACCATGTTCTATCTTTTATTTGGCACCCATTGGTTTTCATCCACCCTCATATGAGCTCATTGATCGTTGTATGAAATGAGGCTTGTATGGGTTTCTTTTACTCCTACATTTGTGCTCTATTTCTCTTTTCCATCATCCCCTGTTTCGGGTATCTGGTCAAGGAGTGCATCATTACTCCTATTTCCGTCCGTGGGAGCAAAGAGTTACAGAGGATATATATTCAGTGTATTGGGGTCCCAGCTGTGTTGGAAGGAAGGAGTGTGGTCTTGGGTTCTCACACTGGCTCTGGCAAGACTCTCGCTTATATGTTGCCTCTGGTTCAGCTACTAGGAGGGGATGAGGCACTCTCTGGTGTGCTAAGGAAGCCCAGGCGTCCTCGAGCTGTTGTGCTATGCCCTACAAGGGAGCTATCTGAGCAGGTGTTTCGTGTGGCAAAATCTATCAGTCATCATGCACGGTTCAGGTTCACTAGGGGCTCTTCAACATATTGAGGAGGAAAACAGAGGATGACTGGAGGATAGAGAAGAAGCTAAAAAAAAAAAACGGGGAGAACGAGAAAGGCAAGTTTCTAGCTGGGAGGGATCTTTCTAAACTAGCTGGTGAGAGTAAGGGAAGAGGAGGCTAGGCGCCGACAGAGGTGTTGAAGGAGTTGGAGCAAGGGAGATAACAGAGGAAAGGAGCATCTGTAGGTGAGTTAGGAGTCCTTGGGAGTGAGTTTAATTCCGATGGAGAGCTTGGCCCAGCTGGAGGCCCTGTGCGAGAGGCTCTATAATTCGCAAGACTCAGCGGAACAAGCTCATGCAGAGAACACTCTTAAATGCTTTTCAGTGAGCACTGATTACATTTCGCAATGCCAATACATTCTGGACAATGCATTGACTCCTTATGCGTTGATGCTGGCCAGTTCGAGTTTGTTGAAGCAAGTCACTGAGCATAGCTTTGCTTTACAGCTTCGTCCTGATATCAGAAATTACCTTATAAATTATTTGGCGACAAGAGGACCGGAACTGCAGCCTTTTGTAACTGGATCCCTAATTCAGTCGTTATGCCGAGTTACAAAGTTTGTGTGGTTTGATGATGACAGATTCAAAGATGTGGTTGAGGAATCAATGAACTTTTTGAGCCAGGCAACATCAGATCACTATGCTATAGGTCTGAAAATACTGAACCAGCTATGGGGAATGGCACCTACCCGAGTCCCACTTTTGCCTCATGCATGCCATATTTCTTTTTAACACCACGTGTCTTCATACCCTTTCTTTTCATACCCACAAACCATCTCTCTACACTCATATCTAACCCATTTCCCATCACTAGTTATACCCATTAAATCTTTCACGTCCCTACTCATATTTCACCATGCCCATACTCATTAGATGCCCACCATAATCCTATTCACATTCATCCTTCTCGCACATCCACTCGTCTTACCCATCTTCCTCCATCCAGTGTTATTCACTACATGCAGCAGTGTATATTTAATTATTTGAGATGTGATCAGGAGGATCACTACTTTCTTTTGACGGGAAGTCCACTCACTGCCTCGGAGAGTCGTGAATACACCGGTGAAATTATGTTTGAGACCTTCAATGTTCCTGGTCTTTATATTGCGGTGCAGCCGGTGCTCGCCCTTGTGACAAGATACACTACCTCTAAGTGTGAGAGGACAGAGGTTGATCCTAGTTGTCGGGATATAGGTGTCAAAAGCTTCAATGCAACTCAGTATTCTAGCAGTGGCAGTGAATTGGTGGTCATGTGTTATCACCCATTTCCTCAACCCAGTTTACGGTGGGAAAGCTACTCATGAAATGATCCATGCAAGCCAAGTGTTAAGCTCTAAAGCACAGCGTCTTTGAGGCGGGAAAAATTGACATCAGCACTTTTGATTTGGCAACTCCTTGAAGCCATTAATCAGGATACCTTATCCCGTTTCTGCTCTAGCTATGGCACTTCCTCCGTCCGTCTTCGCACTTCTGGCAGATTGAAGAACTGTGCATTTGTGGGTTTGAAGAATGAAATGTTGTCTTCTTAAATGCTACGTCAATGAAATGGGTTGAGGTTTCTTGGTCACTCGGAAAGCAAAAGAGAGATGACCCTGAGAAAGTTATACCAATGCTTGCCTATTATAATTTGGGATGGTTCAATTTACCAAGCTCCACAACTCTGCAATGTCTTTGCAGCTCGAATTGGCTGGGCTCAGTATCATACATCAAAGGCTTTTACTACTGCTGTCTCAAAGTTGGAGAAGATTGGATATGTGGATGCTGAAAATGAAAATCTGATACTTGGATCAAAGGTTGGTAAAGAGGCAATCGACTTTAAGGAAAGTCATGCGAGTGGACCAAATTCTTACATTTTTCCAGCGCAAGCTACCTCTAGCCCCTCCATCACCACAATTTCCAGAAGAGCATCACCCCCGGCTACAACTCGCTGGCCATGATTCACAGAATCTGCAAGTAGAGCAAACATCCAGTCTGTATCAACTCCTTCTGCCAATGATACGAGTCAACACTTGGAGAGAAGGGTTTCGTTGGGATTCCAGATAAAACTTCTGACACAATCAAAGAGCAACTTGCATCAGTCACACTGCTGGTAGAAAATCTAAGGTCGAAGAAAGATCTTTCCATGCAACTCGGTATCCTCATTCCCATCATCTGTGATTGGTTAAACTAGCATTGGGAGGGCAGTCTTGATGAATTCAACAAACCCAAGTCCCCGCTGATTCGGCTGATGTCCACTGATTAGAATAATGAGCATCATTGCGCTTTCCTTCACCATGCGGCAAGTTCTCAAAGGGCAACTATGATTGGGCACGCCAATGTTACAACTGATGGTGTCAACGCCAAGCTTCTCTGGAGGAAATTGCATCTGAAATCAGTGTTTTGTGTCTCAAAAGTTATCAATCCCTTTGAAACAGTCTACCTGATATGAATGGGAATGGCTCTCTTTATCACTCTCATCCTGCAAGTGGAGTGGTCCCCACCAAGATCGTTAGTTGACTGGCATCCCAATGGCAATCAAGGCCCCACAGTGCCAGAGCCTGATCAAGTGGCTAGTCAAGCATCCGACCTCCCTGCATGGTCTGCATGGCCACTTTTTAAGCTACATGTCTTTCTACCTTTGTTTCACCTTTGACTTTTAAAATAATCCCTCAAATCCCAATTTTCAAATAGTTTTCCAATTTTTAAATTCTTCAAATAATTTTAACTTCTTAAATTTTTCCTCCTTAGGCATTTTTTTAGGTTCTAAATACCTCATTCTTTTAATAAAATTTGGCCGCCATTTTCTCTTCGGCGAGCCACTTTCGAATTTTTTTCATGATTTTAAAACGTTTTGAAATAAGCAAAGAATCAAATTCCGTAATTCCGAATAATGGAATTTATGGAATTAATTCATGCAAAAATAGACGGGCTTTGGTGGGGGCCCTACATAAGTGAATTTTATAAATTGATTGATTGTTTGATTGATTTACTTATCTTGCGTGTTTGATCAACTCTGTTCCTTGATATGCGCTTAATTATATCTTGTTCATTACTCACTAACCCTGTTTCATGATAGCGCATTCGAGATTGCTGCCCAGGTACGCATTCACTCGCTCTGATAATTCATTTTATATATTCTGATTCTCACGTGTGCATGATTTATTCTGGGTACTCATTGATTTACTCGTCCATTGCCATGATTGCTTCATTTTATTAGTAGAGACCCGACTTTAAGGGTTTAGAGGGGTGCTACGGTCTTTACCGTACCTTCCCGATAAGTAACCTGACCCCCGAACCTAATCCGGTTTTTCGCAGACTAGCTTTTCCAAAATAAGGAGTCACACTTAGGGTTTTTCTTTCTTATTTTGTTTACCCTTTAAAAATAAAACAAAAATAAGTGGCGACTCCAAGTCATTTTCAAACAATAAATAAAAATCAATTTTTCAAATAAAAATCGAGTTCATCATCGAGTGGGAAACGCATTGAGCCGAAATGCGGGGTCCACACAAACATAACTAAAATATATTTTTTATTCCTTTTCACTTTTTTTTTTTTTTTCAAATTTTACAAGAACTAAATATAGGGTTAAAAAGTAATTAAAAAAATATCATTTACTTTGGGGTACAAAAAAGCCAAAACTTACAAATGCTGCCTTGGCTCACCAGTGGCCCAAACTGCACTTTCATTTTACTAAGTGCACCAAAATATATATTAAAACCATCCCAAAAACAAAATATTAAAAAAATATTTTAATAAATAAATAAATTTTAATTATTTTATTTTTAAATTTTAATTAATTAATTACTAAAAATATAAAAATTATCATAATAATTTTCTTAACATTTTTTATATCATTTATATATTAATCAAATATAAAAAACATAAATATTAAAAATATATATACATATATTATCATTTATTTTATATGATTGAATATAATTGAATTAAATGGATCGTAATTTTAATATTAATTATATTTTAAAATTATATATATTATAATAAAATATCACAATATTATTGTTTAATAACATGTAATATAACTTAAAAATAAATACATGCGTATAAAATTTATATTTTTTTATCGAAACATACAATACTATTATCAAATATGAAATGGTACATCACATATATATTAATTTCTTTAATGAAACAATTTCAAAATATTTATCATTACTTCTCATATCATTTTTTTTTAAAAAATTCTCAATATTTTAATGAGTTTTGATTACTTTTTATTTGTTGATATTTCGTGTCAAAATATTAATTAATATATGTTTAATATATCCATAAAATCAAAATATCAATATATCCGTAATTACTTTCATCCTTCAATATATTTGCATGTGGTATAATAACAAACAACATGATGTAGATGATGGATAGCCTGGGGTAACAAGTTACATAGACTATTTCTAAGTAAAATATCACATAATACTCGTATATGATGTGAGATTGATTCTATTTCATTTTAGGATGTTTTTTTTTTTTTTTAAATCAAAATAGGACTCTGGATAATCATAGAAAATAATCCCTTCTTTTATCCTAAAAGTACTAACAAAACAACCTCCCTAGACTGTTTACATTGCCAAGAAAAAGGGCGGTGGATATCGTGCAGTTTGAGACATCGTGCATGTGATGCCTTGGGGAGCTGGTTTAAAGGAAAACTTTGTAACCACGCGTGGGTTCCAGCACTTCGACATCCGCGCATCCTAAATTTTTTAATTATGATTAGAGGACAAGTCCATGTGATGGATACTGACCAACTCCATACATAGCTTGATTACACGATACAAAGACATATTTTATTTTTAAATAAAATATGATAAATAATCATAACATGTGATGAATACTGACAAACTCCATGTGATGTTTTACAAAAGAATATTTGTCTTTAATTTATACAATGTTTTCATTAACAAACCGAGCCCATTCTTCTCCAGTCACATTATTCCCTTTATGAAGGATATCTTTTCTTCGAAGCTGGAAAATTGGAATGTTTTAATAGGAAAGTTAATTTTATTTCCATCCAAAAAAAAGGTTGCCGATGTTCTTCACCGTATCATTCATAAACAATTTACATGAAAAATGGTTGGTATACTTAAGAACAATTCAAGTGAAGGGATGATGACAACATTGGTGGAGGTATTATTTTTCGTGCTACAATTCAAAGTGTAAAGTTGATTTTAGAAAGAAAGAAAACTTTAAGAAGAGTAAAGGAACAAGAGCCCTTTTTCTATGAATAAATTGGTTAAAAGGCTAAAATATGTGGATATCCTAAGGGCCAGGAGAAGGACTAACCAAATCCGTAAGAAAGGAATAATGTGGAAGAAGACTAGCTCTAGTAGTGCTATAAGAAACCTTTAATTTGGATGTAGATGGTAGATGATGGTTCACTCCAATATCACATCCATGTTGTGAGTGTTTAGATAGGTTGGCAATTCCGGACAAAATTCTTAAGTGTTTCCTAACTCGATTTTTCAATCCTTCTTCAAACTACTTGCCTAATGAAGATCAAGTTATTGAATTTGCTAAAGAGACCAAGGTATGTAGTTGAGGTTGGAGTTTGATGAAATTGAATCAATCATATTATTTAAATTTTTTTTCTTGAAATATTTTTTAAAGAGTTAGGAAGGCTTGGGAAGCATTTTTTACTAAGTGTTCAAAATGCCCTGTTCCAAGATCGATCTAGCTTCAAGTCAAATCAATCCAGGTTGCACTTTCTTGATGATATCTCATCCATTGGATCAAGGGCTTCTTTCATTTAAAAACCTAAAACTTGCTTCCTATTCTGCAAAGAGATAGAAAGACTAGTAGTCATTCCCTTTCTGCTCTCCTTTCTTTCCAAATTTAGGGTGTTTGGTTGCCAAGAAAATCCCTTCTTTTCACCTTGATTTCCAAACGGATTTTCTTAAAAAAAAAATAAAAAATTGGTTGATTCTTGCTATTCATTCATCTCCCATGTACTCAATTGATTAGGTTTGGGTGAAAACCCATTTTCTTCTTGTGTGGATTCAAGAAAAGGTCGAGATTGAGCTTGGTATGGACTCCAAGTGTACTCCGAACGAAGAAGGTGTGAAGTAGAAAGTGGAAAGGTGCTAGTCAAGTGGTCCGGAAAGGTTTAGTAGGCTTGAGCTAGGTAAAATCTTGTATTCAGTTTTTATTCTTCATAGTGGACATTTTCGATCAATGGTAGTAGGCCTGTGGTTTTTTTTATCACTTTGAAGGTTTTCCGTGTAAATCCTAGTTTCATTGTCTCTCTTTCTCTTACTCTAATGCTTGATTAAT
Source organism: Vitis cinerea var. helleri x Vitis rupestris (assembly GCA_945999865.1). Taxonomy (NCBI): domain Eukaryota; kingdom Viridiplantae; phylum Streptophyta; class Magnoliopsida; order Vitales; family Vitaceae; genus Vitis; species Vitis cinerea var. helleri x Vitis rupestris. Next base: position 1,290,540 of record OX253931.1, on the reverse strand, counting down.
TTTAAGTTTAGCTTTTCATTTGATACTTAGGCATATATGTTGAATGGAATAAAAATGAGTTAGAATAGGTGTGATTATCCATTGGACATCTTGAGTATTTTTTGGTTTATTTTAATAGAGATCGAAAATTATGTTAATGAGAAATTGCTTTTATGAATTGTGTTGAGGAGTGTTGAAACATTTGCATATGACTTGCATTTGAAAATTATTGGGAGAGTGCTGTTGCATTTATATTTGTACGTGATTGTTACTCTATGTTGGATAGAATTTGAAGAGAAGGAAAAAATTGTGAAAAATTCTACAATTAGATAAATTGTGTTGGAAGACCTTTTTAAATTGTTCAAAAACACCTATTCACCCATCTTCCCCTCTAGGTGTAATCCAACATTGAGATTCACCTTCACATGTGACTCTTCATGCGAGTGTGTTTAAATGATATAAAACCACTAAATAAGATAAAATGCTTACATAGGAATAAAACTAGAACAAACATAGTTATCAAAGGAACTTTCTTCTAGAAAGACTCTTGCCTTTCAAAATGTGCTTTAGTTACAAGCACAAAAAATAATTTCATTTTGCATTTTTGTTATCATGATTTTCTTATTGTATTTGAATCTGATGAAATGATCATATAAAAACTAGAACATTTATTAGAGAAATGCTATATAAAGATAAGATGTATCTTTAGGGTAATAGTAATAATAATAATAATAATAACAACAATAATAATAGTAATAATAATAACAACAAAAATATTTTAGATATAGCGAAAAGTTTAGAATTAATACAAAAAAGAACCATTCATTTATGTTTAGTTAATGTAAAAGTTGAGCGTAAAGAAAACCTCACTAAAAAGCCTTTTAAATTAGTGGTTATCAATGATTAAATCCTATAATTGGTACATACTACCATATTGATGATAAGAATATAGAAACTATAAGTGGAAAAACATATTTTATTATATTTGTTGATCATCATTCAAAATTTACTTGTGTATTAAATAAAAAACAAAGAGGAAGCTTTAGAAAAGTTTAAAATTCATAAAACTACGGTACAAAACCACTAGCTAAAACTATTAGAAAACTTAGAAGTGATTCTCTAATGAATCAATTAAATATTTTGAAGATGATCTAAATGGATTTCAACATCCAATATCCATGATAAGTAATTTTTTCCCAAGATATCAAGGTCGACAAACTTCAATTTGGTGAGGTTTGACATTGTTTAAGAACTACATATGAGATAATTTAATCAGAAGCATATATAAACTTGAAGTATAAATAATAAATAATATATGTAAAAGAAATTTATAAATTTATGGTAAAGGGAAAAACATTTAATACTTCATGAATTTATAAAAATATGAACTTGCTCATTTGGCAAAGAGCTTTCCTTTACATATGGAAGAATTGAGTTTGAGCCTTAGCCTTGTTCCACTTTTTTTTTTTTTATTATTATTATATTCTCTTTTAGTATTAAGTGCTAAAGTGAAAGGAAAAGAGTCCACACTCTAACACCTCACTCCTGTCTCTCTCATTATTTATTTCTTTAATTTAATATTAAAATTAACTTTAATATATAGAAATAAGTATAATATTATTATTCAGTCCTACTATTATTTAATCTTATTCATTCATTATGGTTTATGAATATCTATAATGTAAGTAATAATATTATTATTTTTTATAATAGATATTATTCATTGTTAGGATAACTTCAAATATAAAAAAAAATACTCTTTCCAATCAAACTTCATAATTTAAAATTAGTTAACTTATAAATTTTTTAAAAAAAAAATCTACAAGAATGTCCTTGTTGGGATTGAGGTCCTAAAAGAAATACATAATGTAACAAAGTTAGACTTCATTGTCACTAAGCTATCTCATTTTTTATGCATTGATATTGATTTAATCATTTAGCTTATATCACTTGTAGTGTATATGATTTTGGTGCATTAGGAGTTGCACGAAAGATACAAGTTATGAGTTCTTTGCAAAATAATAAGTTGTTCACATTCGATTTATGGATTTAGGCAATCTAGTAAGGACTATAGTGCACTACCTCCTAATTGGAGGGATGACTTGTCGTGGCCATTCTGATGGGGTTGTCGTGGTAGTTGCACTAGTGTGTATGATTACATATTAGACATGACTTATGATGAATTATAACGTAAGGTTATCAGATTGTCATAATTCACCAAACTACTGTATTACATGGGCTCTCAACCTTAAGAGGATATTGAGCATGTGCTGAAATTAATAGGAGTTTTTGACTTATGGGTAAGACTCTAAAGTGGTCATATATTTCTTATGAATTAGGTCACTATTGATAGATGCTAGTGGTAACAACTTTTTTTCTCAATAGAGGCACCATGATATCTCATGGGACTGAGATGAGTGTTCCCATAGGTGATCTAATGAACATATGATCATGAAATTTATGATTGTAGTAATTCTTTTAATGAAATTTGACATATGTTCCTTAAAGTTAAAGTATGTCAATTAATCACATAATAGGAGGATCTATAACTTAAGGATTGGAGAGGTAATCTTAATAGGTTGACATCACTACTTTATTATATTATAGACACCAATTCATGGGAGTACACATGCAATGAAGAGTAGATTATAGACCCGAACCTTGCTTGTTATAATTTCATAGGATATTGGAGTACAATTAACTCTCTTCAGTGGAGTGTTGAGTCAACTTCATATTGGATTTTGAGGGAGTCAATATTTTCCTATGGGTCCCAATGGTCCTCACTTGAGCTTTTAGCTCATGGTGAGACATATTTTGAGGGTATTTTAGGTATGTAATTCATAAGTGTATATAAAAGAGTTTTGGTAAAACATTAGGTTACACCAGATCTTATGGATAGTCTTTTTAAATTGGGCTAATTAATTAATTGAAGCTCATTTGAGCTAATTAATTAATTAGGATCTAAGTGGACTAGATTAGGTGACCCAAAGGGGTCAGAGCTTCATTCTTCTTATTTAGTGTTCTAAAATTCCATATAGAAGAACCCTAGCCACCTTCTAGAAAGAGAGAGAGAGAGAGAAGGAGAAGCCCACCCTTCTCTCGTGCTAGGATCCATGACGGGAAAGACCAAGTAAAAGATAGTCGGGTAAATGAGCTCTATAGCGTTCTCTATAGTTTAAAAATATTCCTCGACATCTTCATTAGATGGAAATTGATCCAAGAGCATCCATATCATAGGTATGAAACTTTCTCCTCTATATCTAGTATTGTTATGGTTTTTATAGTCATAGGTTTCTACTACTTCAGATCTAGAGAAGCTTAGGATAGATGCATGCGCCCTATGTGATCTAGGGCTAAGAAATATAGCAATTTAAGATTCCTAGTAGCCCTATCATGAGTAGTCTTTATAGTTACATTTTTTTTTTCAATTTTCAATGATAAACATCTAAAAAATATTATACAATAATAAATATAAAAAAAAAATCGACAACCTGTAAATAGTAGAAAAGAGTGTTAATATTTTATTTTCATAACTTCTAGTTATGAATAAATAATACTTACATAACTTTTGCCTATGTATGATTTTTAATTTGTACAAAATCTATTAAAATTGTTGTTTTTATAACTTCTGGTTATGAATAATAATTACATAGCTTTTGGCTATGTATGATTTTAATTTGTAGCATATAGCTTTAGAGTATATAAGTTTAACATAAATAATAATTACATAGCTTATGACTATATGAATTTAGTATTTGTTCAATTACTAGCCTTTTTTTTTCTTTTATATAACTTTAGGTTATGAAAATTTGGATGATAACATAAAATTAAAGCATATAAAAATTATGGAAAATGAAAAAAAGAGTTATATCATGACTCACCTTATTACATAAGAGTCTTTGAAAATAAATTAGGTTTTGAACTTTGTTATAGCCTCGTTCCTCTCTATTTTGCTCGTGTTAATAATGTATTGTAGAAAATAAAGTAGAAAGAGAAGAAATCGAGGAAGGAGAAAATAAAGTAGATAGAGAAGCAAATAAAGAAAGGAGAAAATAGAATGTTAACAGAGAAAATGAATGAATATTTCATTACAGGTCTTCCTTTTTATATAAAGAGATTAACAATAATATGGAAGATTAATAAATTCAAGTAGATCAAGAGCATAATAAAATATTTCTAAGGATATGTCTCAATATAAAAACTTGTTAACTTATCCAAATATATATACACTAAGGTCTAATGGTAACAAAACTATGTAAGGAGATGGAATTTCATAAGGAAGGAAATCACATGGATATGAAGTTGAAATTAGCTGTCAAAAGATTTTCTTTATTAGTAGCAAGGTCAATGATTCTCATTCTGACTTTACTTGATTTGTGGCATCAATCTACATTTTTCTTGATTTGGTAAGGTCAATGATTCTACCAGGCCACCTCAAGTTGGGAAGTGGAAAAGGATGAACAACCAACTTAAATCGAAAGTTCAAGAATGATTCTCATGGTAATGGCTTCGTGACAATATCAATTATTTGGAGAGAGGATGGCATATAGTGAGTGATTAAATCTCCCTAGCAACTTTTTCTTGAATGAAATGGTAATCAAGTTCAATATGTTTAGTACGAGCATGGAGAACAGGGTTTAGAGTCACATGAAAAGCACTAATATTTTCACAAAGTAGCTGAGGTGTGTGAGATAGAGGAATGCGAAGATCATGAAGAAGATAAGTGATCCATGTCACTTCGGTTGTTGTAGAAGCTAAATCTCTATATTCTGTTTCTGTACTTAAGTGTGATACTATGGGTTGCTTCTTAGATGACTAGGATATGCAATTTGATCCCAAGAAAATATAATACCCTATGGTACTTCTTCTTGTAGTTGGACAACCAACCCAATCTGCGTCATAAAAGGCAGATAATGTTAGTGTAGATTGAGAAAGGAAGAGAAGGCGAAGGCCATATTCTAAAGTTCCTTTAATGTAGCAAAGTATGTGTTTTACAACACGAAAATCCTTCTTGGTTGGGTTTTGAAATTGTTGATAGGCTAAGTTTACAACATGAGTAAGATCAAGTCTTATCAAAGTGAGGTACTTTGCTTGACTATGGGACTAAAAGTTTCACCAAAGTCTAGACTAGGAATTTGTGCAAACCCCTTCGCTACTAGTCAGGCTTTGAACCTATCAATAGTGTCATCCTCATGATACTTAGTCTCATAGACCTATTTGGAACCTATAACATTGGCATTTTGTGGTCTTGGGACCAAGCTCCATGCATGTCTAATTGTGTTTAAGGGCAGTGAGTTCTTCTTTCATAGCTTGAACCCAATTATCAAACTTGAGGGCTATTTTAATGGTTTTAGGTTCAATAAGAGAGATGTTTGTAGTTGCAGTAAAGGTCATATCATTATGGAGGTTTAGGTTTTGGCAAAGTTTTTGTCTAGAGATCATGGGATGTTCATTAACTAAGATATTAGGAAGGGTTAAGGAAGGTTGAGATTGAGAGGAAATAATTGGAGACAATGGTAATTCAATGGATATGTTGTTCTATAATTTAGGTTTATCCTGGATAGCATGGGAAGGTGATGTTTCAAAAGTGTTGGAGGTAGAAAAAGGTGAGCAAGAGAACTGTGGAATAAAATCGTAGGATTATGGATTGTGTACCTGTAGACCCTCGTTTTGGTCTATAAGTCTTTAGGATATTTGAGGGCTTATTTGGACCACTTTGAGGAGCTTTTGGCAGCTGGTATGAGAGGGTGGCATGAGAGGAGTGATCTTAGAGGTAAGAAATCAGAGATTGACACGTTGCATGGGGATATTCTGGCAGTAGTGAGGCACGTATTTTTTCTGTTAGAGGAGGTAGGTGCTGATTGGGTGCAGAGGAACCTTTGGCAGGAGGTGGTGGCTTTTTGGACGTGTTGCCAGGAGATATTTGGAGGCAGGTTGCTTTTTTGGGACGTGTTGGGAGAGAGATAGGGCAGGGTCTTCACTGGAGAAAAAGGATAGAGAGGAGCAGAGAGCTGGGGAGAGATTTCTGGAGGGGAGTAGGAAACAGAGGGAAGAAGGAGGAGGGCTTGCTGATTTCTGGCGGACTTTGTAGGAGAGGAATACTTTCAGGTATTATCATTATGGATTTCACATGTGTTTCAGAATATGTTTCTTTTCTTTTTCTCTGCTAGATCTTGAATTCTATTTTGGATTAGCTATATTCAGTTTCCTCATGAGATGTCTGCAGTTACGCTTCAATTCTTGTTTAATATTTATTTGATTTCACCCACCCTCATCAAGGTCCATTGATAACAATATGAAATGTACCTTGTATGATTCCCTTTTGTTTCTACCATTTGTGCTCTGTTTTGGTTATTTTTCCCTGTTCCTGGCACCTATCCATGGCATACACCAGATTTCCTATCTTGGCATGAAAAGGTAAGGCACCGTGAGATTCTCAGAGGAGGGATATTCCGGAAAGCAAGTTTTAGGCTAGAGAGGGAGAAGAGAGTATCATGTTTGGAGAAATTTCTGGGCTAGTGATTATTTGAGAGTTGCAGATGGCTGGAGGAAACGATGAGCTGAGAGTGAAGGAAAACGCACTTGAGAAAGAAATAGAACGAGCAAAGCTGTCTTCAAACGACGCCGGCGGCTTTGCGAAGCGCCTCTGTCATCACCACCCCACGCGCCGCCGCAGCCTCCCCTCATCACACCTTCGTAACTGCCACCACCAGGAACCACTTGGAGTTAGCATGTACACCCGTTTCATAAGCAAACCTTTAAATCAGTAGCTCCACAAGTTTAAAGTCACCTTTTGAGGAAAAATTCCTTTCTCAGCAACCTCAAACTTCAGATAGGTGGCCAAATTTTCTCCGTGTTTGCTCCGTCTTCTCATCAGGCTCCATTCAACTTCACTGGTCTCAGTGGCCTCCTCAGAATGGTGCAACATCAAAGTGGTTTTCCACAACCAAAGGGCTATTGGGAGCTGGACCTAGTGGAATTATGGCTGTTGATGCTATCATAACAGACACCGGTGCCATGCATGTTGCAGGTGTTCCGATTGTAAATCCATCGACTGTTGTTGTTTGGGAGGTCACACCAGGCCCTTGGGAAGAGGCTTTCCTTTGAAATGGCAATTGATTTAAATGGCTGGGTTTAGTGTGGTGCAGCAGAAAATCATGGCGGACAAACTGCTCCAGAGAATTCAATGATAAGATCTTTTCATATTAAGTTTCCAAGAACTTCTCTCATATAGAAAGTGAAGAAGTGGTGGAATGATACCATCCGGACAAGGAACCCCTTCTCTTTTGGCGTGGGGTAGCTGATGCACAAAAAGTGACTAATTCAGAGGGGTACAGATTTGAGAAACACACAGGAGGACTATAAAGACAATGGATAGAGCGCTCAAAGTTGCGGATATCCTTGCAAAGGATGGAATCAGTACTGGGATTATGTCTCTGCACTCAATTAAACCCCAAGTATTCACTTCTGGCACTTACCCATCTAATTCCCACGTGTCCCATTCCTCTATTCCCATGCACTCTTTCAAAATGGATTTTCATAAAAATCTTATTGTTTTAATTCTTTATCTCTTATCATTTCTTGATCTTAAATAAGTCTAATTTCAATCAATCAACTCGTGCTATCCTTATCAGGGCGTGCCTTTTTCACTTTGCTTATTTATTTATTTCCTATTATTATTACTATATTTATTTTCATCTATTTTATTTTATTTTATTTCATTTATTATTATTATTATTATTATTATTTTCTTTATTATTTTTATTATTATTATTTTATCCTTGTTGATTTTAAAATAATCCATCAATTTCCAGTTTTCATATAGTTTTCTAAATTTCATTTCTATCAAATAATTTTGTTTTATATTTATTTATTTATTTTTCAAAATTTCATCTTTAGAAATTTTAGGATCACTCAAAATCTCTTTTTAATAAAATCTTGCTGCAATTTTTCTTTCTGGCAAGCAATTTTCACGCATCCTCTGTTTTTAAAATGTTTTAAAACAAGCAAAGAATAAATTCTGTAATTTCGAGTGATGGAATTTACGGAATTAATTCATGCAAAAATAAACGGGCTTTGGTGGGGGCCCCACATAAGTGATTTTTATAAATTGATTGATCGATTGATTGATTTAATTGCCATGCATGATTGATTTTATTCTGCTCTATGACATGCTCGAAATTATTCCTTAATTGTGCACTAACCACCTCTCTTGATAGCGCATTGATCGTTTGATGCCAAGGTATGCCCCACTCTCACTTCGATCGTTCTTTGTTGAGTGTTTTGATTCTCGTATGTGCATGATAGTTTTGGGTATTCATCGTTTTTCTTATTAGATACCATGATTGCTTCATTTTATTAGTAGAGACCCGACTTTAGGGACTTAGAGGGGTGCTACGATTTTTACCGTACCTTCCCGATAAGTAACCTGACCCCCGAACCCGATTCGGTTTTTCACAGACCGCCTTTTCCAAAATAAGGAGTCACACTTAGGGTTTTTCTTTCTTATTTTGTTTACCCTTTAAAAATAAAACAAAAATAAGTGGCGACTCCAAGTCATTTTTCAAACAATCAATAAAAATCAAATTTTCGAATAAACCGAAAATTGAGCTCGCCATCGAGTGGGAAACGCATGAGCACGAAATGCGGGGTCCACAAATAATTGGAGATTGAGAGGAAATAATTGGAGACAATGGTAATTCAATGGATATGTTGTTCTATAATTTAGGTTTATCCTGGATAGCATGGGAAGGTGATGTTTCAAAAGTGTTGGAGGTAGAAAAAGGTGAGCAAGAGAACTGTGGAATAAAATCGTAGGATTATGGATTGTGTACCATAGTTGCTAGTGTATGTCAATGTTGAATGTCAGTAGATGTTGTTCTGGGATGTTGATATGGTGCTGTTACTAGTGTAGCAGCAGGAGTGTCCAACTTATTACAGTAGGATATCACATGTGTGGAGGTCTAGGAAGTAGGTGTAGGACCTCTAAAATTAGGCTAAATTGAGTTAGTTAGTGAAACTTGTTCATCAAAATTAGAAAAAGAAGTAATAATGAGATTTTTTTTTGGTAAGGAACGAGAAGATGTCTCTTTGTGAGTGTAAGGGAAAAAGCTTTCATTAAAAATGACATGTCATGAAATAAATACTTTGTGGGTTTGGGGATCAAGACATCGATAACCCTTGTCCAAGGGACTGTACCTAATGAAAACAAATGACTTATTCTTTATGGGAAATTTATTCATACCTTGATGTTTTAAAGATGGAAAGCATTGACATCCAAAGGTGTGTAAACTAGAATAGTCGGGATTCTTACCATAAAGCTTGTAGTACGAATTATTCATACCAAGAGAAGAAGATGGTATTTTGTTTATAAGGTAGGTTGTTATGAGAAAAGTGTCAACCCAAAATTTCATATGTAAGTTGGCATGAAAAAGCATTGTGAGTCTTATTTCCACAATATGCCTATGCTTTCTTTCAATGAAGCAGTTTTGTTTTGGTGTATGAAGAGATGAAAGTTGTTTTGAAATGTCACACTCAGCCAAATGAGAAGTGAAAGCAATAGAGATGAATTCACTACCGCCATCACTTTGAAATGTTTTTATTTTCATGTCAAAATGCTTTTCAACAAAGACTTGAAATTTGAGAAAGCAACTAAAAAAATCATATTTGGATCATAAAGAATATAGCCATCTGTAACGAGTATAATCATAAACAAATATCACATAATATTGGAATTTTTTTAGAGGATAAAGTTAGGGTAGCCCCCCTTAAATCATTGTGAATTTTATTAAGAGGAAATTTACTAGTTGACTAAGACTTATTAAAAATAAGTTTACATCTTTTTCCAAGTTGACAACTACCACAGATGGTATTTTTGCTTAGCTAACTAGACACACTAATAACATATTGTTTTTCTAATTCTTGAAGAAATTTGAGATTTGGATGCCCCAATTTGCTATGCCAAATAATAGAGGGAGCAACCTGTGATCGAGTAGCGATGAGAGCCACCAAGTTTCCTTCCTCAAATGCATAAAGGTTGCCTTTTCTATGTCCATTGGCTAGAACATGCTGGTTTTGATTCTTAAGAACAAAACCAAAAGAGTTTGTTGTCATGCCATTTGGATTAACCAATGCTCCAACTGCATTCATGGACATGATGAATCATATTTATTAGCCTTACTTGGATCATTTTGTGGTGGTATTTGTGGATGATATTTTGATATATTCTAAGAGTCGAGAAAAGCATGGTCATCATTTGCATTTGGCACTTCAACACTTAGAGAACACCAATTATATGCCAAATTGAAGAAATGTGACTTTGGTTGTAGGACTCGCATATATATATATATGATGTTGTATAGTTTTAGGGTTATGATGATGATTATGCTTTTGTTGTAGCCACTCACAACTCTCCCCTATTGTATAAATTTTTGACATAGTGGATTTTTTTTCTCTTCTACTCGTGGTTTTTCTCATCTAGGGTTTTTCATGTGAATTTGTGTGTTCTATATGTTTTTCTTATTTCATATTCTTTTTATTCCATAAAAAATTGGCATCGAAGCATGTCGGGCTTAATCTCGACAATGGAAACTATGAAATATGATATTCCACTTTTGGATCGCAACACCAAATTTTTGCTATGATAGATCAAGATGTGGGTTGTGCTCACACAAATAGATTTGGATGATGCACTGTTAGGGTTTGATAAGATGCCCTCATTGTGGACGTTGTACAAAAAACAACATAGGGATTGAAAGATCTATCTCAAATTCATCTTCATTTATTAATTCAAATTCTATAGGACGTTCTAAAAAATAAAACTGCCATTGCATTCCAGTAAGTTGCATCTCAAACAGTGATTGTATTCTTACCATATGATAGAAGATACGTTTTTAGAAGATCAATTAATTTTATTTAAGGAAATTATCTCTTATCTAAAGACCATGGAGGTTAAGTACGATGAAAATGATTTAGGGTTGATTTTATTATGTTCACTACCCTCTTCATATGTGACTTTTAGAGATACTATTTTATATAGTCATGACACTCTTACTCTAGAGGAAGTATTTGATGCTTTATTCTCTAAGGGGAAAATGAAGTCGCTTATTGTTGGATCTGAGGCTCAAACAAAGGGCTTTGTTATTAAAGAGAAGACACAGGAAAGGAATTCTAGGTGGTGATGTGAGGAGCAGATCAAAATCCAATAATAAAGACAAAATCTATGAGTATTGCAAGAAAAAAGGGCAAATCCAATCTGAATGCTATAAGTTGAAAAATAAGAATAAGAAAACTATTGCTAATCAAATAAGAAAACAACCAGAAAATTCTAGTGAAGCCAATGTTGCAAAAGATAACTACAGTGATGGAGAACTCCTAGTTGTTTCTGAAGGTGACTTTAAACCCTACGAGGATTAGATTCTTGATTCAGGTTGCATGCTTCATATGTGTCTTAATCGGGACTGGTTTTCAACATATAAAACGTCTAAATGTGGTATGTTGATGGGAAATAATGCATCTTGTAAGATAGTTGATATTGGAATGGTCAGAATTAAAATATTTGATAGTGTTAGTAGGACACTTGGTGATGTGAGACATGTCCTAAATCTGAGAAGGAATCTTATCTCTTTGAGTACTTTTGATTGAAAAAGGTACAAATACACTGGTGTAAGTAGAGTCTTGAAGCTTAGCAAAGGAGCTTTTGCTGTGATGAAAGGGCAAAAAAGGTTTGTGAAATTATATGTCTTGCAGGGTTCTACGATTATAGGTGATATAACTGTTGCTACTCCTTTCTTATCAGATGGTGATGTTACTAGACTCTAGCATAAACAGCCTGGGCATATGAGTGAGAATGGGATGGTTGAACAGAAAAGAAGAGGACTTTGAAGCTTCAAGAAGGGTTGACATGATAGAAGTTTTTAGAAGAGCTTACATGGTAAAAATTCTCTTCACATGCTTCCTTCAAACAAAAATGAATTTTTTGCCTTGAGTTTGGCCTTGAGCTTTAAGAATTGATTGATTGAAAGTAGTTTTGTAGAAAAATTTGCTACCTGGTTAACTGAAGGTATAAACCGTATATCCAACTCTTTTTGAAGTACTTTATCATGAACAAAATGCATATAAATTTTGATATCCTTGATTCTAGCATGATAAATAGAATTAGTAGCAAATGAGGTTGTACCTTGGTTATCACACCAAATAACTGATTTAAACCTCAATTGAAGTCCCAACTCTATTGCTAAGGATTTGAGCCAAGTTAACTCAACTATTGCATGCACTAAGGCTCGATATTCCAATTCCATGCTGGATCAAGCAACAATACTCTGTTTATTTAAACTCCAAGAGATAAGATTACCCTTTAGATAAATATAATGACCATTAGTTGATCTTCTATCATTCGGGCAACTAGCCTAATATGAATCTTATAAGATTTAAAGATTTGTTTCACTAGACATGTAAACCATGAGTGTTATGCATTTTAAATAGCGTAATACCCTTTTACAATCTTTCCAATGTATCTCTATTGGACTTTGTAGGAATTGACTTAACTTGCTAACCATATATGATATATCAAGTCTTGTCACTAACAAATTGTAAAGCTCCAATTGCGCTTCTGTATGAGGTTGGATTGTCTATAAGATCACCATTTGATTTAGAGAGTATTTTTCTAGAAGGGGCTAATGTTGGTAAAGACTTTGTTGCATCATTCTTTATCTTTTAGAGCAAGTTAGCAATATACTTGGATTGAGTTAAATAAAGAGTTGTTTTATCTCTAAAGGTTTCAATTCCTAGGAAGAAATACAACAAACCAAGATCCTTTAAAAAAAAAAAAAACTCTTATTGAGGTCATTAACCAATTCCAAAATTACTATACTATTATTTCTAATAATCAAAATGTCATCCATATATGCCAATAACATTAAAACTACTCCTTTGGACTTGTAGAGGAACAAAGTTACATTAGACTTTGAGTCTTGAAAACCCTAGTGAATAATGCATCTTTTAGTCCATCAAACCAAGCCTTTATGGACTATTTCAAACCATATGAAGCTTTTCTCAATTTGCAAATATGATTTAGCTTGGTAGGATGAATGAAGCCTTTAGGCTGACACATAAACACATCTTCTGATAGATAGCCATTAAGAAAGGCATTGTTGATGTCCCATTGCTTAATTTCCCAACCTTAAGCTATTGTTAGAGATAATACAACTCCAATGGTGGTAGGTTTAATCACATGACTATAAGTTTCTGAAAAATCAACACCTAAAGTTTGATGGAATTCCTTGGCAACTAACCTAGCCTTGTGCTTATTAAGGGTGCTATTCTAGGTGAAACTTCAACTTAAACACTTATTTATTACTAACTACATTATATTGGGATTGATAAGGTACCAATTCCCGTGTCTGATTCCTCATTAAAGCCTTGTATTCTTCTTCCATTAATATCTTCCAATTTGGATCAACAAGAGCTTGCTTTATACACATAGGTTCAATAGGACTGGGTGAGATACTTAATGGATGTACGAGGGTAAAACACACTTTTAGCTTAACAATACCAGATTTTGCTCAAGTAATCATAAGGTGACATGGAATTGGAGCATGAGCGAGTAAAGACTTAGATGGATGTGAAGAAGTGGTAAATTCATGAGGCAAAGTAGGTGAGGTATGAATGTTTGAGAGTGGAGTTTGAGTTAGTTCTAGAAAATGATCAATTGATGGTGGTAAACCAAATGGGATGTCAAAAGCTATAGGAAATGAGACTACACAAAGCCTGCTCATGTCTCTCACTATAGCTGCATCACTCGAACAAAAGGTTATGCACAATGATGAGGAATCTTGAAAAGATATTAGATAAGAAACACCATATTTGGGACCAAATTTAGAATAAGGCAATTCAAGCTCATTAATTACATTATGAGAGATGTAGACTTTTCCATAAGGATGTAGACAAAGGTAGCCTTTATGAGCTAAACTGTAGCCCCAAAACAAGCATTTGGAAGAATGAAATTGCAACTTATGAGAATTATAAGGTCTTAAATGAGGAAAATAAATACATACAAATGTTTTGAGGGAGAGATAATTTGGTGTATGATGACATAGTTTCTAAAATGGTGAAATATTAGAAAGAATAGGAGTGGGAATCCTATCAATCAAGTAAATAGAGGTTGAAAATGCTTCCCACTAAAAATAGAGTGACATAAATGCTTGAGCTAGTAAGGTAAGACCAAGTTCTACAATATGACGATGCTTTCTCTCTACTTTACCATTTTGTTGATGAGTGTAGGGACAAGGATGATGAAACTGTATTCCATTTTGAGCAAGAAAATTTTGAAAAGGCCTATATTCTCCACCCTAATCTATTTGGACACATTTGATGGATTTATTCAGGGATTTTTCAATTAAAATCTTGAACTATTGAAAGATTGAAATTGCTTCAAATTAAATTAAAGAGGATAAATCCATGTGTACCTAGTATAATCATCCAAGAAGTGGATGTAGTACTTATAACCAATAGTGGAATTTATAGGTGTTGCTTCCCATATATTTGAGCGAATAAGCTCAAGAGGGGTAGTTGTTTTAGTTTCTAAACTTGGAAAGGGTAACACATGACTCTTACCATATTAGCAAGCTGAACAAAAATTTGGAGTTTTCTTTATTGAAGAACTATAAGCCTTTAGTACTTGATCAAAATTCTATTAGAAGAATGACCAAGCCTTCTATGCCATACATTGGAATCGATATTGGAAACAATTACTGAATAACAAACTAAATTACAAGATTTGTTTGGATGATAATTACCATCAGATATAAAACTATAAGCCTTTAGCACTTGATCAAAATTCTGTTAGAAGGATGATCAAGCCTTCTATGCCATACATGGGAATCGATATTGGAAGCAGTTACTAAATAACAAACTAAATTACAAGATTTGTTTGGATGATAATTGCCATCAGATATATAACTATAAGCCTTTAGCACTTGATCAAAATTCTCTTCGAAGGATGACCAAGCCTTCTATGCCATATATTGGAATCGATATTAGAAACAATTACTGAATAACAAACTAAATTACAAGATTTGTTTGGATAATAATTGCAATATGATATAGATTCAAATTGTAGCATATGAGTCAATGACTTTTTATAACTAGCCTTTGGGTGGAATAGAATTAGTAGTAAAAAAAGCCGCATCAAAGGCAGTTACATTTTGTTGCGGATTGGAAAAAAGAACCAATAACTCTTATATGGTCCTTTTATTAGGGAAAACTTCTATAGAACCTACCACTTGATTGGAGAAATGAAAGAAGTTTGGTTTGTGAGTCTTAGTTGAAACAAAATGCTCTTATTTAGCTTGCCAACAGACTTGACAGAAATTGAAATAAAAGACCTTGAAAATTTTCCACTTTGGAATGTAGCTGTAGGTTGAGGTTCACTCAGAAGGTATAGGTTGTCTTTAAGTTTCCCACATAGTAGCACATTCCTTTTAGATTTGTCCTTTACAAGACAAAAGTTAGAGTGAAATTCTACAAATATATGATTGTTAGCAATAAGCTTGATCAAGTTTTTAGTAATTTTAGGCACTCTAAGAATATTTTTAAGGTGTAATGAATTAGAGTTAGGTGTTGACAAATATGAGTGACTTTTGTGAGTAATATTAAGATTCTTGTCATTCCCAATCTTCAGCTTCTCTAACCTTCATACGGTGTCTTCAAATTTAGATTATTCATCTCAACTGTGACGTGGTTTGTAGCACCACTATCAACATACCAACTTTGATCAATCATTGTCATTGGTGTAGACATATAGACTACTATCTTATAGTTACCATTACTATTGATAGGACATGTTGTAGGCTAAAAGTTTTCATCCATTCTATGCCAACAAGTGAGGGTTACATGACCTCAAATCCCACAAATTTGACAAATAGGTTTACTATTATATTTGAGACCAAAAACACCTCCATTCCATCCTCCACTTCGGCCTTGAGTTTCCTTTTCAACGACCAAGGTTTCCTACATTTATATGAGCAAAATTGGCAAACAGATGACGTGAATATGAAATCGTTGCATACAGTTACTCAATTCTACTTTCTTGATTGAGTAGTAAAGCATGGATTTAATTATCCTTTAGACAAAGATGATTAGCACTATTGTGAGTGGTAATACTGCACACAATTGGAAGTAGCTCTGTGGTATGCTCATATTGTGAACTACCTAGTTATAGGAGAAGTTCCAAGTGAGTGGAAAGCACAAGATAGAAAACATTTCTTTGCAAAGATCCATGCCTACTATTGGGAAGAACCGTTTCTATTCAAGTATTGTGCTGATCAAATAATAAGGAAGTGTGTTCCTGAACAAGAGCAATAGAGGATTCTCTCTCATTGCCATGAGAATGCTTGTGGAGGCCACTTTGCTTCTCAGAAGACAGCTATGAGGGTCTTGCAATCGGGTTTCTGTTGGCCCTCACTTTTCAAGGATGCCCATGCCATGTGCAAGGGTTGTGATCGATGTCAGAGGCTTGGGAAGTTGACCTGAAGGAATATGATGCCTTTGAACCCCATTCTGATAGTTGATCTTTTTTATGTTTGGGGCATTGACTTCATGGGACCTTTTCCTATGTCATTTGGCTATTCCTACATCTTGGTGGGAGTCGATTATGTTTCTAAGTGGGTTGAAGCAGTTCCATGCAAACACAATGACCATAGGGTGGTTATCAAGTTCTTGAAGGAGAACATTTTCTCAAGATTTGGAGTGCCTAAATCCATAATCAGTGATGGGGGTACTCATTTTTGTAACAAGCCATTTGAAACTCTTCTAGCCAAGTACGGGGTGAAGCATAAGGTAGCTACGCCTTACCATCCTCAAACTAGTGGGCAAGTTGAGTTGGCAAACCGGGAGATCAAGAACATATTGATGAAGGTGGTGAACGTGAACAAAAAAGATTGGTCTATCAGACTCCTTGATTCACTATGGGCTTATAGAACTACTTATAAGACCATTCTTAGGATGTCCCCTTATCGCTTAGTCTATGGCAAAGCATGCCATCTCTTTGTGGAATTGGAATACAAGGCTTGGTGGGCAATCAAGACGCTCAACATGGATTTGAGCAAAGCAGGGTTAAAGAGATTCTTAGACCTCAATGAGTTGGAGGAACTACGAAATGATGCTTACCTCAATTCGAAAATTGCAAAAGAGAGGTTGAAGAGATGGCATGATCAGTTGGTGACCCGAAATGACTTTTCAAAGGGACAAAGAGTTTTGCTCTATGACTCTAAGCTCCATATCTTTCCGGGCAAGTTGAAATCAAGGTGGTTAGGACCTTTCACAATCCACCAAGTGTATTCAAATGGAGTAGTGAAGCTACTCAATGCCAACAACAACCAAACTTTCAAAGTGAATGGCCATCGTCTCAAGCCCTTTGTGGAGCATTTTCCCGAGACAATGAGGAATTCATCCTCCTTGATCCCCCTCAGGCTTGAAAAATCAGATTCTGGATGGACTTAGTATTTATGAAAATTATTAAGTTCATCCATTTTTGTTTTTTTTGTTTTTGATTTCATGTTCTTCTTACATTTGTATTTGTTTTGATTTCAATTTCTTGCTTGAATTCCCTTTTGGTTTGATGTAATTTAGGTTTTTGATGTTCACTTGCAGGGGATGGCACTTAAGGATTCGTCGATAGAGGAAAAACTGAGGAAAAATTGAAGCAGAGCATTTCGCATACCTCCCTGCGAATTTTTCGCATGGTGTGCGAAAAGTGCTCTTTACATTGGGTGAGCTAATGCCATTTCGCACCCTCTGCGAAATCGTCCTGATGGTTTTTGAAAAAATTCAAGTTCTCGGTCTTTAACTTCGCACCCTATGGGAAAAAACACAAGGTATGTGAATCCTCTACGAAATCCCCTTGTGATCATTTTTGAAAACGATAGCTCTCGATCTTCAAATTTGCACCCTTTGCGAATTTCCACAGGGTTTGCGAACTCAAAGTTCACCCTGCGAATCAAGTTCGCAGACCACTTTTTCGCACACCCACTTTGCGAAATTTCGCCACTTTGCAAAAATCCACTTTGTGAAATTCCGCCTTTGCGAAAATTGCGAATCTACCATTATAAATTTCGCACCCTCTAATTTTGAAACCTCTAGCCATCAGTTTTTTTTCCCTATTCCTTTTCACAAAACCTTCCCCCTCCACGGCCAATCTCCCCCACTCAACCCTCAATCCACATACCAAACTCCATCACCATCTACGCCTTCCAATTGAATCGCACCCTTGCGATTTCATTTTTCTCTTTCTTTCTTTCTTTTGAAAACTCCTAAACCCATTCCGCATCTAGTTCACACATCTGCAAACAAATTCGAAAACCCCTACTCAGCCCAAACCCCCACTTGAACCTCTCTCCATATCCCTTCGCATCTCTCCAAATCTTCACAACCTGTGCTCCTCAAGCCATTCCGCGACCCATCTCTTCCCTTTCCTTTCTCTGCAAAAAAAAAAATAATAATAAATAAAAGAGTAAAATTTTTTTTATAGCATACATCCCAACTTCATTTCTCACTTCTCTAGTCTATTTCACGTCTTTTTGCGAACCTTCTGCATGCTTTGAAAAATTTGCCCCATGTCCTCATTTTTCAATGGTAAAGACCCGAGGAACCCATTTTTCATCTACGCAAAGCAGCTCCTCTTGGCAGAGAGTCTCCTCTACTCGAGCCCAATCAGTTGCTCCATCTCAGATTGCAGAGTGCCCCCAGATTCCACCTACTGAGGGTGGAGTGCCCACTAGTCCCTCATCTCCAGCTCCTCAATGCAGATATGAGACGAGAAGGGCTACTACTACTCTAGGGGTGACTACTCAAAACCCCCAGAGTTCAGTGAGGCGCCCCCCTGCTAAGAAGGCCAAGACCTCGACCATCGGCGAGTTATCCAGAGCTCAGCAGCCTGAGCCTCCTATTGCTGCCCCTACTTGAGCTCCAACAGATATTGTGTTTCTCGCAGACATATCACTAGGGTCTATTATCAGACGGCCGATGCTCTCAGCACTGCCCATTGAGGGCAATTCAGATTGCACCTCGAGACCTTTCCACTTAGAGTCCTATTTTGCACAGGAGGACTTGGGCCCGCTGCCTGAGCTTTAAGATTCTTTTGGCCTACTACAGAGGTACTTTCTTGAGCAGTTTATGACTCCTGGGGAGTTCTTTTATCCCCGAGTAGCTTTAGACTTTTACCAGTCTATGACTACTCGTGGCGTCCCAAGGCCTACCTCGATTCATTTCACCATTGATGGACGTCAGGGTATTTTAGAGGCCAGGGACATTACGGAGGCTCTGCAGATTCCTTATGAGCCAGCAGATCCTTCTGCATTCCGCCAGTGGTCCCCAATTTCTCCGAGGGACATGGTCCGCATACTCTCTAGGGAGACTTCTACTGATTCGATCATTCTGAGGAAGGAGCTTCCACCTGGGATGCTCCTCGTAGATGTGGTGTTGCGCACCAACCTTTTTCCTCTCCAGCATTCAGTCTAGAGGCATGAAGCTATCTTGGATGCCTTGTTCCGTATATCCGAGGGCTTCTATTTTGGCCCTCATCCACTTTGAGGAGAAGGTCCATAGAAAAAAGCTCCAGCGGGCGGACACCATTCCATTGCTTTTCCTGAGGCTATTGTGCCAGATCTTAGAGCATATGGGGTTTCCTACTGAGCCTCAGTACGAGCGCTGCCGTATTTGTCGAGAACGATTCACTCTCGACAAATGGAACTAGTTGGCAGGCTATGCACCAGCTCCAAGAGGCCCTCCCATAGTAGTACCTCTAGTGCTTCTTCAGATTGAGCAGACTTAACCTCCTTCTTCACCTCCAGAGCAGAGCGAGCTTCCCTCAGACACTACACCAGCTGCTTCTGCTCCCTCTACTTCAATACCTTCAGTGCCCATACCTGAGGCCGCTTCTACTGTTCTGCCTCATGTTGCCCCTGCATCTGAGCCTTTCATTACCATCTCTGCTCTGGAATTTCACGCCCTGGTATCCACTCTCCATACATTGACCACCACACATGCAGCCATATTCCGGCAGCTGGACCATATCCGCTCCCAGTAGGACTAGCAGACTCTTGTTCTGCGCTAGATATAGCAACACCTCGGTCTCCTACCTCCACCTCAGCCTGACATTCCTGTATCTTCAGAGCCCCTAGCTCCAACTGAGGTCGCTACTCCAGCGAGGGCCACACCCACAGTAGAGATCCAGATCCTACCACCTCAGCCAGTCGACCCCATCACAGTTCCACCTGTGGCTCCATCATCTCCACCTGAGGCCGCTACTACTTGATCATTGGATATCTCGTTGTTTGTATTTACATAGTTTATTATTAGAACTTGTTCTATGTTTTCGATGCTTTATATTCTGGGATTTGATGTATTACCTGTTCATATCTTCTATTGTACTTTCTCATATTAATATATAGGCCTCATACTTTTTGTTTACTCTTCGCATTTATTCCTTTTCCTCTACTCATTACTCTTTTGGTTTTTGAACCATGTGGTTTCTTCTCTACACTTCCGAGTACATTTCCCTCAGGAGGTATCACTTCCTCCCTTTATTTTCGCTTGCAATTGAAACATTGAGGACAATGTTCATCTTGGTTGGGAGGAAATTTGAGGAAGTAAGTATTGTAAATATTGCTAGGATATTTTGTTAACTTAGTTATCTTTTGTTTATTTAAAAAAAAAAATAAAAATTACTATACTCTCCATGGTTGTCAAGGAAAAATTCTCAAAATGAAATGAGAGAAGTTGAGTTCTTGCCTTTTTGCTTAAGTCTTAGAGTTTGTATTATGTTTATTGAGGTTGATGAATTATTGAAGCTCCTATTGAATTCAACCTTGTTTCTTCCACTTCAATCTTACCACACACTGTGCACATTAGGTTCCAATTATAAGATGAAAAACTATCTCACCCCTTGAACTTAGGAAAATTTTGACTTGGTACCTTTGACCTCATTTTAATAGTGTTGGGACACCTTATAGAAGGTCAATGAGCCTTCAGAAAAAAAAAAAAAAGTGTTGCAATTGCCTTGAAACCCGAGCAAGGTCCTAAGGGTATATGGCTAAAGTCTTTGAAGCCTGGTGCCCTAAACCTTAATTGGTTGGGAGTCACAAACCTTAATGCTCGTTACAAGGGTGAATGGGTGAAGTTGAGCAAATAAAAGAATTGTGAAATAAAAGAGGTGCGTTCTTAGCCTATTGGGTGTTGGTCAGTTTGCTAAGTTTGAGAAAGAACTAGGTTGGGGGGAGAGCATAGTTTAGCATACTATAATTGGAAACTAATCACCTTGACACTTAGATTCTTGTGGAAGATTTAGAGTTGGATCGCTGGGAGTGGAAATTCTTTTGATGCTTAAATTTGCATAATGCTTACTCTTTGTATTTTGTGATTAGGTAAGTGATTTAATGACTCTTGTTGAAGGTTAGGTTTTATATCTTTGATTTTCCATGAGAGATTTTTTATCCATATCATGCCGCTTTAAAATTTTATTTTTGAAGTGGTGAGCATGATTTTGTAAATTGTTGTATAGTCTACTTTTCTTTTTCTCTCCTTCATTGCTAAGGGACTAGCAATGTGTCAGTTGGGGGGAGTGATTACTACTCAAAAAGCGCATTTTTATAAGCTTAAACTTAATTGTATTAAGCACTTTTGAGTAGTAGTTAGACATTTTATCCCAATTGGCATGTTAAGGACCTAGCAAATGTTATTAACCAATTTTTGGTAAGTTTTAGTGTTTTTGGGTAGCTTTTTTATCACTGAAACAGGCCAAGATTAAGAGAGAGTTTGGAGCACATGAAGAATCCGAGCTTTGGAGCACTTCAAAACCCCTTGCCAAACTTGGCAAGGGGTTGCCAAAGCTATCAGTAGCAAGATGGAGGAAAACAAAGCATTTCGCAAGGCAAAATCATCAATTTGGCAGGGTGTGCCAAAGTTTCACAGGGTGTGCGAAAATCACTTTGTGCGCACCGACCTTCGAAGATTTTTTTCTCCAGAATTGTAATTTTTCTTTTTTGCTCCTTTTGTAATAGATAAATGACATTAAGGTTTGTTTAGGAACTATAAATAGGGGTTGAAAAGCCTCTCAAATGATGTGAGATATTTTGTTTTAGATATTTTGTAAAGTCTGGTTTTTCTCTGCCTTTCCTTCTCATTTTCTCTTCACTTTCTCTCTAACCAAACACCCTCTGAGGATGATTTCTCAAAGGATGAGTGGCTAAGTTTCACGTTTCTTGGAGTGATGGAAGCTAGGTAAAGGATCCAGATGCAAAGGTGGGAGTTTTCCTTGTTTTAAATGAAGGTAGTTATGTATCATTAATGGTTTGTATTTCAAGTTTTAGCTTTAATCCCTTAGAATCACCTTGAATGACCAATACTTGGTAAGCTTTTAGGATTCTATGGATGCTTATTGCCAGATCCATGGATGTCCATTAGTTATCAAGTACGAGCTATTGGAAGGTGGTTCAAGGTGAGGGTCTTTCGTGTTTGAAACCATTAATGGGAAGCAACTACCATTTTTCAAGAACCATTTGGATCGAAACTTATTTGCTAAATACAAATCCGGTTCGGGAGATAACCATCCTTTATGTTATTGTCCCCAATGCGAGGAGAAGATCCATAATTTCCCACTTTGCAACAGGATCATGATCCTAGTAACCTATAACTCCAATAGACTTTCTCTTTATAGTAATTTCAGTTGTTTATGTTTGCTTAACTTAAAATCAACCCTTCCAATCAATCTTATTTTCATTAAAAACTAACTTTCAAAAAGGAAATCACCATTTCTCCTTTCATTAATGTCATATGTACAAAGAAAACCCATCCTTGTGGACGATCCTAGAGCCACTATACTATAGTAGCTTTATCTTTGCTACCCTAGTATAAGGTGTTGTAGGTTTTATAAATGTTTTGATAAACACCCGACTAGGCATGAATCAACCACCAATCTCAAATCTCCCAAAATTGTTATTTAGTCCTTCTAGTTATCCATTATTAAACCTACAATTGCCCATTAGTCCTTTAGGTTTTCATAATTCTAATCAGCCCTTAAGAACCTAATAAGCATACTTAAGTCATTAACTAATCCTGCTTAACCTTAATCAAGGTTTAATTCATAATTAATAAGATTAACATTAAATTAGTTTTAACATCTAATTAAGGACGTTTAAGATTAAGTACTAAGATAATCATTATTGGCTATTTAATTCATTAGTACTAAGTATTACATCCTCTCCCCCTAATAAAAATTTCGTCCTCTTAATTTAAAGAAGCAAACCTGTGAAGAGTTTCGGGTACTTGTTTCTCATATCTGATTCCAATTCCCTTTAACTCATTCCACTCCATGATGATCCCATAACACTTTCACTAGAGGTATAGTTTTCATTTGTAGTACTTGCTCTTTCTTATCTAAAATCTTTCTCGGTCCTTCCCCATACGTTACATCTTCTTGCAAATTCAAATCTTGCCAATCTAGTACATTTGTGGTATCAAACTCATACTTCCGCAACATGAAGACATGGAACACATCATCTATACCTGATAGTTGTGGCAGTAAGGCTAGTTTGTATGCAACCTTTCCAACATTTTGAAGGATTTCAAAGGGCCCAATATATCTCGAAGCAAGCTTTCCCCTTTTACCAAATCAAAATACGCCTTTTTGAGGTGTCACACGTAAAACCACATGATCTCTTATCTGGAATTCTAGGGGTCTCATTTTATGATCAACATAACTTTTTCGTCTACTTTGTACTACCAACAACCTATCACGTATAACTCGAATCTTGTCAGTAGTCTCTTGCACCAATTCTAGGCTAATCAAACTAGCTTCACCAAATTCCATCCAACACATAGGGGATCTACAAGGCCTCCCATAGAGTGCTTCATATGGTATCGTTCCAATATTACTTTGGAAGTTGTTATTTTAAGCAAATTCGATCAAAGGCAAATGTTCCACCCAATTTCCTTTAAAATCCATCACACATGCTCATAGCATATCTTCTAAAATTTGAATAACTCTCTCTAATTGCCCATCAGTTTGAGAATGAAATATTGAACTCAACTTTATTTCTATTCCTAGGGCTTTTTGTAAGGATTGGCAAAATTACGATGTAAATCTAAGATCTCTATTTGAAACAATAGAGAGTGGTACTCGGTGCAACCTCACAATTTCCTTCACATACAATTTACTCAAATAAAGGACCGAATCAGTGATCCTCATTGCTAAGAAATGTGCTAATTTCGTTAGTCTATCAACTATCACCCATACACTATCCTTACTTTGGGGAGTTCTTGGCAATCCTATCACAAAGTCCATGGTCACATGATCCTACTTCCATTCTGCTATAGGTGGTGGTTGTAACAACCCTACTTGCTTATGATTTTCAACTTTCACTTGTTGACAGGTTAAGCACCTAGAAATGAATTGAGCTACATCTTGCTTCATACCTTGCCACCAATATTAACGCCTCAAATCATGGTACATTTTAGTTTCTCTAAGGTGTACTGTGAACCGAGAATGATGAGCTTCCTTCATTACCTTGTCCTTCACCTGAGCATCATTAGGAACACAAAGTTTGTTTAAGAAATAAATCCCACCATTATAATTTATGCTCCAACCTTCCATTGTGTCACCTGCCATAATTTGAGAGTGCATGCCCTCTAACTTTGTACATTTCCTTTCAGCTTCAATAACTTTATGCAATATTGTTGGTTAAGCTACCAAAGTATAAAAGCATACATCAGAATCATGTACATCAAAACAAAGGTTGAACTCATTGATGTAATCATACATTTTCCACTCAGAACCCACCAACTCAGATAACACACATTGAGTTTTTCTACTTAGGGCATTAGCAACCACCTTGGCTTTTCCTGGATGATACTGCAAAGTAAAGTTAAAATCTTCAAGGGTTCCATCCATCTCCTTTGCCTTGCATTCAAATCTTTTTTAGAGAAAATGTACTTCAAACTTTTGTGATTAGAAAACACCTCAAAATTTTCACCATATAAGTAATGTCTCCATAACTTCAAAGCAAAGACAATGGTTTCTAGTTCGAGATCATGCATAGGATAGTTCTGCTTATGGTTCTTCAATTGCCTAGAAGCATAAGCAACCACTCTTTTTTTTGCATCAAAACATATCCCAAGCCATTTCTTGAAGCATCACAATAAACTATATATCCTTCCCCACTAATAAGAGTAATTAGCATAGGTGTTGTGGTTAGCCTTCTTTTTAGCTCTTGAAAAGATTCTTCACACTTGTCATCCCAATCAAAGTTCACTCCCTTATGTGTCAATCTAGTCATTGGGCATGCAATTCGAGAACAGTTTTCAACAAACCTTCTGTAGTACCCAACTAATCCAAGAAAACTACGTACTTCAAAAACATTCTTGGGTCTTTCCCACTTTGTCACAAAAGCAAGTCCATACCATAAGGGCTTTGCCCTTCGCTACCACCACAAACCCCATAAAAAATCTTATAATTTTAGTTTATCCACATATGTTGCACTCCAAGTCAGACCAAAAAAGAATTTAGGTCACCAAACTCTAACAATCATCAATATATGCATTAAAAGAGATTGGTAGATCCAATATTGAATGTCAAAACTTTATACTCTCCATTATATATTCATAGCAATTTTAATTATATGGTTCATCAAGAATTTTGCAAAGAAAGATAAAACAATTCCAAAATATTAAAAAAACTCAATAAAAAGCCCATCTAATAAAGATTGCAAACAAGAACTTGAAGGCATTGTGATGATTTTAGAAAGAAACTGACTGCAAAAATATCAACAAAATCTTTTCATTGCAACAGGAAATATAATCAATAAATTTAATTCTCTTGTCAAAAATTTGATATTATAAAAGAGAAACATATAATAATCTCTTTTGAGGAAAATCACAAGTTCCTAAACCATGTGCTCTAATACAACATGTTAAGGTCTCTTTTATTTATGCAAAATAATCATAACCCTAATTCTTGCTAAACAATATAACCTTAATTCCAAATCTTAGAACTTTTTTATTTTTACAAATAAAATAAATAATCAAGAAAACATACCTTAATCTAGGAGATTGATCTTGAAGAGAAATTCCTTGTGGAGAAGAATAAATTACAGAAAACTTTGTTTCTCTCTCTTAACCCCTTTAGTTTGGCGTACCTTTCTTGATAGAGAGAAAGATGAATATATAATGGGTAAAGAGAGGACCAAATCCAAATAGAGTATCCTATCATGTATCATCAATGTGAACGTTCCATCAACGTGAAAGGTTATTTGGAAAATATATCCTCAATTGACCAATAGGATTCTAGCACTTAATATTACTAACCATAATTGTCCTTTAAATTAAATTAAAAAAAGATAACTAATAACAAAATAAGCCACGTGGGCCACATTAAAGGAAAAAAAAAAAACCTATCATCATTTCAGTGCAAGAATGTGGAGCGATGGCAAAGGAAGCACACTTTGAAAATCAATCAACAATCAAAAATTGATCTAAAATCATGCACCTTTGGAACTTCTTCAATGACATCCCTAAAACATTCTCCCAAGGTTCTCTAGAATATGTGAGGGTTGCAACCCTACTTCCTTCTTCACATTCTTGTCTAACTAGCGAACTAAGCAAGACTTCCCATCGGTTTGGACATCTTCTCCCATCTTTAGCCAATGGAATGACCTTTCTAGCAATGCAAGTGTCCTCATCCATTGTCCTAACCTTGGCCTCATATATATGGATTTTCCGCTTGTTGATCTTATGCCTAAGGAACATTGTTTCCCTGTGCAAACTCACGATTCTCTTTTCCACACAAAGCTTGTTCTCCTTCAATCTCCAGAACACGTTTCTCACACTTTCTACATGTTCTTCCAAGTCATGGGCCAATTGCTGCCGATGTTGCACGCCTCATAACAACCTCTAACACCCTTAATGCCACCTATCTTATCTTTGACATGTCCTCCCACATGCCTCAAGCCATGTGCGCGAGTGCAAGGTGCCGCTTGTGATCATTGTGCAGTACGTTGGGCATAAGGGGCTAACACTGATTACATACCCCCTTCTTCAAATATCCTCATACACTAATTCTCTCCAGGTGAAAATTTTGTGAAATATAGTTCACATATGTTCTTGAACTTAAGCAACATTTTTAACTGCAGGAGTCGATGGAAGCGAAACTCCACAATCACTGCAACATTTGATGTGACCCCGGGAAGGTAAATTCAGAATTATATCTACTCCTTTGAAAAATAATGCAAATTATATGTTTCTTTTTTTCGGATACAGAGAGATGCATTGTAGTAGAAAGTGACCATTAATCATAATGCTGACATCACAATATATCATAATTTCACGGAAAAAAAAAGTCCAAACAAAATTATTAAGTTCTGCAAAACAGATGCTCCTAGATGATACCTGAATCTTGAAGTTCTGATTCAGTTATATGCAGCTAAAATGGCACCGTTACTTCAAGTTTTCAGTGGTATCCTTGAGCTGTAATACTATTGATTTCAGGAAAATAGTTTGATATTTTTATAAATAGTAGTTTTATTTTCATCGTTTTGATCAATATGTATGTGCTGATTTGTAGGGGATTGGAGAAGCTGAACGACTACCTGAAGATGGCAACTCCGATCTTGGAGCTGGGACAATGGCACCGCCACAATCACCCCACCTCCACCAGCAGCATCATCGCTACAAAAGAGCATCCTCCCTGATATGGAGATTTCGCTGCTGCGGTTCCTCATGATGACGACTATCAACCCCCAATTTCTCCTCTTTCACCTCTATCATTGCCTTCATCAGACCAATCAGAGGAGCTCTTCCATGCCGTACGTGAAAGACAACACGGACCTTCTTCAATCATCGATCGTTGCTTCTCCCTTGCTGCTTTCCATTTCCTCCGCCCTCCCCACACCGGCATGAGGCTCTATAAACGGGGCTGGGAGTTTTCAATCTCTACAACAACTCTCTTTCAATGGCAGCAAAGGCACCGAGTTTGAATAAAAATACAGTAGTTTTACATTCAGTGAGGAGCAGAGGGAAAACAATATATCTGACTGCTATATATACCTAGTTGCAACAGAAAAGGCCTGCATGATGCTTTAAGTTGATGGCTAATGTGGCTATAAGACTTGTGTTTGCGTCTTTGCACAGATACCGACTGTGTTACCTTCTATGCTTGACATTGACTGTGCTTGTGTTTTAATTAATAATACGTTGGTAATGATTTGTCTTGGATCTGATTGTGCCCGCCTATGGTTATATCCTACTGCTATCTTTCTATAGTTAAAATAGATGGTGGTGCTCAGCGTACGGGATTTAGCAGAGGGGTATGCAGCTTGCTTCATCTGAAAATCCACTCATTTCTCAAAATTTAACATGCAGTCTTTCACAAATACTCTCATATTGTGATGTTAATTTCCATTTACTCCATGTGGAAACTAATAAATAATTATTACATGGAAAATCATGTTCCCATGGTTTACGAAATTACTTGATCCGCGCCTGAAACAAAGACAACTTTTGTAGTATCAAAATAGCTAAACACCCATTTAGCTAAATGAATTCATTATTTGGAAAATCATACAAGCCTGTTCTCAATTTCCAAAAAAATGAAGGCACTATTGTTGTAAGCATAGTTTTAAAAGGTGCAAAATGTAGTTAAGGCGCAAAAGTCTCCTACAACTTAGACGTAAGGCACTGCACGTCCAAGTGAAGTGAAAAATATATGAACAAATTTAGCAAGAACTAAAACAACTCCAAATTTATGTAAATGCAAACTATACCTGGTTTCATCTAAAACTGCTCATTTAAGGTTTTTTTAATTATTTTTCTATACAGAAATAACTTATCCTTATAAAATCTGAGGAACCTCCAAGAACTTGTCTTTCCACATTTGGAGCTTGGAATTTGAGGACAACAAAGTGGTGTGTGCTGAAAGTGAGTGAAGCATGTTGAGTTGTGTGTGATGAGAGTGAAAGAGTGGCTGATGTGTGCGTGTTCATAGTGGCATTATGGCTGCAAGTGAACAAGTTGATCATCATAAAACCAAACAACCAAAATGATATCAAAGCAAAGAAAACAAAATCAAAAAATTAATTTCACACAAAGCCTTATTTCATGTGGTCTCCCAAAGGCTTGAATTAGGTGATGAACATGAGAAGATTTTAAGAAAAACAATTTGAGATTCTAACAAAGATTAATAGAAACTAAATTGCTAACAATGCTAATGAATTCAGAACCAAAGATAGAGAGAATCACTAACAAATTTCTACATGAAATCACAACTAAAAAGAGAACACATCATGATCCAATTTTCAACATGAATTCATAATTAAAAAGAGAAGCATATCTCAATCAGATTCAACAATCTATGTGGCCTCTAATATCCACACCTAAGCATGGTAAAATCTCATATTCAAAGATGCAAAAGACTATGAATAAAAAGATGAAGAAGATGAAACTACAAACTATAAAATAATAATAATAATAATAATAATAATAATAATAATTCAGCAACTTACCTCAAAATCCTCTTCAAAGTTCAGTGATGTATCTCTTTAAAACCTGATGCATGCTGATGGTGTTTTCAATGGCTGATGCATGTTGATGGTATTTCAATGGCTGATGCGTGTTGCTTAAATAAGCAACCTGGTGGTCTCCTTCTCTATGAAACTATGTGTGCCTTCTTCATCAGTTTGGCTAGTGTGTGTTCTCCAAAATTCAGCTTGTGGTGTTGTTCTTCACAAGCTTATGCAAATTCTCAAAATTCAGCAATCTAATGCGTGCTTGTGCTAGCAATCTGGTGGTCTCAAAATCTGATGGTGTGATCATGTGCTTGTTGAGTTTCGTCTCACAGCCATGCACTATCAACTTACCTCTCCACCATTAACAGTCACACACAATCAGCTTGCCACCCCAAGAATCTCATGCTCTCAACCATTAACAACCATTCTGTGTTCAACTTTTCTTCCCAAAATTCAGATTGTTCTCTCAATTTTCCAAGCTGCTCTGTGCCCTCAATTCTCCCATAATCTCTCTTCACTTAGCTCCATCTCTCCCTCCTTCAAGACCGAATTCAGTTTCACGCTTTGTCCACTAAAGAATTATGCCGTGTGATATTCTCCCTTGAAGAAAAATTCACTTCACTCCATTTTTCCTCTCCAACTGTATTCAGTCCTCCCCAAAGTTCTAGAGACTTCCCTCTAAAAATTCTGATCACTTTCATTCCCTCCAAAATTCAAATATGTCCACTAATAGTCACCTCTCTAAAACCTTCTCATCCTCTTCCCTCCAAGCCAAAACCATGCACTAAATCCATGTGACTCTAGAATATTCTGCCACCTTCTTTTTTTCCATAAACTGAGCACCAAACAGCTTCCATTCTAGAAAAATCTGATGCTCACAACAATCCCCACCATGTGCACAATCAGCTCAGGTGTTCTCCAGGTTCTGATGCTCTCCACTTTACAAATTCTGATTTTGTCCACCGTGTGCACAACAATTCTAGAAAAATCCATGTGACTCTAGAACATTCTGCCACTTTTTTTTCCACAAATTGAGCACCAAACAGCCTCCATTCTAGAAAAGCTCACAACAATCCCCACCGTGTGCACAATCAGCTCAGGTGTTCTCCAGGTTCTGATGCTCTCCACTTTTCAAATTCTGATTGTGTCCTCTAAGTCTCACATGAATCCTCCTCAATAGCCGACTCTCATGCCCTCCTTCTAGTGAAATCCTCACGTTTTCTCTCTCATCACAGCCCACTTGCACCACTTGGAAAGGGTAATTATATATGTATCTCAAGGATCCCATGCATTTGGACATTGCTTTCAGGAATTAATTCAGCGGGAGTACAGAACCTATTTTTCCTTAAATTTGCGAACAAAAATATTCAACCTAAACCTGCAATGTTCACGTGTCTGAAATAGTTGCTCAACATCGTCATGAAATATTAATATACAACATCGCTTCCCAGAATATGACAACAAAAATATGGACTAGTAATTTCACATTCAGTTCCCTGCAGGGTTAGTTAATTGGCCGCCTGGACTTGGCAGTAATATCATATAATTCTAGATAAAACAAATACAATAATATTTTCTTTAAACTTTATATGAGAATAGATAAGAACAACATAAAAAGCCAAATGTTTTTCTTTTACCTAAGCACCCTTAAGAAAGGAGAAGACAACACTTGCTTTTATAGCATCCTCAACAACAAATTGCTTTAGTAGCCGTCCCTAATCAGGATCCATTGTGGTTTCCCAAAGTTGTTCAGGCATCATCTGCCCTAAACCTGGATTGCATCCACATAAATTAGTATGAAAGCCTCAAAACAATGATTTAATATCATGATATATAGACATGCAATTTCACATTCAGTTCCCTACAGGGTTGGTTAATATTCGTAGCCTAGACTTTGCCGTAATATCAAATACAATGATATTTCATTTAAACTTGTTTTGAAAATAAATGCAATGATAAAATGACACTTGAAACCTATTTTAAACATGAGTGCATGTCTACATTGAATGCTAAAACAAGTTGGAGTGGGGATCTCCAGCTTAATTTGACACCAAAGAAAAGACCGAAAATAAGAATCTCTGAGTATATTGAAATCACATCTATAGACAACAATTAAATTAAATAAAATGATATTTCATTTACAGAATTGTTTTATTTGGTATATGTTTATCTTGACACTATGAAAACATATGGACATGTATTTTCCTATCCAACATATGCCATGTGCTCGGTCATGTCAGCTCATATATATGCCTATTTAATGAAGTCATCTATGACCTTTGACCTTTGATTCAATGATGTTCTACATTACTAAAAGAGGAAAATAGATTATTAGAATTTAACTAACAAGAACAAATAAAAAAAAAATGAAATATTACCATTTCCACACCTTCATTTAATTGATTGAAAGAGGCAAAGACCCATTCAAAGGCACAAAATTAAGTGCCTAGGGAAGAAGAACCCATTTGATTTGAAACCCAACAAGCATGTATTTATTGGTATTTTTACCGATTTTTTGAGAAATTTCCCAATATTTCCTACCAGTCCAGCCCGCACACAGGATACAAAATCTGTCCAATTTTTTTTTTTTTTAGAAAAACATTAGATGTTATTTGGTAATCTGATCATGATTTGCAAGCAAAGGTTGTGTTTTTCAGCCTAGCTCAAAAATCCTAGATTTAGGGTTCGTGAAATTTAAATCTAATGGCACAAAAGCAAAGAGACCCCTAGGACAAATCCAAAAAACACAGGGAGCAAAAAAAAAAAAAAAAACAACTTTTTTGGTTTTCCTTGGGGTTTTGCATGGATTTTCTCATAAATCAAACAATGATGAATTTTCTCGGAAATCGAATGGGGGATGGATTTTCTTGGGAATCAAATGGAGGTTTTGCTAAGAGAAAACACAGGGAGAAAAAAAAAAACAAATTTTTTGGTTTTTCTTGGGGGTTTTGATGGATTTTCTCGAAAATCAGACAATGATGAATTTTCCCGGCAATCGAATGGGGGATGGATTTTCTTGGGAATCAAATGGGTGTTTTTCAAAGAGAAAACATAGGGAGCAAAAAACAAAACAAAACAAAACAAAACAAAAAAACAATTTTTTTGGTTTTCCTTGGGAGTTTTGCATGGATTTTCTCGAAAATCAAATGAGGATGAATTTTCTCAGATATCGAATGGGGGTTGGATTTTCTTGGGAATCAAACTGGGGTTTTGCAAAGAGAAAACATAGGGAGCAAAAAAAAAAAGCAATTTTTATTGTTTTCCTTGGGGGTTTTGCATGGATTTTCTCGGAAATCAAGCGAGGATGAATTTTCCCGGAAATTGAATGGGGGATGGATTTTCTTGGGAATCAAATGGGGGTTGCAAAAAAAAAAAAACAATAATAACATGATTAGATTAGTACCTGTGAGGATTGAGAATCATAGAGAAAAATAGGGTGGATTCTTTCGTCTGGAGGGCAACTTCAGAAAAGGGCTTCTTGATGCTCGAGGGCCCGAGTGAGAGAAGTGGGTGGCCCTTTTGATTTTTAGATTTAGTAGAGATAAAATAAATAAATAAATAAATCATGAGAACAATTTTCCTCTCTCTATATAAATAATTATTAATTACCTATCTTTATTTTGATTAAATCACTTCCATGGATTGAAATTTCGGTTTTTATGAACGATATTTTATGAATTAAAATTAATTTGATAAAATAAATTATTAATAATTTTAATTATTTAAATAAATTAATATTAATAGAAAAATTTGTTACCACATATTTT
Source organism: Vitis cinerea var. helleri x Vitis rupestris (assembly GCA_945999865.1). NCBI lineage: Eukaryota > Viridiplantae > Streptophyta > Magnoliopsida > Vitales > Vitaceae > Vitis > Vitis cinerea var. helleri x Vitis rupestris. The sequence goes on along the minus strand of OX253931.1, from coordinate 1,257,245 downwards.
TAATAAAATTTTAGAAATTAAATCCCAAATAAAATATTTTATATAAATTAATTTAATTTTTCATTTAAAATGTAATTAAAACGTGTTTTAATAAAAATATTTTAAAATTTTTTAAATAAATATTGTTTTCAACAAGATGGGCTCCCTTCATTTAGCAATATGATGGAACCACATCAATCTTCATTTTGATACTAAGACTATTGGATTATATTTATGTATAAATTATTTTTATTCAATAAAATCAAATATTTCTTAACTCAATTCTAACTTTATACACTTCCAAAATTTTCAAACCCTAAGCTCTCGAAATGAATATCGGGTTTTGAGAAAATGAAGAGTGTTCTTTGTAAATACCACAAAGAACTTTGATAGGTAATTATAACATGATATCTTGACTTATAATCCATAGGTCATTTAAGATCATTTTACTAGAATTAAAATGGCATATATGTTTAAAATCATACCTTGACTTTTGATTTTATGTCAAGCTAGCCACATTATATAAGCACCTTGACATATGAACATACAAACTATAAATTGACTTATAAATTATCTGTAAAGATTCTATTATATAAGTCATGAAAGAATTTAACAAAATTTTATATATGTCATTATTGGTTTAAAAAGTTGTATATGTCGTGGTTGTTCATTTAAATAGGCAATATTGACACATATCACCTTAAGTCAAGATAATATATGTCAACAATGACCTTTTTTCTTGTACTGGGCCTTGACCAAAACAATTCACAAGGTGACTTATGCTCACTTCAAAAGTGTTATCGATATCATGGATCAAGGTAAGAATATGATCACTATTTTATCATTGCTTTAGTACTTATATCTATTATGTTTTATGCATCAAATTTGATTTTCCAAAATAATTATTTCCGCATAAAGTTTAGTTAACACCCAAATCAAATATGTGTGGTGAGGAAGAAACCTAAAATCTCTTGAGGTCTCCTACACCCAAGATCTTTTTCTTGATGGTTCTAACCCAAACTTGGCACTCCCCCTATGGGGAGGATGGGAGGCTATGCCTCTCTACTTTTCTTTGAAGGTGGAAGATGACTAACTAGAAAAGCCTAATCCCTAAGGGAGTATTTGTAGGGTTTCTTACAAGGCTTAAGTGACTTGAGCCTATCAAGGGCTTAAGTCACTTGATCTAGCTCAAAAAGAGTCCTAATTAATTAATTATCCCAATAGGGTTGTCCAATTAATCAATTAGTCTAATCCAAATACCTTATTCACTAACCCTTATACAATCTTGCATAATTACCAAAACACTTTTATGTACAAAAGAGAACCTTGAGCCAATTTAAAACCCATGCCATCAAGGTATATGAGCTCGAGTAGGGACCATTGAAACCCATAGGAGTATTGATTCCCTTAAAATCCAATTCTGAAGTTGATTCAACATCCCACTATAGTGAATCAACTATACTCTAATACCCTATGTAAATAACAACAAGACTAAGTTCAAGTGTATGACCTTTTATCCCTTACATGCAGACTCTTTATGATGTAGTTTTCGTAATATAACAAAGTAATGTTATCACTTATTAAGATTTCCTCTCCAATTCTTAAGTTACATATTTCATTTATTATGTGATCAATTGACATACTCTACTTCTAAGGAGCATTTGTCAAATTTCCACTAAATGAAATGTCATAGTCATAGCCATAGTCTTCTAGATCACATGTTCTTTGAACACCCAATGGGTTACATTGTCTCAAACCCATGAGATATCACAATGCCTCTATTGAGAATACATAATGCCACTAGTCCCCATCAATAGTGACTCAACCCATAGGAATATATGACCACCTTAGGGTCTCACCCATAGGTCAAAGTCTCTTGTTGACTTAGGTACACGATATCTTCTTAATGTTGAGAGTAAATGCAGTATAGTAGATTGGTGAATCAGGACAATTGATAACCTTATATCCTTATTTATCATATGTCCTATCCAATGTGTAAGTATATGCACTAATACATTCACCATAGGAAACCCATCCTAATGACCAAGACAAGTTATCTTTCCAAGTAGGAAGTGGAGCTCTACAATCACTACTAGATTGCCCAAACCCATAAACTGGCTATGGACTACTTATCTACTTACAAAAAACCCATGACTACAACTCCTAATGCACCTAAGCCATGTACAATATAAGAGATATGGACATGCATGCTCAAATAACCAATTAATGCATATGGGATAATAAATGGAAAACCAAGAAACATAGATAAATAAATTTATAAAGAAATCTCAATCTATTATACTATGTTATACTTTCTAGTGCTTAATCCTAACAAACTCCCACTAGCCTTGAAGCATGGTGGGAATACATCCAATACCTAAGTTATCCCTATGATCATCAAATACTCTAATAAAAAAAGTCTTCATAAGGGATCTATCAAGTTCTCCATAGAAGCGATACAACCACATCTCTTCTCATGAATTATTGTCTCATGTATTAAGTGATACTTCATTACAATGTGTTTACCTTTCTAATGGTTTCTTAGTTATTTAAATTGTGTCATTCCCCTACTATTATCACAAAATAGTACCAAAGTGGATATAGCTAAAGGTACTACACCAAGTCTTATCAAGAACTTTTAAAGTCAAATGACTTCCTTTGCTACTTTAGAAGCAATAACATACTTGACTCCCATAGTGGAGTCAACAATATAGGATTGCTTTACACTTCTCCAACTAACAACCCCACCATTTAGAGTGAACACAAACCCTGAGGTAGGCTTACAAGAGTCTCTATCAAATTGAAAGTTCAGATCCATACACCTAAGGGGCTAACAACTCATCATAATGATACACCAGCATATAATCCTTTTTTTTTTTTAAAGATACTTACATATATGCTTGACTATTGTCCAATGTTCTATGCCTAGGTTAGATTGATATCAACTCACCATCCCCATAACAAAGAAAAATCTAGTAAATAGCATTACATACATAAGGTTATCTAATGTTGAAGCATTGGGTATTGCCTCCATGCGATCTTTCTCCTCAGTGGTCTTAGACATTAATCTTGAGAAAGAGGCGTTCTATGCTTGAAGGGTAGTAAACCCTTTTTATAGTCTGCATCACATACTTGACTAAACGTTTGTCAATGTAGGTGGCTTATGACAACACAATCTTCCTATTCTTGTGATCCTGAAGGACCTTAATCCCAATATATTTATCCTCACCTAGATCTTTCATTTGAAATTAAGTAGATAGTCAAATCATGACAAATGATAATAACCCTACATCATTCTCAATAAGTAGAATGTCATCAACATACGAGACTAAAAACACCATGTTTCCCTACTTCTTCTTATACACACAAGGTTCATCCTCATTTTCATCAAAATCAAGAGTCTTGATAGCTTGCTCAAAAAGCCTATTCTATGAGTGAGATGCTTGTTTTAATCTATAAATAGATTTATGCAACTTTCACATAAGGTGTTCTTGGCCTTTTGCTATGAATCCATCTAGTTACATCATATACATGTTCTTTTCAAGGTCACCATTCAATAATATTGTCTTGATATCCATTTGTCATATCTCATAATCAAGATGTGCCATAATTGATAAGAGTATTCAGATGGATTTAAGCATGCCTATCGGTAAGAAAGTTTCCTCATAGTCAAAACCAGGTTTCTGACTATAAGCTTTCACTACCAACCTAGCCTTATATGTCTCAACCTTTCCATCTACCCCTATCTTCCTCTTATAGACCTACTTGTACTTTATGGGTTTTATCCCTTCAACTGCTTCTACAAGATCTCATACTACATTAGAATTCATAGATTCTTACTCTGCCATCATTGCTCCTTGCCATAGAATAGCATCATCACTACTCATTACTTCATCGTAATCTATGAGATCAATCTCATGCTCATATAGAATTGCCTCAAAAGACTCTCCTAGATACATGAACCTATCTAGTTGTATAACAACCCTCTCACCACAATGAGGTACTAGTGTATTAGAACTAACTAGAATGGTATGTGTAGGAACCTCTAGATCTATAGTCCTATATGCTAATATTGGAGTGTCTTAAAGTGTTTTCCAATCTATATCACGTTTTTCTTTATTACTCATCATATAACCCTATTCCAGAGATATGGCATTTATGCTAACAATTACCTTTTGGTTAATTTTAATATAAAAGTAATAACCTCTCACCTCTTTTAGATAGCCTACAAACAAGCATACCTCAAACCTTGCTTCCAACTTATCTACCATTGGTTTCTGCACATGTGGGTTGCAAACTAGGTTTGCATCCTTTCCACATCTCCTTAGGAGTTAAAGGTACTAACTTATAAGGCATTAGGTTAAGAATGTACACAATAGTTTCCATGGCATATCCCCAAAAAGATATAAAAAGTGATAAGAAACCCATTATAGATCTCACCATGTCCATCAATGTTTAATTTCTTCTTTTCACTACTCCATTATGTTGTGGATTCTAGGTGCACTAAACTAGGATATAATCTCATGATCCTTAAGGAAATAATTAAACTGAGTAGACATGTACTCTCCACCTCGATTTGATCGAAGTGCCTTGATACGTTTACCTAATTGGTTTTTCAATTTTACCTTAAATTCAATGAATTTATCCAAGGCATCAAACTTCCTATGCATTAGGTAAACACATTCAAACCTATAGCAATCATCCATAAATGTGATGAAGTACTCGTACCCTCCTTGTACATGGACATTAAAAGATCCACACACGTCAATATGCACTAACTCCAAATACTCCTTAGCTCTATATTCTTTAATAGTAAAGGGTCTCTTGGTCATTTTACCTTCCATACAAGATTTGCATATTGGAAAATCTTTTGGAATCAAATAAGGTAATATTCTATATCTGACTAGTCTTTAAATCTTGTTTAGATTAATATGACCTAAGCATAAGAGCTAAAGTTGTGTTTGATTAATGCTAGGTTCCTTCCTTTTATGTGAGATATGATAATTCTCATTACTTAGTATAATAGATAAAGGAGTCACACAATAAAGATTATCTACCAATGATCCTAAGCATATAAACGATCCTAAGCATATCTACCAATGATCCTAAGCATATAAACGAATCCTTCATTTTAATAAAAATCTATTTATTATCAAAAGCCAATGAATAATTTAGTTTACATAAATTGGAAACTGAAATCAAATTATTTCTAGCCTCAAGAACATAAGACAATCTTTCAACTCTAGAAGATTCCTATCATCAAAGATGAGGGTAACATCTCCTACTACTTAAACAAAAACCCTCACTTTAGAAGCTAATGTTAGGTGCATGTCCCTATCATTCAGGTTTCTCCTTAATTGTTGCAAAGAATTATAAACATTGTCAATGGCCTTAAAATCTATCCACCAAGAATTAGTAAAATTCACCATTAAACATGATTCAACTACGAATGATGCATACGTAATTATCTCTTTAGGAATTTGGGCATTCCTTATTTCATTGGCCTTTCCAACCATAAAGGAAACACTTGCCCTATCTCATGCTCTTCTTCTTCCTTTTTCCTTTGAACTCCTCTTTTTGCTTAGTGGTATCTATAGTGTTCTTCTTCTTCTAGTTAGAAGAACCTAAAGAACCCTTAACCATCATATGAATGTCTCTATACTCCTTGAGAATACTCTCAGTTGTCTAAAGTTCTCTCATCAGTTCAATTAAGCTCATCATCATCTTATTCATAGAATAATTAAGCTTAAACTACTTGAAATAAATCCAGTAAGGTCTCTAGAACCATGTCAACCTGGGTTTCCCCATTAATATCAGCTTTAAGGATCTTCATCTTGTTAAAGAGTCCCATCATACGAATCATATGATCTTTAATGAGAGTTCCTTTTGACATATTCATAATAGTCTTAAAGGCAACTTATCTTACTGACCTACCCTTGCCACCAAATATTTCATGGAAACTGACAAGAATATCATAAGTTGTTGACATAAACACATGCTAATATTGCAACACATTATCCAAATACTTGAGTATGATACACTTGGTCTATTGATATGTCCTCTACTAACTATGATAATTGTTCTTCTCTTGAGTGGAATATTCCTTAGGGGTAGAAGAAGCAATTTCCTAAGTTACCCACTTTAGCTCCTTTGAAGTGAGTACTATGTCCAGATTCCTTTTCTAATTCACATAGTTTGGTCTGATCAACTTATTAGTAGTAAGAATGAGATTAATCATATTATAAGACATAATATCTATAATAGATATAAAAATTGTGCTTTTATAAAACAAGTTGTAGGCATTCCATTTTGTCCCCTTAGCATATGCCCAATTAGGTGCTCTTTCAGTACTCCACAACAACTCCCTAGTAACCTATTGCTACTCATATAATGTACCTTTTTAAGCCACTTTGGAGACTTTGGTCAAGGGATTTATCTGACCTCATTGTGACCCTTGGTAGCCATGAGTTAGACCTAGGATTTCCTTTCTTTTTCCAGATAGCTCATTTAGGTACACCTTTAGGATAACATACTTGAGGCGTGTTTAGGTACACTTTTTAGGTTACTTAGACACATCCTAGATCACTTAGGTTCACTTATACACTTCTTAGGCACACCTAGGCACCTTCTAGCTTTCACACACTCACCTGAGATCACCTAGGCACCTTCCAAATTACACACACTCACCCTAGGTCACTTATGCACATTACATTTCACTTGAATTCACCTAAGGCACATTTAGGCTCACCATAGGTCACCTAGGCACATTATACTTCACTTAGGTTACTTAGGTGCATTGTCCTTATCATTTTAGGTCACTTAGGCACTTTCTTGATCACCCTAAGTCACTTAGGCACCGTCTTGATCACCTTAGATCACTTTGGCAGATTGTAGGACCACCTAGACCTACTTGGACATCCTTAGGCCTACCTAAGTTCACCTTGGCCCATTTAGACCTACCTAGGTTCACTAAAGCCCACCTAGGCACACTTAGCCCATTAGGCACCACCCTAGGCCCATCTAAGTTCACCTAAGCCCATTTAGGCTTACCTAGGTTCACTTAGGCCCACCTAGGCACACTTGACCCATTAGGCATCACTATAGGCCCATCTAAGCTCACATGGCCCATTTGGACACCCTAAGCTCATCTTGACACATCTTGGCCTACTTAGGTTTCCCTAGCCCACCTACGTCACCTTTTAGGCTCGCATTTCTTGCATGGCTTACATGGCTTACATGGCTCACATGACTTTTTTTATTATTATTATCAATCATTTGCTTATTTTTATTTCTTATATAATTTTTAGTTTTACTTTTTAATTAATTATTTAATTAAATTATTACTTTATTATTTTCTAAATATTTTATTTCACTTATTTAATTTAATAATTTGATTTTTTTTAAAAGGAAACTTACTAATGAATAAGGAAGGTGTAGACCCTAAAATTTGTTCCAAATTTATTTTTACATTAATTTTGAGCTCAATTTTACCCTTAGATTTAAATCCTGATTACATCTAAATTTTTTGGCCCATTGACACCCTTTAATCCTTAGTTTTAATTATTTTGTATTTTGTTTTATTTATTTATTTATTTATTATTATTATTATTATTATTATTATATTTTATTTTCTTTTTTCATTTCCTTTTTCTTATTTTTCCCTCTCTCCTCTCTCTTCCCACCTACCCATACTCTTCCCTAGACCCCCTAAGTCACGAAAACACCTCTCCTCCCTTCCCCCCCCCCCCCCCCCCCCCCCCCCCCCCCTTTTTTTCCTCCTTCCATTCCATTTGCTTATTCCTATATTACCACCCCTACTCCACCTAGACTACGCCCCACTATCACACCCCATTGAAAGACATTCATCCACACGACTCCTTTTTCTCCCCAATTTTCTTCCTTCCATTTCTCATTTTTTTTAATCTTCCTTTTCTTTTCTTTTTTATTTGATCTTATTTTATTTTATTTGTTTCCTAAAAGCCCATCAACCTCCCACCATCGACAGTCACTGCCACCACCACCGGTGACGTGACGTCGACACCATTTTGGCAATCCCTTCTCTCATTTCCCTAATTTTCCCTTTCTTTCTCACGTCACCCATTTTCTTTTCTTTTTTCTTATTTTTTTACTCTTATTTTCCACTCTTCTATTCCTAAGCATCTCCACTGCCACTCTCTCATCTTTCCAAAAATTTGAAATTGTGTAAGTTTTTTTTTTTTTTTCCTTTGATTTTAACAGTAATTGTTGTCGAAATTGGGTTTGTGCATTTATGTTTGTTTATGGGCCTTGTGTTTGGGCTTTGAGATTTGGGTATGCATCTTAGATATTTAGTAGGGCTTAATTAAATTTGTTGGAGTTTTTTTTTTTATTACATTTGGGCTCTACATATTAAATTTGGCTTGATTTTAGTTGTGGATTTGGGTTTTTGTATTAAATTAAGCTTGAATTATGACATATTGAATTTAGGCCCAATTGAATATATTTTGATTTGTCATATTTTGGGCTCATTTGTTGTTGGGGAAATTTGTTGGATGGATTGATAATTGATATGATTTTACCCATTTGAATTGTTTAATTTGGCATGAGACAATTGTGGTATATTTTGGATGTGGGTTTTCATATTAAATTAGGCTTGATTTTGGTTATAGATTTGAGTTTGGTTTTTAAATTGGGCTTGAATGATGTGATATTAAGTTTTGGCCTAATGGAATTTATTTTAATTTATCATGTTTTGGGTTTGATTAATTGAGCTTATATTTTGGTTATTAATTTGGAAAATTTCGATTAAGGCCTAAGACATGTGAGATATTTTTGTTGGATTATATTTGCTAATTTGGGCTCATTTTGATTGATGAAATTTATTGGACAAATTTGAAGTTTGAATTTGGATTTGAATATTTATTTGGGATTTTGTACATTTCTAGAAATTCACATTTGACTATTTTTATTTTTGCATGGTCCTATTCCACTACTCGCATTAGAATTCTGTTGACTGAGTATGAATTTATGGCACATGGAGAATGGAATTTCATAGAAGGAAATGAGGCTCAGGAATACTGTAAATGGAGCATTAAACTTGTTGTAAGCTTGTTTGGGTACACATTTTATTTCCCATTACTATTTGGTTTTATTTTTATTAGTTTCTATAAATATTTGTATGTATGTATTTACTCATTGTGCGTAGAATTGAATACCAAACAAACTAAAAATTTTGTTTAAATAAGAGGAACAATTCAATAAACATGTTTTAATAAAATAATACTTTAGAAAATATTCTTTTTAAGAAAAATTCAAAAAAGTGTTTTTAGGAAAATCTAAAAAATTGTTTTAATAAAACTCAAACAATTTATTTTTAATAATAATTGTCCAAAAATTGTTTTGTAAATAAAGTTGTCCCAAAAATTAATTTTTAATAACATTATCCAAAAAATGTGTTTTAAAATTAAAATGGTATTAAAAGCAATTTTTAAAAATAGAGGATTTAAATAATTTTTTTTAATTAGAATAGGATGAGAGTTATTTTTGCAAATTAAAGTTCTAGAAATCATTTTCTTAATAAAATTGGATGAATTTTAACATTTTTTGTAAATAAAACTATAAAAGTATTTTTTTAATTAATTTTTTTTTTTTTTTGCAAATAAAGTTATATTTTTTAAATAATTTGTATAAATCACTTTTCTTAAATGAAAATAAATCAAAAATAATTATGTAAATAAAATTGTAAAAATTCATTCATTTCTAGTAAAAGCAAGTAAAAATAATTTTTTTTTGTTAATATGAAATTTTGTAATAAATTCTTTTGATACAATAAGTGTTAATAACTTTTTTGAAAATTGAATACAAATGAAATTGAATCAAATCACTTCAAGAAAATAAATTGACTTTTTTTGTAAATAAATAAATTGAAATCATTAATTCAAAATTATTTTTAATAAAATCCTTCAAAATTTCTTGAAAAATATTTTTAAAAAATATATATTTTGTTTATTTCAATATAAATGATTTTGCATAATTCTCTCGTCATTTATTTTGTTCATTCTTGTATTTAGATTTTATCGTCATTTTTGTGTATATTGATTTGTTCCTTTAATCTTGGTGTCCATGATTAATTAATTAACTGCCACAATTACCTCAATTCATTTAGTAGAGACCATACATATACGGGATTGGAATGGTGCTACAGTTCATGAACGTACCTTCCCGATAGGTAACCTGACTCCCGAATTCAGACTTGAATTTTGCAAACATGTCTTTTCCAAATAAGGAGTCACACAAGGTTTTCTTTCTTATTTTGTTTTCTCTTTAAACAAAAAAATAAAATAAAATAAGTTGTGACTCTTAAGTCTTTTTCTAAAAATCAAATTTTCATGAATAAAAAACGAGTCTTGTCTTTTGAGAGGGAACACATGTGAAAAACAAGGGTCCAAAAAATGGCTACTCCACTAGGAAAATTTAGAGAGTCAAACTTGAATTCGAGTCAAGGGAACTGTGGCGTTTGATTAATTGATCAATGGATATCCTTTTGTGGTGCCTTTGTTGTATATTTGCATGTTTTAAGGCACGTGAACATTAACATGATGATTATTTTGTATATATGTTGCATGTGCCTTACCATATATTGATTCTTGTTATCATGTGTGTTTATATATATTTGCTTATGTTTGTATCTATCTATTTTGTATGATTGTGTACTACATGATTACCCTTTTTCTTTATGACGCATGTTTGGTAGTTATGTTCATTTACAATATTGATGTGTTGATTACATTGATTGATCATTTTGTCTACTTTACCATATGACTCTTCTTGTTGTATGATTATTTTGTTCTCCTTGACATGTATGTTCTCACTTTTGTATATTTCATTCATCTTGATGTGATTGATTCTCTTTATTGTATATTATCTTGTTTGTATCAACATATAGTATATTCTTGTTATACACCTATCTTGTTTATCCTGCTCTTGCCTAGCTTATGTGTAAATATGAGTGCATTGTTTTTTGCTTGTTTTCTTATTACAGGACTGTTTTTCTTTTACGTGACTGAATGTTGCTTGTCCATGTGGGACACATATTTATCCCCTTACTTCCAACTCTCTAGTCTCGGTCGACTTTGTTTCCCTTGATCTCATATTTCATATGAGACTTGTTACTTTGTTTGTTCTCTGACCGAGCTAGTGATGCAGAGTAGGGTCTAGTCATGGGGCTATATCTATGTTTGGGAGTGCTATGGTGGAGGTCAACACTTTGATGATGATTGGAGTCCAATCTTTGAAGAATTGTATAGCCTAGAGCTACACTACAAGATATTTGTGTGACCATTATGTTTTTTTTCCACTTACTTTGATAGGACTTTTGGATGCACCCATACCATTCATTGTGCACCTTAGATTACCACTAAGTGTTGAGAAATGTGAGAGCCTTCACCATTAGGAAACCCTTTAGGATGCGAGATAGTGCATGTGTGGAGGTGATGACCACCTTTCATGATAGTATTCCTCTCTTTTCGGAGCCATGTAAGAGGTTGTGTACCATTGAAGGATACGATTGCTTCTACCAAGGATCCTTTAGAGTCCACTCTTTTTTCTTTTTAGAGTCGCCTTAACCTCATAGGTTGAGCCTTAAATCCTTCGGTTAGGATTTTTGTCCTACACGTGGGTGCATCTGAGAGCCTTTGGGGCTGCTTTAGTAACAGCTTGGATCCAATACTCCTTCTTTTGGTCTCCAGTTGAGAGTGCTTAGAGATTAGTATGAGTTTGAGTATCAGTTGGACCACCCATTGTGATGTAGTATTGACTTCTTCTAGTCTTTTTTTGTGTCTCGCATGCTTTCTCCTTGGGGTTTTAGATAGTCTTTCTTCCTTGAGTTAACATTATTCAGTTGTTTATCACTATGAATGACGTTTTGGGATATGCTCATTGATCATGCTCACCCCTTTACATTTTTCACCTATCATGGGCTTGATACTTCATTCTTTGATCGATTCGCCTAATTTTATTTTCAACTCGATATTTTCATTACAGAAATGTGAAAGACATGTTTTCACATTCACACAATTTTTGAGAGGTTCACATTTATCATCTTATCATTTTTCTTTATAGAGCTTGGGTTGAAAGTGAATCAGGGATATTTTATTATAGATGGAGTATCAATCCCATGATAGTGTTTTTTTTCACACCTCATTCATTTTTTGGATCACTGATAGAAATTCTTTAGTCACATTTGTAGCCATCTCATAGTGGACACCTTTATGAGTTTAGAGTCTCTATTGTACATCCAAATTTTGATTATCATCACATGACCACACATCATGTGTTGTGCTAGTTTTTTTTTTTTTTTTTTTTTTACTTGAGGCATCTCTTCACTTTCACATTGTGATATTAGGACCTGACCCTTCATTGAGGATTTGAGCCTATTAGCTTAGGATCAGAGACTTGACTTAGGGAGTTTGAGACTATGACCCATCTCCTTATGATCAGAGTAGTACTTTTCCCACTTCTACAGTTAGAATTTGCTTTGACCTACATCTACCTATTTTGAGCTTTACACAATATCACCTTTGACACCATTACATGACCTTTCCATTCCTAGTTGTTCTAGCTTTGCACATCCCTTCTCTGATCCGACCTAGTAGAATGAGAGGAGTTTGAGCCTGGGGTTGATCTTGCATGGCAAGTGATGACTTATGATCTTTGGGTGACTTAAGATGTGAGGATTGGTCAATTACCTGATGAGACTCACTTATTCTACCATAAGTATAAAGATTGATCTTCCATGATGAGAGTTGGCTTGTGATGAGTTGTTGTGCTTGATGAGATCCTCATTTATTTTGTTTTTAAAGGATCAACTTTGAGATTATTACAGAGCATTTGGAGTAAGATTTAGCACACGATTCCAGAGGGTTGACATGGTTATATTAGATGGATATCGATCTTTAATATCAATCATGTGAAGGTTTAAAGCATGATGTTTGAGACCATGGTCGGAGGATGGTGGTCCTCATTTTGATTAGCTTACACCTTATTACCTTTATTGACATCTAGACCGTTGCTAACCCTTTGAGCCTCACATGAGCATCATAGCCTTTTCTTTCTTATAGCCTTGCTTACCTGTTATTTTGGGATAGGGGCTATACATGCTTTATTTAGGAGTTTCACGAGCCATGGACTTATCAGCTCACCGTGTTATTTATTTATTTTTTTGTCATTCTACCATCATTTTTCATCATACCTCGTTGTTTATATCCTTTGTTCCATCCTTTGTCTTTATCATCAAAAATTTTTCTATGCCTTGAGTGATGATTTTTCACATTTCAATGCATGGAGGATAGTCATATCCCCTTCCACTCATATCTCATGGACATTGGTTCAAAGATCCTTAATTATGAAAGTCATCTTGCCAGAGAGAGTTTGTATATGTCATTGTTTGAGATTATATCCATTTTATTATGTATTCTTAGAGGAGCTCATTTGTTGATATTTAGAGTATGCACAGGCAAAAGAAATGAAATGAAAAAAAAATGAAAAAATGAAAAAAAAAACGCATGTATTTATGTATGTATATAGTGTCATTCTCCATTGAGTGTATATATTGGTCATTGAGAGTTGCTTTATTGAGTTAGTTGCTTATATGTGAAAGACGGGTGACCTTTTCCTAGGGACTCCACATCATTGTCTTCTCCATCATTGCATACATCGGTGATTTGACTATTCTCCATGACTTGATTTGAGTAGATTAGTGCTCATTCATTTTCCTTTAATCTATTTGTTCTTCCCATGGTATCTCATTCATCTTGTCTACATCATTCTTTGTTCTTTGTTCTTTGTTAATATCAATTAAGATTCCGTATTTGATATTTTCCACACATCATTCATATACATCCCATCGACAGTTCAATATTTTCTTTTCTTCTCTTTTATCACTGATATATTCATTTTGGATTCTTTCTTCTAATCATCGATACATTCATGTTAGACAACCTTAGGTCCATGACTTATGAGATTTTTTGTACATATTGCATTTTATAAATGAGGGTATGCGATTTTATCATTGGGATTATTGAGCCTATTTTTTCTTCATTTCTTCACCGTATTACCGTAGCTGACGTTACATCTCGAGTTTTAAGACCACCCTAAGACCATGAATTGCACATTTTGTTTGATAGCTCTCATGTAGGCAATACTTGGGATTGGTTGGAGAGCATTCTGATTATGATGGTTCAGGAGTTGTGGTACGACCCCACACTGGGGCATAACCACCTCAAAGAGTTTTGTTGGATATGTAGCCACTCTATTCAATGTATTACACTAGGGCATAACCTTTTTAGCTAGTTATGGATTCTTGAGATGACAATTTACACAGTGATATGCTCATTTTGTAGAGGATATCAAATGCCCTTCATATTGGAGTGTGGAATGACTAGGTGATTTATTTGATATGATTATGTTGGGACATACTCCCTCATTAGTGTTGATCGATTCTTGATGATTCTATAGGAGCACACTCTTCTCAATCAATGATGGATTTGAGTCATAGTCATTCTCTAGAGGTGATTAGATGTTCTTTTCATGTTGGAGTATGACACAGGGGGGAGAGATTTCATATGATGTTCTTATATAAAGGCATACCTCTCTCAGATGACGATAGTTTTTTAGGACATATCCATTCTTTTGGAAGAGCATAACCCTCATATTAGTGTTGATTGATTTTTAAGGAGATTAGATAAGGGCATAAACACTTGTGAGAGCTTGGAGCGAATCTTTAGTCATTTTAGAGATTTGCCATATACTAAGGCATAACTTTCTCATTGGCGAGTGACCTTAGAGATACCGACTCACATTGGGGCATGACCATGTTAGAGTGCATTTTCGTTGAGAAATATACCACTTTGCTTGATTATCCACACTGGGGCATGCTTATTTTTTAGAGAAGATCAGATACTCACGTCTTATTACAGTATGAGGAGACTTCAAAGAGTAGAGATGTACTTTGACTTGATGATGTATCATGGATTGTAATCCTCCCATTGGTGTTTGATTTAGAGATGCTTATATTGTGGCATAGCCCACTCATCGGTAATAGATTCTATGAGATGATAGTTTATGCCAGACACTTAACTTTTAGAGATTATCTTACATTGAGGGCTTACCTATTTTGAAAGGATATATTCATTAGGGCATAGCCATCTTATTGAATTTCACATTGAGACTTGACCTTCTGTTTATGATTCCTATTTTCAATGGGTTATAGAGATATTGACACATTGGGTTCAGTTTTCTTAGCATACTTAGTTTGATTCGGATATCCACTTACCTTTGTTACACACCTAGACATTTCACCTTTGATGCCATTATACTTGCATCATTTTTTTCAGAGCCTTACATATCTTCTTTTCAACCTACCTATTTTATCATCCTATTGACCTTATACCATTCTCTTGATCAACGAAGGATATAGACTAGACTTGAGCTTTCTAGTCAAGTTTTCACATGCTTTTTGATGTTAGGTTCAGCATCTTCCAAGTTGGTAAGGCTTGTTAGAATGTTGATGTATTTGTGATGACATCTTTAGATTGATAGTAGGCATGTCATGTCCTAACCTGCTTGTATTTTTAGACTTAGAGTTTTGATCAACATTTGTTTAGTCCATTATTTTAGTTTTGCTTTGTTAGCATAGTTTTTGTGATGCATGGACTTGTTTGAGCATTTGTTGATTAAGGCTAGTTATTTTCATTGCATTGTCGTTGAGCATATCCTAGAGTGTCTTATATGGTAACATTTTGTTTCTTATGTTGGTCACTATTTTACGTTAGGGCATATACACTCTTTGAGTTCATCAGATCTTTCATTGACTTCATAGTTGCTTAATCCATTTACTGATACTTGTAAGTCATTACACTAAGACATACCCTCTCGCTAGGTTCTTGATATCTCATGTTGATTTCATGGTCGTTCGATCCATTTGTTGATCCTTATGAGTAATCACCTAAGGCATCCCCACTTCCAAAGCTCTTCTATTGGGGCTTACCCTCTTTTCATTAAGTTCATTATCATAGTCACTCCTTCTCTTGAGTCCTTTAGGCATTCGGAGCCACTTCCTTAAATTAGGTGTTCAGAGCCACCTTGCTCACTAGGCGTTAAGAGCTGCCTTCCTCAGTTAAGTGTTCAGAGCCACCTTCCTCATTTTAGATGTTCAGAGCCACCTTCCTTAGATAAGCATTCAAAGCCACCTTCATCAACTTAGGCATTCAGAGCCACTAGGAATTCAGAGCCACCTTGCTCAATTTAGGTGTTCAAGGCCATCTTCCTTATATAGGAGTTTAGAGCCACCTTCGTTTACATAGGCGTTCAAAGCCACTTCCTCAATTCAGGCATTCAAAGCCAGCCACATTCTCAATTAGACGTTCAGAGCCACCTTCCTCATATTAAGCATTCAAAGCCACCTTCATTAGTTTAGGTGTTCAGAGCCAACCACTTTCTCAACTAGGCATTCAAAGCCACCTTCCTCATATTAGGCGTTTAGAGCCACCTTTGTTAGCTTAGGCATTTAGAGCCACCTTCACTAGCTTAGGTGTTTAGAGTCACTTCCACAATTAGGTGTTCAGAGTCACTTCCTTAGCTTAGGCATTCAGAGCCACCTTTCTTAGTATAGGCGTTTAGAGCCACATTTTTCAATTAAGCATTTAGAGTCACCTTCGCCACCTTAGGTGTTTAGAGCCACTAAACGTTCAAAACCACCTTTTTTAGTTTAGGCGTTCAAAGCCACCTTCCTTAGCTTAGGCATTCAAAGCCACTTTCTCAATATAGGCGTTCAGATCCACCTTCCTCAGTTAGGGGTTCAAAGTCACCTTCATAAACCTAGGCGTTCAAAGCTACTAGGTATTTAGAGCCACTTTCTTCAGTTTAGGCATTTAGAGTCACTTTCTTCAGTTTAGGCGTTTAGAGTCACCTTGCTCAGTTTAGGCATTAAGAGTCACCTTCCTCAGATAGGCATTTAGAGCCACCTTTTTCAATTAGCCATTTAAAGCCACCTTCGTCAATTTAAGCGTTCAAAGCCAACCACTTCCTCATATTAGACGTTCAAAGCCAGATCCTCAAATTAGGCATTTTAAGCCACCTTCCTCAGCTTAAGTGTTCAGAGCCACTTCCACATATTACGTGTTCATAGCCACTTCCTCATATTATGTGTTTATAGCCACCTTCCTTAGCTTTCTCAACTTAGGCATTTAGAGCCACCTTTCTCAGTTAGGCATTCAAAGCCACTTTATTAGCTTGTGCGTTCAAAGCCATTTCCTCAATTAAGCATTCACAGCCACTTCATCAACTTAGGCATTCAGAGTCACTTCCTCAATTAGGCATTTAGAGTCACTTCATCAGATTAGGCGTTCAGAGCCACTTTCTCACTTAGGTGTTCAGAGTCATTTTGTCAGTTAGACATTTAGAGTCACTTCCTCAATTTAGGCATTCAAATCCACTTTCCCTGTTAGGTGTTCAGAGCCACCTTCCTTATTTAGGCATTCAGAGCTATTTCGTTAGATTAAGCATTCAAAGCTACTTTCTCACTTATGCTTTGAACCACTTTCTTAGTTAGGCATTCAGAGCCACTTTCTTACTTAGGCATTCAAAGCCACTTCCTTAATTTAGGTATTCAAAGCCACATTCTCAATTAAGCGTTTAAAGTCACTTTCTCACTTAGGCATTCAGAACCATAGTTAGGTGTTCAAAGCCATCTTTCACAATTAGGTATTCAAAGCCACCTTGCTTAGTTTAGGTGTTCAAAATGATCTTCCTCAATTAGGTGTTTAGAGTCACCTTCTTCAATTTAGGCATTTAGATCCACTTTGCTCAGTTTAGGCATTCTGAGTCACCTTTCTTAACTTAGGCGTTCAAAGCCACCTTTCTCAATTAGGCATTTATAGCCACCTTCTTCATTAGGCGTTCAGAGCCACCTTGATCAGTTTAGGCATTTAGAGCCATCTCTATTAGTTTAGGCATTCAAAGCCACCTTTCATAGTTTAGGCATTCATAGTCATCTTCCACAATTAGGTGTTCAAAGTTGCTCCATCAGCTTAGGCATTAAAAGCCACATTCTTCAATTTAGGCATTTAGAGCCACCTTAATCCATGTAGGCGTTTAGAGCCACCTATATTGGTTTAGGCATTCAGAGTCATAGTTTTAAGCATTCAAATGGACCTTTCATAGTTAGGCATTCAAAGCCACTCCCTTAGATTAGGCATTCAGATCCACCTTACTTAGTTTAGGCATTCAGAGCCACCTTCCCCAGTTAGGTGTTTAAAGTCACTTTCTTCAATTTTGGCAATTAGAGCCACCTTGCTCAATTTAGGCATTTAGAGCCACTTTCCTCAACTTAAGCATTTAAAGCCATTAAGCATTCAGAGCCACCTTACTCAGTTAGTCTTTCAAAGTCACCTTCTTTAGTTTAGGCATTTAGAGCCACCTTGCTTAATTTAAGTGTTCAAAGCCATCTTCTTCAGTTAGGCGTTCAAAGCCACCTTCCTCAATTAAGAGTTCAGAGTCACTTTCTCCAATTAGGTGTTCAAAGCCACATTCCACAATTAGGCGTTCAAAGCAGTTTCATCAGCTTAGGCATTTGAGCCACATTCTTCAATTTAGGCGTTCAGAGCCACCTTGATTCGTTTAGGCTTTCAGAGACACCTTTATCAATTTAGGCGTTCGGAGCCGTAGTTTTAAGCGTACAAACCCACCTTCCATAGTTAGGTGTTCAAAGCCACTACCTCATATTAGGCATTTAGAGTCACCTTACTCAATTTAGGTTTTCAAAGCCACCTTCCCTAATTAAGCTTTCAAAGCCACCTTCTTCAATTTAAGCAATCAGAGCCATCTTGCTCAATTTAGGCATTCAGAGCCACTTTCCTCATCTTAGGCGTTCAAAGCCATTAGGTGTTCAGAGCCACCTTGCTCAGTTTAGGCGTTCAGAGCCACCTTCCTCAGTTAGGCATTCAAAGCTACCTTTTTTAGTTTAAGCATTCAAAGCCACCTTGCTCAATTTAGGCGTTCAAAGCCACCTTCCTCGGTTAGGCATTCAAAGCCACCTTCTTTAATTAGGTATTCAGAGCCACCTTCTACAATTTAGGTGTTCAGAGCCACCTTTCTTAGCCAATTGTTCAGAGCCACCTTCCACAGTTTAGGAATATAGAGCTACCTTTCTTAATTTAGGCGTTCAAAGTCACTCTCCCCAATTTAGGCATTCAATGCGATTTTCAAGAGTTTAGGTTTTCAAAGCCACCTCCCTCAACTAGGCATTTAGAACCATCTTGCTCACTAGGCATTCAGATCCACCTTCTTCAGTTTAGGCATTTAGAGCCACCTTCCTCAGTTAGGTGTTTAAAGCCACCTTGCTCAATGTAAGCATTTAGAGCCACCTTCCACAGTTTAGTTGTTCAGATCCACCTTCCTCAGTTTAAGCTATCAAAGATATTAAGCATTCAAAGGCACCTTACTCACTAGGCGGTCAAAGCTACCTTCCATAGTTTAGGTGTTCAAAGCCACCTTCATCAGTTAGGCGTTTGGAGCCATCTTCCATAGTTTAGGCATTCAGAGTCACCTTCCTCAATTAGGCATTTAAAGCCATCTTGCTCAATTTAGGTGTTTAGAGCCACCTTACTTAGTCAGGCATTTAAAGCCACATTTGTTAGCTTAGGCTTTTGAAGCCATTAGGCATTTAGAGCCACCATTCTTACTAGGCGTTCAGAGCCACCTTCCACAGTTTAGGCATTCAGATCCACCTTCCTCAATTAGGCATGCAAAGTCATCTTCTTCAGCTTAGGCATTCAAAGCCACCTTGCTCAGCTTAGGCGTTCAAAGCCATTTTTCTTAGTTTAGGCATTCAGAACTACCTCTTAGAGTTTAGGCATTTAGAGCCACATTTCTCAGTTAGGCGTTCAGAGTCACTTTATCAATTTAAGCTTTTAGAGCCACTGAGAGGCGTTTAGAGTCACTTTCTGACTTAGGCGTTCAAAGTCACCTTCCCAATTAGGCATTTAAAGTTGTTCTTCTCAGTCTTGGCATTTGAAGCCACATTTCAAGCATTCTAAGTCATGGTTTCCCAGAGTCTCTCATCCTCCATTGTGTGTGATATAGTCCTTTCATCATAGAGCATGTGTTTTGATTGTATTATTAGTACCCCTCATCCTATGCCCCTATATAATGCACATGTAGTTTTTTCTTCTACATGTGTTCGTTCATGTGCTTCATAGTGGTCTGATTGTCACTCGACTTTGACACTGATTTTTGGGCCACTTTTGGCTTTGAAAGGAGTTTTGGATCTGCATTATAACTTTGAGGCACTTTAGGAAACCCTTTCTTTGTCTGACCTGATGTCACTTTTTTTTAAGGTTTTTTTCAGTCCCTTTGTTTTGTTTTGATTTCGAAGAGCTTGTATCATACTAAGACAAATTTGGTGTTCTTTCTTGTTCTTTGATAAAGCCCACTTCATTTCATCTATGTATACACTTACTTTACTCGTGGACTCTATCGAAGAGGAGTATATTTGTAAACTCCAAAATTTGTCCTAATTTTATTTTTATATTAATTTTGAGCCTTATTTTATCGTTAATTTTAAATCTTGATTACATCTGAATTTTTTAACTTACTGACACCCTTTAATTCTTAATTTTTATTATTTTGTATTTTGTTTTATTTATTTATTTATTTATTTATTTATTATTATTATTATTATATTTTATTATATTTTACTTTACTTTTTTCTTTCTTTTCTTTTCTTCTCATTTCTTCATTTTCATTTTTTTTCTTATTTTTTCCTCTCTCTTATCTCCTCTCACTAACCCCCCTCCCCCCCACCTACCCAAACCCCCCACTTCATGAAGACACACTTCCTCACTACTTTTTTTTTTTTTTTTTCTTATTCATTTCCATTTGCTTTTTCCTCTATTGTTGCCCCTACTCCACCTAGATTGCACCCCACTGAAGGACACCTACCTACACGACCCCCTTTTCTCCCTAATTTTCTTTCTCCCATTTTTTTTAAAACTTTCTTTATTTTTTTCTTTTTCATTTTTGACTTTTTGATTTTTATTTTTTTATTTTTTTATTTTTTATTTATTTATTTATTTTTTTTGTTTCGTAAAAGTCTATCAACCTCCCACCATCGGTAGTCACTGTTGTCATTGCCAACGATATGATGCTGACACCATTTTCGATGCCCCCTTCTTCCTCTCATTTCCATTTCTTTCTCATGTCACTCATTTTGTTTTATTTCATTTTTTTATTTTTTATTTTATTTTTTTATTTTTACTCTCATTTTCCATTCTTCCATTCTTCCATTCCTCCATTCCTAAGCATCTCTACTACCATTCTCTCATCGTTTCAAAATTTTGAAATTGTGTAAGTTTTTTTTTCTTCTTTGATTTTAATAGTAATTATTGTTGAAATTGGGTTTTTTCATTTATGTTTGTTTATGGACCTTGAGTTTAGGCTTTGATATTTGGGTATGCATATTGGATATCTGGTAGAGCTTAACTAAATTTATTATATTTTTTTATTACATTTGGGCTTTATATATTAAATTTGGCTTGATTTTAGTTGTGGATTTGGGTTTGTGTATTAAATTAGACTTGGATTATGGGATATTGAATTTAGGCCTAATTGAATTAATTATTTTGATTTTTCATATTTTAGGCTTGTTAATTAATATGGAATTTGGGCTCATTTGTTGTTGGGGAAATTTGTTGGATGAATTGATAATTCATATGATTTTGTCCATTTGAATTGTTTAATTTGGCAGGAGACAATTGCGGTATATTTTGGATATGGGTTTTCATATTAAATTGGGTTTGATTTTGGTTATAGATTTGAGTTTGCTTATTAAATTGGGCTTGAATGATGGGATATTAAGTTTAGGCTTAATGGAATTTATTTTAATTTATCTTGTATTGGGTTTGATTAATTTGGAAATTTTGGATTAGAGCCTATGGCATGTAAGATATTTTTGTTGGGTTATATTTGCTAATTTTGTCCCATTTTAATTATCGATATTTATTGGACTAATTTGAAGTTTGAATTTGGGTTTGAATATTTGTTTGGAATTTTGTACATTTTTTTATATTTACATTTGACTATTTTTCTTTTTGTGTGGGCCCATTCCCCTACTCGCATTGGAATTCTATTGGCTAAGTACAAATTTATGACACATGGAGAATGTGATAACCCGACTCTTGGTAGCTTGGCATGTAAGGGTATCAACAAAATTTATACCTAAGGTCCTTACACTAAAGTAGCAAAGCTACTATAGCATAGTGGCTCTAGGATCGAACACTGGGAAGGGTTTTTATTTTAACCGGTGAAGTTCGGAGGATGGAGTGAACTTTTCTTAATAAAAATTAGGTTAAAATGAAAACATAAAAAGATGAAGGTGTTGTAAACTAAACTAACATGAAAATAGGTTAAAAGATGGAAAAAGAAGTTTCTCAAAGCTTTGGATAGCCATGCTTAACTCACTGTGTAAAAATGGAGATTTTGGGACTTTTCACCTCGAGTTGGGGAAGCAACTAAGGTGATGCTTACTTCCCGAACCGGTATGAGTTTAACAACTGAGTTTTAGTCCTTGAAAACTTACAAAAAGGGTAGCTGAACCTCATAACTGTTCTTTTATTGGTATAGGTCATCTCCTCGACTTGCAATACAATGGCTCGTAGGAGATAACTAATGAACGTTAGTGGATCTAATAATAAGAATCCACTGAGACCAAAAGGTTATCAAGTATTGGCCATTCAAAGCAAGTCAGAGGGATTAAAAGCTTTACTTTGAATGAAAACATTTATGACGCTCAGCTACTTACATATATGGCTTGGAAATCTCCATCCTGACACGGGAGCTTCACATGGCATCCATTACTTCAAGAAACTAAAAGGTTTTAGCCTCTCATCCTTGGGGATTTCATCCTCCAAGGATGTTTGGTTACTAAGAAAATGAGAAAGAAAAGAGAAAAGAAACTTCTGAACAAAAGTGCTCTTATAACTTATAAAGTTACAGGTTACAAGATATCTTTGTCTGAGGCTCTTCACCTCTATTTAAAGACAATAACAAGCTAAATTACAAGAGCTATTACAAAAGCAACCTTTTCATTGGTTGATTACAAGGGTAAAATAGGTATTTACAAAGCTAAAAATCAAGCAAAATATCTTGGAGAACCGGCAGTGGAATATCATCAACAGCGTCTCAAAACAGGGGATTTCAAAGGCATTTTCGCAAGGGAAAAGATGAAGGGTCCAAATTTCGCAAGGTGAAAAGCCACCTTGCGAAAATTTGGCATTTCGCAAGGTGCCTAAATCCTCCTTGCGAAATTTCACAAGGTGGTTTCTTCATGGTGCAAAATGGCAAAATTTCGCACCATGAGGAAAATCCCCTTGCGAAATTTTGCAAGGAGAAATTCACCTTGCGAAATTTCGCAAGGAGAAATTCACCTTGCGAAATTTTCGCAAGGTTTGATGCAGTTGTCTTCCGAAGGCCATATCTTCCTCATTTCAGCTCCAAATCGTACACGGTTTGAAGCGTTGGATTCTTGACTTCCTTAGCTTTGAAATGGTATATAGCATGTAGGAAATGAACTTCGGAAAGTGCCCCAAAAGTGCAAAAGAAGACTGCAGCTGCTGTCCTCTGTTTTCTTCACTCTGTTTTCCTCTTCTCCATTGTTCTTTCCTTGCATACTTTGAACGACTTTGGCAAAGGGCTATGGAGCTCCAAAGCTTGGTTCTTCATGAATTTGAGCTTCCAAAAGCTTTGCCATAACTATATACAGCTCTCCCTCATTCTTGGATTGCTTTGGTGTAGCTAAAAGCTATCAAAAACACCAAAACTTAACACAATTTGATTAGAAACGATTGCAAGGGTCCTTAACATGTCAATTGAGTTAAAAGGCAATAATTACTACTCAAGGGTGTTTAAAAGAGCTAATTACAAGCTACAAAATAGCATGTTTTGAGTAGTAATTAGAATGGAATTTCATGGAAGGGAAAAGAGGCTTAGGAAGACTGTAAATGAAGCATTGAACTTGTTGTAAGCTTGTTTGGGCACACACTTTATTTCCCACTACTATTTGGTTTTATTTTTATTGGTTTCTATAAATATTTGTTTGTATATATTTACTCTTTGTGTACAGAATTAAATATCAAACAAATCAAAAATTTTTGTTTAAATAAGATAAACAATTCAATAAACTAGTTTTAATAAAATAATAGTTTAAAAAATATTCTTTTTGATAAAATTAAGTTTTCTTAATAAATTTTTTTTAAAAAAAAAGTGTTTTTAGGAAAATCTAGAAAATTGTTTTTAATAAAATTCAATTTTTTTTAATAATAATTGTCTGAAAATTGTTTTGTAAATAAAGTTGTCCCAAAAATTAATTTTTAATAAAATTCTCAAAAAAACATTTTTTTAAATAAATTCTTTTTTCTTGATTAAAATGATATTAAAATTAATTTTTAGAAATGGAGGGTTTAGATAATTTTATTTTATTTTTGATGATAATAGGATGAAAGTTATTTTTGCAAATTAAAGTTGTGGAAATCATTTTCTTAATAAAATCGGATTGAATTTTAACAGTTTTGTAAATAAAGCTATAAAAGTCTTTTTTTTAATTAAAAATTCTTTTGCAAATAAAGTTATATCTTTTTAAATAATTTATATAAATCGCTTTTCTTAAATGAAAATAAATTGAAATATTTTTGTAAATAAAATTGTAAAAATTCATTCATTTCTAATAAAATCAAGTAAATTTTTTTTTTTTCCCAAATTGAAATTCTGTAATAAATTCTTTTAATACAATAAGTTTAAATAACTTTTTTGAAAATTGAAGACAAATAAAATTGAATCAAATCACTTGAAGAAAATAAATTGACTTTTAAAAAACAAAATTCTTGAAAACTAATCATTAGGAATTTTAGTTATTATTTTGAGCTGCTATGATGCCTAATTTATATGTCGAGTTCATTAATTTTGTCTTCAATTAGATCTTATCCTAGTTTAATTGCTTTTGGAATTTTTGGTTATCATTTTAATTGATTCCATAGTATTTAATTTGTAGTTTAAGTTCATTAGTAGTCATTTTTATCAAATCTTGTTTATTTGTTTTACGAATTTAGTTGATGTGAATAATATTTTTTTTATTGAATCCTATTTATTTGTCATTAAAGTTTGATTGATTCAAATAATATAATTGTTTTAAGCGAGAAAACAAATATTTTCTCTTGTAAAAAAAAATGATTTTCTCACATGAGAAATGAGGCTTCTTGATCCCAAATGAAAGGCAATCAAGAAAAAAGGGATCCAAGTTCACTTTTTCTTATTTTTTGAAAAATCTCTCTCATAAAGAAATAAAAAATCCTTATTTTGAATATACTATTTGAGGTTTATTAATTCATTTGATCCCCTTTTTTACTTCCCCTAAAAATTGTCTTCAAAAGTATTTAAACCATCAAAAAGATTTAAAATATATATATATTCATTCTAGGTTTAAAGCAAAGACCATATATTTCTTTTAAAATTATGCAATTCCTTTCGACTAAGTTGCATTCTACTTTTTGGTTTTCCAAAACATTGTTTATTTATTTATTTCACATAGGTTTGAACTTGTGCTCCTAAGCTAATGGGAATACATAAGTTAAACTTATGAATATTAATTGGGGACTTAATGGGACCTCAACATAAAAAAATCCTTTCAAAACTCATCTTTGCTGCCACTTTTTCTACATGTTGTAATCATAACTATCGATTTTTTTATTTTTTATTTTTGAATTATATGCAAGATATATGTGATAATTGATGCTATGCTATTTAGATACCAAGCATGCTAAGATTTCTTTCTTTTATTAATTATTACTATAATTTCAATTTAACCCCCCATGTCTTGTGGAAGCCTATTATAAGTTATTTATGCTATTCAGGTACTCTTATTACCTTCACATCTTAATTCCATAAATTATGTATTGCTTCATATATGATCGTTTTGTATTGCTTCGCATGTGATTGTCAACATGTTTAGCTTATCTTTTTATTATTTGTTTGACTTGCCATGTTTGATTAAGTGACTAGGGTAAAATGCATGTTGTGTGTTCTATTTTCTGAACTAACTATTGATGTCTTGTGATAGTGCTTAAGTTACGATTCAGGTATGTAGTACCACCCTTTATTTATGATTGTGATTTGAATTCTTGTTTGGCATGCTAGTGTGAATAGAGTTTTGAAATCACCTTAGCTTATCTAGGTACCTTCCATCAACCAACTAATTGTCATATTTCCCTCAATTTAACTAATAGAGACCTCTTTAGGGCTTAAAAGGGTGCTACATCTTTGAGGTACTTTCCTGATAAGTAACCTGATCCTCAGACCTAGACTCATGTTTCTCAAATATAGCCTTTTCTAAAACATAAGGGGTCATTTTTCTTACGGTTTTAGACTTTTATTTTATTTTATCTTTAAAAATAAAAAATAAAAATAAGCGGTGACTCCTGTTTTTATAAAAATAGTAGTTTTTCACTTATAAAAGCCAGTCTTGCCAAATAAGTGGGGACACATAAAAAAATCATGTCCACACATGAAAAATGTGGGTCCACACAAGCATACATAGCAAGTTATAATTGATTTAACAAAAATGTAATGCTCTCAAACTATATGTTCTTTTGTAAGGTATCCTAATATCATAAGGATCAAGCCTATAGTGGGCAGATCATGATCTAATCACTAGTTAAAGACCCTCTCAAATTGATCTCCTTACCTTAACCATAGAGGTATCTAAAGACAAGATCATACCTTTTATTTGGCCTATGAACTATGCAAGTGGGATTGTGGGGGGTGATTTGACCACTTTATATCCAATGATATGTGTATAATCATTGTGCTTAGACTATCAATGTCACCAAGTAAGGAACCCCATCGGTGGGATGGTGGCTCCCACTATAGTCATGTCTAGTCTTGTCCTAATGGAAAGTTCATATCCCTTGATTCTTAAGGCCCAACCCACCAGTGGTGTGGTGATGAACCCAAGCAAGATAAGCTTAATAATGGAGGTCATGGGCTTTGTTGAGGCCCTCTCCCAAACTCTCTATCATAAGATTTTTCAAGTCCGTTATTTATTTCTTAAACTTGGTCTCATATGCTAGAATAATTGCTTTCTTATTCTTTTATCCTTGAACTATCCATATCCACAAAAGTTCTCTTTCTCTCAAGGGTGGAGAACTTGAAGGACTAGATGGTTTCCTCATTCTCTCTAAGGGGAGAGCCTGAAGGACCATCATAGGTGTCATTCTCTTTCTATTAAGGTGGGAGGGCTTGGAGAACCACCTATCCAAAACTTGGTGGATAGTCTCAAAAAGGAATAGTAATATGACTTTTAATTATAACTAGTTTTAGAAAAATAACAATGAAAAAAAACATCTCATGAAAATTTATTTTTCTTAAGAAAAATCTAAGATCACTTTCCCAAAATTATTTAAACAAATATCTTGGTAAACTTTTTAATCATGAATTATCTAACATGGTGTAGACCCAAATATTTGTCCAAATTTTATATTTACATTAATTTTGAGTTCAATTTCATCCTTAAACTTAAATCCCGATTACATATGAATTTTTTTGGCCCACTCACACCCTTTAATTCTTAGTTTTTACTATTCATTTTATTTTTATTTTGTATATTGTTTTATTTTTTATTATTATTACTATTATTATTTTATTTTACCTTTTCCTCTTTCTTTCTTTCTTTTTTCTCTCTCCTCTTTCTTCCCACTTACCCCCACCTACCCACACTTCCTCCCACTCCCCCATGTTAGGAGACCCATCCCCCCTTTCTCCTTTTTTTTTTTTTTTTTTTTTTTGTTTTCCACCTTTCCCCTATTTTTTTCCTTGTTCTTTTTCTTCCATTTTTCTTCTCATTTCCCTACCTTACCCCTACAAAGAGACGCCCACTACACAACCCTTTCCTTTTTTTTTTTTTTTTCATTTTCTTCCTCTCATTTATCCTTTTTTACTCTTCCTTTTCTTTTTCTTTTTTTCTATTTTATTTTTGTTTTTGTTTTTGTTTCCCGAAAATCACACTACCCGTCGTCAATCGTCACCATTGCCACTATCGATGACATAATGCCAATGCCATTTTCAGTGACCCTTTTTTTCCCTTCTCATTCTCTCATTCTCTCACTTTCTCACCTCACCTATTTTTTTTATTATTATAATTATTTTTTCTTTTTTATATTCATTTTTTTCTTCTTTTTCCCCTCAATTTGAATACCAATCTTTTTCGCCTTTCCACCCATGGTCTCCAAAAAAAATTTGTAAGTTTTATTTCTTTATTTTCATTTTTTTTCTTTCATTTCTTGATTTGATTTCAATAGTGATTGTTTGTGAGATTTGAGCTTGTTAATTAATATGAAATTTGTGTTGTTGGTGAAATTTGTTGGATTGATTGATATTTGATATGGGTTTTGCACATTTGAATTATTTGATTTGGGCATGAGACAATATTGTGATATATTTTAGATGTTATTTTGGACTTTACATATTAAATTTGGCTTAATTTTGGATGTTATTTTGGGTTTCTATATTAAATTAGGCTTGGATTATGGGATAGGCCTAATTGAATTTATTTTGTTTTGTTATATTTAGGCTTGGTCAAATGTGCTAATATTTTGGTTATTAATTTGGAAATTTTGAACTAAGGCCTATAGCATGTGGGTTATTTTTGTTGAATTATGTTTGCTCATTTAGGCCCATTTTAATTGATGAAATTTATTGGACTAATTTGAATTTTGAATTTGGGCTTGAATATTAGTTTTGGACTTTGTACATTTTTGGATATTTACATTTGGGTTATTTTTGTTTTGTATGACCCCATTCCACTACTCGTATTGGAATTTTGTTGGTTGAGCACAGATTTATGGCACATGGAGAATAGAGTTTCATGGAAGGAAAATAGGCTCATAAAGGCTGTAAATGGGGCATTGAAGTTGGTATAGACTTGTTGGGGTACACGTTTTATTTCCTACTTCTATTTGATTTTATTTTTATTGGTTCTTGTAAATATTTGTTTGTATATATTTACTTGTTGTGTACAAAATTGTATATCGAACAAACAAAAAATTATGTTTAAATAAGAGGAACAATTCATGAAATTTGTTAATAAAAATAATGGTTCAAAAAATATTTTTTTAATAAATTAAAGTTTTCTTAGTAAAAATTCAAACAAATATTTTTAGGAATTTTTTTTAAAAAAAAAATTATTTTTAACCAATTCAAAAAAAAAAATTTATAATAATTGTTTGAAAATTTATTTATTTGATAAAATTGTTCAAAAAAATTATTTTTAAATAAAATTGCCCATAAGGTCTTAAATAATCTTTTAATAAATTCTCCTTCCTTAATTAAAATGGGATTAAAAGTAATTTTCATAAATAAAGGTCTTAAATAATCTTTTAATAAAAATAAAATGAAATTCTTTTTTTTTTTCTTTTTACAAATTGAACTTGTAGAAATCATTTTCTTGATAATATTGATTCGAAAGTACTTTCTTTGTAAAGAAATTCATTCCTTTGTAAATAAAATCAAATTAAAATACTTTTGTAAATAAATTTATAAAAATTAATTCTTTTCTAGTAAAAGCAAGTAAAAATCATTTTTATTGTCAAATGGAAATTTTGTAATAAATTATTTTGATAGAATAAGTGCAAATAATTGTTTTGAAAATAAAAATTGAATACAAATAAAATTCAATCAAATATTGTTGCAAATAATTTGAAAATTTTTGTTTGTAAATAAATAGATTGAAATCATTTATTAGAAATTGCTTTTAAAAAACTTCTTTGAAATTTCTCAAAAAAATATTTAAAAGTTTTTTAAATTAGTTTGATAAATCAATTTGCACAATTCCCTTGTCATTTATTTTAAGCATTCTTCTAATTTGATTTTGTTAAAAATCTTCGGATTACCTATTGAAAAATCCTGGATCCAATAATAAATTGTTTCATCATTCAAATTTTCACCCTAGGTTATGAATGGAACCATAGTCAAATCAGGAACCACTTTGTTTGACAGTACAAAAACCTTTCACTTACTCTTCAGAGAACTTTTCTTCTTAAATTCTCTCTTTCTTTTTAGAGAAAATAAAAAATGAGTCAGAGAATTTGAGATAGAGCAAGAGAGAGTAAGAAAGAGAGAGATTTTTTTTTAAAAAAAAAATTATATATTTAGTAGGGTGGTTTTTGGGTAGTTGCTGGTAGTTCTAACTCCCAAAAATTGCTCTTCCCCTCCCCTTAGATCTCTGATTTGTTGGATCAAGTTAGGTCAACCCAACTTGGGCACCCACTAAACTCCAACATCTCCCACTTGCATAGGATGGGTTAATACAACCAATCAATAATCATCCAAGTCCATTATCTCAGCTTTTTGAAGGTGATTCATACAGGTAAATAGGTCGTGTGACCACACAAGTACATCTACAATTTGGGAGCTTATAAAGTTATGTACCTGTTAGTGATACATAATAGCTTAACCCCAAAATTATGAGTAAAAAATTATAATCATGTCTCGTTGTACCCCAGATTTATTTAGTCACATTTTAATGTATACACTTAATCCCTCAAAGTTGTATACTATACAACATTATAAATGTATTCAAAATTATATTAGCTATAAAAGCAATATAACCAGTCGACCATGAACACATCATTATCAATATAACTAAAAAAAATCTTTCTTTTAAGCTCATGTCTTTTAGATTCAAATTAACCGCTTGCCCAATATATCCCATAAGGATAAATTGTTTTATTTCCATCAGAAACATACCAAAGTAGCAGCATTAATTTTTCAACTCAAAAATAGCAAAAAATACAAAGAGTATAATAGTGGGCTATTATAATTATAATAAGGCCTAAGGCTTTCACATAGTGAGGATGTAGAGATTAATCACTCACTTTCCTTATTAGTCACTTTCAAAACACATGTAATTGAAATACATGCTATGATGGTTTCTCTTCACTTAGAGAGTGTATGTCAAATTACCATCATACGGACCTCAACTAAGAGCTTTATACCAACAACTTGTTTAAGTTTCACATATATGGTTCTTCTCAAACCTTTTATGTTAAAACTGAAGTCCAATTCAAACAAACAATATGGTGGTTTCTCTTTACTTAGAGAGTGTATGTCAAATTACCACCACACGAACCTTAAGTAAGAGCTTCATACCAACAACTTGTTTGAGTTTCGCATTTATGGTTCTCCTCAAACCTTTTATGTTAAAACTAAAGTCTGGTTCAAAAAGACAAATGTAATTGTGGGTGATTACATTCGGTCAAGATGTCATTCATTATAGACCTCATCTTGATGCTCAATCAAGGTGACACTCATTATCTTTGTATACTTTTTACTCATTTATCATCATCAGTATACCATGTCTCATTCCAACTCATAAACACATTGATTAGGGCGATTGCTCATGTAAAAGAGCTAACCTCTGCTCGTTGACATACATTTAAGAGCATATATGTATAAGTACCATTTACATATTCAATTATATGAATAACAAATACTCATCTCATTTGATCATTTACAGATTATCTTATATCCAATCAATAATGATCCATGTCATATAATCAACATAAATTATAACCTACGTAGTCCTATTAACTTTACATGTACAGAAAACATGTCTCTCGAAATGGATTTTGTGAATGGATCAGCAAACAAATCATGTATAGGTAAATATTTCAGGATCACATCCTTTTGTGCAATGATATCTCTTATAAA
Source organism: Vitis cinerea var. helleri x Vitis rupestris (assembly GCA_945999865.1). NCBI lineage: Eukaryota > Viridiplantae > Streptophyta > Magnoliopsida > Vitales > Vitaceae > Vitis > Vitis cinerea var. helleri x Vitis rupestris. The sequence continues at coordinate 1,225,478 of OX253931.1, read as the reverse complement.
ATTATTCTTGGTATCTATATGCTTAGTTCTTCCATGATATTTTAGGTCTTCTACATAAGTGATTGCAGCTTGATTGTCACTATAGACTATTTTTGGCCCAAAAACATCCTTGACTATTCCCAAGCTTTGCAAAAATCTTCTCAACCATACACTTTCCTGTACTGCAATTGAACAAGCAATAAATTCAACTTCCATGGGTTGATAAAGCTATATAAGTATGTTTCTTACTTCTCCATGAGATAGCATTATTGTTAAGCAAGAATATATATCCAGATATTGATTTGCACTCATCTAGATCACCTACCGAATAGACATTTGAATAAGCCACCAAACATAATTTTCCTTGATAACAAGGGGAATAGTCCTTAGTGCCTTTTAGATACCTAAGAATTCTCTTTACTACTTTCCAATGATCATTCTAGGATTTTCTTGGTAACGACTAACCATCCCAATATCATAATAGATGTCTGGTGTTGTG